>CM062813.1:215967177-216567177 GCA_031772625.1 Pinus tabuliformis
AATAAAGTTTTCCTTTCAATAAGAGTAAGTCTCTGTCCTGACTTTTGTTTTTCTTCCGATGCTTGGATAACTTCCTCAGCTGGTGTTGTATTCCCTAGAGAGTCTGCTCCTGATGATGATGGGTTAGTTTTTAGATGGTGGGGGGTTTTTACAAATCTACCTTGACTGTCTCTAAATCTAGGCATAAATGAACATGATTTCTAACTGTGTTTTTGTTTATTTTTGTGTATTGAAATTTTTTTCTTTTTGTTTGAATCCTTTAAGTACGCCTCCCCGGCAACGGCTCCAAAATGTAGTGTTCTAGCTAGGGTACTAGACTAGACCATATTTATTATCGACCAGGATGCGTAAGCTTAGAGGCATGCGTCTAAAGTATATAGACATAAAGGATTAATAGCTAAGTGGTTATGATGTAGGTCACAAAACTTCTTTACGGAAGATTGGGGTATGTTACCTATCATCCAAACACTCAGGTCACTCTGCTAATATACCTGATTACAATACTGTCATTAAATTCATTCACCAAATTAAACACTAAAATTAAACACTGTGTATCACTGCAAACCAAGATTTCAATCTCCTTACAGAGACATTATACATAAAACCCTTGTTTAGCAAATACCCAACATTCACTAATATTCCTACAAGATAAAAATATACAGAGATCATAAACAGATTTTGAAATGAAAACAAAGTTCATGACATTGCTTTAAAAAACAACACAGGGATCGAATCCCTTACAGGACGCGCTTCACGATCTCAGTGATGACTGTTCAAGTATTATCACAAACACAAACCATATGCATTCGATTAAAGTCAATAACCAATCCTAACTATTGAAATCGGAAACCAATCTTAACTACTGTGCAAACCATATAATACCCTAAGTGCGAATAGAATGAAAGGGACAGTATACCAGTTTAACGCAGGGCCCGTCCGCGTTCCAGAGGTATACTGGACTGTATTCAACCGGTTATCAAATCAACGCACAAGACAAGGGTCGTGACTGTAACTGGATTCTTAATATTAAGTTCAAAAACTCTGTTTCAAAATGATACAACGATTAACCATCGTTCATTACACCGAACTGTATTTACATATGTCTTTTTACAACACATTTCAAAAACACGAATGTACATACATGATATGGCTGTTGCCGCTTTTACTACATCGAGATTTTTAAAATGTTTCCATCCTAAACTGATTTCAAAAAGAACAAAAACTAAATCAAATTAGAATGCTCTGCTGTTGCTGCCTTTGTCGCCAGTGTGCCATGCTTTGACCTGTGTTGACCGCACATGTAGGAGGGTCGATTCTGCTGTGGGATAGGTATTCGTCCATGCTTGGACATTCTACTTTTCATCCATGCCTTTCGCTCTAGCCCAGCTGTTGTGCCACATGTCAAACAATGAGCTAATTACAAGATGTTGGAACTTCCTGTAACCATTTTACCAAAAACTTCTAATTCTTTAACATAAAACTCCTAAATCAATTTCAATGCATTTTAATAACTATAGGACTATTAACTAATCAATTTTCAAGGATTCTAAGAGATATATGATGAAAAGGAAAAGGCAAATGATATGTTTTAGGAGGAAAAAGGAGGTCATGGGATGGTACCAACAGCGCTATCACAATAGAAGTTAACAACTCAGGCAGAGGCCTTAGAGATCGCGATGAGGCTGCATGAGACCCCTATGTAGGATCCTAACTTGGGAGTTCAGCAGATCCACGCACAGCTGAAGAATTTATGGCTGGAGATGCAGAGTCTAAAACAGGACAAGATGGCTCGACCAAAAGTGCACGAAGAGGTGTGGTGCATAAAATGTAAAGGTTAAGGTCATGACAAGGACCACTACCCAGTTTTCATGAATTAACTTGCAAGAGGAGGACTGATGCTATTAATTCTGGAAGCGCAAGCAGGACCTGGTGCGATGCCTGCTTTATGGTGCACGATATATCAAATAGGTGGAAAACATGCTACGAAAAATTGCCATTTGTTACAAAAGTATACACAAAATTTGCAGCAATTGTTCTGTAAATTTTGTAGGTCGGTGGGACATGATGAGCACACTTGTAGAAGCTATGAGTTGATGATGGATAGAACTCCCACCTACAGAGTTCAGGCTGAATTGCGGCCCCTAGACCAAAATGTAGGAGTGCCGCGAACATGATTTCAGGGGCGCAAACATGATTTCAGGGGCGCGGACGAGGCCGAGGCGGAGGAGGACCTGGAAGAGGTCGCGGACAATTGATATGCTATAATTGCGAAGGGCTAGGACATTATGCCCGAGATTGTACAAACCCAACGCATCCGTCATGTTTGTATTGCAACTTTTTTGATCATGAGACCGAAGATTGTCGTACTCTAATAGCTAGGATACGTGACAAAGGAGCGCTACCGCCTCCCCCGACTTAGAACCTACAGATGACAAGGTATGGAAGATCCAAATGTGAACATTGTGCTCCGAAGTGGAATTGAGATGGGAGATGAGAAAGGCAAACAACTAGAAGATAATACTTGGGTTCGCAAAGCTCCGGTGAAAGAAGTGGAGTTTGATTTGGAGTGCGCTCGAGAAACCTTCATGGAAGCTAAGAAGAGCTTCGCGGAGGCCTCCACTTCATGAAGCAAAGATAGACCAGAGCTGGAGATGGACCTATCCATGCTCACAACATTCTTGGAAACATATATGAAGTTACCATGCGACAGTAAAGCTATAAAAGGATTGCAGGAACTCATTAACAGATGTGCTAGGACCACGCCAGGAGAACCATGTGTAGTCAAGAAGATTGGAAAGCATAAGACAAGGACGGGAAGAGAAATGAGGTTAACCGCGCAAATTGGAGAATATGAAATGGACCAAGTAATTCTAGATTTAGGATCGGATGCGAATGTTCTGCCGAAGCAGACATGGGAGCGAATGGGGAGACCTACGCTACAATGGTCTCCTATTCAGCTGTGAATGGAAAACTAGCAGAAGATAATACCCATGGGGCGATTGCAAGGAATCACTGTGGATATTGAGGGAGCGAGCGCGCTAGCAGACTTTGAAGTGATAGAGATTGTTGATGACAACAATCCCTACCCCGCACTCTTAGGAATTGATTGGGCCACTGACATGAATGGGGTGATTAATCTAAAGAAGCACAAGATGATTTTTGAGAAGAAGTCACTACGTGTAGTTATACCCCTGGACCCTGCTGAAGGATCGCGCTATACAGAGCCAGTGCGCGACTATGAAAGTGATGATGATTTGGACTGCATCTATAAGATAACAGTGCAAAACCAAGACTAGGTGAATCCCACCGTGGATGAGTGGCTTGCATGGGAGCGCGAAAGCTCCTGTACTTCGAATTCGGATGAGGAGACGGAGTGATGGAAAAATCAGCTACATGAGTTAACTACACTGAATTGTAATATGATGACAAGGTGACAGTACTGTGTATCAACGGAAGTAAGAGACCTGCCTACTTATGAAGGCCTCAGTGAGGTAGATACCTTCTTGAATAAATTTGAAAGGGAGGTTTCGAAAAAGCAACGCTTCTAGGCCTTGGATTGTGTGCTATGCGCCACGCCCGCAAGGTGGTGGGGTACACACAAAGGGAGCTTTGACGATTGGCGTGAGTGTAGGGGAATGACGCGCTTATGATTTGGAAATCCTAGGGTGCGACTGACAGATAAGTATAATGGGCAGAATGGTCTGCATGTGAGTCTGGCCAGGTGGGTGCAAGCATATGGAAAACAACCTGCGCAGATGCACATGAACTTTGCACTGAAAGGTATGGTCAATAAGTATGTGTTGGGGGGACAAATGTGCAAATGGATCTTAATGTTGGAAAGACACTACGTAGGAAGGACAATCACGCAAAATTTTATCCACGTGGAAGTGTTTAATATGGTGTGCAACGCATTGATGAAGGTATGTAATGCGCAGTGAAGTGATTGGGACCTGCGTGTACTCGCAGTATTATGGGCTTATAGGACGACATGCAAGAAACTGATGGGACAGACACCTTTCCGGCTTGTCTATGGAGTAGAAGCCATAATGCCTATGGAGTACATCGTGCCTAGTCTGCACATAGCAGCGCTCACAGGTATGACGGACTGTGGAGCCCTGGAGGAGAGGCTCGCGCAGTTGGAGGAGCTCGAAGAAGAACGGTTTTTGGCTGGATTTCACCAGCAGGTACAAAAGCAGTGCGAAAAGGCCTGACACGATCAACATATTAAGTTGCGCACCTTCAAGGCGAATGATTTGGTGTTGCTATATGATAGTAAGTTTGATCAATTCCCAGGAAAGATCAGAATGCATTGGCTGGGACCATATGTTCTTAAGGAGATCACAGATGGTGGCGCGGTGTAGTTGGTAAAGTTAAATGGAGAGCTCTTCCCCGAAAAAGTCAATACAGTCATTTGAAGGTGTACAAAGGTGGCTTGACCATCTAACTAGCTGGCAGAAGCACAATATTAGCACTCTAGGTAGTTGAAAGGAGGCTCAAGACTATAAACTACTATGCCTGAGAGTTGCGCGATGTCAGGACTGCGCGCAATAGCGAAGTGTCATAGGGTCCACGATAGTGCGAGGGTAGCTGTGCTGCCACACGGATTGGCTGGAAAGTGACCGTTACAGTCACTATTCATGATGTGATGCTTGGTTTGAGACCAAATGGAGTGGGCGGCAGGCATTTAAGGTGAACTTTATGGGCTAGATTTGGGAAAATCTGCCGCCAAGGGAGCATTAATGGACCGAAAATGGGGGGAACGGTCGAATTCGAATTCAAAAGGCGCTATAAATTGCAAAGGGCTGCCCAACAAACAACACTTGGCCATTTGAGAATTGAGCTATTGCATGCCCAGAGATTCATGAACCCAGATTTGTTTGATCTTTTGAAGTCGAAGGCATTGTTTGAGCACTTACCCGAGCCGTTGAGAGAATTGTGGAATAATAGTATGGTAGCACTTGAGGAAGCCATGGATACCGGAGCAATGACTGCTAAGGAGGCCGCGTAGGCCCTGATGGTAGGCGAAGCCCCAGAAAGTGCCGGGATAGTTGTAGAAATCCCTAAATTGCCGCGCACGTCGAGACCCAAGAAAGACAAGTAGCCTATGGTACCGGTGTGCATGTCCCCTAGGAATCCGTTAAGAATGAGGCTCACCATGGAAGAAAAGGGGAAGGTGATCAATTTGGAAGCCGATGAGGAGGAGGAAGACTTTGAAGAAATCTTGGTAGAGGAGGAAGATGACATAGAGATGGAGGTGGAAACCCAGGGTGTGGACCCTCTGACCAGGCTACTCGCGTATGTTCCTCCACGGAAAGGGAAAGCAAGGGTGCCCAAGGACCTAGATGAGAGCAAGAGCTCTTTGTAGACTCCGTTGCTCCCTGACGACATCATTTTTGATGGAGCGCACTTGGGGTGAGTGCTCATATTAAAATTTGAGGACTGGGATCTCGCGGACCACGAGAAATTCCCACATTTGGAAACTGCGCAGCTCATGCGCCAGAAGAAAAACACACCATCAGGAGTTATAGAGTTGGAGCTGTGCTAATGGCTGCGAGGTGTGGAGAAGGTAGGACTGTTAAACCTACTTTGGGTGCCGCATTACCATCGTGCCCCAGTGACTATTTTTGTCATCAGGCAGCTGCTCTGCCTGGTGCATGATGGGTGCTTGTGGCTAGAGGAGCCCATCCCCATCACGGATCATCTGATTCACAGAATTACCCGGCTCCCTTGCAAAGGGGAGGATCCAACGAATATCTTAGAGGGTAAAAGTGATGATTTGGCCATCGTGGAGGCCATGAAGAAGAAATTCAAGCTGGAGAAGAAGAAAAGAGGGTACACAATCTCCAGCATCAACAATGTAGCAGTCAAAGTCACGACGCAGATACTGGCTGGGAAGGTTATGCGGAAGTGCCGCGTGGATGAGGTGCCTACGCTGGTGGTTGCACTTGCCGCACAATGCATAGAAGGGGTCCAGTTTAATTGGGCGGATTACTTGTGTAGAGAGTTCCTGGAGAACTACCGTGAGGCACAGGAGCAGGGGAAGACTTTCCACTATGCATGGCTTCTACTATCCATAGTGCTGGTGGCTTAGGAATTGCCCGAGGACAGCTAGTTCCCAATGATTGCGTAGGATCTTCCGGAGGTAGCGAAGTACACTTTGCTGTGGGCAACCAGAGATGCACAGAGGATCAGAGACAAAAAGATATTCTAGGTGTTCATGGAGATGAACATCAGAATGGGGATTAACCGCAAGCCGCAGTTATCGCCCACGGTTTATAACAGTCTGCAGAGCTTCGCGGAGTTCAAGGCAGAATTTCACCACGTGTAAATTAGGGCAAGGAAGGACCTCATGAAGGCATGGAAGGAGCTACCTTATCTAGTGATGGATGATGTCATATTCACCATCCTTGAGTCGTGGCCGCTGGAGTGGCGCACTCCAGCCAGCTTCGCGGTGGAAGCAGAGAAGTCCGCTGCACAGAGGAAAAAGGAGGAGGCAAAACTACAGATGGTGCAGTTGGTAGAGAAGAGAAGGAATGAAGCAGCAACAACCAAGGTGTAGGAGGCATGCGATGCTGCGAAGGTGGTGGAAAAGCAGCGGAAGGTAGCAGAGAAGGAGCGAGATGGCCAGGAGTCCCCTTTTCCTGAATAGGAAACAGATCCAGAAGAAGGTGGCGCAAAACCGCAAACGGCATCCACACAGTTGAAATGATAGCACCCAAGAGAGAAGGTGGGGCCATGGAAGAAGTTGAAGGCCTCAAAGACTTCTTTCGACTTGATCACCCTCATTGAGGGGGATCTACATGACATTGGGGAGACGGTGAGGGACGTCACCGCGGAGGCCCTCCAGTAGTTTGCGGAGGAACACCAGACGGTGTTGGGGGCCCTCCAAGCACAGATACAGGAGTTGCAGGTGCGCACTCCACAGGCTGGTACTGTGTCAACCAACCTCACACTAGGCATGACAACAACTGAGGAAATGCTGTGCGCCTACATGACCAACACCATAGTGCTGCCAGAGGGAGCACTCGTGATAGAAAATGAGGCTGACAAGAATATGGTCAATGGATTAAAGGGGATCGGGATAAACATGGCTACGCTCCCTCAGGAGACACTTTATGTTTTGCAGGACGAAGTTACTACAGAAGTGCGAGCTAGGGAGGGTCGCGTGCTCCAAGTCATGAGTGAACATCACATCAACATCGAACAATTGAGCTTGTAGCACGACGAGGTAGTGGCACAGAATTGACAGATTGTGCAGGTGGTCGATGAAGCTTGCCAGATGGTCCTGGAGCTGGCCATCCAAGCAGAGGAACCAGCAGAGGCGCGCATCTAGAAACTAGTAGCAGGGGTGCGTGAGGCTAAGGAAGAGATGGCTAAGGTTCAGCTGGAGCTGAACCTGTTAGAGCCTAGATTTGCCTCAGGCTGAAAAGACAAGGTTCTAGGTCCACATCAAACCACGCTCAGTCTCGTAGCTAACCCTACGAGGACAAGAGAGGGCTCTCTCTGGGTCAATCTCAGCAAAAGATAATCGATGGGGCTTGAGATGACTGATTTAACAACTAATCTTAGGCTAGTTATGAAGTGAAAAGTTTTAATTTGAGTTTTTGGGGGTTTTGTTGAAAAAAAGGGAAAGGAAAATTTTGGGTCTGGGGATGAGGCCGGATTTTTGCAGAGTTCAGGTAGGGGCAAGATAGGCAATAGTTTTGATGCTTTGGATTGAATGAATGGGTGAATCAGACTGGTGAGAAGCCAAGGATGGAAAGAGGGTCTCAAGAGTCCTCCTCAAATAGATGAAAACATGTAGAATTAAACAAAATTTCAAGGCAGAGCATAGCAGTCCAATGAATTATACCTTAATCACTCATTTGTTTAATTGCAAAAGACAAGAGAAGGGAAAATGATACACATAAACATCAGTGAACTTACAAATACATAGAGAAACACACCATCAAAACATAGAGCCACATGGATCCCAACAAGTGCTGCAAAACCCTGGTCTTTCCTTTGCCAAAATTGCAGAAATGAAATGTACAATAGAGTGCCAAGCAATCCCAAGTGTCCAACCCTGAAAATGACTTAGAAATTACATAATATAGACAAGAAAAACCTATTCCCTTGCCTCTAGGGGTCGAGCTCATCATTCTAGGAGCTGTTTGAACTAATTCTAAACAAGGAACTGAAATCTAGGTAATCAAACAACTTACCCCTATATGCTAGGAAACTGATTCATTCATTAAATTTTCACTTTTTAGTGAATGAATCTTCTAGAACAAGTAAATATGTGCCAAAATTACATCATAGTCATTAAATTACATCATGAAAGGTCAAGAGTAACATCAAAAAGCAAAACTGGTCAAAACTGGGCGAATTTCTGAGCTGTACAGTGAAAAACAGGCCAAAATTCTCTATGCGCCGCGCCAAAATCTGTATGCGTCATGCCACTTTGGAGCTGATTTTGAGGCACTTCCTGAAGTCCAAATTGAGCCCAAGTGTGCTTGTTGGAAATCCCTGCCTGTCTACTTTCCAACCCAAGTGGAATTTCTGAATTTGGATGTCATTTTCCCCTCCAAAACCTCAATCTCCCAAGACTGCTTCCTGTGTGTCAAAATAGGGGTAGTGAGGTCATTTTTAGGGTGTTTTTGACCCTTTAGGCAACCCAGAACTTGATGAAATCCTTAGGTAATCCATGAGCATACATAAATTTTGATAAAAAAATCCAGAAATGCAAAGTTTTCCTCCAAAGGATCTCCCAATTATAAGCGCGTGCCAAGTGGCGCTACGCGTTGGGCAGAAAAACCTGTTTTAAAGCCAAAAAATTCAAAATTGACAAAATTTTCTCCAAATTCCTTGAAATTTGGGCTGTAGGTCCCCAATCAAGTACCATGCTCAGCCAAAGAAGCTTCGGCCAAAATTTGGAGTCGATCATGCTCCTTTTGCCTCTTTTGCTTCTTTGTCGCCTTCTTCAATTTTGCCTTTAGATTCCTTATTCGTGCCTTGGAACTCATATGTCGCGCCCTGTAATGGAAAACCATGTGTCTCAACAATGCTTTATCTCTATCGGCCTTGTCCAGTAGTCTCTCCAAGTGGATGTTGATTCTTTCGAGCCAAGACTCTCGATCCTCATTAATCTCTTGCTCCAATGAAGTGAGCTCAATCCTCCTCCTTTGTGCAGCTTGGTGATTCTCGTGGATGTTTTGTAACTCCATGATTGCTTGCTGATCTTCAAGCTGTTTGTTCCTCTGCTCCAAGTATTTCATAGTCCACTTAGCCCTCTCCAAGTCAAGGGATAAGGCTTTGATCTCTGTTTGCTGCTCCTGGATGATCTCTCTAAGTTTGGCACTTTCCGGGCCCATATCTGTATCATCATCATGAATGAGAATGAAGTCAGTCTCTTGTTCACCTGAAGGCCCCTCATCCTACATTGGCCTCTTTCCTTTGTCCTGTACCTGTGGTGCTGATGGAGGAAGTGAGGCCCCTTCCACCCCGGGTGGAGATAACACTCGCTTTGCTGCTGCAAACAATCCTCTCGTGCCTCTCTGATAGGTGACATATGCCGACACACTAGTAGTCTCTGCCTCCTGACCTCCATGCTGATATGAAGGTTCACCGGTATGATGGAAAACCTCCTAATGAACTACTGAAGCTATGAAAAACTCACGAGAAATGAAATCTTCCCATGTGATACCCTGCAAACCAAGCTGATGCACAACAATGATCTTGATGAGCGCATAGTGGTAAATGCTATTGTACTGCTGTTCCGGAGTCTTCTTCTGCACAAGAGTGGTCATCCTCTTGATTTTTTGGCACATGAAATATGGAATGTACGTGAAACTCACTCTCGTGAAATGCATCAATAACCTGATATGGTATGCATAAAGGCGTGAGAAGTGACCTTCACAACTGAAGTATCTGATAATGAGTCTCATCAATGGCGCATAAGATTCCTTCAGAAACTGAAATGGGAATACTCTCCTGAGCTGTCTCAAATAGCTAGGCCTGATCTAAGGTTCATAATATGATCTATCCAGCTATTTCCTCTTGTTCCACTCTTCCCCTATATTCGGTATCCCAGTGGCCTAAGAGATGGTTTCTGGTGTCAAGGTAAAGTTTACTCCAGCAAGAGTAACATGACTATCATGCAAATGTAAAATAAACAACCAAACTAACTCCTGATGATGTTGGATCTGAACAATCATCTCACAATACTGAAAGCATGACATTTGCTGAAAGCATGTCATTGCAAGTGGGCAGGCTTGCAATTGAGTTAAGGAAGTAGGTTCTTCTCTGACATGTCTGCCACCTTTTTGAGGCCTTATCGGCACATTAAGCTCAGTGGTTGAGTCACTGTCTTGCTCATATGATGAATCTGTCTCTGTCATGGTGCTTGTTTGATTGGTTTGACAAAGGAAAATAGGTGATGTGTTTTTCAATGCCGAATGTGCCAAAGGGAAATGGGACTATGGTAAGTATGATAAGCAGGAAGAATAGGGGTTTGTGATGGGGAATTTATAGTTTAGAGGTGGGATAAATGAGAACAAGATATATTGAAGTCAAGTGGAATTAAGGATGTGGGGATAGTCACTTGACTGTTTTAGGAATGGGGAGTTTATAAGTGAGGAGGGCTAGTAGGGTTTAATGATAGGGCAAATGGGTACAAGGATATAATTGGTTTTGGGAGAAAGGGAAAAGGGAAAGGACTATGATAATAGTGTGACAGTGATGGGGAATGAAGTGTTAACAAGCAAACTTTAAACTTGAAACATAAACCCTATGGAGAAATTTTGATATAAATATTGGGTTTAAAGTTTGGCCTTCAAACTCTTACAACCACCTTTCCAGATCGCAGCAAACACGGACTGAAATCAATGGCAAAAATCCTCTAACACTTACTTGGAGCAATTGAGTTGAATTGATTTGATTTTTATTGAAGCCGTGATGATTTTTGCCTTGTAGGCTCTATGCGCCGCGCACAAACCCAGTGCGTCGCGCCTCCTGGGTGCACCGCGATAGTGGAAAAAAGCACTGTGGATTTGCGCCCAATGTGCCGCGACCTCCTCCAATGCGCTGCGCACACTTCCAGCACACAACTTTGACACTCAAACATGAAATTCGCTCCTCCAAAACTCAAGTCGATATCCTTTGACCTCTTGGCATAGCAATAGATGTTTCAAGCAATGAAAATGCCTCATGGAGTAATGGGTTTGATTTTTATTGAGGCCACAACGATTTTTTGTCTTGGAGGTTCTGTGTGCCGCGCCCTTTGGAAAATGCACAGTGTATTTCGGGTCTATGCGCCGCGCTATATTCCAACACACAGTTGGCCTTCTAAACTCAAAGTTTCGTCCCTTCAAACTCCAACATCGACTTCTCTCTTGGATTTTTAAATGTCTCTTGATGCAAATGGATTAATAACTTGAGAAATATCTTATATAGAGATGGATTAAATTTTTGCTTCTCAATAACCCATTTTGTAATGTTTTTAACTTTGGCACTTTTTGCATTTAATACAACTTCTGTCTTTTCAAATTTCCTTCTGATTTTTTGCAGGTATGATAGCACGTCTTGGCAAAGGGTGACCAAGGCTTGGAGAGTTCAACCACTGAAAAACTTTCGAAAATTACATGGCAATTTATTACAAAAATGAAATGACGAATTTTCTTCAAAACAAAGTTTTGAAGAAAAGTCATAATCCATCCATAAGGAAACATCCATATGACGATAAAATTTTGTGAAATAAAACCTCCCTTTGGCCTGCTAGCATTATTGGACAATTTGAAGACACAATTTGTGAAACCCTAGACCTAGTCACTGAATTGACTCTACTGATCAAAGGACTAAAACATGACTGTAAGTGATTTTAGAAGCTTGATTAAAAGACCTGAGCCAGCAGGTATAAGGCATGAGGGGTAATGAATAACAAGACCCTCCCGTCAGATTATGGCATGCCCCTAGCAGAATGCAAATAAAAGAACTGAATGAGACACCTAAGAATGAAATGCGATAAGAGAAATGATCTCTGACGGAGGGATGACCAGACCGACTCTAACAGAAAATTGAGACAGCCGAGCTACAATTGAAGGCGTAGCCTTCAATGCCGTTGGAGGTTAAGGAACAACACGCCAGCACGATTACAGTGGCCATAGCAGAGGTTAAGAGTGCAGTGAAAAACTGCACCAGGCTATTTGAAGAGTCGTTCGAGGTTCTCACCACTCTGCAGGAGGACCTGAACATAGAGCGCTTAGAAACAGAGGTGCGTGAGCTATAGCAGAAATATGATGAGATAAAAGGGACCGTGTAGACAGTTTCCCTTACACAAAGGCTCGCGCGGATGCAACAGGAAAAAGCGCTCAAGGAGCAGGTGGATGCTGCTCGACACAAGGAAGCCATTTTGAAGGCGCGCGTACAACCATGGATTGATGAGGCGTTCGTCATTACAGCCTTTATTGAAGCAAAGCTCGCATAGATGTAGGGAACATAGGAACAGGTTCAGGGAAGCAGTTCAGCTACAACGGTTTCTGAACAACGCGTCCAAGAAGTACAACAGGCAGTTGCTTAGTGTGTTGCCGATCTTACAGTAGTTCAGGTAGAGTTGGGAGGTCTTCGTGCAATGATCTCCACACTGATAGAGTGACTCGAGGGCGAGTCACGATGTTTGTGTTGGGGGCCTGTTGGGCGAGGGATCCCCCAAGGGAAGTTTTGGGGCTAAAAACCCAGATTTTGGTCACAAATTGTAACTTCAATGTAAACGCTCCACATTTTGTGGGCATGGAGCGCGTAGCTTGTAAATGAGTCATAGGGTTGTCCGCCCTTAATTTTGTAATGTAAGGTCTACTATAGAGATCTACCCATGATCCGCGGACCATGGGATTGTATAAATAAAGTGAGGCTCTAAGTGTAAATGGAATGGATAAGAAGAATCTACGGATGAAGAGTTGAGTCGTATCTATAGCGTAAATCTAGTTTTGGGTCGTAGAGTAGGAGAAGGATATGCAATTGAGTGCACAGAGGCCTAGTAGTCCGCATCTGAGTGCATGGACCCCTGCAGCTGAGTGTGCAGGGCGAGTCGATTCTGTAACAATTGGAAGCATTAATAAAGAGAATTTTTATACCATTCCTGTGCATTTATTTCCTATTTGCTGAATTGAA
The DNA here is from genome assembly GCA_031772625.1 of Pinus tabuliformis. Classification (NCBI taxonomy): domain Eukaryota; kingdom Viridiplantae; phylum Streptophyta; class Pinopsida; order Pinales; family Pinaceae; genus Pinus; species Pinus tabuliformis. Next base: position 215,980,324 of record CM062813.1, read on the forward strand.
TGTATTGGGTATGAATTGCATTTCTACTATTTATATGATGCGCGAACGTATGTGACTGTGTTAATTAAGTGAATATGAGATAAAGTATCTGTTTACGCGAAGTTAACTAAGATCTTTAAGAAGATAAGTAAGATCTGTGGTATAGTTTGGGGAAATAGTGGAAAGCGTTGCCATAGTAGCACGAAAGCACCTCAGCCCCTGGTTAGGGCTACGCAAAGGCGATTATAATAGATCACGAAGGTCTCATAGGTCAGTACAGTGTGCGAAGTGACCTACGCGAAGATAGGCACAGTTGGACTAAATCGACACCTCAGACATCTCAAGGGTGCGAAAACTTGGTTCCAACATCCCCCCATACTGCTATGTGTGAGACTTTAGTCTGTGCTCCACCGACTGATGCTGAAAGGGCCAATAGTGTAGGGATTTGTTTGGATAAATAACTCCGAACCTAGGTCAGGTCCCGTCAAGCCAACATGCCTACACTAGAGAGGGTAGAAACTACTCAATCAAATGCAAACAACCAAGCAACTGAAAGAGAAATGATCTTTCACTACCTTACTTTTTCGAAAAATTAAACTAATGAAAAATGCATTCCAATTCCTAATTTCCTGACAAGCACATATCTAATAGTCCTTTCGAAAGCAAAAGAGTTCTTTTCCTTTTCCAAATGCCAATGTAATTCTATTCTTTTAGTGATGCAAGCTATCGTAGCACAATGATGCAACAAACTAGAATTTCATACGTTTTCATGAAACAACGAAGTGAACTTTTTGCATATAACTCTTCAATGAAATTTTTTTTGAGACAATAAGCTCTTCAAGTAGATGAAAACATGAAAAGAGAGGCTCATTCAGACTAATGAAACACAGAATTTATCAACAACAAGACAAGCAACGTGATCCATGCTGGAAAAGAAACGTTTAGACAAGCAAGAGAAAATTTTTCAAACTTGTGTAATAGAAGTCAAAGTCGTAAAAGGACCGAAAACGAAATGCAAGGAGTAAGTACATCTACAACCCGAATCACTGAGTTTACAAACATATGAATGGATGACAATCTAGATGCCCTAGTGTCGCTGACCACCCAATGACTCAAGCAATCAAGCAAAAAGATGATAAGCTAACAAGCAAACAAAACCAAATGAAAAGCAACTTTCTAGTTAGGGAGAAAACGGTCCAAAAGGCTTACGGGGTCAAAATCATAAGAGCACAACACACTGGACAAGATTGGGGACAAATCCTAATATTCACTTACAAGCATTGGCATGACTACCTAACTGAAAACAAGTGCTAAAGGCTGGTCGGTGTGACTGTTTCCCAGCAAATCGTTCTGTTCGGCGCGACTGTCAGTAGATTAAGCGCACTGATCGAGGGAGGCAAGAAAAAAATAATTTTTTTGAAACAGAGACCAGATCTACTATTAATTTCAAACTCAATCTAGTAAGCAGGAGAAAAGAAACATAACCAAAGGGAAAAAATGGAACTAGAAAAGTTCACACGAAATCATGAAATCCAAGACAAACAAAAGGATTGGTCCCCAGTATGGTTGCTAATTTGTGGTGAAGTAAAATTATAAGTGCGGACACAAACAAATTCCTCTAGCCCAATAATGGGTCTAGCCACAACATATATATTCTGTGGAAGATTTCCTTAGGTTAGAACCAATTAAGAGGGCCTACCTCTTAATCTCGTTTGATAATTTCCTTGCTTGCTCGCTCCAGCTATCTCTCGCTTCCTTCTTCAAACACCTGAAACAAGTAAACAATAGCAAACAAAAACCGTGATAATAGACAAATTGTAATTCAACCTACTTAACAATTCAAGAAACATTAAGCCATGAATATGTAAGATGACAAATCATGTAGGAAATCAATCGATAGTTGCATATATATTGATATCAAGAAGAGATTACAACCATTGTCTTGATGTTGCGGTTCTCCTGTGACAAGAGCAGGTTCCCACACACTTCTGCTAGCATTCCATGATGGCCTCAATCAAAAATATTTCTAAGGATCTTCCCTTTAGGCTTCACTCCAAACCAAATCACACTTCTCCCTCACACAACTAGATAGCTACAACTGTGAATAGCTTGTTGTTTACTCCAAACCAAAATAGCACTAGCACACCAACATTAACACTAGCTTGTTCTTGGGAAGAAGGGAGGTTTATATAAGATGAATGGATGGGAGGTGGATCCTCTTCTCATGGGAGAAGGTCTTATCCCTTGAGGTAGTTCCATCATTATAGGGGAAAGGAGCCCAAACTGACATCCTCAACCCCATCCGGCCAAACCATTTACCAGACTTCTGTTATGAAGCTTCTAGAGCTAGAAGCTTCGGCTCTTAATTTAAAAAAATTTCCATAACAGGACCGACACGACTGGAACACAGCTCAGTTGCTCTGGTCAGTGCTAATCTCTGCACATCAACGCGGGGGAGACAAAGGCCATTAGCGCCGGTCTTGTAAGCTGGGCAAAACAAAAGTTTCAGGGGAAATTGTGCAAAAGGGAATTGATCTGCTGATGAAGAGGAATACAATGGGAGTTTCTCCATGAAGGCAAAGCATGCGGGGTTCACTGTAGAGGTCCTCCAGGATCAAGGAATGGGGAGTACAGGAACAGTGACAAAATGTTGTGTAACGCCAAGTCATAAAGATCCAATGGAAAAGATCCACAGGTTTTTGCTAGAAACCATTGGACTTTCAAATGATTGCCTAGGATTGATAGGTTGTGCAAATATTATTGATCACTTCTAGACCTAATGTAATTACCGGAGTTTCATTCATCTGCTCCAGAATATAGGGCCCATGAATATTGAGAGTTTGTTCGGGTTTACATGAAGCTATAGCCTTCCCTTTGAGGGCATCTTTGAATGAAGTGGATACGTTGGATTTTCCAAACGAGGCCGGGCCCCTGCCAGCAGAAGAAGATTCAGGTGGAAAGCTCTATCCTGGGGAACCACCTTGCAATCTTAAATTCAGGATAATGGTAGAGTTCCTTTGAATACCATAGTCTTTCAAATGGATCCCATCTTGCAATACTTTTCCTGAAAAAATAAAACTTTGTAAGGAAGCAAGAGTACTTGTGATAATTTGGGTGCTCTGCTTCAGATCTATCACTAGATCTATTCCCTAAACCCTTTGCAATATCGATTTTCCAGTAAGGGTTTTAATAAAAACTTGAAACAAACCCTCCAAATCTGGATCTGCATGCTATGACCTCCCTTCTACTTGTCTCTCATTTAGGTTTGGAGAAAAATGATAAATACGCGTACTCCGCTAAATAAGATGATTTGGTTTCCTTATGAATCTAGGTGTCCAGCCTGGATCCACCATATAGAAGAGAGACAACTGCAAAGGGTTGTCACGACAACCCTCACTGTCCAAAAATGCTGCCCAATGCCAATTCCCCATTGAGATTTCAAACATAGAGAGAAATTATGTGATATTGTGGGCAAACAATTTTAATTGTGACTCCTTTGATTCCCCTTCATCAACGATCACATATATGACAAAGAGGGACCTCATCTGTTCCAAGGATTATGGATCCGCTTCCCATGCAAGAGTCCAACCCTCATGTTTGTGTTGTCTGATGAAGTCCATTGAAACCCACCACAATTTGTCATCATGGGAAGTTTTGTTGGTTGTGGATGCTACAGTCAAAGATGAAGTGCAGAGCACACGCCTCATGCTTTGTACTCTCTTGTATGTTCTCATATTGTTTTGTTTTCCTCGTATTGTAGCCTATTTTATTTCATTCTTCGAATCGTGGGAAATGAAATATGTGGGAATGGAAACATAGAAGATGTCGTGACATCCATGACTGGCAGGTTCGAAGTCCCCTTCCTTGCTTAGATTTGTTTTGAATAGAGGAAGCCTCTCTTGGGACCCTAAGAGTGTGAGAGGGCACGAGTTCCTTGATGGGTTTTATGGATCTCTGAGAGTGGCATGCACAGTGTATCCATTCTCCAACAGAGTCTTTAGGAGCCATGATCTAATGTAATCCCCTGCTCCACCATGACGAAAACCTGCCAATGTGACACAACCGAACTGGAAAAATCCGCAAGCCATCTTCCTCATTGTTGGCTTCAGTTTTTTTTCTTCAGAGTCAAACACAGGTATGAATTACTTATTAACTAGTTATCTTACTATCATTTTAATACTAGAACTACGAATCGAATCCTTTAATATGTGAGTTAAATAAATGACATTTAATATGTATGTATGGTTTATATATCTATATATATATATATATATATATATATCATAGTTTGAATTGGAGCTTTTCTATTGTAAGGAGTAAGCAAAGTTTATAATTCAAAGATCACAAATGTATTCAAGGCAAATTTTAAACAAGCACCCAACTCTCCATTGGACAACGTTTCCTAGAAGCAGTATGATAAATATAATAAGAGGAGGATAACCAGAAATCTTCTTGATGATTATTAGAAGCTTGAGTGCCACTTATAATTTCTTCTTTTTATAATTGCTTTGGCTTCAAAATAGAGCATTATAATTAGAATTAAACACACACATTGAACCATGACCATGTCGTAGCCAATAGAACCTTGAGAGATATAATTCAATTCAATATATATGTCTAAAGGATTTGCATTAAATATGAACTTTTCAGTGACAAAGTATTTGTAGAGTCTAGGTTTTTATTGGCTTGATTCCTATTGTTTTATTAACTGGTATTTGTTTGCAGGCTACATAAAAAACATAAGCTTGGTAGCCATTTCAAATATTGATGTCTTTATATAATTTTGAGAACAAAGAAAAAAAATTTAACTCCGCTAAGTATCCATGTTGGTGAAACGAATGGAATAGAAATCCCTAGTGTATCCACAAGCACACTTTATTATAGGTGTACTTATACTGGCACCTATTTATTTATGTACTTAAGATTTTCCCGTAATTACCAACAATGTTGTTGTTTATTTCTATGTAATTGTGGATGACAATAATTTGCTTTATTCATTTAGCTTATTTTCTTGATTAATCAATGCATTTAGTTATTTTCATTATCCTATTTGGCTTTATTTAATGAATTAAGAGGGGTAATATTTATTCCCAAAGTAACCCAATAAGGTCCCCTGCTTCGTAAAATATTTCCATGAGAGGTAGTTTGAACAAGTAAGTGATCACTTGAACTAGCAATTGAACTAGCCATATTATAATATGTACGAAAAAATGAATCCATAAGTAAAAATTAACTATCTAAATATAAAGCTCTAAAAAAAATGGGTACTTTAAAAAAATGAGATTGAAAATGGACTCCAAATGTCAAAGTTATGACCTTTTAAAGAAATGTATAAATGGTAACCAAGGTGCCATGTGTTAGGTGGAGGTTGATCAAAGTTGTTATAGGCCATTTTGGCACATCCGATCAATAGGCCTCGTAATGGGATCAATCAACATCATATTCCCCCTTGTCGTCATTTTTCACAAATCCCTAAGCATGCCTCTTTCATTCCCCAGAGTTTCTGCCAGAAACGACATCATTTGAGCCAATTTTAGGACCAACGCTCCATGGCCTCTTGCTAGACAATGTTCACCTACAGGTTGCTCCAATGTGGCCTGTGTTGATCACCTACTAGTTGCTCCCCTTTGCACCTGCGTTGGTTCTAAAAATTCGAGAAAAAGAGAGAAATTCCAGAAGATTTGTTATAGCTCTGATACCACTTGTTATAGATCTGATCCAAAATATATTATATATCTGATATGAAAATATAAGACAATGCAAATAAACCCAGAAATAATATGAAATGATTCTTTATTGATCAAACCCTTAAGGTAGGGCAACACCATATATTCACTCCTTAAGGAAGGAGAACACTCCACAAGCCATATGTCTGTTCATACAATAATCCTTCACAATATTCCTTGACGTGGAGTCTCTAGCCTCTATATAGGCCTCATACATATAATACCATGGGTCATTACCATGGTTCCCTCATACCATCAAACTAATACCATGGGCCCATTACATTATTACTAACTACTTGTGGTCCCTTACATGATATGGGTTAACCACCTTATTTATTACTATGGCCCATCCCATTATTGCATTATTACCTTGGGTACCTCCCTTGGTACCCCATATTATCCCCCCTAGGTATATAACATTCCACCCCCCTTAGCATGTTTCGTCCTCGAAACATGGGAAGAACACAAATAATAAGATCTACTCAAAAGAGTAGTTCACTGGTACCATGCACGTGCATCTAGCCATTCAAGAGAAAGGTGAACCATCGGTCTCGCTGGTGCCTCGCTCGCTTGATATGGAAGTTGACTGTGGTAGCTCTTTTGTGTTGATGTGTAGTAGGTGGATCTTTGCTCCTCTCTATCTGTCCTGCGGGGGTTGTTGTTCATGTGGCTAATTGGTTTCCATCTTGATGCTTGTCTTGCGGGGTGATGTGGGTGATGATATGTTGAAGTTTTAACCCACGATGGATTTTTCTTTAATTCACCCCTTACGGGAGCCTGACTGTTATCTGGTGCATGCTGTGGTGCCTGCTGTGGTGTCTTATCTTTCAATATTACTTCAACCACTGAGCCCTCCTCTGATGTATCAGTACCTATAACCTTTTCTGCTTCAACCTTTGTTTGTGTTTGATTATCTATCATCACTGGCTCATCATCTAATATGTCAAACCCTGGAACATCTTCTGCTTCAGCCTCCTTGGACTCTGTTATGAAACCAGCTCACAAAAAGATAGAAAAGAGAGATCCACGCCTTAGAATTCAGCCTCTTCTAGGGGGCAACCTCCTTTACATTACATAAATGAACAATTCTTGGATGATACAAATGACAAAACCTCCTTTCTATATATAAGAGTCTAAGGAGTCACAATATAATCCAGCCGACCTAACAATAATAATATAAAGCCACAAAAATAACAATAGAGGGATTCTATGGGGCACAGAAAAAATAATATGGGGGTAATAAGGGCACAACAATATAAATAAGGGGTATAACTACAATAGTAATGGGGTAATCACTAGTATTATAGGGACCCAACATGCCCCTCTCCTTCAAAAAAGTGTTGTCCTCAACGCTTGAGTAGTTCTGGATACTTCTGCATAAAATTCTCATCCTCCCATGTGGAATCTTCAGCGGATAAGTTCTTCCACTTGATAAGATACTCTGAAATTGATCGATTTCGTAGCTGTCGAGTTCTTGTTTCTGTGACTGCTTCTGGTTCCAATATAATTTTTCCTTCCTCGTCAAGTTCTGGCAATATTGTTTGAACTGGGAGCTTGTCGCCTATAACCTTCTTTAAACATGAAACATGGAAAACTGGGTGCAATCGAGAAGCTGTAGGAAGCTCCAATTTGTATGCCATTGTACCAATCTTTTCCAACACCTTGTACAGACCATAATACTTTGGTGATAATTTATTATCCTTCTTAGCTTTCTTTAGGGACATTTGCTTATATGGTTGTAGCTGTAGGAATACCCAATCACCTACATCAAAACTTCTTTCACTGCGATGTTGATCTGCCTGTTGTTTCGTTCTATTTTGTGCCAACACGAGGTTATCCTTTAAGAGTTGGAGGACTTGTTGTTGATGTTCGATGTGATGTTCCACTGCTTGAACCTTAGAATTTTCTCTTAAATATGATGTGATTGATGGTGGTTGGTACCCATAAAGTGCCATAAATGGGGTCATTTTTGTTGTTGTATGGAAGGAAGTGTTATACCACCATTCAGCCAGAGGCAACCATTTGACCCATTGTGTCTGTTTATCAGATACAAAGCAACGAAGATATCCTTCCAAACATTTGTTTACTATCTCAGTTTTCCCATCAGATTGAGGATGATAAGATGAGCTATGAGCTAACTGAGTACCAAGACAAGAAAATAATTCTGTCCAAAAATTTCCAGTGAAAATGGGATCTCTGTCACTTACAATAATCTTTGGGTTTCCATGTAGCTTTTGAACTGTTTCCATAAATGCAGTAGAAACTGTACTGGCTTTAAATGGATGTGATAATGCACAAAAGTGTGCATACTTGGTAAGTCTTTCAACTACCACCATGATGACACTCTTTCCCTCAGACTTGGGTAAACCTGTGATAAAATCCATTGAAACCTCCTCCCAACGTTGGCTTGGAATGGATAAAGGTTGTAATAGACCCGGTGTCTTAATTGTTTCAACTTTATTTTGTTGGCAAACCAAACATTTCACCACAAACTTTTGAATATCTGATTTAAGGCCATCCAAAAAAAATTCCTTCTTAACCCTGTGGTAAGTTTTTAAAAATCCTGAGTGCCCTCCTAAGGGAGAAGTGTGCAATTCCATAAGAATCTTTTGTTTTAGCTGGGAATTCTTACAGAGGTATAAGCGATCTTTGTACCATAACGAATCATTTTTCCAGCTAAATGTATCAGAAGTACTGGAATCTTGTTGTAGCTTTCGAATAAGTGCCCACACTTCTTCGTCATTCTTCCATTCCTCCCTTGCTTCGTTTATCCAATCTGGTTGGATAATAGAAATGGCACACAACAATGCTTCCACATCCTCATCCTTTCTTGAGAGTGCATCTGCCACCACATTTTGCTTCCCTTTTTTGTAGATGATTTCAAAGTCATAACCCAACATCTTTGTGACCCACTTTTGTTGCTCTTCAGAGGATAATCTTTGTTCTAAAAAGTATTTAAGGCTATCATGATCTGTTTTTACCTTGAAGTGTCTTCCCATTAGGTAGGGTCGCCATTTCTTAAGTGCATGGAGTATTGCCAACATTTCCTTCTCATAAATAGCTTTGCTTAAAAACTTTCCCTTGATTGGACGACTTTCAAAAGCAATGGGTCTTTCATCTTGCATTAGAACAACACCAATTCCATTTCCTGAAGCATCACATTCCACAATAAAGGTTTTTGTGAAGTCCGGTGTAGCTAAGACCGGTGCTTGGCACATTGCCTCTTTAAGATGTTCAAAGGCCTTTGTTGCTTCTGGAGTCCATGAAAATGAATCTTTCTTCAATAATGTTGTTAGAGGTGCTGCTATTCTCCCATAATTCTTAACAAACTTGCGATAATACCCTGTCAACCCAAGAAATCCTCGCAGATGCTTTATGGATGTGGGGATTTTCCATTCCTTAATGGCTTTAATTTTGCTAGGGTCTACCTTAACTCCTTCATGAGATACAATATGACCCAAATATTCCACCTCCTGGACTCCAAAGAAACATTTGGATCTTTTTGCATATAATTGTTTCTCCTCCAATAGTTGTAGCACCTTGTCAACATGTTCAACATGATCCTTCCAAGACTTGCTGTAGATTAGTATATCATCAAAAAATACTAACACAAATTTTCTAAGGAATGGTTTGAAAATTGAATTCATCAAACCTTGAAATGTTGAAGGTGCATTGGTAAGGCCAAAAGGCATGACCAAAAATTCATAATGACCCTCATGAGTTCTAAATGCCATTTTCGGAATGTCTTCAATCTTCATTCTGATTTGATGATATCCCGAACGAAGATCCAACTTGGTGAAGTAAATTGATCCATGCAATTCATCCAGTAATTCATCAATGACAGGAATGGGAACTTATCTTTAATAGTGAGCTTGTTGAGCTCCCTATAATCTGGACACATGCGCCATGATCCATCCTTCTTGTGCACCAATACTACTGGAGCTGAGAAAGAACTTTGACTCGGTTGAATTATACCAGCCTCTAGCATTTCTGCAACCATACGTTCAATTTCACTTTTTTGGACATATGGATATCTGTACGGCCTGATGTTTGGAGGAACACTTCCTGGAATCAGATGAATAGCATGATCATGATCACGCATAGGTGGGAGACCTTTGGGAGTCTCAAATACCTTGGAATGATTGTCCAGGACTTTTTGGAGATCTGGAGAAATAGATGATTCCAATGTGGAAACATCTAGCGAACATAATTGTGCAATTACACCTCTTTGCTCCTTTTTTAGAAGCTTTGTCATGCCATTAGAGCTGATTATCTTTCCTGGTTTCCCTGCAATACCCCTTAATTCAACTTCCTTTCCTTCCACAGAAAATTTCATGAAAAGTTCTTGAAAATTAAAAGCTATTGTACCCAAGGATTGTAGCCATTGGACTCCTAGTACAACATCAACACCTCCCATTGGAATGGAAAGCATTGGGCTAGTCAATACATATTCTCCCATGGATAGCTTGATATTATGGCACTTTCCAGAACAATTTATTGTTCCTCCATTTGCAATCATCACTTGACACTCTGGTGCTGGATATAGGAAGCAATTCAATTCTTTTGCTACCCTACAATGAATAAAATTGTGGGTGCTTCCTGAATCAATCAACACTATTACCTTTTTCTTCTTGATTTGTCCTTCTATCTTGATGGTTTGAGGAGTGGTAATTCCTGCCAATGCATTACAAGATATGGTCGGATTTATTTGTTCTTCATCTAGGCTTTGTTCCTGGAATATATCTCTTCTTTTGACCTTTCTTGCTCCTTTTCTTCTTCCTCTTCACAATCTATGTAGAATAATTTCTTCTCAGCACACTTATGACCTTTTGTGTATTTGCTATCACAATTGTAACAAAGCCCTTTTTCTCTTTTTTCTTCCAATTGTTGTGGTGTCAACCTTGTAGGTTGTGGAAGACTATGGGCAACAACACTTCCGTCTTTATAGTTGTGAATGGTATGCTTCCTAGTTGCCATAATTTTGCTTTCCATTTTTCTTGCTAACCTGAATGCCTTCTCTAATGAATCAGGTTCCCAAAGGCGCACATCATGTTGGATATTATCCTTTAAAGACCCTATGAACACATCAATCCTATGCTCCTCTGGAATATCTTTTACCCTTATGTTCAATTTTTGGAACTCCTCAATGTGCTCCATTATTGAACCCTTTTGTTTGAGACTTATCAATTGGCTAAAAAAAGTGTTGCTTTTTGTATCCTCATAATGTGCTATCAATTCTTCCGTAAAAATTGCCCAAGTGATAAATTGTTTACGAGAACAAAGCCATTGATACCATACAAACTGATTTGGTTCCAAATATAAAGTTGCCATACGTACCTTTTGTGTGTTTTGCACATTATTGAGATCGAAGAATTGCTCCATCTGTAATATCCATGTGGCGGGATCCTTGCCATCAAACTTCCTCATATCGATTTTTGGAATGTGGTGATTCTTCGATCCAACATTAGCGTCTATGGAATCATGATTAACATTTCTTTTGTTCTCATCATGAGTTTCCTTTACTACCTTTTCACCATTAGTAAGTATTTCTTGTAGAAAATTAGTCAAATCTGTCTTCAAATCTGCCATGCCTGTCTTCAAATTTTTGTTCAAATCTATCTTCAAATTGTCCATCTTAGCTTCCATGCCATTCATCTTAGCTTCCACGCCATTTATCTTAGCATCTGTTAACTTTTGTGAGCGTGACATTTGTTGCACTTGTTCTTGTAATTTTGATATATCATGTAGCATTTCTTCCTCTTCTTCATGAGTCATGCTAGAGCTTTCAGGTTCCTTACTAGGTGTTTGCATTTTCTTTCCTCGGGGCATCAGTTACCGATAATAATGCTCTACTATGCCCTTTGAATTCCTTCAAAATAAATTTTCAAACCAAGCTTAAGCAAAAATTTAAAAAATCTACACACATTTTTTCACTTTGTAGGAGCTCGATATTTCCTCTGATGTATCTCTGTACTTTCCAGTCATCTAGTTCTGAACTTGTGACCTGTAGTATCTCTCTGTGTCCTCTTTCCAATGCCACAAGTCTGACCCAAATTGGATTCTCCAAGGAAGAGTTATGCGAAATCTCCCACAGTGACTTGATTATAGACTAGTTCAGTAGAGCTAACTTGTACGACGTGCCGCGAGTCACTGTTTCGACCTTTGGATCTAAAAAACACCCAAAAGAAACTATAGTCCGTCCTCTTTCTGTACCTTTTTACAAAATTTCAATCCGATCCTCAGAGAGAAAGTTATGACGATTTTCCCCAGGTCACCTATTTTGAATGTAATTCAGGAGTCTGCAAAAAGACCAAATTCCTCAGATCATATCTCCGAAAATATCGCGCGAAAAGCTCTGAAATTCGGACCCACTGTTCAGCGTCAATTCTTCTCAAATGGGTTTTTTTTTTGACTTCTGAAACATCACAGAAAAAAATTTATAGCGAAAATGCCACAATGACCTATTTGGAGCAGCGAAACCCTAGAATCCAAAGCTCTGATACCAAATGTTATGAAACCAGCTCACAAAAAGATAGAAAAGAGAGATCCACGCCTTAGAATTCAGCCTCTTCGAGGGGGTAGCCTCCTTTACATTACATAAATGAACAATTCTTGGATGATACAAATGACAAAACCTCCTTTCTATATATAGGAGTCTAAAGAGTCACAATATAATCTAGCCGAGCTAACAATAATAATATAAAGCCACAAAAATAACAATAGAGGGATTCTATGGGGCACAGAAATAATAATATGGGGGTAATAGGGGCACAACAATATAAATAAGGGGTATAACTACAATAGTAATGGGGTAATCACTAGTATTATAGGGACCCAACAGACTCTACTTGTTTATTAATGGAAATATCCTGTAATGTAATTTTCTTCTTTTTATACCAGAGCTTCAGGAATTTCTTCTGTACATTAATATTGATAGTACCCACTGATTCCATCCAAGGGTATCCCAAAACAACATCCATGTTATCCATATCTGAAGCATAAAAATCACTATGCAACCCATACTTATCCATAGAAATTTTCAAATCCTTGTACACTTGAACATTCTCATCATCTACTTGTGTGTTTCCAATGTGTTTTGTTGGAATTTGTAATTTTTTTTCCAAGTTGACATTTATGAGATTTTTCTTGCAACTCGGATTTATAGAAACAATTATCTTCTCTTTCTGAATCAATCCATGAACCTGCAATAAGGAGATACCAGCAGAAAATAACCCTTTAGGTTCATTAGTTTCCTTCTTGAAATTAAAATCTTTGTTAGGTTGTGTGTCTGTCTGTGTGAGCTTATCCACAAGATTAGCTTTATGGTCAAAGTGGTCCATAAGATCTTTTGTGAATGTGTCCCAAGTCAAGGGCCTTCGATAGCAACGTTGATGCCATTGCCACCATTGCCGTCTTTCATTGTCCAAGTACATTTTTCCCACACTCAACTGAGTCTCATCATCCATGATGTAATTCAATCTAAAATATTTCTCCATTTGTGCTAGCCATTTGGCTGGATGAGAGCCATCAAATTTATACAAGTCCCTGAAATTCTGACCTAGGCCCGCCATCACAAAAAAAATTGGCGAAAATTTGAAATGGTCACAATTCCATCAATATTGCTCAGAATCCCTATTATGACCTATTTTTTGAAATGGAACAATCATTCTGCATCTGCCCATGTGATAGAAATCTTGATCTAGGCACTAGAATTTCAGATCTGCGCTGCAACTCTCCCGTCGTCACCAAAATTTCTGCAAAAAGAGCTGATTTTAAATCAGCGATATCTCCCTCATCCGGACTCCGATTCGACCGATTTTTTTTTGAAATCGGGTATTTTTTCACAAAGAATCCAGATATACAATCAGATTTTGCAGAATTTGCACCAGGACGTCCAGATTTGCGCCGCAAACTCGCTTCCCTGAAAATTTGTCTACAACCCCACTGATTTTTAAATCAGCGATATCTCCTTCATCCGGACTCCGATTCGACCGTTTTTTTTTTGAAATCGGGTATTTTTTCACATAGAATCCAAATTTACAATTAGATTTTGTATATCTTGCACCAAAACACATAGATATGATTTGCAAACTCGCCGCCCTCGAAATCCTGCAAAAAAAAAATTCTCCACTTTTGCCCAAGAAAGTGCTCTGATACCACTTGTTATAGCTCTGATACCACTTTTTATAGATCTGATCCAAAATATATTTTAGATCTGATATGAAAATATAATACAATGCAAATAAACCCATAAATAATATGAAATGATTCTTTATTGATCAAACCCTTAAGGTAGCGCAACACCATACATTCACTCCTGAAAGAAGGAGAACACTCCACATGCCATATGCCTGTTCATAAAATATTCCTTCACAATATTCCTTGACGTGGAGTCTCTAGCCTCTATATAGGCCTCATACATACAATACCATGGGTCATTACCATGGTTCCCTCATACCATCAAACTAATACCATGGGCCCATTACATTATTACTAACTACTTGTGGTCCCTTACATGATATGGGTTAACCACCTTATTTATTACTATGGCCCATCCCATTATTGCATTATTACCTTGGGTAGCTCCCTTGGTACCCCATATTATCCCCCCTAGGTATATAACAAGATTCCTCTTCTAAAATATTCCATAATTTGTTACAACCATTTAGCTCAGATAAAAAATTCGGATCCTATCCTACCCTACTTTGGAGTTTCCATCCCTTATCCTTTTCTCCCATCCTCCCATCAAAGGTGGATTTAAAACCTTAGATTGGTATTTGGATAAGAACTCCCAACTTACCCCACTCCTCTATATATTTACAACCTTCCATATGCAAGGGGTTGGATTTTGGAGAGTGATTCTACCCTTAGGTTGTTGTTGTGAGAGGTTTCATTTCATGCATAAAAAACACAAGCTTGGTAGCCATTTCAAAGAATGATATCTCTATATAATTTTGAGAACAAAGAACAAAAATTTAACTCCGCCAAGTATCCATGTTGGTGAAACCAATGGAATATAAATCCCTAATTTACGAATCATTCTTTATATATGTAATTATGATATATTGTATCCACCATCACACTTTATTATAGGTGTACTTATACCGGTACATATTTATTTATGTACTTAAGCTTTTCCCATAATTACAAACAATGTTGTTGTTTCTTTCTATGTAGTTGTGGATGACAATAATTTGCTTTATGCATCTTATTTCCTTGATTAATCCATGCATTTAGTTATTTTTAGTATCCCATTTGGCTTTCTTTAATTAATTAATAGGGGTAATATTTATTCCCAAAGTAACCCAATAAATTCCCCTGCTTCGTAAAATATTTCCATGAGAGGTAGTTTGAACAAGTAGGTGATCACCTGAACTAGCAATTGACCTAGCCATATTATAATATGTAGGAAAAAATGAATCCATAAGTAAAAATTAACTATCTAAATATAAATCTCTCGAAAAAATGGGTAGTTTAAAAAAATGACCTTGAAAATGGACTCTAAATGTCAAAGTCATGCCCTTTTAAAGAAATGTATAAAAGGTTACCAAGGTGCCATGTGGTAGGTGGAGGTTGATCAAAGTTGTTATAGGCCATTTTGTCACACCCGATCAATAGGCCTCCTAATTGGATCAATCAACATCATATTCCCCCTTGTCATCATTTTTCACAAAGCCCTAAGCATGCCTCTTTCATTCCCCAGAGTTTTTGCCTGAAACTGCATCATCTGAGCCAGTTTTAGGACCAACACTCCCTGGCCTCTTGCTACAAAATGTTCACCTACAAGTTTGTCCACTGTGGCTTACGTTGATCACCTACAGCTTGCTCCCCTTTGCACCTGCGTTAGTTCCAGGAAATTTGGAAAGATAGAGAAATTTTGGAAGCTTCCTCTTCTGAAGGCTTCCAGAATTTGTTACAACCATTTACCTCAGATAAAAAATTCGGACCCTATCTTACCCTACTTTGGGGTTTCCATCCCTTATCCTTTGATCCCATCCTCCCATCAAAGGTGGATCTAAAACCTTAGATTGGTATTTGGATAAGAACTCCCAACTTACTCCACTCCTCTATATATTTACAACCTTCCATATGTAAGGGGTTGGCTTTTGGAGAGTGATTCTACCCTTACGATGTTGTTGTGAGAGGTTTCATTTCATGCATTTAAGGTGATTGGAGGTGCACATTGTGACAAGGAAATGACAAGTCAACCTTGAGGAGCTCTTTTACAAGATCAACATCTATTTATGGTTGTAACTCCTTCCATTTATATTAATGCAAAGAATTCTCTATTTTCCTATATGTGATTTTTTTATTTCAGTATCATGTTGATATATTGAATAAAGTATTTAGATGATATTGCATAGATCTCATAGTTTCTTGGATTGTGTTATCTGATTGTGCGGGTTCTAATTTTGTCAATCAGAGCTTGAAATAGAGCATTCAAGCTAAAGAAGGAGCGAAGCATGCGACGGATTCATGGTAGGCTTCATTTTGTCATCTATTTACATTAAGGAAAGCATTGGGTTCCTTGTCTCTCTGTTGTTCTAGGTTAGCGACCAAATTTAGGGGAGATTCTTTTGTTCGCAATCGTAAATCCTGCATAACAAAAGTGGTGATGGATGCACAATGAGATTTCTTAGTTGTAAAGAGTGAAAATATTATCTTCGTTTTCAACCTTTGTCTATAAACTCAATTTTACAAATAAGTTACTTTTATAATGTAAGTGACCTATTTTTATAAGATAAGTGGGAATAAATTTTACAATGAAGTTACTTCCGAACTTAAAGTTGTATGAAATTGGAACTGTGGTGGAAAAGGGACCTTTGAGAAACATCCAACATGTGGATATATGGGGAAAATGCCTCATTGGGTTTTTTGATGAGGTTGCAAATCATAATACCTATGGATGCAAGGTATATATTGTTATAAGGCTAGGATAATTTTACCATTTTTGCTGGAATAGTGGAGTTGGCACTACCTCATGATTATAGCTCTATGGGGTGTTTTATTTTGTGCTACTTGGTTAGACATTGAGATTATGGATGTATTCAAAGATTTAAAAGTGGTTATAGATTGGGCATTGAATAAGTCTACTTTTGAACCTCCTTTATTATGAATTGGATGTGGAGAATTACGTTGCTAATTAAACATTTTTGATAGCACAATCCATAGGGAAAAGAGAATATGCATATTATACATGAGGAGAAATAGGAATACAAATAGATAAATTGAAGTGAAATATTAAAATAGATTGAAAGAGATTAAAATTCACTAGAATAAAACTATATAGCTTCAAATATGATATAAATGACTATATGTTGGGTGAATGAGATTCTTTTTGAGTGAAATGAAAAGGTTTAAAAAAAAAACCAATTCTATAGATTAGTGTCATTAGTACCAAAGATAAAATGAATTGTTGGGTCACTTTATCTCTAGAACACATCCATGACTATCTAATTAGATAATTACAATGCATACTTAAAAACACACACTAAAGAATGATAGTTTACTGAAAGACACATTACACCTAGCTGAACTTAACTAACTCCTAAATATCTAAATACCTTAACAAAGATAAAGCACCTAATGTTGGTTTCACTAGTACTCGGAAAGAATTAAGTAAGAAAATGGATACTTATTTAGCACCTATAAATGAATTACAAATTTTATGGAACAAGGATGGAATGAATGAATTGTTTCCTGACCAGTGAATTCACATGATCATGAATTCATAGTTTCTGAGATATCATGTTGGCACACTCATGATTTTCTAGGATTTACAGTGGCTCTTGTTAAGAGAGTGATTTATATATATATAGAAAATTACTAAGGTTTTAGCATGTAAGAATTATTAATTTCTAACTTGAATGTTATTCCATATATAAATACTGTTTAATTATCCTAATATGTATAATTTTTCATAATTTCATGTGCAGGGATAAAGACAAATGGTTATCATGCATGTCCATGTTGTGGTGACCAATTACAGGTGAAATATTCAAAATATTTGAGAAAAGGTCTAAAAAGGTTATAGGAAATTATTCCCTTAATTATCCTTTTTGTTAATCAACAAAGCCGGGTTTTGTAAATGGCAAGAAAAATCTTCAACCCTCTCCTTTGAATAAGAAACCAATACATCAGTTAATTTTGTATAATGGATTTTACTATCAAAAGAAAGTCCTAAAAGAATGAATACAACATTTAAATGCTATGAACTACCCTATTGGAGGGAAATCAAGATAACACATTAGTTAGACCCAATCTACACTTTTAAAAGTATCTCTATCTCTTTTTGGAGACTTGCTTTAATCTATTTACTAGAAATGTCTTGAAGGAATTAGATACAAAGAAGTATGCATGCCCAAAATATGCTAAAGGAAGTCAAGATCAATATTATTTGGAAGCACGAAGATGGTTGTTAAATAAAAACTAAGTACATATTGTAAAAAATGTTATACCTACTAAAAGGACACTAACAATAAAGTGATTTTCACTAAAGAAATACTTTAGTGTTGACGGGTGTGTCATTAATTTCAAGTACCATGACCATCATAGTATATTTAAGGTATTTTACTCTGGATCATGATTATAAAGATAAAAAATCACTTGATTCATAGGCATACATGTACTGCACAAGCATACGTATAGGTATATATGACTAAATTATTTATATAAATTACACCATTATAATTGTGGTCTCTTCATTTATGCATAAGTTTTTATCTTATAACCTTATGAGGTTGCTTCAGTGGACATTTCCATAAATACCTACGAGTAGACATCATAAGGTTGTCCAATTTTATAATTTTGCAAGATAAATATCACTAACTCTATTACTTATTAATTTCTCATTGCATCAATAAATATTAAAATTGATGAAAATATTACTCAATATTAATAATTAACTAATTTTAAAATATTTATTGAATTTATATAATTATATTTATGTTTTATATTAATTTAAATACAGGTATATTTTTTCAAAGCAAATTATTGTTGCTTTTATTTCTTGATGATGAGAAGAGATTAAGAATTTATTTCCACTTTGGAGATGGAGTTACCATCCAGATTAACGGATATTGAAGTGCATATTTTAGTCAATTTAGTAGATGACATAGAATTAATTGGTGTTTTATGTACTAAATGAATGTTATTCTTAGAAGGTACATGAAGGAATTAAAGGTATTTGTAAGGAAACAAACATAAAAAAGGTTGCATGGCTAAGGAATATGTTATTTTAGAGTCATTCTATTTTGCAAACGACTATAGAAAATCACTTCATGTTAATCTACCATTGGTTTGGAAGGTTGAAGATGAAGAAGAAGAAAAAAGAGAATGAGAAGTGTGTTGGCGCGCAAGCAGAAAACTCGGGTTTAACGTGAATTAGCCAACAAAACCCCTTCAAACTTTGACCCTTTTAGCAACACCTGCAAGCAGGTGAAGTCTCACCTGATGCATCTGTGAAGGAGATGAATATCTTACACTATCATTGCCATATTCAACATACTATTAATTCTCATCATTTAGAAAAAGAAAATGAGGTATACCCCTATTCTGCGTAGTAAACCCATCATTCATATCTTTAAAATAACAATAATATGAAACATAGACAAGCCATCGCATAATGCATAAAATACACAACATAAGCCGAAACAAATATTTCCATTAATACTACAACGTTTCCATTACCATTACTTCAATCGTGGGTCACCAACCTAAATCAAATCGCATTACAATGCAATATTATCCAAAACATATATCGTAAGTATCATAGATGTGTCAAGAAAAAACATAAGCATATCTTTCACTTTGTGACCTTGACATATTTATAGATTTACATTTGGGTGCAAGCCGACCAAAAACCCTTTAGTAGTAAATAATTACTATGGGTTAAAACATACAAAATAATTCCAACAAGTTTCTTTATTCTTCACATTTCCGCTTATTAACCCTTGGATGACCTTCTTGTGTGGTATCCTTATGCGTGCAGTTCCCAAAACTTTGATACCCAAAACTAATGCTCCAAAAGGCCCCCAACAGTCACATGTGGCTAGTCCTTGATGTTGAATTTCCATGACCTTGGGTCTAGGATAGTATCTTAAAATCTATGATGCTACCAAACCAAGAATCTCAATGATACTACTTTGCACAACGGAATATAAATAACATTAAATCACACATGTGCAGAATATGGACAATTTTTTACAATTTTGTACAATAACCCAACTTCAATTTATTAAACAACATATAATACAACAGTCTAGGGATCCCGTACCAGGGATAATGGCCCTCATACATCCACTAGTACAAGGTACAAAACTGGGGCTTGGTGTTTATCCATCGACAACCAATCTGCCCTCAACAAGATACTCTGACCCTCTGGCTGATGTAGCGCACTCTCTCAGCTCCTCTCGGTCATACCCTATACCTACCTGGTCCTTCGAATCCCGATTTGAAGTCCTACCTCTATTAATGCTCCAATTCCATCTGTCCACTGAATCTCGACTATCCAATTATCTCTCTAGTTATGCCTTCGTCCATCAAGGCAACAACACATCGAGACTCCTCTCAAGTTGTTCACAGCTCCACTTGTGAACAACTCTCGATCTTCCCACTGCCGGTCCTTAGCTACTCAGGGACTTCATCCCACTATGTTCTTCTTGCGCTGCTCCGATGAAGACCAACATAGGGTACAGAGGGCTGCCAACTATCACGTAAGATGTCCATCTCCAAAAATCAACACAGACTATGAGGACTGCCCATCATTTGCTATAGAAGTCCTTCTCCACACACAAGTCTCCGACTCCACAACTTCTCCTCTGGTTCGTTAACCCTTGAGGTCAACAACTGCCTCTCTCATAACTACCTTTGTCCATCAAGGTGTTGCTCACCGGGCTCCAACTTGGACACTATCACGCTGTCCTCCATAGACCATAAGTGCCCAATCCATCTCCACACTTGGTCTTCTCCTCACGTTTCCCTCCAACAGTCCACGAGCGACCAAGTCCATATTGTAGCATCTGCACCTAGTTAGGGCATCCCCACACTTGGAAGACCCTTACACATGGTTGTCCACAGACTCCACCGATCTGCCCTTTGTTCCGCAATAGAGGAGCTATTGCACAAATATGGGCATCAACAACTTATTTTCTCCTAGGACACCAACCACCATATGACTTTCTCCTAGATGGAGTTCCTTCATGCCCAAGGAAACTCTGACAAATGGATCCCATGGGCTGCAAACTAACCGATCCAATACTAGTAAAAAAGCTATGACCCAACACAAGGAAAAAATGAAGAAATAACATACCTTTCATCTATTTTTCATGGACTGAAGTCTGGTCACTGGTTAGGGCATACTTGTAGCCCACAACAACCTACCATCTATGATAAAAACCTCCACCAAAGACTGTGTTCTCATCAAATCTACAAGCCTCTGCTACTCGCTATCTTGATAGGCACCTACATCACCCAGATTAGGCTTGTTTAGCCCTCCAAACAACCACCATAGGTCTGCGGCCTAGTCTCCATAGGTCTGTGATTTCCTCAGCCTGTTCTAGCATGAGAACCCATGTCAACTAGCCCCAAACTACTTCCCTTGAGTGCGATTTCCCCTCCTTGAGAGGCTGAGGCAGTTTGTTGTGGTCCTAGCCTCCAAACAAGCCTTGGTCTTCCTTCACGTATTGCGACTGCCCTAGATCTCCACCTATAGGTCTTTGGTAGCCTAGATTTGGGATTGTCAACCCTCAATCAAACCTTCAACACAGGCCCATAATCTTATCCTTTCATCTGTGTTCACACCTTGCCTTACTTGGCCTTGATGTGGCATGAGACAACCCTCCACACAGTCAAAGCGGCACCCAAACCAGTGCAAAAACCCTCACGCTATTATGTCCTCTTCTCTTGTAGCCAAACAAAGGTATCTCCCTCTTCATTGAGTTGTTGTCCCTCCTACTTAACTCTACCTTGATGTTGCACCTTTGGATGTGAAATAACCTCACATATCACCCTATATTTATATCCAAAAGATGGCTCCTTCCAACATCACTCTAGGGATGTCCATATGTCAAGGAGGCTTACTAAACTTAAGCCGACCTTAACTCTTATGGTGCTAACCTAACATTAGAATTAAAAAATTCATAACTAAACGACAACTCGAAATTGGATGATTCCCATTTGGTTAGAACTGTCTCGCCGAGAGCTATCATCCTCATCCATCACATGTCGAAGACTCGTTAGAGTTTTAGTCCAACCATGTATGGGTGAAAAACCCCAGGTTTGGGTTCCAAGCTGATAAGCCTACTTGTGGCGCTTTGACCTCCAACCCTCGAACATTAGGGTTTGGAGTACCTCCTAAGCTACACAAATATCAACACTCCCTCTTAGCGAGGGAGGTACTTCTAGGACAAGGAAGTAACCATCATCATTCGACGATGACACTAACCCATTTGGCATCCATCATTGCAACATACCCTATAAATGAATCCAAATCTTGGTAGTGCCTCTGCCTCATCACATATAAACTTGAACATCCCAAAAATCCATAGGGTCGCTCCCTCTGAGGCTAGACTCCCTCTGAGACTACACAATCTCCACTAGCTTAGTCCTGCAAGCATTCATCCTTTTGGATCAAATACCACTCATGCAAATCCCTCCAATCACGAATATGCAACATCACGATCCGATGAAGACTTTATCCTGCCATCCTGTAGTCCATCACATGAAGCCATATCGATCAACCTGATGTCGTCCAAGCCAAATAAATCCTCGAGTTGTCCCAACCATACATGAAAAATCAACGGAAGTCCATGATCAGTAATCTGCCCTACAACAAACTATTATTCACAAGGCCCACCACCAATCCACTAGAACTCCCAACCCATATCGCCATGTAACCTGTCAAGACCACATCTCCATGTCTTCAAATGAACCCTCATCTCCATGATCTAGATACCCATAAATCCCTCCGAGTTGCTTTGTTGTGCACATTCTGATTCACTGTCCCTCAAAGTAGCTCAGATTTGCTCTGATACAAGTTTAATTTCCATGACCTTGGGTATAGGATAGAATATTAAAATCTCTGACACTACCAAACTAAGAATCTCAACAATACTACTTTGCACAATGAAATATAAACAACAATAAATCACACATGCACATAATATGGACAACTTTTTACAATTGTGTATAATCACCCAACTTCATTATATTAAACAACATATAATACAACAATCTAGGGCTCCCGTATCAGGGATAATGCTCCTCATACATCCACCAGTACAAGATACAAAACTCGAGCTTGGTGTCTGTCCATCGATAACCAATCTTCCCTCAACAAGATACTGGATGTAGCACGCTCTCTCAGATCCTCTCAGTCGTACCCTGTACCTTCCCAGTCCTTCGGCTCCCGATATGCAGGTCCTACCTCTATCAATAGTCCAAGTCCTTCTCACCACTGAATCTCGGTTATCTAATATGCTCTCTAGTTGTTCCTTTGTCCATCAAGGCCAAAACACATCGAGACTCTTACCAATTTATTCACAGCTCCACTTGTGAAAAACTCTCGATTTTCCCACTGTTGCTCCTCAGCTACTCAGGGACTTCAGCCACTATGGTCTCCCTGCGCTGCTCCGATGAAGACCAACATAGGGCACGAAGGGCTTCCACCTATCACTGCCAGATGTCCATCTCCCACAATGAATATGGGCTATAAGGACTACCCATCATCTTCTATAGAATTCCTTCTCCACACACAAGTCTCAGGCTCCACAACTTCTCCTATAATTCGTCAACCCTTGAGCTCAACAACTGCCTCTCTTGCAACTACCTTTTTCCAGTAAGGTGTTGCTCACCGGGCTCCAACTTGGACACTATCACACTGTCCTCTAGCAGGCCATAAGTGCCCAATCCACATCCACACTTGGTCTCCTCTCACACTGCCCTCCAATAGTCCATAAGAGACCAAGTCCATGATGTAGCACTGCACCTAGTTAGGGCATTCAAACACTTGGAAAACCCTTACACATGGCTGCCCACAAACTCCACCTATCTTCCCTTTGTTCTGTAATAAAGGAGGTATTGCAAAAATATGGGCATCAAAAACTTTTCCTATCCTACGACACCATCCATTGTGCGATCTACTTCTAGTTGGAGTTCCTTCATGCCCAAGAAAAATCCAAAAAATGGCTCCCAAGGGCTGCAAACTAACCAATCCAATACTGGTCACAAACTGTGACCCAACACAAGGCAAAAATGGAGAAATAACATATCTTTCATCTACTATTCATGGACTGAAGTCTGGTCACTGGTTAGGGTATCCTTGTATTCGACAACAACCTACCATATGTGATCACAATCTCCACTAAAGCTGCGACCTCCTCAAATCTACAAGTCTTTTCCACTTGTTATCTTGATAGGCACCTACAACACCTAGATTAGGCTTGTTTAGTCCTCCAAACAACCACCATAGGCCTGCGGCTTAGTCTCCATAGGTATGTGATTTCCTTATCTTGTTTAGCATGAGAAACCACGTCAACTAGCCCATAAATGCTTCCCTTGAGTGCGCTTGTCCCTCCTTGAGAGGCCGAGGCAATTTGTTGTTGTCCTAGCCTCCAAGCAAGCCTCAGTATTCCTTCAAGTATTCCGGCTACCCTAGATATCCACCTACAGGTCTGCGACAACCTAGATTTGGGATTTTCCACCCTCAATCAAAACTTCAACAAAAGCCCGTCATCTTCTCCTTTCACCTACGTTCACACCTTGCCTTACTCAACCTTACTATGGCATGAGACAACACTCCACGCAATCAAAGAGGCACCCAAACTAGCCCAAAATCCCTCACATTGTTCTGTCCTCTTCTCATATGGTAAAATAAAGGTATCTCCCTCTTCACCGATTTATTGTCCTTCATCCTTAACCCTGCCTTGATGTTGCACCTTTGGATGTGAAATAACCTCACATATCACCCTCTATTTATATCTAAAAGATGGGCTCCTTCCAACGTCACTCTAGGGATGTCCATCTGTCAAGGAGGCTTACTAAACTTAAGCAAAACTTAACTCTTATGGTGCCAACCCAACATTAGACTTGAAAAATTCATAACTCCTCAATGACAACTCGAATCGTCTTGCTGAGACCTATCATCCTTGTCCATCACATGTCGAAGAGTCGTCATGGTTTTGGCCCAACCATCTATGGGTGAAAAACCCCAGCCCTGGGTTCCAAGCCCACAAGCCAACTTGTGGCACTTTGACCTCTAATCCTCAAACACTAGGGCTTGTAGTACCTCCCAAGATACACAAAAATCAACACTCCATCTTAGTGAGGGAGGTACTTCCAGGATTAGGAAGTAACCATCATCATTCGCCGACGACACTAGCCCATTTGGCATCCATCACTGCAGCATACCCTGTAAATGAATCCAGAAATATCAGTAGTGCCTCTGCGTCATCACATCCAAACCTAAATATCACAAACCTCCATAGGGATGCTCCCTTTGAGGCTAGATTCCCTCTGAGCCTACACGATATCCATTGGCTCAGTCCTGCAAGAATTCATTCTCCTGGATCAAATACCACTCGTGCAAATCCCTCCAATCTTGGATATGCAACATCACGATCCAATGAAGACTCTAGCCTTGTTACCGGGAATAGTGTCTATGCAGAACTGCTAATCCCACTAAGGCTGGTAGCTACCTTACAAACAAACAAAGTAAAACTACTTTCGTTTTCCTTTATGAAAGATAGATGAGAGAAGAATAAAGGAGACCAACCTCTATCTTGCGCTTGGTTCCTTGCTCGATTCCTCTCTCTTCTGATAGTCCTTTGCTACTTGCTTTCATGTATACCTAGCTTCACAGAGTACCTGTAGAATCAAAGCAGCATAACACTATATGAGGACATGGATATATTATCATAAACAATCTAGGATCAGATGTAAATTGACCATACAAATGTATAAAACATGAATCACACAAGAGTATGGAGGAAAACTTGAATAGCTTTATTGATAATCAAGAAAGAGCCAAGAGAGTTACAACCAATTGTTCTGACCCAGCATCATCCTCTCAGTAAGAAGCCCTTCTTCACCTCATGAAAAGCTTAGATCACCCAACATTATGATGTTGCCTCAAGAAACCAACAACAATTCCTTACAAGATGCAAAATTCCAGCCCCTGGATCTCTGGTATGAGGGATCCATATATAGATGTCTGCAAGGGAGATGAGTCAACTTGTGATTTGATTAGTGTCTTCCCTATGATATTTCTTGATTCCACTTGGAGATTGATGATCTCTTACTCATCCCTGGTCGAATTTAGAGAGGCAAGTGTCACAGGAGAAGTTTCTGGAAGATTCCATGCTTCTCCACCTTGCGGATTGACCCTGCCATTTGTCTCTTCTTGCCCATCGCACCCCATAGAAGGGATTTCTGAAATACAATGCACCTACTGTGTGTATTTAGGTGGGATGCAATGCACTTTTGCCTATGGAGCATGTGAAATGGTCCAGTTTTGACCAGTTCTGAGTAGTTTTTCATGGAGAACTTCTTGGGGAAGCTGTAATCAGTTGACCTTGTTCTTTTAGGGGTTGGAACAACACCTTTAGGGACTTAGGAGCCCTTGGTTTATGGACATTTTATGCTTGGGGTTGCAGTTCCCAAAAATGTCTATAACAGTTGCCCCCTAAAGCATGAGGCCGTTAATCTTTTTGATGTCGGGTGAAATGCTTTATCATGAGGATTCGAAGTTCTTTCAAGCTGGAAGGAGACCTGTAATAAGATACAATACAATACATTATCTTCATAATATTTTCATGATTTAGCTGAGGCGGGCATTCCCAAGCTCAACTTTATAAATTCATTTTCATGTACATAGGACAGACAATCGTCTGAGTGTAGACTGATGATTCTGGTAGAGCCATCATCCCTTATATTGGATGATTATCTGTGCAGGAATGATGTACATTTGATGTCTTTATTTTCCTGAATATATATCGCAACCCGGATGGATGAAACTAGATCCGGGGTCTTCAATCTCGTTCGATCTTCACTCAAAGTACAAGTTGATCCATGTGAGAGATGTTCTGGAGTCGAACATGGAAAGACATCGCCTGATTACCAGCCAATGATGTAAGATGTTAACAGGCACGAGAGGAATCACCGATAATGATAATGATCCTCAAGGTACTGCAGTACAATTCATGTGGTGTGAATAAGGGACTTGGCGTCGAACACCACGCAAAATCTTTCGGTCGAAGGCCATTGATGTAAACCTGTCGCCGGAAGTGAGAAACTTGCCATTGAGGCATGCAAGCTTCAAAGTACTGAAAGGGGTGTTCCTAGATCGACTTCTTGGATAATGAGTTGATGTCGACAAGAAGCGATCCATCATAGGAGGGCCTTAATGAATCCCACATCGATGACATGGAACGGAGCAAATGATTTTAATGGAGGTGAAAACGATCTGGTGATATAAGGTTCAGGGTGGCGGTCATGAAAGAATGGAGCGTAAATGTATTGCAGCGGGTGAGACATAGGTGGATTCTCTGAGTGACTTCTCTTGAACATATCGGTGACACTGACATGATGGATTGGTAGCATTAACCCCAAATGTGGATGGTGTGATGTGACCATGGTGATGTGACCGGTGAATGAAACAACCCAACCCAACTTGGATGCGGAGTGAAACTGTCATGTTCAAGAGCGACTTGCTACCAACAAAGTTTCTTCAAGTTTTCTTCCCAATTTTTCCCCAGTCATTGCTGACCAGTACCTCTTTATTTTTGTCAAGCTTGAGGAGGATAACATATGCTTATTCTATAATTTTCCCTTCGGGCAAACCCATCGCTATGTTTTAATGAGCCTAGCGATAGTGAAACTCGTTCTTGTCTGTTATGGACAAGTTTGTCGCTATTAGGTTTTAACAAGTTTAACGACAAAGATAACTCTGTCCTTTTCAATTTTAGAGAGTTTGAAAAGGGACGTAAAGGAAACTCCTAAAATCCTTTTTCGTCATCTAATCCATTAAGACTCCGATGAACATGGGGTACGACTCTGACGAACTTCCTTCCTATGGTAAAGGAATGGGTAAATTGCCCCCATGTTCATCGGAGTCTGTGCTTATGAAAAGAATTTGGACGGTGTCATCCTTGTTCTCTTCGGTGACTGTATCATCTGAAGATGGAACCTCTAAAGGCAAGACCGGGTCAACTTCCGCCTCGACCTTTTGAATTTCGTCTGGTATGGATTCAAATGGTTTTTCTTCAGTGATAGATACTTCGGCCGACCACCTGGGTGGGTCAGCCGGATTTTCAACTAGTGACGGACTTGGCAAGAGTTTCTTATATCCAGGAGGGAGTCGTAACGGTGAAACCGGACGGTCGTCCAAAACTCTTTTAGCCTCGTCTAAGAAGGGACAATGGTGGACGGTGTGATTGCCTTCACACAGTTTACAGGGAAATTTGCATTTTCCTTTTTGTCCAAGGGCTTCACTTTCACTAGTTGACGGTGTATTTTCAACATGATCATCAGAGGTTGACGACACCGGGTTGTGCAAACAAGGAGACCAGTCCCTTAAGATCCGAGAGATGCAAGGAAAATCTCTATGATAGTGGTCTCCTTTGCAAATGACACATGGCGATTTAGGTCTGGTCAGTGCAGTGTGTAGATTTTCGCTAGACGACGCTTGGTTACCCCTTTCGCCTTTGGCTCCTTCTTCTTCTATTTCTTCCTCTTTTTCTCCTTCTTCTCAGGTACTTGATTTTTGGCTTTGCCAGCTTTATCAAGCGAAGAGGAAGGAGGAGAGGAAGAATTGGACGAAGTAGAGGGTTGGGGGGTAATCCTGGAATCGTCTAGTTGCTGACTTGATTGTTCAGGAACCGTGGTGTTCTGAACGACAGAGGTTGAGAAAAGCCATACGGGCAAGCCTATTGTCAATCCTGGAAGCGACAATGTGGCCATATGGGGTGCACCAACATCTCCCCAAGAGGAGAAGGGACTAGGATTTCCTCCAAGGGGAACTCCTTGGTTGGTGGACTCCATTTTCCTCAACCTAAGACCAACGTAGGAAAGGTGATAATTATTCCGTTTAAAATAAATTTTAGATGCTTTGACACAACTTGTTTTTTCAATTTTAAAGAGTCGAGAAAAAACAAAAGATGACTCTAGTCGCCTTCGATTTTTAATGAGCCTGAAGTGACAAGTGTTCAGATGGACCTTTACTGTTAAAGAGTCTGAAAAGGAACGAAAGGGACTACTCTTGAAATCTAGACAGAGGGATTACCAAACCAATCGCAAAACTGCAGAATACTTTTTACGGTACGACAGTCAATCTTCCCGAATGCTGTGTTCAGTGCATTGCGATCGATAGGGCGGCAGACACCGCTTCCTATGGATAAATGATTAAGCCTATTGTGGTCTCCCAAAATATACTCGATGGTATGTGGGAGAACAAGTCCGTACTGGCACTTATCGTCTCAAAGTGGAGGAATCACCCAACCAACAGTGAAAACAACAGTTACCAGGCTTTATGACGCCGTGTTGGGTCCCTATAATACTAGTGATTACCCCATTACTATTGTAGTTATACCCCTTATTTATATTGATGTACCCATGTAGTGCCCATATTGTTACTATTGTGCCACATAGAAGCCCACTATTGTTATTGTTGTGCCCTACAATATTATTGTTATGTAGGCTTTGATTGTATTGGGACCACTTAGACTCCTATATATAAAAAGGAGGTATTTTCATTTGTATCATCCAAGAATTGTTCATTTATGTAATGTAAAGGAGGTTGCCCCCTCGAAGAGGCTGAATTCTAAGGCGTGGATCTCTCTTTTCTATCTTTTTGTGAGTTGGTTTCATAACATTTGGTATCAGAGCTTTGGATTCTAGGGTTTCGCTGCTCCAAACAGGTCATCGTGGCATTTTCGCTATAACTTTGTTTCTGTGACGTTTCAGAAGTCACAAAAAAAAACCCATTTGAGAAGAATTGGCGCTGAACCTTGGGTCCGAATTTCAGTACTTTTCTCGCGATATTTTCGGAGATATGATCTGAGGAAGTTGGTCTTTTTGCAGACTCCTGAATTACATTCAAAACATGTGACCTGGGGAAATTCGTCATAACTCTCTCTCTAAGGATCGGATTGAAATTTAGTAAAAAGGTACATAAATTGGACGGACGGTAGTTTCTTGTGGGTGAGTTTCAGATTCAAAGGTTGAAACAGTGACTCGTGGCACGTCGTACAAGTTCGCTCTACTGAACCAGTCTAAAAGCAAGTCACTGTGGGAGATTTCACATAACTCTTCCTTGGAGAATCCAATTTGGCTCAGACTTGTGGCATTGGAAAGAGGACGCAGAAGGCTACTACAGATAGCAATTTCAGAACTGGATGATCCGAAATCACAGAGATACATCAGATTCAATATCAGGCCTCTATAAAGTGAAAAAAAGGTGTGTAGTTTTTTTTTAAATTTTTGTGTAAGCTTGGTTTAACGGAATTCAAAGGGCATAGTAAAGCATTATTATCGGTAACTGATGCCCCGAGGAAAGAAAATGCAAACACCTAGTAAGGAACCTGAAAGCTCTAGCATGACTCATGAAGAAGAGGAAGAAATGCTACATGATATATCAAAATTACAAGAACAAGTGCAACAAATGTCACGCTCACAAAAGCTAACAGAAGCTAAGATAAGTGGCGTGGAATCTAAGGTAAATGGCGTGGAATCTAAGATAAAGGGCATGGAAGCTAAGATGGATGGCATGGAAGCTAAGATGGATGGCATGGAAGCTAAGATTGACGCTAAATTTGATGGCATGGATGATAAGATGGATGAATTGAAGAAGTTGCTACAAGAAAGGGTCACTAATGGTGAAAAGGTAGTAAAGGAAACTCATGATGAGAACAAAAGAAATGTTAATCATGATTCCATAGACTCTAATGTTGGATCGAAGACTCACCATGTTCCAAAAATCGATATGAGGAAGTTTGATGGCAAGGATCCCGCCACATGGATATTACAGATGGAGCAATTCTTCGATCTCAATAATGTGCAAAACACACAAAAGGTACGTATGGAAACTTTATATTTGGAACCAAATCAGTTTGTATGGTATCAATGGCTTTGTTCTCGTAAACAATTTATCACTTGGGCAATTTTTACGGAAGAATTGATAGCACATTATGAGGATACAAAAAGCAACACTTTTTTTAGCCAATTGATAAGTCTCAAACAAAAGGGTTCAATAATGGAGCACATTGAGGAGTTCCAAAAATTGAACATAAGGGTAAAAGATATTCCAGAGGAGCATAGGATTGATGTGTTCATAGGGTCTTTAAAGGATAATATCCAACATGATGTGCGCCTTTGGGAACCTGATTCATTAGAGAAGGCATTCAGGTTAGCAAGAAAAATGGAAAGCAAAATTATGGCAACTAGGAAGCATACCATTCACAACTATAAAGATGGAAGTGTTGTTGCCCATAGTCTTCCACAACCTACAAGGTTGACACCACAACAATTGGAAGAAAAAAGAGCAAAAGGGCTTTGTTACAATTGTGATAGCAAATACACAAAAGGTCATAAGTGTGCTGAGAAGAAATTATTCTACATAGATTGTGAAGAGGAAGAAGAAAAGGAGCAAGAAAGGTCAAAAGAAGAGGATATATTCCAGGAACAAAGCCTAGATGAAGAACAAATAAATCCGACCATATCTTGTAATGCATTGGCAGGAATTACCACTCCTCAAACCATCAAGATAGAAGGACAAATCAAGAAGAAAAAGGTAATAGTGTTGATTGATTCAGGAAGCACCCACAATTTTATTCATTGTAGGGTAGCAAAAGAATTGAATTGCTTCCTATATCCAGCACCAGAGTGTCAAGTGATGATTGCAAATGGAGGAACAATAAATTGCTCTGGAAAGTGCCATAATATCAAGCTATCCATGGGAGAATATGTATTGACTAGCCCAATGCTTTCCATTCCAATGGGAGGTGCTGATGTTGTACTAGGAGTCCAATGGCTACAATCCTTGGGTACAATAGCTTTTAATTTTCAAGAACTTTTCATGAAATTTTCTGTGGAAGGAAAGGAAGTTGAATTAAGGGGTATTGCAGGGAAACCAGGAAAGATAATCAGCTCTAATGGTATGACAAAGCTTCTAAAAAAGGAGCAAAGAGGTGTAATTGCACAATTATGTTCGCTAGATGTTTCCACATTGGAATCATCTATTTCTCCAGATCTCCAAAAAGTCCTGGACAATCATTCCAAGGTATTTGAGACTCCCAAAGGTCTCCCACCTATGCGTGATCATGATCATGCTATTCATCTGATTCCAGGAAGTGTTCCTCCAAACATCAGGCCGTACAGATATCCCTATGTCCAAAAAAGTGAAATTGAACGTATGGTTGCAGAAATGCTAGAGGCTGGTATAATTCAACCGAGTCAAAGTTCTTTCTCTGCTCCAGTAGTATTGGTGCACAAGAAGGATGGATCATGGCGCATGTGTCCGGATTATAGGGAGCTCAACAAGCTCACTATTAAAGATAAGTTCCCCATTCCTGTCATTGATGAATTACTGGATGAATTGCATGGATCAATTTACTTCACCAAGTTGGATCTTCGTTCAGGATATCATCAAATCAGAATGAAGATTGAAGACATTCCGAAAACGGCATTTAGAACTCATGAGGGTCATTATGAATTTTTGGTCATGCCTTTTGGCCTTACCAATGCACCTTCAACATTTCAAGGTTTGATGAATTCAATTTTCAAACCATTCCTTAGAAAATTTGTGTTAGTATTTTTTGATGATATACTAATCTACAGCAAGTCTTGGAAGGATCATGTTGAACATGTTGACAGGGTGCTACAACTATTGGAGGAGAAACAATTATATGCAAAAAGATCCAAATGTTTCTTTGGAGTCCAGGAGGTGGAATATTTGGGTCATATTGTATCTCATGAAGGAGTTAAGGTAGACCCTAGCAAAATTAAAGCCATTAAGGAATGGAAAATCCCCACATCCATAAAGCATTTGCGAGGATTTCTTGGGTTGACAGGGTATTATCGCAAGTTTGTTAAGAATTATGGGAGAATAGCAGCACCTCTAACAACATTATTGAAGAAAGATGCATTTTCATGGACTCCGGAAGCAACAAAGGCCTTTGAACATCTTAAAGAGGCAATGTGCCAAGCACCGGTCTTAGCTACACCGGACTTCACAAAAACCTTTATTGTGGAATGTGATGCTTCAGGAAATGGAATTGGTGCTGTTCTAATGCAAGATGAAAGACCCATTGCTTTTGAAAGTCGTCCAATCAAGGGAAAGTTTTTAAGAAAAGCTATTTATGAGAAGGAAATGTTGGCAATACTCCATGCACTTAAGAAATGGCGACCCTACCTAATGGGAAGACACTTCAAGGTAAAAACAGATCATGATAGCCTTAAATACTTTTTAGAACAAAGATTATCCTCTGAAGAGCAACAAAAGTGGGTCACAAAGATGTTGGGTTATGACTTTGAAATCATCTACAAAAAAGGGAAGCAAAATGTGGTGGCAGATGCACTCTCAAGAAAGGATGAGGATGTGGAAGCATTGTTGTGCGCCATTTCTATTATCCAACCAGATTGGATAAATGAAGCAAGGGAGGAATGGAAGAATGACGAAGAAGTGTGGGCACTTATTCGAAAGCTACAACAAGATTCCAGTACGTCTGATACATTTAGCTGGAAAAATGATTCGTTATGGTACAAAGATCGCTTATACCTCTGTAAGAATTCCCAGCTAAAACAAAAGATTCTTATGGAATTGCACACTTCTCCCTTAGGAGGGCACTCAGGATTTTTAAAAACTTACCACAGGGTTAAGAAGGAATTTTTTTGGGATGGCCTTAAATCAGATATTCAAAAGTTTGTGGCAGAATGTTTGGTTTGCCAGCAAAATAAAGTTGAAACAATTAAGACACCGGGTCTATTACAACCTTTATCCATTCCAAGCCAACGTTGGGAGGAGGTTTCAATGGATTTTATCACAGGTTTACCCAAGTCTGAGGGAAAGAGTGTCATCATGGTGGTAGTTGACAGACTTACCAAGTATGCACACTTTTGTGCATTATCACATCCATTTAAAGCCAGTACAGTTTCTACTGCATTTATGGAAACAATTCAAAAGCTACATGGAAACCCAAAGATTATTGTAAGTGACAGAGATCCCATTTTCACTGGAAATTTTTGGACAGAATTATTTTCTTGTCTTGGTACTCAGTTAGCTCATAGCTCATCTTATCATCCTCAATCTGATGGGCAAACTGAGATAGTAAACAAATGTTTGGAAGGATATCTTCGTTGCTTTGTATCTGATAAACAGACACAATGGGTCAAATGGTTGCCTCTGGCTGAATGGTGGTATAACACTTCCTTTCATACAGCAACAAAAATGACCCCATTTATGGCACTTTATGGGTATCAACCACCATCCATCACATCATATTTAAGAGAAAATTCTAAGGTTCAGGCAGTGGAACATCACATCGAACATCAACAACAAGTCCTCCAACTCTTAAAGGATAACCTCGTGTTGGCACAGAATAGAATGAAACAACAGGCAGATCAACATCGCAGTGAAAGAAGTTTTGATGTAGGTGATTGGGTATTCCTACGGCTACAACCATATAAGCAAATGTCCCTCAAGCAAGCTAAGAAGGATAATAAATTATCACCAAAGTATTATGGTCCGTACAAGGTGTTGCAAAAGATTGGTACTATGGCATACAAATTGGAGCTTCCTGCAGCTTCTCGATTGCACCCAGTTTTCCATGTTTCATGCTTAAAGAAGGTTATAGGCGACAAGCTCCCAGTTCAAACAATATTGCCAGAACTTGACGAAGAAGGAAAAATTATATTGGAACCGGAAGCAGTTATAGAAACAAGAACTCGACAGCTACGAAATCGATCAATTTCAAAGTACCTTATCAAGTGGAAGAACTTATCCGCTGAAGATTCCACATGGGAGGATGAGAATTTTATGCAGAAGTATCCTGAACTACTCAAGCGTTGAGGACAACACTTTTTTGAAGGAGAGGGGCATGTTGGGTCCCTATAATACTAGTGATTACCCCATTACTATTGTAGTTATACCCCTTATTTATATTGATGTACCCATGTAGTGCCCATATTGTTACTATTGTGCCACATAGAAGCCCACTATTGTTATTGTTGTGCCCTACAATATTATTGTTATGTAGGCTTTGATTGTATTGGGACCACTTAGACTCCTATATATAGAAAGGAGGTATTTTCATTTGTATCATCCAAGAATTGTTCATTTATGTAATGTAAAGGAGGTTGCCCCCTCGAAGAGGCTGAATTCTAAGGCGTGGATCTCTCTTTTCTATCTTTCTGTGAGCTGGTTTCATAACACGCCAGAATACGTCTCTAGCCTAGACTTCTAGATGTTGTGCGTTAGGTTCCAAAGCGTTGTTAGATTCATTAAATTTATTTTATAGTTGATCTTGCTTAAGAAATTTTCCTTTCAGGTTCACTGCGTGATGTAGATGTACAATTCCTAAAATGCAATCTAAGATGATAAACAATCGTTTTATCTTCTTTGTGGAATGAAAATCCTAGCTACTGAGGAAAGAGAAATGGCGTTCTTTCAGCAAAGAGCATAGAGCACACACTATATGCACTGTCATAAATCAAACCAATCAAATAGTCTAAATGAAAATGCACATGCATGTATTTGTTTTCAGCCTTCTTAATATGTGAATGATAAAAAGAAAGCTAATGCGCAAATCTGAATTATTTTTCAAAGCGACAATTACTAACAAGTTTCCTTTCAAAATCAAAATGAAGACAATGACAACACTTTGCGATTTGGAATTGAAAACTTGCTTTCGACACTAGAAAAACTATTAATTTAGATCAAATACAATAGTAACAGGGTAATCGACTATCAAGAGCAATCAGACTCTCTTCTATGATTGAAAACGACACTTGCGACACTTTCAAATCAAGAAACGACAGTACAATTACGTTACTTCTTTGTAAAGGAGAACTGAAAATGACTCAAAAAATACATAAAAACATTTACAGTTCTTTGCATAATGGAGGCAGAATAACAGCAAGGAAAGGGGTTTCAAACAGAGGTGTACTGACTACAGGCAACAAAACTCTTGAATAGATCTGAAAAGAGTGAACACATAAACCAAAATTTAGGAACAATGCCTAGTCTGATCAGCGCACCTGTAACACAGTGAATTTGAAATGCAACGCACCTTCTACACTCAGGAAGTGCGCTGAATTTGAGATTCACAGAACAGACAGTGCGCTGGACCAGGGACGAGACTTTGATTGGGTTCCAGGTCATAGTTTGCAGTTCAGTTCAGGGATTTTGGCCGAGCAAGTGGTAATCATTAAATCAATCACAGGGGTAGATCTAAGGAGGTTACTAGAGCCACCACAAGGGCAATTAGAGAGCTTGTAAATCAATTGTTTAAATCATAAACAAAACCCGGAGATTGACTGAAGCAGCATTGATCTACTTTGCACTTGGATAACAAATGCAGTTTGAAGGTTAGCTGGCTTGACTTCAGGCTCCGTCTGTAAGTTTATAAAGTAAACAAATGTAGATGAACAAACAATCTACTCGCTCCCCAGCGGAGTCGCCATTTTGTTACCGGGAATAGTGTCTATGCACAACTGCTAATCCCACTAAGGCTGGTAGCTACCTTAGAAACAAACAAAGTAAAACTACTTTCGTTTTCCTTTATGAAAGATAGATGAGAGAAGAATAAAGGAGACCAACCTCCGTCTTGCGCTTGGTTCCTTGCTCGATTCCTCTCTCTTCTGATAGTCCTTTGCTACTAGCTTTCTTGTATACCCAGCTTCACAGAGTACCTGTAGAATCAAAGCAGCATAACACTATATGAGAACATGGATCTATTATCATAAACAATCTAGGATCAGATGTAAATTGACCATACAAATGCATAAAACATGAATCACACAAGAGTATGGAGGAAAACTTGAATAGCTTTATTGATAATCAAGAAAGAGCCAAGAGAGTTACAACCCATTGTTCTGACCCAACATCATCCTCTCATCAAGAATCCCTTCTTCACCTCATGAAAATCTTAGATCACCCAACACAATGATGTTGCCTCAAGAAACCAACAACAATTCCTTACAAGATGCAAAATTCCAGCCCCTGGATCTCTGGTATGAGGGATCCATATATAGATGTATGCAAGGGAGATGAGTCATCTTATGGTTTGATTAGTGTCTTCCCTCTGATAGTGCTTGATTCCACTTGGAGATTGATGATCTCTTACTCATCCCTGGTCGAATTCAAAGAGGCAAGTGCACAGGAGAAGTTTCTGGAAGATTCCATGCTTCTCCACCTTGCGGATTGACCCTTCCATTTGTCTCTTCTCACCCATCGCACCCCATAGAAGGGATTTTTGAAATGAAACACACCTACTATGTGTATTGAGGTGGGATGCAACGCACTTTGCCTATGGAGTAGGTGAAATGGTCCAGTTTTGACCAGTTCTGAGTAGTTTTTCATGGAGAAATTCTGGGAGAAGCTGTAATCAGTTGACCTTGTTCTTTTAGGGGTTGGAACAACACCTTTAGGGACTTAGGAGCCCTTGGTTTATGGACATTTTATGCTTGGGGTTGCAGTGCCCAAAAATATCTATAACAAGCCTGCCAACCTGTAGTTTGCAGATGAATCCATCTCGATCAACCTCATCTCTTCCAAGCCAAAGAAACCCTTGAGCTCTCCCAATCATCCATGAAAAATCAATGAAAGTCCATGATTAGTAATCTACCCTACAATAAATTGTTGGTCGCTAGGCTCACCACTAATCCACAAGAACTCCCAGCCCATCTTGCCACGTAACCTGTCAAGAACAAATCTCCATGTCCTCAGTTGAACCCTCTGCTCCATGATCTAGATACCCAAAACTCCCTCTGAGTTGCTCCATTAAAGTAGCTCAAATTTTCTCTAATACAAGTTGAATTTGCACGTCCTTAGGTCTAGGATAGAATCTTAAAATATTTGACACTACCAAACCAAGAATCGCAACAATACTACTTTTCACAACGGAATAGAAATGAAATTAAATCACACATGCATAGAAGATGGACAACTTTTTATAATTTTTTACAATAACCCAACTTCATTATATTAAAAAACATATAATACAATAGTCTAGGGCTCTCGTACTAGGGATAATGGCCCTCATACATCCACTAGTACAAGATACAAAATTGGGGCTTGGTGTCTGTACATCGAAAACCACTCTGGCCTCAATAAGATACTCTAACCATTTGGTTGATGTAGCACGCTCTTTCAGTTCTTCTCGATCGTACCCTCTACCTTCTCATCCTTCAGCTCCCAATCTGCAGCTCCTGCCTCTATTAATTCTCCAAGTCCATCTAGTCACTGAATCTCGGCTATCCAATTTGCTCTCTAGTTGTGCCTTCATCTATCAAGGCCACAACACATCGAGACTCATGTTGAGTTGCTCAAAGCTCCACTTGTGAACAACCCTTGATCTTCCCACTGCTACTCCTCAACTACTCTGGGACTTCAACCCATTATGGTCTTCTTGTGTTGCTTCGATGAAGACCAACATAGGGCACGAAGAGATGCCACATATCACTACAAGATGTCCATCTCCCACAATGAACACGGGCTATTAGGAATTCCCATCATTTGTTGTAGAATTCCTTCTCCACACAAAAGTCTCTGGATCCACAACTACTCCTTTGGTTCGTCAACCCTTGAGCTCAACAACTACCTCTCTTGCAACTACCGTTGTCCATCAAGGTGTTTCTCATCGAGCTCCAACTTGGACACTATCACGCTTTCCTCCAGCAGACCATAAGTGCCCAATCCACGTCCACACTTGGGCTTCTCTCATGCTGCCCTCCAAGAATCCACGAGATACCAAGTCCACATTGTAATATCTGCACCTAGTTAGGGCATCCCCACACTTGGAAGACCTTACACATGGCTTCCCAAAGACTCCACCGATTTGCCCTTTGTTTTGCAATAAAGGAGCTATTGCACAAATCTTGGCATCAACAAATTTTCCTTTCCTAGTACACCATCCACCATGAATTCTTCTCCTAGTTAGTGTTCCTTCATGCCCAAGGAAACTCCAACAAATGGCTCCCATGGGCTGCAAACTAACTTATCCAATACTGGTCACAAACTGTGACCCAACACAAGGAAAATCTGGAGATATAACATACCTTTCATCTATTTTTCATGGGCTGAATTCTGGTAATTAGTTATTGCATCCTTGTAGCCCACAACAACCTACCATCTGTGATCAAATCATCCACCAAAGACTGCGGCCTCCTCAAATCTACAAGCCTCTTCCACTTGTTGTCTTGATAGGTGCCTACAACACCCAAATTAGGCTTTTTTAGCCCTCCAAATAGCCACCATAGGTCTACGACCTAGTTTTCACAAGACTATGATTTCCTTGACCTGTTCTAGCATGAGAACCCATGTCAACTAGCCCATAACTGCTTCCCTTGAGTGTTACTATCCCTCATTGAGAGGTCAAGGCGGCTTGCTATTGTCCTAACATCCAAACAAGCCTTGGTCTTCCTTTAAGTATTGTGGCTGCCCTAGATCTCCACCTACAAGTCTACGATAGCCTATATTTGGGACTTTACACCCTCAATCAAACTTTCAACACATGCCCATCATCTTCTCCTTTAACATGTGTTCACACCTTGCATTACTCGACCTTACTGTGGCATGAGACATCCCTCCATACAGTCAAAGAGGCACCAAAACCAGCCCAAAAACCCTCACATTGTTCTGTCCTCTTCTCTTGCGGTAAAATAGAGGTATCTCCGTCTTCACTGAGTTGTTGTCCCTCCTCCTTAACGCTGCCTTGATGTTTCACCTTTGGATGTGAAATAACCTCACATATCACCCTCTGTTTATATCCAAAAGAGGAGCTCCTTCCAACGTCACTCTAGGGTTATCGAGTTGTCAAGGACGCTTACTAAACTTAAGATGACCTTAACTCTTATGGTGGCAACCCAACATTAGACTTGAAAAATTCATAACTCCTCAATGACAACTTGAAATTAGAATATTCTCATTGCATTAGAATCGTCTCACCAAGAGCTATCATCCACATCCATCACATGTCAAAGACTCATCATGGTTTTAGCCCAACCATCTATGGGTGCAAAACCCTAGGCTTGGGTTCCAAGTCCACAAGCCTACTTGTGGAGCTTTGACCTCTAACCCTCGAGCACTACGGCTTGGAGTACCTCCCAAGCTACACAAAAATCAACACTTGAGCCACTTAGTCTTTTTGCTATTCTATTGAGGGAATTTTTTCCTTCGTCGCTGCGACAAAATTTCCAAAGGTTTGTCTCATAGTATCCACCTACACCTTAACTTTCCCTGCTTGCACAAAAACTTGTTCTTCTATCTCCATTATGACAAGGTTCTTCAAATTTTCTTCCCCTTCTTGCACAACTTGTTTTACTATGTGGTGTGCCATCTTAATCTCATATTTCACCTTGAGTGCTTCATCTTGCAATGTCTCAATTTGTTGTGCTAGTTTTTACTAGTTGACTCTCATCTGATTAATATATCTTCTCATATGCACCCTCTGAAATTGTGGCCCTATGCTCATTCGGTGGCAATGCGTTCAAATTGTTGTTGAGTTTATGCACCTTCTCCTACGCTATTTGTATCATTTGTGCCACTTCTTTTAACTCTTCACACTCCAACAACTTTTTACAATCTGCGTCTTGACTTCATAAAGCTTGTTCCATTCTACATCCATTCCTATTATCTGATCCACAGTTAATGTGGATGTTTGTTTCTCTTCTCTATGATATTTCTCTTCATGTGGAGTGCTCTACGTAGTCTTAGAGTCCAATTATACAACTTTGGTTTTGAGTCCTTGAATGGCCTCATTGCTCTTCGCCAACTTCCCCTCAATTTGTGTATCCACCTCCATTGGGACCTATGGTATGTTTCTATAAAACTCCTCCACTACTTTCCTTATCTTTTCATGTCTTTGGATTTCTTTCTCCTTCTCTGCTACCAATTGTATCTTCTCTACTTGTAACGCCTCCTGTGATATTAACAACTATGAAAAATCTACTATTGTCATGGCTGTGTGGGACTGTAGTTCCCGAGTAACACTTAGTTGTAGTTGGTACAAAATTTCCTGTGATAACTATGACATGATCTGTTCCACATGGCATAAGCCTTGTGCACATTGTTGTATATCTGCACTTGGAAATTCCATCATCTTTGGCAACATCTAAAGTGTGCGGTGCTCTCTTGAGGTTAAGGATTGTTGAGATTGCACGAATCTTGTGTCAATTATTTTGGTTGCACTTGTTCCTTTATATTTTTTGGGTGCGTCGTGGTGATCATGTTAGACTCCAGAATATATCTCAACTATTCTAGCTAATCCTATGTTCTTGTTCATATTTGTATTTGTTTCAACATGAATATTTCCAGTGCCTCTTCTGTTTTCACTTTAATTTGGTCACTGATATTTTATAATTCATCATTAAATAATGATAACAACTAGATTACCCCTGGATTTGTTTATTTTCTCTTTGGTTATGTGCGAGATGTTCCTTCTTCTGTAGTATGTTATTGCTTGCGCTTATCTCAAACCCGCGCAATGTCTTCTTCTTGGGACTCCCCTACACCATTCCCTTGTTCTGTCTCCTATGAAGATTCATGCATGGATTGATATTTTTTTCTTTTTATGTTCTTCAAATCCTAAGTTTCCTTTACTAGAACTTTCCATTCCAATCCCTAGTCATTATGATATTACTCACTTCTAGTTCTGTTAGCCTGTAGCAGCTTTGAAGCCATCGCTCCACTAGATCCCTTGTTGGCTATATATACATAAAATTTGGGGTGGCCTTAAAGTGCGCAATCCCCTTGTAAGCTTCAACAATATGAGGCAATATGCATGATATTATCTCTATGGTCTCCCCGACACCTCCTTGTACACATAAAATGTCAAGCCATTCTCTAACTACCTCTGTTTATTTGTGGTATGCCATAATGAGGCATGTCAGGGTGCCAATAATGGTTTATTTTCCATTTCTAGAAATTGAATCTCCTTCGATTCCCTCCATGTTACTAATGTGATCAAGACTAGCAGCCATGTATAATGGAAGTCCACATTTTTGTCCTACGCTTCCCGATAATCTATCAAAAATTGATTCAATAAGCATGTGGCCCAGTTCATATGGACCCCTACTGTGCACTTTGTTGTTGCTGCTATCACCCTTGCTGGTACCTGGTCCTTGTGACATTTTCATAGTAGCTTGCATGTCATGAATTGTGACACAAATCTAACTGCGTCTTCATTGATGTTAGGTATGTCAAAATTGTGGACACCCCTATGTGAAGACTACACCAAAAGTTATGGATGATGCATCCACGTGAACATGAAACTCCTTTCCTCAATATGGAAAAGCTAAAATTGGCATACTAACCAACTACACCTTTAAGGTTTCCAAAGCCTGTTAACACTCTTCATTCCACTGAAACCTAGTATCCTTTTTCAATAGTCTTTCTAATGGGGCTGTAATCCATGCATATCCCCTTATGAATTTCCTATAGTACCCTGTGTTACATAGAGTTGCATGCAATTTTCACAATGAGGTAGGTGGAGAGAGCTAGATCTACTATGACAACCATTTTTACATTATCAACTAATAGACCTCACTTGCACACTACATGACCTAACATAATACCAAATGGTGAGAAAAAGATACATTTCTTCAAGTATAATGAAATCTGTCACTACCATCTATCTAACATCAAGTGCAAAACCTTGATATGCTTCTTTAAAAGGATAAATATTATACATTCATCCAAATATACATATAGGAACTTGTGGATGAAGTCTTCGAATGTTGCTGCCACAACTCTAGAGAATACTGCATGTGCGTTCTTCAGGCCAAAGGGAATGACTAAATACATTGGAAGTATCCCCGTTTTGTTGCAAATGTGGTCTTTTGTTTTTCTTCTAGCACAATCTTAATCTAATGATAACCTGAGAATCCACTAGTAAATGAGTAAGCCTCTTGTCCTCCTATATTCTCTAATACCTTGTTTATAAATGGAGTGGGGAGCAGATCACACACACAAGAATCATTAAGTTTCCTTAGGTACACAAAAGTCCTAATCTCCTCTGTCTTCTTGTCTTGTACTACCATTGGACTTATCCATTCTGACTCTTCCACTGGTTCAATGATCCCAACTTCCAACATTCTATCTAGCTATTTTTTCACCTTCTGCTTATATATAGGGTTTAGTATGTATGGCCTTTGTTTGATTGGATTTATACTTGGTTTTAGGGGTATTTTGATCTACCCTGACTCCCCAGTAATCCCCTTAATCTATGAAAATGTGGTTGGGAGAAGGTCCTAGTATTCGCTTGATAAATCAACAATATTTCCTATTGCTTCCTTGTCCCAATAATCTCAAATAACTTCGAAATTACGATTTTGTTCAGTTCCGCTGTTCACTTTACGCATTTTCAGAGGTTTTTCATAATTTATAGATGTCAACTCAAGTCCTTCTACTACACGCTTGCCTTCTATTTTTGGTACCTTCAAGTTCCTCATATCATCATTTTCTTCACATTCTTCGGTGACATTGTAATACTCCATGAATTGTTTAACAATGTGGGAATGTCTGTGTGTGAAGCATAAGGGTACCACATTCTTCATAGTCTATCCTTCAGGTGCAAAAGTATTCCCTTTGATAGTCCACATAGTTATATCAACAGAAGGATCATCCAATTCAAAGTTGAATGTTACCTTTAAATTGTTAGTTATTTCTCCCCAATCTGTTGTTCCCTTGTGCACCTCTAATTTTGTATACCAGTTCCTAGGGATAGTATCCAATGTATGGATAAAAACATGTACCCATTCTTCCTCTAGAATCTTCTTCTTATTCCATGTTATGACACAACCCTTTAGATGAGTGGCTAGGCAGCTTAGTCTAGTGTACCTTGGCTTAGTACCTCTTGCATCTAGCCTGAACCTGATTTGCAATA
Organism: Pinus tabuliformis; assembly: GCA_031772625.1. Taxonomy (NCBI): domain Eukaryota; kingdom Viridiplantae; phylum Streptophyta; class Pinopsida; order Pinales; family Pinaceae; genus Pinus; species Pinus tabuliformis. The sequence continues at coordinate 216,024,122 of CM062813.1, forward strand.
AATGTCTTCAGGTTTTCCATTTCTCTATCTTGTCCTTGTGCACAACCCACCGTCACACATGGGTATCTTTCAAAGATACGTATAAGGCCTACAGTATCAAATGTTCACATACATATGGCTCAAAATCTTTCACAAAGGAATGCGTATTTAAAACTCCATCAAATTTTTGGAGATCATGTACCTCTGTTTGAATCCATCACACTACATAGGTAATGTGTGTGTACCTTCTAATGCATACTTCATGCAATGTCTATTTCCAATTGTCAAGTTTTTTTTTTTTTTTGAATCTCAGAATCAAGAATTAATGTTGCATCAACTCGACACACCATTTATAGTGGGATTGACATAGTTATCCCTTCACATGGTCTCATTGTAAATGTTGTCAAGATATTATGTGCTGAATTCCTCCCTTATAGGTTCCACATTGCAGTGTAGTTCTGTTGGATCTAATGGCACAATGAACCCCAAGTATCTCTATTCAAATATCATTTTCCTCTTCTCCAATTTTATTATGACCTGATTATCGAAAGCCCAGTCAGTTCCTAGTAAAGCAAGATATGGGTTGGTATCATCCATAATCTTGATGAATTCAAAATCATTGATGCTTCTAAATCCATCAACGTGTTGTTGCTACGACTAACACCCTCCAAAATTTCACCTATACTTGAATTTTGGAGCCTAGCATGGATCTTGCTATCAACCTTTCCATAGTCACTTCTAGCTCTGTTAAGTATTTGAGCTCCCTTTTGGATTGTAAGTGTCGAAGTCACCTACTCACACATGCTCAATCCGTAATGAATTCATGAGCGTACTCCTACACACAATCTTGAATAATCTCAGCAAATTCTATCAAGATATTTATTGTGCTATGATCAATCCATGTTAATAGTCAGTGCACATCGACATTGGCATTTTGTCACTTCTAGTTGCGTTTGTACTTCTATTTCAGTGAGTTTTTTAAACTGTCGCTTATGTGCACCCTTACTGTCGTAAGTGTCATTTTCATGTGTTTTACTCACGATTTTGATTTCTCTCACTCTAATTAGTGTTGTTTTCATGTTATATTCACTTTGGAAAGTGTTGCTTTCACTGTTGTTCACATTTTGCAAGTGTCATTCACACTTCTCTTTTCATATCGCAAGTGTCATCTTTGGGTGTGGGAAATATCATTTATCATGTAAAGTGGAGTTTTGGCTTGTTTCAGGGCATTTTTTTTGTGATAATGAGTTTTTCCTATCATTTAGACATGTTCCACACTCATTTCCAAAGTTTCAAGCATTGTTGCACAAGTGTCACCGCTTTCGTCACAAAGTGTATCTTTTGTGTCGCACTTGGTAGGAGTCATCGCAATGTTGTTGCATTGAGAAATGTATGTGTTCATATGTCTTGAATGTTCCTCATCATGTCATCAAGTGATCTAAGTATGTGATCATGCTAAGAGTCTCTCTATTGCTCATCTTCCTCTCATTGATCTAACATAGTCAAAATTGGAAAAAATCCCGTTGGGCCACTCAACCTCATCCAACCCTCTTGAACTACACACTACATTGTATCAGTCCTCAAGCAACAACCTTGTATCTTGGCACTGCGCAATGTGCAGTCTCTGCCACCCAGAACTGTACACTTTGCAACCTTAGTGCTCAAGCCCAACCCTTGAGTCCTATAATCTATCTCTCTAGCCAAGCCAACACTATGCATTGCACAGTATCAATCCTAAAGCCTCATTCTTGAGTTCCTAAATTGCATAACTACTAATCACCTGGCCTCCTGTCCTTCTAGTACTGTACATTTCACAATTTCAGCGCTTAAGTCTGGGCCTTAGCCTCCAAAACTACGCAATCATGCCCTTCATCTAGGTCTGAACTGCACATTTCACAGTCTCATACCTCATGCCCATCCCTTGAGCTCCTGATTTGTGCAATTGCATAGTCACCTCGCCTCCTCTACCTTCCAAAACTACGTAGTTGGCTCTAACAGTGCAAAACCCCTCAGCCTAGCTTACTAACTCCCAAAATTGCACAATCTTCTTGCCCAGTCTAGCTTGAACTGCACATTACGTAATTTCAAGGCTCAAGCTTCACCCCTGATTTCTTGAGATGTGCAACTGTGCCGTCACTGAGCTTCTCCTCAGCCTATCACTGGTTCTGACTCAGTCAGTGGATCATCATACAACATATAAGACTATGGGTTTATCAGACGGATGTAATCTTGTCATGAGTGAATTGTAGATGCTAGTACACTATCATGCTATGGAAAGATGATGAATAAGGAGATGGAGAAGGAGGCCATGCTAGAAGACACTTTATTAGTTGCAAAGACAAGATGATCAATCAAGAGAAAGCAAAGGGACATCAAATTGAGACAACAATTGGAGATCAAGTTCATTAAAGAATTCTCATCTCTAAGCCATTTGGAGGACAAAGAATAAGATCATGACCCATATTTTAGAAGACACAAAGAAAATAGCTTCAAAATGCGACTTGACATTGCCATTTCATCATGTAGTCCATGTCATTAGTGTCATGTCATGCCATGAGTCATCATGTGCCACATTATTTTATGGAATATGTAATTCAATATTGGAGAAATATAATGTAAAGTGGAAGTGTAAGAGCCATTAATGTAATGTGAGAAGTCATGTAAGAAGTCAAAAGTTCATAGAGAAGTTGAACAATCATGAGGGTAGTCCAAGGGTCATAAAGGAGGTGCAAGATCACCCTATTTGTTATATATACACCCACATTGTACAAGCAAAGGACTTTTCACATTGGCTCCTTCCGCAAGGCATTAGAGAGATAAGTTAGTTCTTTTGGGGACCAAGGAGTCGCTCCAATGCTCCACTATTGGGGCTAGTGGTGTTCATTGTATACATGTGTCTTGTGACATTTACTTAATATCAGAGGCCTCATGGCCAACACATTCTTCCAGCATGGATTATGAATATTTGTAAGACTAGTTTGTGGATGTTTGTAATTCATGTTTTCTTTCATTTGTGCTAAACTAGTTGAACTATTTCAATTATTTTAGTACTTACCATATTGAGAATGTGTTGTAGTGGTTTCTATAACTATCACATCCTTGTGGAATATTCCACTGGATCTTAGACATATCTTTCTTGTTTATAATGGTTGCAATTATCATCGCATATTTGTGGACTATTCCGCTGGGTGCTAGATGGATACTTTCTATATGTGTGTGTCTCTAGTAGGGTGGTAATATTACCTCTCTCCTAGAGGGTCACTTTCCTGTCCCTCCCTCTACAGTAGAAGAATCTTGACACACATATAACCGAACACTCACCAACCATACTCACTTGTTGATATGAGATTACCTGTTCATAACTCTCTTGTGCTGGACTTTGTAGCCAAGGCAACCCATAAGAATACATGGCATCCAGGTCGATATCCCAGATGGCGCTCCTATTCCAAATGGTGAGAGGTCTAATTGAGACTTCACATCGGGGATACCCCCTTTGTTGATGGATTTCCAAAACCATCAACAAACTACCGCTAGAAGTAGGTCTAGATGACAAGTTGTGCCCGATGAGTTTGTTTTGAACCTTTTATCTTAAATGGCTCATCCTGAAAATCATACTCATAAGGTGTTTTTCTTACCTATCCCCTAGTAAAATTTTAATCCTTGATGAGTTTATTTATAAATTGTCCCAATTTAATTTTTATGGTGAGGATGGAACATCCATAGTCGAGCACATTTCTAATTTTCTTAAATTTTGTGAATACTACGAAATTAATGATGAAGATTTTGATTGTGTTTCTTTCTTCCTCACCCTTGAAAGTTGTGTTAATCAATGGTGTCATACCTTACTATTGTAGTTTCTCCAAAAACCTCCAAAATTTTCTCTTACACCAAATTTCAGAACCTTCCTTGGTCTTTTACATTGTTGGTGCAAACACTAGAGCTCATTTCATGAGCTTTCTTGTAGTGCTTTGGTCCCTTTTGCATGTTGGGTTAACTATTGTCTTTTGGCATGTTTGGCTATCGTAGAATGTTTGCAAGCCTATTATAATGGTTTCTAAGGTTGGTATTTGTGTATATTAATTTTTCTAACCATGTAAACATATTTCGCACCCATACAAAATTCTTGAGCACTGTCGCACAAGTGTTGTCACGGTCGTCCTAAAGTCTATCTTAAGTGTCCCACTTTTCATAAGGCAGTCACATGGATGAAAATGGTTTTTTCATGTGTTTGGATGATCTATATTGTCATGTTGTCAAAGTATTCGAAGTGTGTGATCACATTCAAGGTTCATCACAGTTCATCACCTATCCCACACTTAGCCATTTTCAGAAAATCTTCTCGACTGAGCATCTTAGCTTCACCTAGCCCCAACTGAAATTCACAATGTAGAGTCTCAAACCTCTAAGACATGACCCTGCTACTTGATGCTGCACAATATGCAGTCCCTATCCCCTAGGGCTATTTCACTGTGCAATTCCTTTGCCCAACTCCCGACCTTGATCCCTAGAATTACATAGTTATGTCCCCTAGCCTGGCATGAACTGCACACTTCACATATTCAACCCTCAATCTCCTACCCTAGCTGTTGGAACTAGATAATGTGCAGAAGCCCAACCTCCAATGCCATCCAAATCTGCACAGTTGTCTTTCTCATTGTCCATTCCATCAGCTTGACCCCACTGTCTCCAAAAACTGTGTAGTCCTATCCTTCAGGCCTCCATGAGCTCCACACTGCGTAGTATCAGAGCTCAAGCTCTCCCCCTTGACTGCTGGAACTATGCAATGCTTATTTACTAAGCCTCTCTTCCTAACCTATCACTTATCCTGGGCTCAGTTGATGGATCAAAATGCATCATCTTAGATTAGGGGGTTTTCGGATTGATGTCGTCTCGCCATGAGTGAATTGCAGGAACAAGTACACTATCATGTCATGGAAAGATGATGGAGAAGGAGAAGGAGGAGGGGAGAATTCCTAAGGACTCTCTTGTAACTGAATTCACCAGTTTATTAATTGAGAGAAAGAAAAGGGACACAAGTTTACGACCACTATCCAAGACTAAATATCATTGAAGATTCTGCATCACTAAGCCATGTGGAGGTGAAGAGAAAGTATATTCAAGAAGACATCCAACACCTAGCAACAATAGTGACTTTACATTGCACATCATCAAGCCATCCATGTCAGCAGTGTCATGTCATGATTGGTCATATGCCACATCACTATTGTGGACCATGTATACTGTATTCAAATGTATTGTAAAGTGGAAGTCCAAAGGACACACACAGGATGTAAAGAGTAATGTAAGTTGGAAATTCATAAGAAGTCAAATAGTCATGAGGGTAGTCAAAGAGTCACCCTTGGTTATATATACTCCGTCATTGTATGAGCAAATGACTTTTAACCTTGGCTCCTCTAACAAGGTATTAGAGAGATCAACTAGTTCTTTGAGGAGAAAGGAGTGGCTCCAATGTGCCACTATTGGAGCTAGTGATGTACATTGTAAACACGTGTCTTGGAATTTTTACTTAATAACAGAAGCCTTCAAGGCCAACACGTTCTTCATGCATGGACTATGAATGTTTGTAAGACTATTGTAAGGATGTTTGTATTTCATGTTTTCTTTTGCATGTGCTAAGATAACTAAATTATTTCAGTTATTTTAATACTTATCTTATTGAGAATGTGTTGTAATGGTTTTTATCACTGTCCCATCCTTGTGGACTATTCCGCAAGATATTAGACATAAGTTCCTCTATTTGTTGGTTGTAACAACTGTCGCATCCAATGTGGACTATTCTGTTGGATGTTAGATAGACCATTTTGGTTCATGTGTGTCTCTTCTTGGGTGGTACTATTACCTATCACTTAGAGGTTCACTTTTCTACCCTCTCTACAATAGAAGAACCTCGATACAATTTCAACTTAACACTCACTAGGCACACCTCCCTTTCTTTTCAAAGACATCATTGCATCCCTCTCTTGTGCTAACAGCTAGAGCCAAGGAAAATATTTAAGTATTCGGAAAATGGGCCTTTATACCGGATGGGACTCCTACACCAAACAATGTGAGGCCTAATTGGGACTTCATACCTGGGAGATCCCTTGAATGTTAGCGGGTCCAACACCATCAACATTTTGGCGCTAGAAGGAGGGAAACGAGTATTTTATGGCTGATAAACCCACCGACCCCATCATCCCATCTTTTGGTCAAGACAACAAAATCCATTGCACCTCCCCTACTCATTCTTTTGAACTTGGTGACTCTTCTCAGCCCAAGCCTGAATGTGAAATCCCATATGATCAGATTCAGAGCATCCACCCTATAACCTGTCAATTTTCAAAAGTTGTTGGATTGATCTCGAGAGTATTCAACCTTCCATATTCTCTGAAGAAGAACAAGACCACCCCCATGGGGATAGTAGTACCTACTCTTGAAGACGTGGTTCTTACCACTCTTGAAGAACTATAAGAATCTGTGGAAAAATAAGAAGATCCTACACTCTTTGATGGTGATGACGAAGAAAACATTATACTCTCGGACACAACTTTCTGCGGGTTAGGCGGAGAAGAAGAAGAGGAAAAAGAGCCATCAAATTCTGACAAAGAAGAGGAGGACAATGGAGAAAAAGACATGACAAACCAAATATGGACTGGATGACTTAGGGCTCTCTTTCACTTTTGGATGTTCTACACAATTGCCAAGGCATTCAAAGAAGCTCTTAATGAAGTATGACCCTGATAAAATAGTGAAGGATGAAGACCATCTGGACAAATTTTACCTACATCTACAAACAATTGAGGTACGTTACGATGATGTTGCATGTAGAATTTTTCCATGTACCTTGGATGGTAGATCAACTGTATGGTATCATAACGTTCCTCCAAAATCCATCCAGAATTGGAGGGGGTTTAAGAAGATATTCCTTGAAAAGTTTGCTGATGATAAAACCCCTACCATCCTATCGAAAGAGCTGGGTAATCTTAAGATGGAGCAGAAGTAAAAAGTGAAAGATTTTAATCAGAGGTTCAATCTCATTTTGAACAAATTCTCAAAAAACATGAAACCTCATGACTCCATCACAATAGATTACTACACTTCTACCTTGCCAGGAAGCATTGTGCAACTTGTGAAGCAAATTGTGAAACAAACACGAATAGAAAATTATGAAGAGGTTATCATTGTTGAGAAGGACTCGCGTGCAATCAGAGTCGTCTCAAATGATGAACCAACAAAAGACTCCAAAGACATGTGTAAGAGGTCTTAGGCCTTTGTGAATAAGGCCAAAGAGAAATGACCTTTTGATCTTGAAATCTTGACTCGTCTTGTCAAGTTTCTGTCTAATGAAATGGCAGAGCTCAAATAGAGGTCAAGCAAGACCACCATGAGCGACAAGCCTTCTTGATTCAATCTATTCAGAAGGACTGAAACTTCTGGCAGTAGTAGCAACTAATTGACAAAGTTTGCGCAAAGCTCCAATGTTGTGTTGAACATTGAATACTTGGGCACGAATCAATACTGTTCTTATAATCAAGAAAGTCATTCAGAGAAAACATGGCCACAGTGGAATCAAGCCATGATATTCTTGCTATGCATCTTGTTGATTTGGTAATGGCTTAAGAAAAGACAGAGTCTATAGAAGATAAGGAAGAAGTTGTTGCAGCCGATGAAACTCCAAGTGTAGGGCATGCAGTAAACATGTTTAACTATATACTCACATCCCAAAAGAGTACTACTGATAAGAAGCATTTGAGCGATGGTCTGGCCCAGAATTAGACCAACCGGTATAACCTAAGAAGCTAAGGGCCAACCACTACAATTGAGTTGCTGAAGCAGAAATTTAAAGAAAACCTATTAAGAAAAATCAACCCACTGACCAACTCAATGCAGGACACTCAGAGCAAGTATGGGAAAACAGTCTCAACGAAAAGTGTTTCCGTCAAAAATAAGGACATAACCATCACTCTGGAAGCCACAAACCAAGTTACATCCCCAGACACTTCAACCATTCTTCTCGCTGTGGACTACAACATAATTGATGACATGAAGAAGGTTCATGTGAACATTTCAATGTTTGAATTAACAAAGATCACGAGCTAGTGAGACATCCTCTTATGGGCACTTGGGTAGACCTCTACAGGTAATGCTACCTCTTTAGACAAGGGATTTGGTAAGTCTTATAGTTCTCTCGAATCTATACTTCATACATTAACGATGGATGCAAATACACTCTACCCACCTTTCTTGTTAACTCTCAGAATCTTTAATTTCAATGTACACAATTGTTTGGTTGATTTTGGTGCATCGTTGAATGTAATGCCATTATCTGTTGCCAAGAAAATCAATGCCAAATGGGACAAAATAGATGCATAGATTATTCAGCTGGACAACATTCATGTCTAGGAAATTAGTGAACTCAGATATGTCATCATCCATTTATCATCCGATGGATGGGTCCACCAATGTATCAACATAGTTATTGTGGACATTTCGGAAGCATACAGAGTGTTGTTGAGTAGAGACTGGTCTAGCAAGCTGCAAGGATACTTTGCCACAGAATGGGCACATCTAGGGATTCCAGATAAGGGCAGAAATAATCATATCTGGGTGGAATCAAAGAGATATATGAAACAAACTGTCACTCCCTTGCACATAAATAATGAACCAATGGCTTTCAAAGAATTACTTTTTGGCAATTTCTTCCTTGAAACTCAACTGGGTTGTTATCTTACATAGCCATCCCCAGTTCCACCAGATACACAGTTGGATCTCCTTCCTTGTCCAATTGGTGATAATGAACTTTGTACAGTTAGCAGTAGTTGTAGCAGTACTAGTGTAGTTCCTAGTCCCTGTACATAGGATATTTGGACTTTGTACTTTGATGTTCCAAAACATTGGAGGGCTCTGGAGTTGGTTTCATTTTTAATAGACCCACTATAGAGAAAAAAATTTGATCTCTAGTCGCTTGGAATTTGAGTGCATGAACAACACTGCAAAGTATGAAGCACTCATCTTGGGCTTACAAAAAGCCATTGACCTCAATGTTGCCATCCTAAAAGCGGTAGGTGACTCAGAAATTGTGGTGCGATAGGTATGTAACACCATACAATGTGTGTCACCTCATATTAGAAGTTATCAACAAGAGGTATGACGTCTTATTTCACATTTCCAAGCTTTCAATATTATTTTTGTTCTAAGAATGCATAACATAGCTGCAGATACATTAGCAAATGTTGCTGCTAGGTTTTCACCATGGAGGGACAATTTTTTCTATTTAAACTCTATACAAGCCTTCCATCCCTAACAATATCACTAATTTATGCATTTTTAATGATGACCAACAGATACAGTGCTTCATGGAGAATGTTGATGTGTTCAAAGATGATGGGATTTATGAGGACGAGCATGAAAAGGAATTGCAGGATGAAACCAGTACAAGTAAAGGAAACCTCATCCCCAAGGGTGTGGTATCATTAGAGAAGCTGTATGACCAAAAAAATCACTTCTGGGGACTTTTCAATGCTAAGACCCAAAATTCCACACTATTACATGAGAAAATTAACTTTGGAATAGAAAAGGATTCGAAGTATGTATATTTGGGTACTTGTTGTACACCACAAGAGCAACAAACCTTTATCTGCTTATTCAAGCAATATCAAGATGTCTTCGTGTGAATGTACGATGAAATCAAAACATATGACATGCGAATCATCCAACATGTGATACCAATAAAGGAAGGGGCCAAGCCATTCCAATAGAAGCTAAGGAAAGCACATCCAACACTTTTGCATCTTATTCAGAAAGAGTTGAGAAAATTTATGGATGCCCAGATCATATACAGAGCGTGAAATTCAACGTGGGTGTCAAATTTGGTCTCGATGAGGAAGAAGTCCGTGGAAATTCACATGTGTGTAGATTTCTGAAATCTCAATCGCACCTCGGACAAGGACAACTACCCCGTGTCATCCATGGAACAAATATTGCAAATAGTATTGGGGTCTGAAATGTTTTCTTTGTTATATGGTTATTCTGGATAAAACCAAGTTCTGGTTGCAAAGTTTGAGAGACTTAAAACCACATTTCGAACGAAGTGGGGCACATTCGAATGCCATTTAGGCTAATCAACGTTGGTGCAACATTCCAACGTGCTATGGACATTTCTTTCCACGAACTCATTGGGAGGAGCATAGTGGTCTATGTTGATGATGTGATAGTGTTCTCCAAATAGAGGTCAGACCACATACACCTTTTAAAGAAGATTTTTGAGCGATGTCGCAAGTACAAGATATCCTTAAATCCCAAGAAGAGTATTTTTGTAGTGTTCTATGGTAATCTATTGGGACACATTTGAGTGGGATTAAGGTAGACCCCAATCACGCAGATTCCCTTCCCTATGAATAAAAAGGATATGCAGTCCTTCTTGGGGAAAATCAATTTCGTTCGCAAGTTCATCTTCGACTACGCTCAGATTGTAAAGCTAATACATGAGATGGTGAATAAGGATGCAGTTTATAAATGGGATAAAAGGGAAAATGATGTGTTTTCCCATATTAAGCAGGCTATAACAGAAGCACTCACATTGTACAACGCAGGCTTCAATAAAGATTTCTTGCTCTAAAATTTCACCTCCAATGCTTCTCTCATTGTTGTACTCACTCAAAATCATGAAATGAACAATGAGTGACCTATCTCCTTCATGAGCACAAATTTGCAAGGACCAGAGCTTAACTATCTTGCAATGGAAAAACAAGATTATGTAGTATACAAGGCAGTAAATCATTTTCAACCCTATCTATTGAAAAATCATTGTGTTATCTTTGTCCCGCACCCAATAGTCAGATCACTGCTTGTTCAACAAGAGTTGGGTGAAAGGAGAGCGAACTGGATGACCGAGTTGCAAGAATATGATCTAGAAATCAAGCCAGTTCACACAATCAAGGGCCATGGTATTTGTCAACTAGTGGTAGAAGCAGTAAATGTGAAGGAAGAAGAAGAAGATATTTCAGGATGGGAGAAAGAAATTGAGATGTACAACATTGAGTGAGCCTCCCCCACTACTAGCACAAATTCGTGTACCAATACCTTCAACACAACACAATGCCCCCCCACTTTTCCACATGAAAGAAGAGGGAACTCAAAATTAAAGCATTATCTTATCAGTTGGTGCATGGGGTGCTGTTCAGAAAGCACCACAATGGAGTACTGCTCAGGTGTTTGGAAGCACATGATTCAGAAAAGGTATTGTGTGATCTCCATGATGGACCAATTGGGGGACGCTTCACAAGCAACACCATAGCAAATAAAGTTATGCACGCTGACTTTTATTGGCCTACATTATTTAGAGATGCTCATGCTTACGCCCGCAAGTGTCTTGCTTGTCAAAGGTGTGATGATAAAAACAAAAAGTTAGCTGCCCCCTGCAACCCATTGCGGTGGAAGAACCTTTTCAACAGTGGGGCTTGGAAATTATTGGGGAAATTTTCTTGCATTCATCAAAGAAGCACCGCTACATCCTAACTTCCACAGACTATTTCACGCGTTGGACATAAGAAGTTCTGCTCAAACAAGTGAATGATTAGGAAGTCATTAGCTTTCTATAACATAACATAACATCATTTCCTGGTTCGACATTCCTACTTCACCTATTTTCGATAATGCAATATACTTCTCATCGTTAAGACTCTATAATTTTGCATTGGAAAATGGTATCATGTTGAAACATTTAGCTAATTATTATCTGTAGGGGAATGGTGTTGCTGAATCCATGAATAAGAACCTAATCCGCATTATCAAAAATACCATATTCTCTAAGTAGTGAAACTGACACTCCGATTTGGTAAATGCCTTATGGGCTGACTGAGTCACACTGAAACCTTCCTTGAACACCTCCCCTTACTTCCTGGTGTATGGAAAGGAAGCCATCCTCCCGCCCAACATCTACTTCCTGCTCTTCAACTCTCACAAGAATCACAAGGTAAACCATGTCTGTTAGTTCAAGATAGGATGGACACCCTTCATAAGATATAGGAAGAGAGGTTGAAAGCAAAAGAAAAATTTCACTTTCACTAGAATCGTATCAAGAGGTGGTTTGACAAGAAGTCTGCAGGGAAAAACAACTTTAATGTGGGTGACTTAGTCTTAAAGTGGGATAAAGCCCACAAGGACAAAGGCAAGCACACTAAGTTTTAATCCCCATGGATTGGGCCATTCACAGTGCATGAAAATCTTGGCCAACACACTTATCGTATTCAATCACTTGACGAGAAGATTGAATCTCTCCTTATCAATGGACAAGACTTGAAACAATATTTTCAATGAAAATCTAGGGCTATGGCATACACTGTGTACATAGTATTTTTTATTTTTATTTTTTTGTTCATTTGTTGTTTGAGTTTGTTTTGGTTTTCATTATGCAAATAACTGTTGTGCATGAATATTTTGTGGCTTCTAAGTATGCATGTGGTCGAACTATAAAGAGTCTTGTGACACTTCAACATTTGGCTAACTTTCTGTCCGAATTCCTTGTGTTGGTTACATATTTTGGCCAATGAAGTTCCAAAGGAAAATATGATCTATTCGTAAGGAGAGCTTTGGTCCAACCATGAACCCATGTCTAGTCTGGAAACCTCATGCCTATACTTGGTTTTCCGTTTTGGTGTCTTCAAGCTGATCCAACTAGTAGAAACGAAGAAGGGGAAATTCTAAACACGCAAACCTAAATCAGAGGTCTCTATATGCTTCTATGAAGGAACAACCTCTTTTGCTCTAAATAAGTTGGGATCCCTCTTCCACCCCAAAATAAATAAGTGCCAATTCATAGTTCTCTTTAAATAAATAAATAAAAGGTGAAAGAAGATAAAGGATTCCTGTGCAGAGAGGTGAAGAAAGAAACTCTTCCGAGGTACTGTCCAGGCTTGCTAGTAGCAGAGCAATGTTTGTGTTCTTTCGTGACTCCATCGAGGTACTTTCAAGGCCTGCTAGTAGTGAAATAACACCAAAGATGAAAAATTATACTTTGAAAATCTTAAGCTCGCTAGCTACACTACCCTTCCCAACTCGAAACATTGTGATTATGTTGAATCTTATGTTGTGTTCAACCGAGAAGGCATAGAGGGGACCATGTCTATTTGTGCGGTAAGTGGGAAGGCCAAAGTAATCTGCACAATGAATCAATACTCCCTGAAGAACCAAGGCCCTACACAAAAGAAGTTAACCAAGACAGAGAAGATGGGGTTCAACCAATGTGTCGCCAAGTGTTGTAGGTGCTACAACGCCCTCCAAAATTTTGGCTTACACCAAATTTCAGAGCCTTCCTTGGTCTTTTACATTGTTGGTGAAAACACTAGAGCTCATTTCATGAGCTCTCTTGCAATGCTTTCATCCCTTTTTCATGTTGGGTTAAGTGTTGTCTTTTGGCATGTTTGGATGCCATACAATGTTTGCAAGCCTATTATGATGGTTTTGAAGGTCGGTATTGATGTATATGAGTTTTTCTAACCATGTAAACATCTGTCACACTCATACACAAAGTCTTGAACACTGTCACACAAGTGTCGTCTTGATTGTCCTAAAGTCTATCTTAAGTGTTGCACTTGTCGTATCTTGTCGTAAGGTAGTCGCACATAGGTAAATGATTTGTTCATGTGTTCTGATGATCTATATTGTCATGTCGTCAAAGTATGCTAAGTGTGTGATCACATTCAAGTTTCATCACAGTCCATCACCTATCCCACACTCAACCATTTTTGGAAAATCTTCCCGACATAGCAACTTAGCTTCACCGGGCCCCAACTAAATTGTGCACTTTGCAGTCTCAACCCTTTAAGTTGGGAACTTGCTACTTGATATTTCACAATGCATAGTCTGTGTCCCCTAGGGCTACTGCAATGCACAATTCATGTGCCGAACTCCCAACCTTGACCCCCAGAATTGCGTAGTTATGTCCCCACGTTTGGCTTGAACTATGCACTTCACATATTCAACCCTCAAGCTTGTTGGGTACGGGATCCCCCAAGGGAGGTTTTGGGGCTAAGAGCCTAGATTTTGGTCAAAATATGTAAATATAATGTAAATACTGTGCATTTTGTGGGCACGGATCATGAAGTTGTAAGGTAAGTATGGAATAGTCGTGAGGTAAGTTCGGACAAGTAGGAGAGGGGGTATCTCTCTTCCCTGTCTTCACAGACCCTCGTGCTTAACTCCCAGATCCAGAGCTTTCCTGGTCTTCCTAACGCTATTGGATTTTCACTCGCTATTCAGACTCCTACGTTTGACGTTTAAATGGCCTTGGAGAGTTAACTCTCCACTCGCCTAATCCAAGGCCCTAAAATCCTAAACTTGTTGGTGTAACTGCCTTAAACAAAAAAATTTAGTGAATTTTAGTTAGCGCTTGATTTTAAAATAGGCTGTTCTTTAAGTCACAAGGTAACGGAAGTGAAACTAGTGGTGTTTTTTGACGCAAAAGAAATTAATAAAAACTTAACTACATGCACATGCACTTTTTCGTTTTTCGATGAAAAGCAATTTCTATAGGGTTCAGAGGAACTTCTAATAAAACTAATTTTTCTTTTCTTTTCGTTAATTCATGCTTCACACTCACAAAAGTTAACAAAGCTATGTATGCCTAAAAAGGTATGCAAATCTATCCTAATGCAACAAATATATGTCGATGCAAGATTCGAAACTACTCTAAAACAAAAAATGAAAGTTGCTTGCTTATCAATCTTTATCTTGCCACTTAAAATGTCTAGATGGAATATGAGATGCTACCCTTCATTTCGTCTAAACACTAAAAACAAGTTCTAATACAAACATAAAGCACTTTCATTCACTAAAAGGAAACCAAATGAAAACCAAGTTCAAGAAAGCAAAACAAAGTTTTTCAATAAGATTTTCTTCAAACGCAACAACAAAAAAGTCTTTTCAAAAATGCTCTCAACAACACTGACTTGTGATTGAAGAATAGGCAACAAACACTTTCGCAAATTGACACCACACAATGGATGAAAACTCAACAAAAAGAGAAGTGTTTAAGGGTGCTCTTAACAATCAAAAGTAGCAATGAAATCTTTGGCAACAATAACCAAAAAGATAAAAAAGACAAATTTCAAGAAAGTGTCAATTAACAACTTTCATGAAACAAAGAAGCGGATGGTCACAAAAGCGGTTTTGTCAAGCAAACAAAAAGTCACCAAAAGCAAGATTTGACATGAAGATTGAGATCAATCTCCCTACCCTGATGAATCAGAGCAGCAAAGATTCCAAGCAAGAAATCTTGCGTGCTTGAACAAGAAAAGATGACGCTTGCAATAACAAAAAACAAGACCAATACTCCTTATAATCAGAGAGAATTCGGAATAAGATGCTCGCTGTAAACAGAACAACTGATACTAGAAAATGACTGTTTCAGACTGACTCAAACCACTAGACAAACCTTCAGAGACAAAAAGATTTACTAATCTTGAAAATTGCAAGATATACGTGACTGTACTTATGTACAAATTGCATGTATACACTACTGTAACTAAGGAAACTTGCGTATACGCGGGTTCACTTAAAGAAACATGCGTACATACGCCTCTGTAACTAAGAAAGACAGCGTATATAAAATGTTTCAAGAAAAATAAAAAACAAACTGAAGAAACTGGCAAAACTTAAAGTTCAAAAACAGACCAGACAACAACAACAAGCAAGCAGGTAGCTGAGCCCTGGTTGGCTTGAAAACACCCAAACTAGGAACAACAAGAGTGTTGTCCCCAGTGGAGTCGCCAATCCGTTGGAGGGAAATGTTCCCCTAGGGATTTTTGGGTTGAAACCCTAGCAGACTGAAAGTTATCTATTCAAAGAAACACACATTCACACAACCATTATGCTATTATAAGCAAATTCTATTGTAAAGGGGACGTACCTTAGGTCCTACGTTTGAGAAGGCCCTTAGGGTCCAAACCCTTCTTGGAGTTCCCTTCTTCTCTTTTGTCCTGCAAAACAACCAATTCCAAAGAACACAACAATATATGGACAAAACCTTATAAAGAAACCATCTTCATGTTATAAATAAAGGTAGTTAGTTATGAAATCCAAACAACCATTTACATATGAATTCTAAACATGAATATCATAAACATAAAGAAGATTTATATCGGGAACCAAGACATGTGTTTCTTTTATTATAGACAAATAAAGTACATAAAAAGGAATAATTTCACCTGAGTCACCTTCAGCAGACTCCAAGCAAAGCTTCCTTCCGGATCCGTTCCAGCCTCAAGCCTTTAGCAAACTCCTTCCATGACTCACTCCATGATGTCATAAATGGTGGATGAACATCAACACACAAGGAAACAAGGGTTTCTTGTACAAATGGGGGAAGTGCAGAAGGCACAAGGGACTTCAGACCTGGTCAAGGGAAAAATCTCAGCGTAATAACCTTTCTCTCTCTTCTCTCCTCCTTTAGGCCTTTCCTTTGAGGTCTTTTTATACCTCTCCCAAAGTAGTTTTTTAGTTGGGAGTTGGTTGGGAACAGTTGGGCCACGGGCACTAACAGGTGATCAGCAGGTAAAACCCACGATCTCCGCCTGAAAATAAGGAGTTTTATATTTTTTTAAGTTTTTTAATACATATACGTGGGTTGGGTATACACAAACCCGCGTATACACGCGTTTAACTTAGGGTAATGTCGCGTATAAGGGATAAAACACTATTTTTTAAATTTTAGGACTAGGTCTGGAAGGAGGGGTTGCCCTAGGCCATGAGTGCAGCATCACAAACCATAAGAGTGATATTTGGAGCTATAATAGTCATAGGGTTGTCCGCCCTCAATTTTGTAATGTAATGTCGACTTTAGATATCTACCCATGGTCCATGGACCATGGGATTGTATAAATAGAGTGAGGCTCTAAGTTATAAACCAGTCAAGAGGATAAAATGATGGAATAGAAGAAGATCTAAGTGTAGATTCGAGTCATTGGGTCGTAGAGTAGGAGAAGGCTCTGAAGCTAAGTGCGCAGAGCCCTAGTAGTCCACAGCTGAGTGCGCAGACCCCTATAGCTGAGTGCACAGGGGCAGTCGAGTTTGTAACTGATTGAAGCATTAATAAAGAGAAGTTTTATACCATTACTGTGTATTTATTTACTGTTTTCTACATTTAATATATTGGGTATAAGTTACATTTCTGTTGTTTGTATGATGCGTGAACATATATGATTGTTTTGATTAAGTAAATGTGAGATAAAGTAGCTGTTTACGTGAAGTTAAGTAACATCTATAAGAAGATAAGTAAGATACACAGTGTAATTTCAGGAAATAGCTTAGATTGTTGCCATAAGCAACGCAAAAGCACCTTAGCCCCTGGTGAGGGCTGCACAAAGGTAGTTATAACAGATCGCAAAGGTATCGCAGGTCAGGATAGTGCATGAAGTGACTTGCGCGAAGGCATTCACAGTTGGACTAAATCAACCCCTCAGAAATCTCCAGGGTGCAGAAACTTGGTTCCAGCATCCCCCCATACTACTTCGGGTGAGACTTTAGTCCGCGCACCGCGGGTTGATGCCGAAAGGGCCAGTAGTGTAGGGATTTGTTTGGCTAATTAACTCTAAACCTGGGTTAGGCCCGATCAAACCAACAAATGGTTCTGTTGACGGGACAGGAATCTACATAGAGATGTCTGATGTCATATCATTGGAATCCAACTAAGAAGGAAATTGAAGGTTTGTTGGACAGGAGGATTCACGAGTTCGCGGTGTAGGAAAACAAGAATCCGAAACTGACAAAAGAAGAGTGGTTAGACTGCTACCTGTACACTGAAAGCCACGAGGTATTTTTCGCATCTTTCCCTCCTAAGCTGTACGCATGGATCGAAAAGTTAGTAGATAGCCAAGGAAGGTGGAAGCTCAACAATCCTATTTTGTGGACCCTAGAGTTGGTGCGCAGATTGGAAGCATCAGAGGATCAGATCACGGCATTGTTGATCACTAGCTCAATCAGATTATAGGAGGATTCATTACTGAGTTCGCAGTAGGCACTTCAGTTAGCTACAACGAGGCAGAGCGACGCTTTCTCAAAGGACCGCGAGGTAAGTACATAAAGTCTCTGAATACTTGGATTAAAATTCTATTGTGTGAAAAGAGGGTTATGCAATTACCTTGATGTTCAGAGCTACGCGAAGCGGAAAAACCTATAGAAATGAAGGAAGTAAGGGACCAGAAACTAGCCCTTTGATTTCACCTCCACGAGGGGACGAGGAAGAGCTCGTGAAGGTCTCTCTGCGAAGTGCGATCCATTTGATAAGGCATAGGATTCCGTGCATACCACCCCCACCCACACTGCCACCAGCTTCACCACATCACTGCCATCTTCACCCGTACCACCTAAGCCACCACTGCGAGTCAATATGGAAAGCACGATAAAGTTGCCTGTGTTCAAGGGAGTAGGAAATGAGGACCCAGACCAATTTTGGTTCATGATAAGAGCTGTATGGGAAGAGCAGGGAGTTACAGATGACAATATAAAGAAAGCGACACCGGTTAGCGCTCTGTAGGATTGTGCACTGACCTGGTATATTAAGCACTCCAATAATAACCCAAATGTGGGGATCACGTTGATGAGCCCCAAATTTGGTAACGTGTTGGGCTCATTTGGCCTAATTATCCTTGTTCAATCCTTCTGTTATCAAAAAATCATGCCCCTGATAGGCTGTTGATCAGGAAGACTTTGAGTAACTATTTCAAACCAAACTTTTGGCCGAGGCTTAGCCTCCTCAGCCTGAGAGGGCTCTCTCAAAGGGTTAAAGATTTTGATTAAAGAATAAGATAGATGGCTAACTCTATAGTTTGTGATTGTATATGTTTATAGGTTGAAAGATGAAGGTTGGCTACCATTGGGCTATGGAGTCAAATTATGTTCAGTACCACAGCAAGATCAGCTTTAACATGAAGTCAGGGCATAGAGAGTTTTTATACATCAACAAAACAAAGATACAATGCAAGGAAACACAGTTTATAAATACATGAAGGAAGTTAGAGCATCATTGATGAATTCTAAGTAACATGTATTCATACCACTGCAAGTAAGTGAAAGAGGAAAGCCATGAGACAATAGGACATTAAAAACCCTCTTTGAATCCTGAGTAGTGAAGCCAAAACATTCTACCTAGCATGGAAGTCAAGGCATTATAGAGTTCAAGTGCAGAAATGCAAATATAAAACAGTGAAACACAATTAGTTTATCTATGAAGGAAGTCAGAGCATCATTGATGAATTCTGAGTATCATAAGTAAACCTCACTGCAATGTAAGTATTGGAAGATGCCATCAAAACAAGAACATACAAGAACTCTTCATGAATCTTGAGTTGTCTAAGTAGAAATTCTGCATTAGGTTAAAAATATACACAGTCTGCACATAGAGCAGCAATTGAGCCAAAAAGTCTCCAACCCCTTGCTAATTCGACCTCTTGCTCTATATAAAGCATTTACAATTAGGATTCCATCATCCCTCCTCAAGAGAATTCGAATTTGCCATCAGTGACACCTATTCTAACCATAAAACAAACCATTAAATGTATTTGACACCTAACTAGTAGTCCTAGAGACCTAATACAACTAGGAGTGTAACTCCTTATTATGATTACAACAAACTTATATAAACATTTAAAGCATTCTTTGACACCTAATACTCCATGAGGTCGAATTTGATGAAGCCTCCCACGTGGTCACCCAACTGCTGATGAGAAACCCTAGAATTTAGGGAACATGTTTCCCTGTTTTTAGGGTTAGATCCTTGAAAATTGCAGAGCCTTTATCTCTTCATCCATGACACATTTTACGAAACTGAAGGAGGTTTTTGTAGCCCATGATGTCTAGAACAAAAACCTCTCCTGGTTTTTTAAAATATTTCTCCAGCTGTCCAGAACCTGTCCTTGAAAAACACGTGGCAAACAGGGAAAAATCCGTTTTCTGAAATTAGGGTCTCAATGAAAGCTTCTTATCTCCCAACTGAAAACACATACGAATAAAGTGAGATAGGTTATTGTAGCTGGACATGTTATGAAGAGAAACCTCCTTCATAATTCCAAGATAGCCTTTCATGTGACCAGAAACTGATTTTGAAAAACACTACTAAAACTAGTAGACAAAGCTTGACTTTCTGCAGTTTCGTAGCGCAAGTTTAACCATAAATTACTCCCACCTCAGAACGAATTTGAAGAAACGGAAAGAGGTTTTTGTAGTGCAGCATGTTAGGAAGAAAAGCCTCTTTCAGTTTGCAAAATTAAGTTCTCAGCTGCTCAGGAAAGCTTTTAGAAATTGACTAGTAAAAGCAGAAAACAGAGTTTCTTCAGCTGAAACAGGTTGCTACAGGGGTTTCGCAGCGCGCTGCGAAAACACTGATTTCGTAGCGCAAAACAGGATTTTTACACTGTCTGCGCTACGAAAACGTGGATTCATAGCTAGTTTCAAAATTTCTCGTTATCCTCCTCAAAGCTTTGTCTTTCTTCTTGACTGCTGGCTGCCTTGTTTCTGTCATTCTTGTACATTGGTGATGGTTGTACTGATGATGATATTTTCCTTTCTTTTGACATTTTCTCCTTTGAAATTTCTTTAGACAAAACAACTTGGAAGAAAATACCTTGCTTAATTGAGGAGCTGCCTTGCTTGAATTTGATGAAGATTTCTGCTCTCCTTTTCCTTTGAAATATTTTCAGTGATAACAGTGGCTCCACTTGGGATAGTGTGCCCTTGTGGTACACTAAGAACCTGCAGTTCCAGTGCCTTATCCTCTTATCATGAACAAAAATTTATTTGACAAACATCTTCTTTAAGTTCCTTGGGCCTTCACCTCAGGATTAAGCTTGATGATCACTGTAGGAGAAAAAAGTCTATATCTACTGAAAAATAAAAATGCTCAGTCACCTTGAGCTTATTTGCACTTTCCTACCTACCTACCCTATCAGCTGCAAGCTCCACTTGTAGCTCAAGGAACATGAAACTTCCAATAAATCCAGTCATCAATCTGATCTGAAACTTGGATCTCCTTACTGTTCTTGAAGCATAAATAAACCAGATACTGAAATAACCAAGGAAGCATGAGGTGCAACTGTTCTTCAAGATGAACATATAATTGGAAGCCTGAACAGTAAATCTTTTCCATGTATTCAGCTATAGGGTCAAAAAACACATGGTTAGTTTGATGATTCTCATAACATTTTATATCTTCTAACAACTTATCCTCAACCACACAAAATTCCTTTGATGTGCTATCCAACTGCCTTTCTGCATGATGCCCACAAACAATGGAATTTTCCTCATTATAAAGATCATTCTTTGATGCAAGCTGCTGCAAGGAATCACAAAAATGAACAACCTTTTCCTCTGCCTGAGGGTCATAAAAAATTTCTTCCAACATTTCTTCTTGCTGTGCGTAATCATTTTCATCTTCATTATGATTCGAAGACTGAGAAGTCTGCTGCATCTCTACATCAATCTCAGAGGATGTAATATGATTTTCATAAGTAAACCCCTGCTGATCTTCATGCTGCATTTCATGAGATGTTGTACTTTCTTCTTGGTACTGAAATGCATTGTTATGAAGAGCCTCTAAAATTTCTTCATCCATAAATTCATCATCATCATAACAATCCTCCAAGTACTGAATAAGACTTAAAGAATGTCTACAACAATCTTTGAGCAACAATAAGGAAGGATGACACTCTTTATACATGTCATAGAAGACATCATGGAAATCAGCAAGAGAAGATAATGAACCATTTTCCAAACTTTTATACCAAGACCATGCTTTTCCTTCTAAAGTGGCCATAAACATCCTCATGAGACAATCCTCAGGAAAGTGAACCTTAAGACTGCGTACATGCATATGAAACCTAACCAAATGAAGAGCAGCATTGTCTTTCTTTTCATCTTTGAATATCGGAAGATCCTCTAACCAATCAACCTTTGGCATAGGATTTGGAAAACCAGGGATATGAGACCGATTCATAGGAGCATACCTGGCATTCATTCTTGCAGTGGAACTCATTTTGAAACTTCATCAAGCTACTAATCTTCTAGCAGTGGAGTCACCTTACAATTTCTTATTCAATGTGTGGAGTCGCCAAGGTAGTTTTGCAGCCTCAAAGATGTCTGAGCTCCTGCTACCTTCAGAAGTTCAACCATTGATTTCGGGAATGAATAGACTTCAGGCTCCCGGCAGACGCACCAAAATGTTATCACAAAATCATGCCCCTGATAGGCTGTTGATCAGGAAGACTTTGAGTAACTATTTCAAACCAAACTTTTGGCTGAGGCTTAACCTCCTCAGCCTGAGAGGGCTCTCTCAAAGGGTTAAAGATTTTGATTAAAGAATAAGATAGATGGCTAACTCTATAGTTTGTGATTGTATATGTTTATAGGTTGAAAGATGAAGGTTGGCTACCATTGGGCTATGGAGTCAAAGTATGTTCAGTACCACAGCAAGATCAGCTTTAACATGAAGTCAGGGCATAGAGAGTTTTTATACATCAACAAAACAAAGATACAATGCAAGGAAACACAGTTTATAAATACATGAAGGAAGTTAGAGCATCATTGATGAATTCTAAGTAACATGTATTCATACCACTGCAAGTAAGTGAAAGAGGAAAGCCATGAGACAATAGGACATTAAAAACCCTCTTTGAATCCTGAGTAGTGAAGCCAAAACATTCTACCTAGCATGGAAGTCAAGGCATTATAGAGTTCAAGTGCAGAAATGCAAATATAAAACAGTGAAACACAATTAGTTTATCTATGAAGGAAGTCAGAGCATCATTGATGAATTCTGAGTATCATAAGTAAACCTCACTGCAATGTAAGTATTGGAAGATGCCATCAAAACAAGAACATACAAGAACTCTTCATGAATCTTGAGTTGTCTAAGTAGAAATTCTGCATTAGGTTAAAAATATACACAGTCTGCACATAGAGCAGCAATTGAGCCAAAAAGTCTCCAACCCCTTGCTAATTCGACCTCTTGCTCTATATAAAGCATTTACAATTAGGATTCGATCATCCCTCCTCAAGAGAATTCGAATTTTCCATCAGTGACACCTATTCTAACCATAAAACAAACCATTAAATGTATTTGACACCTAACTAGTAGTCCTAGAGACCTAATACAACTAGGAGTGTAACTCCTTATTATGATTACAACAAACTTATCTAAACATTTAAAACATTCTTTGACACCTAATACTCCATGAGGTCGAATTTGATGAAGCCTCCCACGTGGTCACCCAACTGCTGATGAGAAACCCTAGAATTTAGGGAACATGTTTCCCTGTTTTTAGGGTTAGATCCTTGAAAATTGCAGAGCCTTTATCTCTTCATCCATGACACATTTTACAAAACTGAAGGAGGTTTTTGCAGCCCATGATGTATAGAACAAAAACCTCTCCTGGTTTTTTAAAATATTTCTCCAGCTGTCCAGAACCTGTCCTTGAAAAACACGTGGCAAACAGGGAAAAATCCGTTTTCTGAAATTAGGGTCTCAATGAAAGCTTCTTATCTCCCAACTGAAAACACATACGAATAAAGTGAGATAGGTTATTGTAGCTGGACATGTTATGAAGAGAAACCTCCTTCATAATTCCAAGATAGCCTTTCATGTGACCAGAAACTGATTTTGAAAAAACACTACTAAAACTAGTAGACAAAGCTTGACTTTCTGCAGTTTCGTAGCGCAAGTTTAACCATAAATTACTCCCACCTTAGAACGAATTTGAAGAAACGGAAAGAGGTTTTTGTAGTGCAGCATGTTAGGAAGAAAAGCCTCTTTCAGTTTGCAAAATTAAGTTCTCAGCTGCTCAGGAAAGCTTTTAGAAATTGACTAGTAAAAGAAGAAAACAGAGTTTCTTCAGCTGAAACAGGTTGCTACAGGGGTTTCGCAGCGCGCTGCGAAAACACTGATTTCGTAGCGCAAAACAGGATTTTTACACTGTCTGCGCTACGAAAAAGTGGATTCGTAGCTAGTTTCAAAATTTCTCGTTATCCTCCTCAAAGCTTTGTCTTTCTTCTTGACTGCTGGCTGCCTTGTTTCTGTCATTCTTGTACATTGGTGATGGTTGTACTGATGATGATATTTTCCTTTCTTTTGACATTTTCTCCTTTGAAATTTCTTTAGACAAAACAACTTGGAAGAAAATACCTTGCTTAATTGAGGAGCTGCCTTGCTTGAATTTGATGAAGATTTCTGCTCTCCTTTTCCTTTGAAATATTTTCAGTGATAACAGTGGCTCCACTTGGGATAGTGTGCCCTTGTGGTACACTAAGAACCTGCAGTTCCAGTGCCTTATCCTCTTATCATGAACAAAAATTTATTTGACAAACATCTTCTTTAAGTTCCTTGGGCCTTCACCTCAGGATTAAGCTTGATGATCACTGTAGGAGAAAAAAGTCTATATCTACTGAAAAATAAAAATGCTCAGTCACCTTGAGCTTATTTGCACTTTCCTACCTACCTACCCTATCAGCTGCAAGCTCCACTTGTAGCTCAAGGAACATGAAACTTCCAATAAATCCAGTCATCAATCTGATCTGAAACTTGGATCTCCTTACTGTTCTTGAAGCATAAATAAACCAGATACTGAAATAACCAAGGAAGCATGAGGTGCAACTGTTCTTCAAGATGAACATATAATTGGAAGCCTGAACAGTAAATCTTTTCCATGTATTCAGCTATAGGGTCAAAAAACACATGGTTAGTTTGATGATTCTCATAACATTTTATATCTTCTAACAACTTATCCTCAACCACACAAAATTCCTTTGATGTGCTATCCAACTGCCTTTCTGCATGATGCCCACAAACAATGGAATTTTCCTCATTATAAAGATCATTCTTTGATGCAAGCTGCTGCAAGGAATCACAAAAATGAACAACCTTTTCCTCTGCCTGAGGGTCATAAAAAATTTCTTCCAACATTTCTTCTTGCTGTGCGTAATCATTTTCATCTTCATTATGATTCGAAGACTGAGAAGTCTGCTGCATCTCTACATCAATCTCAGAGGATGTAATATGATTTTCATAAGTAAACCCCTGCTGATCTTCATGCTGCATTTCATGAGATGTTGTACTTTCTTCTTGGTACTGAAATGCATTGTTATGAAGAGCCTCTAAAATTTCTTCATCCATAAATTCATCATCATCATAACAATCCTCCAAGTACTGAATAAGACTTAAAGAATGTCTACAACAATCTTTGAGCAACAATAAGGAAGGATGACACTCTTTATACATGTCATAGAAGACATCA
Organism: Pinus tabuliformis; assembly: GCA_031772625.1. Lineage (NCBI taxonomy): Eukaryota > Viridiplantae > Streptophyta > Pinopsida > Pinales > Pinaceae > Pinus > Pinus tabuliformis. The sequence continues at coordinate 216,049,378 of CM062813.1, forward strand.
TGGAAATCAGCAAGAGAAGATAATGAACCATTTTCCAAACTTTTATACCAAGACCATGCTTTTCCTTCTAAAGTGGCCATAAACATCCTCATGAGACAATCCTCAGGAAAGTGAACCTTAAGACTGCGTACATGCATATGAAACCTAACCAAATGAAGAGCAGCATTGTCTTTCTTTTCATCTTTGAATATCGGAAGATCCTCTAACCAATCAACCTTTGGCATAGGATTTGGAAAACCAGGGATATGAGACCGATTCATAGGAGCATACCTGGCATTCATTCTTGCAGTGGAACTCATTTTGAAACTTCATCAAGCTACTGATCTTCTAGCAGTGGAGTCACCTTACAATTTCTTATTCAATGTGTGGAGTCGCCAAGGTAGTTTTGCAGCCTCAAAGATGTCTGAGCTCCTGCTACCTTCAGAAGTTCAACCATTGATTTCGGGAATGAATAGACTTCAGGCTCCCGGCAGACGCACCAAAATGTTATCACAAAATCATGCCCCTGATAGGCTGTTGATCAGGAAGACTTTGAGTAACTATTTCAAACCAAACTTTTGGCTGAGGCTTAGCCTCCTCAGCCTGAGAGGGCTCTCTCAAAGGGTTAAAGATTTTGATTAAAGAATAAGATAGATGGCTAACTCTATAGTTTGTGATTGTATATGTTTATAGGTTGAAAGATGAAGGTTGGCTACCATTGGGCTATGGAGTCAAAGTATGTTCAGTACCACAGCAAGATCAGCTTTAACATGAAGTCAGGGCATAGAGAGTTTTTATACATCAACAAAACAAAGATACAATGCAAGGAAACACAGTTTATAAATACATGAAGGAAGTTAGAGCATCATTGATGAATTCTAAGTAACATGTATTCATACCACTGCAAGTAAGTGAAAGAGGAAAGCCATGAGACAATAGGACATTAAAAACCCTCTTTGAATCCTGAGTAGTGAAGCCAAAACATTCTACCTAGCATGGAAGTCAAGGCATTATAGAGTTCAAGTGCAGAAATGCAAATATAAAACAGTGAAACACAATTAGTTTATCTATGAAGGAAGTCAGAGCATCATTGATGAATTCTGAGTATCATAAGTAAACCTCACTGCAATGTAAGTATTGGAAGATGCCATCAAAACAAGAACATACAAGAACTCTTCATGAATCTTGAGTTGTCTAAGTAGAAATTCTGCATTAGGTTAAAAATATACACAGTCTGCACATAGAGCAGCAATTGAGCCAAAAAGTCTCCAACCCCTTGCTAATTCAACCTCTTGCTCTATATAAAGCATTTACAATTAGGATTCCATCATCCCTCCTCAAGAGAATTCGAATTTTCCATCAGTGACACCTATTCTAACCATAAAACAAACCATTAAATGTATTTGACACCTAACTAGTAGTCCTAGAGACCTAATACAACTAGGAGTGTAACTCCTTATTATGATTACAAAAAACTTATCTAAACATTTAAAACATTCTTTGACACCTAATACTCCATGAGGTCGAATTTGATGAAGCCTCCCACTTGGTCACCCAACTACTGATGAGAAACCCTAGAATTTAGGGAACATGTTTCCCTGTTTTTAGGGTTAGATCCTTGAAAATTGCAGAGCCTTTATCTCTTCATCCATGACACATTTTATGAAACTGAAGGAGGTTTTTGTAGCCCATGATGTATAGAACAAAAACCTCTCCTGGTTTTTTAAAATATTTCTCCAGCTGTCCAGAACCTGTCCTTGAAAAACACGTGGCAAACAGGGAAAAATCCGTTTTCTGAAATTAGGGTCTCAATGAAAGCTTCTTATCTCCCAACTGAAAACACATACGAATAAAGTGAGATAGGTTATTGTAGCTGGACATGTTATGAAGAGAAACCTCCTTCATAATTCCAAGATAGCCTTTCATGTGACCAGAAACTGATTTTGAAAAAACACTACTAAAACTAGTAGACAAAGCTTGACTTTCTGCAGTTTCGTAGCGCAAGTTTAACCATAAATTACTCCCACCTCAGAACGAATTTGAAGAAACGGAAAGAGGTTTTTGTAGTGCAGCATGTTAGGAAGAAAAGCCTCTTTCAGTTTGCAAAATTAAGTTCTCAGCTGCTCAGGAAAGCTTTTAGAAATTGACTAGTAAAAGCAGAAAACAGAGTTTCTTCAGCTGAAACAGGTTGCTACAGGGGTTTCGCAGCGCGCTGCGAAAACACTGATTTCGTAGCGCAAAACAGGATTTTTACACTGTCTGCGCTACGAAAAAGTGGATTCGTAGCTAGTTTCAAAATTTCTCGTTATCCTCCTCAAAGCTTTGTCTTTCTTCTTGACTGCTGGCTGCCTTGTTTCTGTCATTCTTGTACATTGGTGATGGTTGTACTGATGATGATATTTTCCTTTCTTTTGACATTTTCTCCTTTGAAATTTCTTTAGACAAAACAACTTGGAAGAAAATACCTTGCTTAATTGAGGAGCTGCCTTGCTTGAATTTGATGAAGATTTCTGCTCTCCTTTTCCTTTGAAATATTTTCAGTGATAACAGTGGCTCCACTTGGGATAGTGTGCCCTTGTGGTACACTAAGAACCTGCAGTTCCAGTGCCTTATCCTCTTATCATGAACAAAAATTTATTTGACAAACATCTTCTTTAAGTTCCTTGGGCCTTCACCTCAGGATTAAGCTTGATGATCACTGTAGGAGAAAAAAGTCTATATCTACTGAAAAATAAAAATGCTCAGTCACCTTGAGCTTATTTGCACTTTCCTACCTACCTACCCTATCAGCTGCAAGCTCCACTTGTAGCTCAAGGAACATGAAACTTCCAATAAATCCAGTCATCAATCTGATCTGAAACTTGGATCTCCTTACTGTTCTTGAAGCATAAATAAACCAGATACTGAAATAACCAAGGAAGCATGAGGTGCAACTGTTCTTCAAGATGAACATATAATTGGAAGCCTGAACAGTAAATCTTTTCCATGTATTCAGCTATAGGGTCAAAAAACACATGGTTAGTTTGATGATTCTCATAACATTTTATATCTTCTAACAACTTATCCTCAACCACACAAAATTCCTTTGATGTGCTATCCAACTGCCTTTCTGCATGATGCCCACAAACAATGGAATTTTCCTCATTATAAAGATCATTCTTTGATGCAAGCTGCTGCAAGGAATCACAAAAATGAACAACCTTTTCCTCTGCCTGAGGGTCATAAAAAATTTCTTCCAACATTTCTTCTTGCTGTGCGTAATCATTTTCATCTTCATTATGATTCGAAGACTGAGAAGTCTGCTGCATCTCTACATCAATCTCAGAGGATGTAATATGATTTTCATAAGTAAACCCCTGCTGATCTTCATGCTGCATTTCATGAGATGTTGTACTTTCTTCTTGGTACTGAAATGCATTGTTATGAAGAGCCTCTAAAATTTCTTCATCCATAAATTCATCATCATCATAACAATCCTCCAAGTACTGAATAAGACTTAAAGAATGTCTACAACAATCTTTGAGCAACAATAAGGAAGGATGACACTCTTTATACATGTCATAGAAGACATCATGGAAATCAGCAAGAGAAGATAATGAACCATTTTCCAAACTTTTATACCAAGACCATGCTTTTCCTTCTAAAGTGGCCATAAACATCCTCATGAGACAATCCTCAGGAAAGTGAACCTTAAGACTGCGTACATGCATATGAAACCTAACCAAATGAAGAGCAGCATTGTCTTTCTTTTCATCTTTGAATATCGGAAGATCCTCTAACCAATCAACCTTTGGCATAGGATTTGGAAAACCAGGGATATGAGACCGATTCATAGGAGCATACCTGGCATTCATTCTTGCAGTGGAACTCATTTTGAAACTTCATCAAGCTACTGATCTTCTAGCAGTGGAGTCACCTTACAATTTCTTATTCAATGTGTGGAGTCGCCAAGGTAGTTTTGCAGCCTCAAAGATGTCTGAGCTCCTGCTACCTTCAGAAGTTCAACCATTGATTTCGGGAATGAATAGACTTCAGGCTCCCGGCAGACGCACCAAAATGTTATCACAAAATCATGCCCCTGATAGGCTGTTGATCAGGAAGACTTTGAGTAACTATTTCAAACCAAACTTTTGGCTGAGGCTTAGCCTCCTCAGCCTGAGAGGGCTCTCTCAAAGGGTTAAAGATTTTGATTAAAGAATAAGATAGATGGCTAACTCTATAGTTTGTGATTGTATATGTTTATAGGTTGAAAGATGAAGGTTGGCTACCATTGGGCTATGGAGTCAAAGTATGTTCAGTACCACAGCAAGATCAGCTTTAACATGAAGTCAGGGCATAGAGAGTTTTTATACATCAACAAAACAAAGATACAATGCAAGGAAACACAGTTTATAAATACATGAAGGAAGTTAGAGCATCATTGATGAATTCTAAGTAACATGTATTCATACCACTGCAAGTAAGTGAAAGAGGAAAGCCATGAGACAATAGGACATTAAAAACCCTCTTTGAATCCTGAGTAGTGAAGCCAAAACATTCTACCTAGCATGGAAGTCAAGGCATTATAGAGTTCAAGTGCAGAAATGCAAATATAAAACAGTGAAACACAATTAGTTTATCTATGAAGGAAGTCAGAGCATCATTGATGAATTCTGAGTATCATAAGTAAACCTCACTGCAATGTAAGTATTGGAAGATGCCATCAAAACAAGAACATACAAGAACTCTTCATGAATCTTGAGTTGTCTAAGTAGAAATTCTGCATTAGGTTAAAAATATACACAGTCTGCACATAGAGCAGCAATTGAGCCAAAAAGTCTCCAACCCCTTGCTAATTCGACCTCTTGCTCTATATAAAGCATTTACAATTAGGATTCCATCATCCCTCCTCAAGAGAATTCGAATTTTCCATCAGTGACACCTATTCTAACCATAAAACAAACCATTAAATGTATTTGACACCTAACTAGTAGTCCTAGAGACCTAATACAACTAGGAGTGTAACTCCTTATTATGATTACAACAAACTTATCTAAACATTTAAAACATTCTTTGACACCTAATACTCCATGAGGTCGAATTTGATGAAGCCTCCCACGTGGTCACCCAACTGCTGATGAGAAACCCTAGAATTTAGGGAACATGTTTCCCTGTTTTTAGGGTTAGATCCTTGAAAATTGCAGAGCCTTTATCTCTTCATCCATGACACATTTTATGAAACTGAAGGAGGTTTTTGTAGCCCATGATGTATAGAACAAAAACCTCTCCTGGTTTTTTAAAATATTTCTCCAGCTGTCCAGAACCTGTCCTTGAAAAACACGTGGCAAACAGGGAAAAATCCGTTTTCTGAAATTAGGGTCTCAATGAAAGCTTCTTATCTCCCAACTGAAAACACATACGAATAAAGTGAGATAGGTTATTGTAGCTGGACATGTTATGAAGAGAAACCTCCTTCATAATTCCAAGATAGCCTTTCATGTGACCAGAAACTGATTTTGAAAAAACACTACTAAAACTAGTAGACAAAGCTTGACTTTCTGCAGTTTCGTAGCGCAAGTTTAACCATAAATTACTCCCACCTCAGAACGAATTTGAAGAAATGGAAAGAGGTTTTTGTAGTGCAGCATGTTAGGAAGAAAAGACTCTTTCAGTTTGCAAAATTAAGTTCTCAGCTGCTCAGGAAAGCTTTTAGAAATTGACTAGTAAAAGCAGAAAACAGAGTTTCTTCAGCTGAAACAGGTTGCTACAGGGGTTTCGCAGCGCGCTGCGAAAACACTGATTTCGTAGCGCAAAACAGGATTTTTACACTGTCTGCGCTACGAAAAAGTGGATTCGTAGCTAGTTTCAAAATTTCTCGTTATCCTCCTCAAAGCTTTGTCTTTCTTCTTGACTGCTGGCTGCCTTGTTTCTGTCATTCTTGTACATTGGTGATGGTTGTACTGATGATGATATTTTCCTTTCTTTTGACATTTTCTCCTTTGAAATTTCTTTAGACAAAACAACTTGGAAGAAAATACCTTGCTTAATTGAGGAGCTGCCTTGCTTGAATTTGATGAAGATTTCTGCTCTCCTTTTCCTTTGAAATATTTTCAGTGATAACAGTGGCTCCACTTGGGATAGTGTGCCCTTGTGGTACACTAAGAACCTGCAGTTCCAGTGCCTTATCCTCTTATCATGAACAAAAATTTATTTGACAAACATCTTCTTTAAGTTCCTTGGGCCTTCACCTCAGGATTAAGCTTGATGATCACTGTAGGAGAAAAAAGTCTATATCTACTGAAAAATAAAAATGCTCAGTCACCTTGAGCTTATTTGCACTTTCCTACCTACCTACCCTATCAGCTGCAAGCTCCACTTGTAGCTCAAGGAACATGAAACTTCCAATAAATCCAGTCATCAATCTGATCTGAAACTTGGATCTCCTTACTGTGCTTGAAGCATAAATAAACCAGATACTGAAATAACCAAGGAAGCATGAGGTGCAACTGTTCTTCAAGATGAACATATAATTGGAAGCCTGAACAGTAAATCTTTTCCATGTATTCAGCTATAGGGTCAAAAAACACATGGTTAGTTTGATGATTCTCATAACATTTTATATCTTCTAACAACTTATCCTCAACCACACAAAATTCCTTTGATGTGCTATCCAACTGCCTTTCTGCATGATGCCCACAAACAATGGAATTTTCCTCATTATAAAGATCATTCTTTGATGCAAGCTGCTGCAAGGAATCACAAAAATGAACAACCTTTTCCTCTGCCTGAGGGTCATAAAAAATTTCTTCCAACATTTCTTCTTGCTGTGCGTAATCATTTTCATCTTCATTATGATTCGAAGACTGAGAAGTCCGCTGCATCTCTACATCAATCTCAGAGGATGTAATATGATTTTCATAAGTAAACCCCTGCTGATCTTCATGCTGCATTTCATGAGATGTTGTACTTTCTTCTTGGTGCTGAAATGCATTGTTATGAAGAGCCTCTAAAATTTCTTCATCCATAAATTCATCATCATCATAACAATCCTCCAAGTACTGAATAAGACTTAAAGAATGTCTACAACAATCTTTGAGCAACAATAAGGAAGGATGACACTCTTTATACATGTCATAGAAGACATCATGGAAATCAGCAAGAGAAGATAATGAACCATTTTCCAAACTTTTATACCAAGACCATGCTTTTCCTTCTAAAGTGGCCATAAACATCCTCATGAGACAATCCTCAGGAAAGTGAACCTTAAGACTGCGTACATGCATATGAAACCTAACCAAATGAAGAGCAGCATTGTCTTTCTTTTCATCTTTGAATATCGGAAGATCCTCTAACCAATCAACCTTTGGCATAGGATTTGGAAAACCAGGGATATGAGACCGATTCATAGGAGCATACCTGGCATTCATTCTTGCAGTGGAACTCATTTTGAAACTTCATCAAGCTACTGATCTTCTAGCAGTGGAGTCACCTTACAATTTCTTATTCAATGTGTGGAGTCGCCAAGGTAGTTTTACAGCCTCAAAGATGTCTGAGCTCCTGCTACCTTCAGAAGTTCAACCATTGATTTCGGGAATGAATAGACTTCAGGCTCCCGGCAGACGCACCAAAATGTTATCACAAAATCATGCCCCTGATAGGCTGTTGATCAGGAAGACTTTGAGTAACTATTTCAAACCAAACTTTTGGCTGAGGCTTAGCCTCCTCAGCCTGAGAGGGCTCTCTCAAAGGGTTAAAGATTTTGATTAAAGAATAAGATAGATGGCTAACTCTATAGTTTGTGATTGTATATGTGTATAGGTTGAAAGATGAAGGTTGGCTACCATTGGGCTATGGAGTCAAAGTATGTTCAGTACCACAGCAAGATCAGCTTTAACATGAAGTCAGGGCATAGAGAGTTTTTATACATCAACAAAACAAAGATACAATGCAAGGAAACACAGTTTATAAATACATGAAGGAAGTTAGAGCATCATTGATGAATTCTAAGTAACATGTATTCATACCACTGCAAGTAAGTGAAAGAGGAAAGCCATGAGACAATAGGACATTAAAAACCCTCTTTGAATCCTGAGTAGTGAAGCCAAAACATTCTACCTAGCATGGAAGTCAAGGCATTATAGAGTTCAAGTGCAGAAATGCAAATATAAAACAGTGAAACACAATTAGTTTATCTATGAAGGAAGTCAGAGCATCATTGATGAATTCTGAGTATCATAAGTAAACCTCACTACAATGTAAGTATTGGAAGATGCCATCAAAACAAGAACATACAAGAACTCTTCATGAATCTTGAGTTGTCTAAGTAGAAATTCTGCATTAGGTTAAAAATATACACAGTCTGCACATAGAGCAGCAATTGAGCCAAAAAGTCTCCAACCCCTTGCTAATTCGACCTCTTGCTCTATATAAAGCATTTACAATTAGGATTCCATCATCCCTCCTCAAGAGAATTCGAATTTGCCATCAGTGACACCTATTCTAACCATAAAACAAACCATTAAATGTATTTGACACCTAACTAGTAGTCCTAGAGACCTAATACAACTAGGAGTGTAACTCCTTATTATGATTACAACAAACTTATCTAAACATTTAAAGCATTCTTTGACACCTAATACTCCATGAGGTCGAATTTGATGAAGCCTCCCACGTGGTCACCCAACTGCTGATGAGAAACCCTAGAATTTAGGGAACATGTTTCCCTGTTTTTAGGGTTAGATCCTTGAAAATTGCAGAGCCTTTATCTCTTCATCCATGACACATTTTATGAAACTGAAGGAGGTTTTTGTAGCCCATGATGTATAGAACAAAAACCTCTCCTGGTTTTTTAAAATATTTCTCCAGCTGTCCAGAACCTGTCCTTGAAAAACACGTGGGAAACAGGGAAAAATCCGTTTTCTGAAATTAGGGTCTCAATGAAAGCTTCTTATCTCCCAACTGAAAACACATAAGAATAAAGTGAGATAAGTTATTGTAGCTGGACATGTTATGAAGAGAAACCTCCTTCAGAATTCCAAGATAGCCTTTCATGTGACCAGAAACTGATTTTGAAAAAACACTACTAAAACTAGTAGACAAAGCTTGACTTTCTGCAGTTTCGTAGTGCAAGTTTAACCATAAATTACTCCCACCTCAGAACGAATTTGAAGAAACGGAAAGAGGTTTTTGTAGTGCAGCATGTTAGGAAGAAAAGCCTCTTTCAGTTTGCAAAATTAAGTTCTCAGCTGCTCAGGAAAGCTTTTAGAAATTGACTAGTAAAAGCAGAAAACAGAGTTTCTTCAGCTGAAACAGGCTGCTACAGGGGTTTCGCAGCGCGCTGCGAAAACACTGATTTCGTAGCGCAAAACAGGATTTTTACACTGTTTGCGCTACGAAAACGTGGATTCGTAGCTAGTTTCAAAATTTCTCGTTATCCTCCTCAAAGCTCTGTCTTTCTTCTTGACTGCTGGCTGCCTTGTTTCTGTCATTCTTGTACATTGGTGATGGTTGTACTGATGATGATATTTTCCTTTCTTTTGACATTTTCTCCTTTGAAATTTCTTTAGACAAAACAACTTGGAAGAAAATACCTTGCTTAATTGAGGAGCTGCCTTGCTTGAATTTGATGAAGATTTCTGCTCTCCTTTTCCTTTGAAATATTTTCAGTGATAACACCTTCATTTTTCATAGCTTATGCATTATTTTTCAGTATGTTTATGTCATTTGTACGAATAAGGGTAGTCACCCTTCCTAGGTGGCTAACACGTGCTCATTTCAGGTTTTTTTTACACATGTTGGAGCAAAACCGAGCAATCATGGGCTGGAAGACATCCAAGCTTGGTGTGAGGATTCGTAGGGGGGTTGTCTATGGCATTAAATAGCCTTCCTCAGGATCTTCACCCCCAACTACGAGCTCCAAAGACCACCAAAACCGGATCTAGAAGGCAGCCAAGCAGGTTTTGGAAGAAGCTGTCTACTCACAGTTTGGGCAGCCAAGTCCCATAGATTTAGGAGGCCAGCTAGGGCCCTCGTGGTGTATAAATGTTAAGGCCTCAGCCTTTATGAGGGACTTTTTTGGAAACTCTTGCATACTTTGCACTACAGTGCTGCTAGCTTCATTTTGTTCTCTTGTAGCCATTTTGGCATAACTCTTGACTGATGATCATGTTTTGATAATGAGAAGCAGTCCGATTTGATACCAACTCTGAGTTTTATATAGGAGCCATAGCTCTCGGGGTTGGGCCCAACCTGAGCTTCCTTCTTTGTACTGTTACCTTTTCTTTATGCATCGTGATTTTCCTTTTATGCATTTGAAACGTGTTTCTGTTGAGCAGATTTAGTTGTGTTGGTTAAATAGGTCACTGGTTATAAATAGAATTGCTTCAGATGTTTAGAATAGATTGGTAGGATAATAACAGATAAAGCTCCAAGAAAAGGGTCGACAACACTCTCAGTTTCACCTCATCCTTATTGGATCAGGGGCTGGAATTGCAGAAACAGTGCTGCCCCAACAAAAACACTAGTTTGCTTGACCATGCAATCCTTGGTGTACTATTTTCGTTTGTAGAAGTTAGTTATGAGTTCAGATCTCTGAAATGTTTCTTTGCTTAAGTGATGTACATGGTTCTCTTTACAAATAAAGCTGTTGTTCATTTCTTTCATTGACAGTTAGAGTAGATTAGCTAAGACTTTGATTGTGTGCAGGACTTTGTTGATTCGGTTAAATGTACACCGTGCAGGGCATCTCTACCACTCTCTCATCCGCCTAAGCTCTGTCCAAGCCAGCTGCTCCATCTCCTAGTTAGGTTCCTCGTCTCACACCTGCTCTTTTGCCCACGTAACCCTACCTTCTTGCTCCTCCATTGTCTTAGCCTTCTTTAAGCCAAGTCAACCTTCTACACCCTCTCACCACTCCATCCATTAGTCCCTGGGTCACTCCAGGCCCCTATCCTACCTCCCTATCCATTCATGCATCTTCCCTCACTCACCTATCCTCTAAAATCCACTTTTTAAACATCCTGTAGAAATTTCTGAACATCCTGTAGAAATCTCTGAACATCCTGTAGAACCCCTGCAGACTTCCTGTAGAAGCTCACAAATGAGGTTTCTTGATAGACAAACTTTGTGAAACTCTCCGGAAGGGTGTTAGAGACTCCTTAGACCCTCTCTGAACCTTCCCAACCTTTTCCAAGCATTTCTCCTCCTTGATCCACCTCTACACAGTAAAACGCTAGTTAAAAGCACATGCATGATAATTCTAGTAACTTACTCAAAAATACAAAAAGATGTTTTCTTCAGGTAGAGGTAGTCTAGACACATGTATTTTACCTTCATAGAAGTAATGGCATCTCTTTCAGAAGTTTTCATTCTCTCCTTTACATCAGTAGTATTAGCTGGTAGAATTAGGGTTTGCTAGGGTTTGTGTTTTCCTTCAGTTTTTCAATCTCTTTTCGCAAATAGATTAGCTTCCTTCGAGTTAGCTTTCATCCATCAATTTAAAAGCTTCTTCTAAGAGCTCATAGAAGTTGGCTTAAGCTCCTAGTGGACTTGTGCCAACTGACCAAGTGACAGCTGCGGCAAGAGCTAGTACTTGTGCATACAACACCGTCGCTTCCAAGTTTGTTACGAACTACCGAGTTAATAAAAGTAAAGACGGGAGTCCCAGGAGTTGCAGCATTATTGCTGCAATACTTGAGCCCACCATCTTTTTGGCGCTGTTGTTGGGGAAGCGTCAGAGTATTGGTGATTGCTTCTTTTCTTCTATTTTCCTACTCTCGCCTTCTGCTAAATAGTTTATTTCATTTCCATTCTGCAATTTCATTTCCACAAAAATAAAGTAGATATTCCCTGCTTTCATAGATTAGCATTTCAATTCCGCAATTTCAATTCTGCAAGCGTAGATTAGCGTTTCAATTCAGCAAGCATAGACTAGCATTTCATTCCTACAATTTCATTCAAGCAAAATAGATTAGTCCTTTCCTGCTTTCATTTCAATTTCGCATTTCCATTTCAGCAAGATAGATTAGTTGCAGTTCAATCTATTTTAGTTTTGCAGGTACCAGAAGTAAAAAACAACAAAAGAAATCAAAAGTCTTTCCATTTCATGCCTCGTAGGAACAGAGATAAAGATGGCAAATTCTTACCCAACACCCCCACCACTTCACTGAGTCACCCTTCTCTCTTCTTCGGTGACAGTGATCCAGAAGAACCTATAGGAGAGCCTCCTAAGATATACGAAGATCCTATAACAGAAGAAGAGTTAGAGAACACTCCATCTGAAGCCATGGTTGAAAACCGAAACGGTAGAAGAGAAGATGAGAGAATAGAACGTGCCTTTCCCATCTGAGAGACTAATGGAGACATGAAAATGAAAAACATAAGCCCCTCTTCTTTACCTCACTTCCATGGATTGACTACTGAAGACCCTGATACCTTCCTGTTTGAGTTTGTTGTCCTTTGTCGAACCTATGACTATACAGAAGATGAGCAAAAATTGAAACTCTTTCCCTCTACCCTCAAGGATGCAGCATTACACTGGTTCATGGGGTTACCTGGAAACAGTATCACCACTTGGGCTCAGATGCAGCAAGCTTTCAATACCAAATACCGGGACTACTGTAGGTCTAAGGAAGCCAAGGGAGAAATCTTTCGGATGACCATGGGAAACGATGAGTCTTTAGAAGATTACGAGGAAAGGTTCCAGCTTAGCTATAAACGGGCCAGGTGCACACTTGACCCCGAATCTCTAAAGTTGGTCCTGCTCCGAGGAGTCCCTGAAGATCTTCTAGATACCCTTCACATGCTAGCTGGAGGAGATATTTACCAACTACCTTATGAGGATATAAAGACTGTGTTTAGAAACCACTCTAGGGCAGCCCGGAAAAGAGGTAGGGGAAACCCACTTTCAGCTAGTACTCCTTTCTCCAAGCATGAGTTTGCTAATCAGCTGGAGGACCTCAAAAGTGAGGTTGGACAGACCATTACCATGCAACTAGATACCTTCCAAATCCAGCAGAAGAAAGAGGAAGCTGAGAGGGCTTTGGCCATCTTCTGTCCTAGGTGTACGAGGAAGCACCCTAATAATGAGTGTCCATTACACTCAGTAGAGGTATGTTTCGTCTGTGAGGAGGACCACCCCACAAACCAATGCCCAACCTTACCTGGATTTAAGGCCATATACCAAGGGACTGAGGCACCCACTAAACCTCTCTACTTCCTCAACCAAAGGAGGCCGCATGGACCTAGACCTTACCAGCAGGGGATGCAAGGGACATCCCAAGCTTATTATAGCCCCAACCAATCTGCTCCTATGCCTTCTTGGGGTCCCCCCGCTCATCCTTCCTGGTCTACACCTCCTCCATGGTCTTACCCACCTCAATACCATACTCAGCCCACTACTCATTCGTTTCACTCACATATCCAGCCACAGCCTCAGTGGAATGCACCTCAACCGGGGTGGAGGCCCCAATACAACACTCCTCCCGCCATTTTTCCTCCACCACCGGCTCAACCACAACCATTACCTCCTGCTCCTCCAAGACAACCCCAAATGCCTGCTCAACCGAACCTGAACCCCAACAACCGACAGGCCCAGCAGGTATATACTGGGGAAACAACATGCCCTACCTATGCTGTGGAAATCCAAGAGATCAACCTGCGATCCGGGAAGACTCTTCCGGATCGCCAACCTCCTCCCCCAGAGGACGAGGAAGATAAACAGGAAAGTGAACCCAAAGCCATTCCACCCTTTCCTGAGAGACTAACAGTAACCACACAACCCGACCCAGAAGAGAATGAGCTTCTGGGAGAACTCAAATAGTTGTGTGTGAGAATACCACTTCTCTAAGCCATCAAAGATGTACCGATATACAACAAATTGGTTAAGGAAAAGTGTTTCAGGCACCCAGGCAGGCGAAAAAGAGATGCCTCAACTATCAATGTCATAGGACAACTGTCTGATCTTATGTTGGGGCAAGTAATCTGTCCAAAGTATTTGGATCCTGGGAGTCCTGTAGTTGATGTCCACATCAATGGCACCATCATACCCCACACCTTGATTGATTTAGGGGCTGCCATTAATGTGATGACTAGGGACACCATGCTCAACTCAACCTTCAGGGTTCCTTAAGGAAGACCATATGCAGTGGCATCAACTAAAGATCTACAGGAAACCTCTTTCGAGGCAAGAGTTCATCAAGACTGTGGAAAAATCAGTGCTAGTCATAGAGAAGGGTTCTGCCTCTGTTTTTGGCATACCTTGAGCATCAAGAAAAAAAAAAAAATGCAAATAAAAAAGATCCTTGGGTGAAAACCTTTCTGAGGCACCCAAGGTAGATGGTAGGGGAGAAAACCTCATTGAGGCGCCCCTGCTGTCTCTCTGAAAAAGAATTGGAATAAAAAGATCCTTGGGTGAAAACCTCTCTGAAGCACCCAAGGCAGATAGTAGGGGTGAAAACCTCATTGAGGCGCCCCTGCTGTCTCTTAAAAAAAGAAAAAAAGAGAGAGAAAAAGAAAAAAGAAAAAGAGAAAGAGGCAGAAACAGAAAAAACAGGATTAATCTTTGGAAATTGTTGTAGGATGCAGGGATTCAATGCAAAAAGGAGGCCTATCAACTCAAGGACAAGGGTCCCTACCAAGCTACCAGGCAACCTCACAAACACTCCCTCCATGAACACTCATCGCTTCCAAGTTTTGGACGCAATCTGGTCATAGTTTAGCCTTCTACAGGAAGCTACAAGACTTTCTACAGGAAGTTCTGTATTTCTACAGGAAACATCCTGTAGAGCCTTTGGGCGGGCTAGGACCGATCATCAAGAAAAATTTGAAGCTTGAATTCCGTTGAGGAGGCATGAAACCACTCTTTTCTTCCATCCTCCACTTGTTTCACCTCCTTTCACCACCATTGTCGCCATACGGTCAAAATATACCTGTACAGTCATACCAGAACTTTGTTTTCTCAGATAAAGGAATTTTTTTTGGGAAATAAACGCATGCAGAGGCTCGCATACTTTACCTATCAAGGAAATCTCAAGACCCTGCACCTGTGAACGTGACTCAATTATTTCGGCATGCACCCCAAGGAGGAGAAACAGCTACAGGATGTCCTACAGGAATCCTTAGCAGCTGATCCGGCTAGAGCACATACCATGGAGACACCCGCAGCTCATGAAGTCGGTGCATGCAGAATTCACCGCCAGGAAACCGGGTCTCAAGGTCTCTTAACCAGCAGCAGCCAATGAAGAGGAGCTCTAGTGCCGGTGCACGAAGCAGCAACAAGCGGATCCATCTTTCCTCGTCCTGAAGCTTGAGAAAACTCACGTCCACGGTCGCACAGGTAAGTGCCTAACCTTATTTCGTCAAATTACATAAGCTATACTCTACATGTGCATGACTGTGAGAATGAACGGATTGAACAAGTTGGGTAGCCATTCAACTAGCCACCACAACCAGTCTGACGGCCTCGTCGGATCCGAAAGGCTTTGGTTATGTTGAAAAGACAGGAAATGGACACATGGGAAGCGTCCAGTCGGAGAGAAGCGACAGTATAACAAGAATGGTGGCAGTAAATGCAAAGGGAAGGATTCGGCGGTCAGGGACATGCCGTGGAATGATAGCGGTGACGTCGGCCAACGGGTCGATGGGGACAACTCACCCCCGCGCCATGAATTCCGCAGCAATTCAAATCGGCTGGCTGAATCACTTATGATGCATTGCAGTCATTTACTCACAACCGTTTTGCAGCCGAGTACGCGTCCTCAATCCTCTGAAGGTTGTTAGCCTAAGTTCTCGACCTATTCCAACATCTTGTTGCTGCACAGAAAGTCCAGAACCACTGAAGCGTTCCCCAGAAGCCGTGCACGATTTCTACAGGAAGCTGTGCTACAGGAAGCCCGGCATTACAGAGAAGTTTGGACTGTTCACGTCGAAGGTGGCAATTCTGGAATAAGGTAGGCCTGAACATAACTCTCCCATGCAATTGATTCAAAAGGTGGTGAAGTCGACATGTTGAAGGGGTAGGAAAATGTGAATAAAAGTCTGTTCATTAATTTACAAGCCGTTTTCTTATCGCTGCATGAGAATTGTTGTCGTAGTCTGTATTCGGGATTTTCTCCAGAGTTTGGAATTACAATTGAGCCACTGTCAAGGCTCACTGGCAGAAAGTTGTGAATTTTATATAACTGTGTGCATAACAGAGACATAGCTCTGCACTCTGTCTAGAAAATCCCGAAGCTCTACTTCTGTACATGAGCAGGCAAGCTCAGAACAACAAAACAAGTTTTTTACCATGCCGGGAGGGTTCATTAGAAAAGAGCCTTCGAACTCCAAGAAGTTACGGGAAACCCCTGAGGTGGTGGACTTGTTTTCCTGTGCACAATGGATGTCATTCTGTGACAAGCTTCAAGGTCACGATGACGAAGTTGCAGAAGAATTCCTAAGGTCCTTGAAGCCAAAGTCAAAGACATTGGCTGTTGTCAACTTCAGAGGATTGACCCTCAGACTCACCCCACAGTTCATTAGCAGAGTAACTGATCTACCAATGGGGGTACCCTGGGATAAGGAGGAGAGAAAATTGGGTCAGAAAGCTAAAAAGGAGTTCTTCCTGCCAGAGGAACAATTTTCAGAGGATAATAATGGAGTTCGAAGAACCAGCCTACAGCCGTTCTGGAGTGAGGTCAGCCTCCAGATTATGAAGTATATTACGTGTGAGGGGCGATTTAGCATCGTGTATGGCTATCATTTCCGGTTGCTCACAGAACTCAGGCACCAAATGGACCTACCCTCAGAGCAAAAGTTGAGCATTCCTTACTTCCTCCTGCAATCCATGACTGAGTGTGCCACCAAACTGAGAGAGGGAACGCCAGACCAGCTAGCCCATCATGGGCTCATCAAGCTCCTCGTGGAAGATGCACTCCACACTTACACCGTCCCTCTCTCCTGGGAAACTTTTCGGAATATGTCTAAGGATGATGACATCCGAATTTTGGTCGAGGAGCTCACTTCCTCCAGCAGCGAGGAGAAGGAGCACATTCAGACAAAGGAGGAAGATAAAGGACAGGAAACCCCGGGCACAACACTGAAGAAAGAACTGAAGGGAACACAAGGAAAAAGCCAAGCTGCCAAAACAGGGGGTGATAAAACCACACCAACACCCAGGGAGAAAAGACTACAGAGCAGGGTGGAAAGGACTGAAAAAGTCCACGCCAGTGAGGGCACCTCTAAGGCAGCCTCAACCAAGCTAAAAGAAAAAGCACCCTCAGCCAAGCAGGCTAAAACGGTGTCGTCTGCTTCTACAGGAAGTTTAAAAATGGCTTCTACAGGAAGCCAGAAACTAGCCACTACAGGGCTTTCTACAGGAAGTCCTGAAAAAGGAAAACAGAAGGAGAAATCGGCCGAAATTCTAGCTAGGGAGGCAGCAGCTGTGCTGGCCACCCTAAGTACCTCTCCCAAGCCAAAGGAAAAACGAAAGAGGGAGACTCCTCTATATTTCAAAGCAAGAAGAAGTGTAAGAATTAAAATCGGCAGACCCCAACCTCCATCCAAAGACCCAATTACCATTGAAGACACCCCTGCCTCGCCAAAGGAGAAGTCCCCCTCCAAAGCATCAGTCACTTATGAGCGGGGGAGCCCGAAGACATCTACCTGGAGGGAGAGAATGGAAAGATTGGCTTCAAAAACCTCTCTACAGGATGCTGAAGCTGTTCTACAGGAAACATTGGCCAGGCTCAAGGAGACCGAAAGAATGGAAGGGGAGGCAGCCAAATCACCACAAAAGGAAGAAGAGGTAGAGCACATTATGGAACCTAGCCCCCAGCCCAGCTTGGGCTCTTATTATAACTTTTTGGAGGCCGGAAAAATCATTCCACAGAAATTCACAGTGCCGCTTTTCGTTGCACTAGAGGAAGAAAGAGTGAGGACCCACACATGGATGAGAATAGCCAAGTCTAAAGGAGTAGCAGATATAGGCCCTTTGGAGGAACAAATCAAGGAGGCAAGAAGAGAATTGGCTATGGCAAAACATGTGGGAAACTGCCAGCGAGTATTTCTACAGGAAGAAAATGAGAAGCTCAAACTACAGCTACAAGGACAGAGGAAAGAAGGGGACACAACACCAGAGGACACCACAGCAGAACCTCAAGAAAAAGAAGGAATGCAAGCTGATCTTGAGGAACTAAACCAACAACTACAGGAAAGAGAATTGTAGGAAAGCACAGAGATACAAGCTCTCAAACAATAGGTTCAAGAAAAGGAGGCGCAACTGGCCTGCATGGCCAGTTGGGCAATGGACGCTCTACAATGTAGGAAACCGGCCAAATCTTATGGCCTATACATATGGGACCAATGGCTGCAATTCCAAATTAACGCATTGGCACAGAGGGGTATCTCCCAAATCCAAAACCCCCAGCAGTTCACAGATTTATGTAACAGCAGTTCAACAGAGGACAAGGCCAAGCTATCAGAGTTCTACCTTCATAATTTAGCCCTTCCAAATGTAACCTCATGGGACCCCAACATAGCCGTGGGAGATATCCAGCTGATGGCACTGACCTCATGGTTAAACCACGAAGAAAAGAGAGCAGCAGAGGTCAAATATGTCATGAACTGAGAGCTACATGAACCACTACTGATTAGAGCAAAGCCAGGGGACCCCACCGCATTGATATCAGCTCACCAACACCTAGCAACCAACTCTCAGGCTTTATTAGAATACACGGATCGGCAGGCTCAGGTTATAGCACACTTCGAGGATATGGAGCAATTATTAGGGGACAATTGTGTTCATGCTTGCACCCGTAGGTGGAACACATTGTCCCACAGCCTCAAAATCAGGGAATATCACACTCCAACTTGAATGAGGGAGGCCCTGGCACGGGTGCCTCTCTACATGAAGTCCATGCAGAACCTCCAGGCCAGCTGGATTGGCCTCAAGCTAAGCCCACCTTTGCTTTTGGGATTGTTAGAAGGAAGCACAGAAAAAGACGAGCATAAGCAGTGGAAAGAGGTGGAAAGGAAGGTCAGATTCCATGACAGTGAGGAGGATACTACTTCAGAAGCCTGGGATGTGAGGGTGGTGATTAAAGCAATGAAAGACGAGGAGCTGGACTAGTTGCTCAGAGGATGAGCAACCATTTTAGCAGGGGGGTGATGATGAGCCCCAAATTTGGTAACTTGTTTTTTATAGACATTTTTGTGCCTTACAGCATTGAGCATGAAATGTCCATAATCTAAGGGATCCAAAGTCCCTAAACATGTTGTTCCTACCCCTAGAGGAACAAGGCTAACAAACCACAACAATTCACAGAAGTTCTCCACCTGAAACTGCTAAAAAACAAGTCAATTCAGGATCATTTCAGTGGCTACACTAGCTGTTTGCGCTGAATGTCAAAGCCAACACTGGCTACCTACGTTGAATGTCAACTGGAACAAAGGCTACCTGCGCTGAACGAGAGTGGACAAGTGGCAGGCTCATTTCTCAAGGTGTCAAAACCCAGGAAGCTTCCAAAATGACACTTGCCTCAGGGAATTCGACTGGTGATGAGTAAGAGGTTCCAAATCTCCAAGTGGAAGCAAGAACCTCCAAGTGGACTCAAGAACTGACAGAGGGAGAGGACACTAGTCAGATCTCAAGCTGACTCATCTTCTCTCCAAACATCTATATATGGATCTCTCCTCCATGAGATCTAGAGGCTGGAATTTTGTTATTGCAAAGAATTGCTGTTGGTTTGAGACTGGAATCATTGGGTGCTTAATGCTTTGAAGGGGGAAAAGAGAGGAATTCCATTTGCTGGGAAGGAGATGCTGGATTGGAGCCCTCTGGGTTGTATCTCTTCCTGAACCTTGTTATTCATCAATAACTCTATCTTGGTTTCTCCTATATTCTGATGTATTCTTGATGTATGAATGTATTAGTGTATTTGGTTTATTTCTAATCCTAAACTAGTTATGAATGTGAATATCTGTCTTTGTGTAGTGCTGTTCTCTTGTCGCAAGTAGCTGTCCTCTTGTGATCTTGCAGGAAGTTGAAGCTGGATAAGCAAGAAGGCAAGTAGCTGTGAACACCCAAAGAGAAGAGAGACCGGATCGAGGGACAAACGGAAGACACCGGTAAGTCTATTGATCTCTCTTCTTTCACATTTCATAAAGGAAGAAACCAGTATAGCTGTACTCGTTTGTTGCTAAGGCACTGTCACACCTTAGGTGGATAGGATCGTCCTGCATAGGCATTTTTCCCCACAACAAATTGGCGACTCCACTGGGGAGATTTGTTTAGTCATTTTATTTGTGTTTCTATCATTGTTTGTTTCATAGACTTGACAGCAACAATCGAACTGCATCTTTCCCGGATGCAAAGTAGACAGTTGCTGCTTTGATCCAATTGCTGGACTTGTCTATAATCTGAACAATGGACTCACAAATGATTTGATGATCCTTGTGATAGATCTTAGTACCTCTCAAAGCATCCCTTTGATTGTACCTTGCTTGTTGCTTTTATTTTGCCTGAAACAGTGAATTAAATAGCAATCTGTGACCCAGAACCTATGGGAAACGAGAGTTTCTCCTTCAGCACAGACCCAGTGAAGGGATTTTGCATTTCAACGCAGTTCCCGTGAAGGCTACCTGCTTTGAATGTAAAAACCCCTGTGTTGAGGTTGCGCTGAACTAGTTTGCCCTTGTGCAGCTGGGGTTCTCTGCTCTGTTTTGCCTTGTTTTGATCTCTGATTTTTGCAGCCTGTAACCAGCATAGGTACCAGTCTGATAACTCCTTTTCTCTGCTTAGATTCCGCCTCCTTTTGTACAAGAAGACTGTGAGTGTTTTTATGTGTTTGTGGCATCATTTACAGTTTTCCTTTGCATGAGTGAAATAGTCATCCTGTAGCCCTTGATTCAGATCTGTTAGTTGTGATCTTAGAAGAGAGTTCATTGGCTGTTTACAGTTGATTATACATTTACTCTTGCTTATTGGTTTGAGTTTGTCTCTTTTAAGTGTCGAAACAAGTATTCATTTCGAAAATCGTTAAGTGTTGTAATCTCTTCTATCTTCTCTGATTTCGAAAAAGTAAACTTGTTTGTATTGATCATTTAAAAGCGAATTCAAAGTTGTACAAAAAGCTTTCTTTGTAGGCATCAATACTAAGAAAGCGGAAAACAAACACCTGCATTGTGCATTTGCATTTGATAGTTTGCATGTTGGATTTAGGAAAAGTGCATTAGAGTGTGCTGATTTCTCTTTGAGAAAAGATAGTGTCTTTCTTTTCCCTTAGTAGCTAGGATTTTCAAAGTTGAAAAGATATAAAGCTTGCTTATCATCTTTAGACTGCATTTAGGAATTTGTATCATACATCTCGTGGTGAACCTTGAAAGGCAAACTTTAAAAAGATCAACCTAAAATAAATTGAATGAACTTAACAACGCTTTGCAACATAACGCACAACATAGAGGTCTAGGCTAGAGACGTGTTCCGGCGTCGTTAAGCCTGGTGACTGTCGATCTCGTGGATGGTGGGTGATTCCTCTTGAGGGACGATAGCGCCAGTATGGATTGTGCTCCCACGTACCATCGCGTATATATTGGGAGACCCCTATAGGCATAAAACCTTTATCCTTAGGAAGCCGTGTCGGCCGCCCTATTGATCGCAATGCACTGAACACAGCATTTAGGAAGATCGACCGCCCGTACCCTAAAAAGTATTCTGCGGTTTTGCGAAAAGTTTGGCACACACTCTGCCTAGAACTCCAGAGCAGTTCCTTTTGGCCTTTTTCAGACTCTATAACGGAAAAAGTCCATCCGAGCATTAGTCACTTCGGGCTCGTTAAAACATCGAAGGAGACTAGAGTCATCTTTAGCTTTTTCTCGACTCTTTAAAATTGAAAAATCAAGTTGTGTCTAAAAGCGTCTAAAAAATTCATCTAATTCGGAAACACACTTTCCCCCTTTTGTATTTTGGTTGATCGAGTAATCCGCAATCGTGGAAGAAAGTCAATTGAAACCCCATCGTTCGCAGAGGCTTACGAGTCAACCGTCTTTGTCTCCGGAATCGAAAACAGTACGGACAAAACGAACTCGTTTAACCGGTTCGAAATCTCCTATCAAAGTTAGAACAAGAGTTCCAACAACATCTGAGATTCCGGTTACTCCAAACATTTCTGGAAACCCTGCCTCTATAGAAGAAGTTCAACAACCACAGAAGGACAGTAACACTGATCCTAGTCTGGGAGCAAATACTTGTGTTACTGAACCAGTTCCATCTGTAACCGGTTTAGAGAGTCTTGCTCCTCAAACAACTGTCGCTGTCGATTCAACCCCTTCTTCGGCACCAGAAATATTTTACGGACCTGACAGTCTTCCTCTTCCACCGGGTTTGATTGCGATAGAGGAAATTGTAGAGGATCCGCAAGCAAGTACTCCAACCCATTTTGGAGTCGGGGCCACTCTATTTCCTTCATCAGAAGTTAATCCACCACAAGTGTAAGTTCCTGTAGAATCGCTAGGAAATCTATTGGATAGACTCAAAATGTCTGAACAACCGTCAACATCTAGGACTATGTCGAACGACACAGCGACAGCAGAAGCCCCTGCCGTCACTCCGACAATGTTTGCCGGCATACCATCTGTCCCGACTAGCTCGCAACCGCTAGAAGGAGTCCACCAAGGGACTATTTCAACAGTGTGGTCTGTTCCAGTTTGTTCATCCAGAATAATATCCGGCAACTCTTATGTTGAGACTCACCAGATTGATCCATTTGGAGGTCAATTTGGGCAATTCAGTCCCCAAGGACAAACAATCCCCTTGAGTTCCGAATTGCTACCGTATGGGGGGCAGTATGCCCTTTCATTACCCCCTCCGGGAGGGTATCCATACGGGAGTTCACAACAGTATTCAGGTTATACTGGAGTTACATCAAGTGGTTGGGTACCTATGCTACCTCAACAACCAAGGGTTGTATATTCTATGCAACAGTGTGTACCTATGTCGAACATCCCGACCACACCGGCTATTGTGACAGTGTCACAAGTTCAAGCGGTGCCTGTTGTATGTCAACCTCAGATTTCTCAGGTTGTAATGCAACAGCCCCTTGACCCTGGGACACAACCACAATCACCAACTGGTGGGGCGACACAGGTCCAAACGGGTACAATCACCCCACACCTTGGTCCAATGGTTAGTATAGCGCAACAGAACATGGCCTCACAACCGTGGCTGGTGCAATACCAACAATCACAATTCCAGCAAGTGCACCAAGGTTCTGAGCAGCAAATCTTTGCGAACAGTGGACAACCGTATATTCAAAATGGTCAAAACCAACCGCTTTACAGTGGTCAAGTCCACCAACCGTATCAGTCATACCAACATCAATTGCATTATGCTGGTATGCAAAGGCCCACTGCTCAGGAAATTCCATCGTACCCTGGGTATGCCTCACCTAACCTGAATCAACAGTTACCATTCGTGGCAACTTTAGAGTTACCCGATTTACACCGGTTAACCAACGATCCGATTGCTTACGCCCCTTGGTGGCCAGCGATTCCTCACAAACTTCCATCTGACATTCCTAAATTCAATGGAAATCCAGGTGAAGACCCATCGAATCATGTGATGACCTTTCATCTGTGGTGTTCATCAAACACCCTAAATGATGATTCGATTAGGCTTCGCCTTTTTCAGAGGACGTTAACTGGTCTGGCAGCAAAATGGTATATCGAATTGCCTAGAGCTTCATTCGACAACTTCAGTACCCTAGCCATGACTTTCTTAACCCATTTTCAATTACCCATAAGGTATGAAACGGGAACGGAACTCCTAACCAACTTCAAACAGACAACGGCCACTCACATATCTGATCATATACATGAGTGGCGACGTCGTCGTAGGATGGTAAAAACGTACGTTCCCGATCAGCTATTAGCTGAATGGTTTATCAAGTCATTACTTCCTGCCATCACGGAAGATGTGGCAAAGGGGGGAGTCGTAACGAAAGAGCAAGTCATCGCTCGTGCACAATATCTGGACTTGGTTTACACTCAGTCCGGCACGCTCTACGACAAAATACCTGATGCACCTAGACCGGAATTCTCAATTCCTCCTCCTCCTAAATCAAACAATGACTCTCATGCCGGCGATGGCGTGATTGGCGCAACAGACATGAAATCGACAAAGGCTATATCTAAAAAGGCCCGTAAGATTTCCGGTCAAAATGCAAATGAGGAACTTATTGCCTCGGAAGTAAGTGCCGTGTCGGACGACAAGGGCAAACAACTGAAGCAACCAGGGGGCAAGAAGAAAAAGAAAGGGAGAAAAAGGAAACCCCCTGTGGGGTGTCATATATGCGATGAGGATCATTGGACAGCAGATTGTCCGTACAAAGCTGAGCTTAAAAGATTCTTTAAGAGTTCGAAAACCTCAGCTGTGTTGACTGATCCGTTTCCAAGCCCGGGAACCGAACTGGTTGCTAATCAAAATTCTTCCCGATCCCAAGTGCTTATGTTGTTTGTATCAAAGCAGCAAAATGATGCTTTGACGAGGAATAAAGATTACAGGAATCCAAAGCTGTCGAACAACAAGGCTAATGAACAACCTAGTAGTTCGACAACAACTTTGATCGAAGTTGTGCCACCCATCGTTCCTGAGCCAATGATAAAGTCGCAAAAGGGAGCAGTACACAAATCGAAATTTAATCCTTGTGCGAAAATAGCACAGATAGAGGACCTGGCCCAATCGCCGTCCGCTATGTCGACACTTGAGGTACCACAAAATTGCTTCTCCCAAGAGCAAGCTTTATTATCAGCAATAGGTGGGATTGACCCAATGGATTCCAATCTTGTGGCCTTTGATCATAAAGGATATGACCCTCAGTTACCAGCTCAACTAGCTTTCCTTATTCAAGTGAAAGCCCTCAACAAAACTGTTCATCGAACAATTATTGATGAGGGGGCATCTACATGCATTATGTCGATGAGTTGCTGGAAAACTTTAGGATCTCCAACCTTGTAGCGATCTTCGACGACATTAAAAGCATTCGACGGAAGGACATATACCCCATATGGTATCCTAAGTAACTTGAAAGTTGAACTAGGAGGGAAAACAGTAGAAATAGATGTTGAAGTCATCGATGGGAATCTTGATTACAACATCCTACTAGGAAGACCGTGGATCTATGCCATGGCCGCAGTTGTGTCGACCTACTTCAGGAAGATTGCATTTCCCTTCCAAGGAGGAATTACAATCTTCGACCAACAAAATTTTCTCCCCAACAGTTCACAAGTTATGGGAAGCATTCCAATGATCCATGGAAGCAATCATTCGCTCCAAAATATCGGAGTAGGTCTCCTAAAAGACCCTGCCTTAAGGGGTACTTTTGCCCTACCGCCTCCGAGTAATCTGGCGGAAGTGGCCACAGTGGAATATGAAACATTCTATATCTAATGGATTTGGACACCGAGGACGGTTCTTATCTCGTGTCAACCTCGTTAAAAAATGAAACAAGGAGTCATGAGGATAGTTCTTTTACTGTGTCAACCTCATTAAAAAATGAAACAATCCCCTTTCCAAATCTCAAAGGCAAACCTTCATTGCAACCACCAAGTTGAATGCAATGAAGCTTGGGGGGCATGCACCTCGATTTGCGTTATTATGCTGGGGGCATGCAAACTTATCATCGAGCAGTTTTAGCACACAGTTCATGCTCGTTAAAAAATAAACGCAAGATTCGAGCAGTTTTAGCACACAGTTCATGCTCGTTAAAAAATAAACGCAAGATCCGAGCAGTTTTAGCACGTAATTCATGCTCGTTAAAAAATAAACGTAAAACCGAGCAAATGTTTCCACCCGCGTTTAAGCTCGTTAAAAAATGAACTATCCCGGTAAATAACCACTGTGAATGTAATATCATCAGCCATTAAAGCCTTGGTCGTGTTTGCACCGTCACCTCCACTTTTCATTTGGCCGATCGTTCACCTCCATATGATTGTTTACCCATTTTGAGGAACAGTTGCAAAGAGTGATTTCACCTAGCCATCCTTGTGACACTGCCGTGATTGGAAAATTCCAACCTGTACCTGGAATCAGCTGCTAACCCTGTTTATCACTCGTTCTTCAAAAGACGAGTCTTCTTTAAGCTCTTTTCAACTGACTCGTAAAATATGAAAAGAT
The DNA here is from genome assembly GCA_031772625.1 of Pinus tabuliformis. Taxonomy (NCBI): domain Eukaryota; kingdom Viridiplantae; phylum Streptophyta; class Pinopsida; order Pinales; family Pinaceae; genus Pinus; species Pinus tabuliformis. The sequence continues at coordinate 216,075,482 of CM062813.1, forward strand.
TTCCGAGTTTTGGCCTTCCAGCTCGTTAAAGCGACCAGAAGAGCTATCCCTCCTCTAGATTTTAATCTTTTTGGACCTGAGGGATTATTGCACAAAAAGATCGAGCGCTTGTTTTGTTCGGCTCGTTAAAACTATCGAAAACTCATCCCTTCTGTATTGTTTTATACTTTTTCGGACTTAAGGGATTAGATGACGAAAAAGGAATTTCGGAGTTAACTTTATGTACCTTTTCAGACTCTCTAAAAAAGAAAAGGACCGAGTTATCCTTGTCGTTAGACTCGTTAAAATCATTAAATAGCGACAAACTTGTCTTTAGACGAGAACGAGTTTCACTATCGCTAGGCTCGTTAAAACATAGCGATGGGCTTGCCCGAAGGGCAGGTTATAGAACAAGCATATGTTATCCTCCTCAAGCTTGACAAAAATAAAGAGGTACTGGTCAGCAATGACTGGGGAAAAATTGGGAGAAACTAAAGAAAACTTTGATGGTAGCAAGTCGCTCTTGAACATGACACTTTTCCTCCGTATCACAATCGGGTTGGGTTGTTTCATTCACTGGTCACATCCATGGTCTCGCCATACCATCCATATTTGGGGTAATGCTACTAATCCATCGCATCAGTGTCGCCATATGTTCAAGAGAAGTCGTTCAGAAAAGTCAACCGTGTCCCATCCACTGCCATACATTATCCTTCATCCTTTCATGACCGCCAACCTGAATCATATGTCACAGATCGTTTTCACCTCCATTAAAATCATTAGCTCCGTTCCGTGTCACTGATGTGGGATCCATTAAGGCCCTCCTTTGACGGATCGCTTCTTGTCGACATCAGCTCATTATCCAAGAAGTCGATCTAGGAACAACCCCTTCAGTACTTTGAAGCTTGCATGCCACAATGGCAAGTTTCTCACTTCCGGCGACAGGTATACATCAATGACCTTCGACCGAAAGATTTTGCGTGGTGTTCGATGCCAAGTCCTTTATTCACACCACGTGAATTGTACTGCAGTACCTTGAGGGTCATTATCATTATCGGTGATTCCTCTCGCGCTTGTTAACGGTTTACATCATTGACCGGTAATCAAGCGATGTCTTTCCATGTTCGACTTCAGAACAATTCTCACATGGATCGACTTGTACTTAGAGTGAAGATCGAACGAGTTTGAAGACCCCGGATCTAGTTTCATCCATCCGGGCTGCGATATATATTCAGGAAAGATAAAGACATTGACATGTACATCATTACAGCAGATAATCATCCTACTCAAAGGATGATAATTTCATCAAAATTATCAGTCTACCATAAGACGATTGTCTGTTCTATGTACAGAAAAATGAATTTATAAAGCTGAGCATGGGAATGCCCGCCTCAGCTAGATCATGAAAGCAGTATGAAAAATAATGTATTGTATTGTATTGTATTACAGGTCTCCTCCCAGCATTGGATGAACTTCGGATCCCCCTTGATAAAGCATTTCGCCCGATAAACAGCCTCATACTTTAGGGGGCAACTGTTATAGACATTTTTGTGCCTTACAGCATTGAGCATGAAATGTCCATAATCTAAGGGATCCAAAGTCCCTAAACATGTTGTTCCTACCCCTAGAGGAACAAGGCTAACAAACCACAGCAATTCACAGAAGTTCTCCACCTGAAACTGCTCAAAAACAAGTCAATTTAGGATCATTTCAGTGGCTACACTAGCTGTTTGCGCTGAATGTCAAACCCAACACTGGCTACCTGCGTTGAATGTCAACTGGAACAAAGGCTACCTGCGCTGAATGAGAGTGGACAAGTCGCAGGCTCATTTCTCAAGGTGTCAAAACCCAGGAAGCTTCCAAAATGACACTTGCCTCAGGGAATTCGACTGGTGATGAGTAAGAGGTTCCAAATCTCCAAGTGGAAGCAAGAACCTCCAAGTGGACTCAAGAACTGACAGAGGGAGAGGACACTAGTCAGATCTCAAGCTGACTCATCCTCTCTCCAAACATCTATATATGGATCTCTCCTCCATGAGATCTAGAGGCTGGAATTTTGTTATTGCAAAGAATTGCTGTTGGTTTGAGACTGGAATCATTGGGTGCTTAATGCTTTGAAGGGGGAAAAGAGAGGAATTCCATTTGCTGGGAAGGAGATGCTGGATTGGAGCCCTCTGGGTTGTATCTCTTCCTGAACCTTGTTATTCATCAATAAAGCTATCTTGGTTTCTCCTATATTCTGATGTATTCTTGATGTATGAATGTATTAGTGTATTTGGTTTATTTCTAATCCTAAACTAGTTATGAATGTGAATATCTGTCTTTGTGTAGTGTTCTTCTCTTGTCGCAAGTAGCTGTTCTCTTGTGATCTTGCAGGAAGTTGAAGCTGGATAAGCAAGAAGGCAAGTAGCTGTGAACACCCAAAGAGAAGAGAGACCGGATCGAGGGACAAACGGAAGACACCGGTAAGTCTATTGATCTCTCTTCTTTCACATTTCATAAAGGAAGAAACCAGTATAGCTGTACTCGTTTGTTGCTAAGGCACTGTCACACCTTAGGTGGATAGGATCGTCCTGCATAGGCATTTTTCCCCACAACATTGTTGGGCTCATTTGGCCTAATTATCCTTGTTCAATCCTTCATTTTTCATATATTATGCATTTTTTTTCAGTATGTTTATGTCATTTATACGAATAAGGGTAGTCACTCTTCCAAGGTGGCTAACATGTGCTCATTTCAGGTTTTTTTGACACATGTTGGAGCAAAACCGAGCAATCATGGGTTGGAAGACAGCCAAGATTGTGGTGAGGATTCGTAGGGGGGGTTGTCAATGGCATTAAATAGCCTTCCTCGGGATCCTCACCCCCAACTCCAAGCTCCAAAGGCCACCAAAGTCGGATCTAGAAGGCAGCCAAGCAGATTTTGGAAGAAGCTGTCTACTCATAGTTTGGGCAGCCAAGTGCCATAGATTTAGGAGGCCAGCTAGGGCCCTCATGGTGTATAAATGTTAAGGCCTCAGCCTTCGTGAGGGACTTTTTTGGAAACTCTTGCATACTTTGCACTACAGTGCTGCTAGCTTCATTTTGTTCTCTTGTAGCCATTTTGGCATAACTCTTGACTTATGATCATGTTTTGATAATGAGAAGCAGTCCGATTTGATACCAACTCTAAGTTTTCTATAGGAGCCATAGCTCTCGGGGTTGGGCCCAACCTGAGAGCCTAGGGTTTCCTTCTTTGTACTGTTACCTTTTCTTTATGCATCGTGATTTTTCTTTTATGCATTTGAAACGTGTTTCTGTTGAGCAGATTTAGTTGTGTTGGTTAAATAGGTCACTGGTTATAAATAGAACTGCTTCATATGTTTAGAATAGATTGGTAGGATAATAATAGATAAAGCTCCAAGAAAAGGGTCGACAACACTCTCAGTTTCACCTCATCCTTATTGGATAAGGGGCTGGAATTGCAGAAACAGTGCTGCCCCAACAAAAACACTAGTTTGCTTGACCATGCAATCCTTGGTGTATTGTTTTTGTTTGTAGAAGTTAGTTATGAGTTTAGATCTCTGAAATGTTTCTTTTCTTAAGTGATGTACATGGTTCTCTTTACAAATAAAGCTGCTATTCATTTCTTTCATTGACAGTTAGAGTAGATTAGCTAAGACTTTGATTGTGTGCAGGACTTTGTTGATTCGGTTAAATGTACACCGTGCAGGGCTGTTAAGTTATGGTATGTTCTATGCTTATAACAGTTTACTTCTTTTTCTTATTATATTCCACCGAGTACATAAAGTAAAGTGCAGATAGAACATTAAACGATCGACAGAAAACAAGCCAAGACAAGAGACACAAGATGTGGCGGCTAGCCAGGGACAAACCCCACAATGTGTGGGGAAACCCTTTGATCAAATCTTCTTTTATCTTCAATAATTCAGCAGAGAGAAATAGTACAATAAATCTGATTCATATCAGCAGTAGCAAACCCTAGATCAGTAGCATCAGCATTAGCGGCTTCATTATCAAACTAGGGCAGACGATATCTTGCAAACCGTTTGTCAGATTGACTTCATTCCACCACCAAAAGTTGCAGCTTTCAAAGGAGGTTCAGATGAACCTACAGCGTAGTTCCAAAGAGGAGATCTTCTAGGCCATGCAAGTCAATCTTTTCTTCTACAGTTGCAGCTTCAAATTCAACAGCTTCCGGCTTCACATGTGTGTGAGAGAGAGACCCATTTCAGCACAGTAGAGAAGAGACTCATATCTGCGCAGTAGAGAGAGAGATGTGATGAGATGAGTGAGTCCAAATGAGGAAAAGTCCTCTTATATTTATACACAACGTTGGTGGGTGAATAGATGCGACTGTTGGGCTTCTGAGCCTACATGAGTTGTAGGTCGGCTTGATAATAATTCCATAATCAAAATAAATTCACATCTCCATGAATACTTATCGAAATTGGATGATCTTTATATCAATCCTACACCTCTCGACGAGAGGAATCTAATAAAAATATTATTAGCCATGAATAAGATGACCCACATGAAGTTTTGCCCTGGTTTCCAATTTTAACACTCCCTCTCAACCATGGAGAACTTCATCTGCAATCTGTCTATCGCTCGTTACTATTCATCCATCAAATGCACTGCCTTGTATAGCCTGACCCTTGCCCTGCTCTGCTCTATTTTGCCTGTTCTGCTTTGTCTTGTTCTGCCCTGCACTGATATGTACTGTTTTGTTCTGTTCTACTTTGCTCTTGCATTGTTCTGTTCTACTCTGCTTTTGTCTGAATTATGAAGAAGAAGAAATGATCGAGGATGTATCATACTGACTCAAAGTCAGTCTCAGAGTATGTACCACTGGTCCCAGACCAGTCTCAACCAACCCAAAGTCAACGTCATAGTGAGTAAAACTCCAATGGTCCTAGACCAATATCATCCTCCACTGACTCAAAGTCAGTCTCAGAGTATGTACCACTGATCCCAGACCAGTCTCAACCGACCTGAAGTCAGCGTCATAGTATGGTACAACTCCTACCACTGGTCCCAGACCAGTATCATTGATCCCAAATCAATGGAGGTCATCCTAGCGTAGGGAGTATGGTAGTTACAACGATGCGTCCATCGGTACTACTATGGTCCCTAACTTCATTTCCCTGCTCATTGATCATATGAGAGGTACTTCCCATGAGTCCCAGACTGCATGGGTAGGATGCCTCGACAGGAGAACTAATCAATCCTATCCTCACAGGAGAACACATCAATCCTGCTACAATTGCCATAGAGAACACATCAATCCAGGCCTCACAGGAGAACAAATCAATCCTGCTACAATCGCCATGGAGAACACATCAATCTAGGCCTCACAGGAGAACTAATCATCCTGCTACACAGGAGAGTGAATCATCCCGTTCCACAAGAGAGAGAATCATCTTGTCCCACAAGAGAGTGAATCATCTTGTTCCAGTGCGCACCACCAGGGGAGGGTGAGTCACCCTGTGGTCGTATGTTGCTCCAGTCAGAACCGCAAGCCCTCAGAGCTCCCAGAGCTCAATGTATGCAATATGCAGGACCCTTGTACAAGGGTTTCTTGACGACTCCAAGTCGTTTGGGAAAATCACATATTAGATCTTTCCTCGGGGCTTTGACAAGGTGTATCGACCTGTACATCATCTTAATGCAATGGAGCCTCCTTGCTCATCATCTTACCATGTCCCAGATGATGTCTATCTGCTAAAGCAATCGACGAATACGGGATTCCTCAATAATCAAATCCCACCTCTGGTTGTTACAGAGAATCACAGTGGTATGTGTTCAAACAGCTCACTGAAGAGCTTTCCCAACCAGGCAGCTTCATACGAGATCATACTCGTAGATATGTATCCGGTCTCAGCGGTGCTTATGGCAATCGACTTCTGCTTCCTGCTCATCCATTATATCGAAGAAAAATCCAAAGAGAAGAAGCACTAAAAAGTGCTCCAGTGATCCTCCACACTACCTGCCTATTCAGCATTCAAATAATCAGGCAGTTTCATATTTCCGGCAGTGTATCTCAATCCATGAGAGATTGTGTCCTGAAGACATCTCAGAAGACTCTTGGCATCAATCCAGTGAGGCTCAACCAAATATGAGCTCACAATGCTAACTGCAAAACATATGTTCGGACGGAGGTTCACCAAGAACATCAATGCGAATGAGTTTTTGAAACTCAGAGGCATTTCCCAAGTCTGGTCCGACATCACTACCATATAACTTCTAAAAGTTAAGATCCTCGAGGTAGTCACAGGCTTGCAGTCCATCATACCGAATCTTTCCAATATATTTACCACATATTTTCCTTGAGATAGGAAAATTTCCCTTGGCTTCTGCCACACTTCAAGTCCTTGGTCCTTCATTTCAAATTCAGAGGCCAGCTCCCTCTTACATTTGTGAATGAGAGGGTCTGCACCTGTTAGAAAGAGGTCATCCACATACAACACCAGTATGAGAGGCTTGTCATCTTCAACCTTAAAGTAAAGGTTAGGATCGGCTTCACTCCTAGTGAATCCCAGCTTCATCAAGTAGCTATCGATCCTCTCATACCATGCTCGGGGTGCTTGCTTCAGCCCATAGAGAGCTTTCTTCAACCTGCATACATGAGATTTTCGATCATAAATCTCAAATCCTTCGAGTTGTTCCACGTAGACCTCTTCTTTGATCGAGCCATGCAAGAACGCAGTCTTGACATCCATCTGATGTAGGTTACATCCTTGTGAAGTGGCAAGGGCTATGATCGAGCGGATGGTCGTATATCTGGCAACAGGTGCAAATATCTCATCATAGTCTATACCTTCCTTTTGGGAGAAACCTCGAGCAACAAAACGAGCCTTATACTTTTCTGTGCTTCCATCTGCTGCATGCTTTATCTTGTAAAGGCATTTGGAAGTAACAACAGTCTTGTCCTGGGGTCTGGGAACTACTTCCCAAACATCATTCTTTATGATAGACTCATATTCTTTGGTCATAGAATCCTTCCATACTTGATGCTTGACGACATCTGAGAATGACGAAGGTTCATTTTGTATGATCGTGCTCATGATGGTCAGGTATCCTTGATACCTATTAGGTTTCTTACTTTCACGAAAGGTTCCTCGGGGTGCAGCATGTCCTTCAGCATCATCAAGTAACCCCTTAAGCCATGAAGGCCTCTTCCTAGAAGAGGAAGGCTCATATGGAGGAGGATCAATCGGATCCATGGGTTCTTCTACATCAGGCATTGATTCATCATCCTTTTCTTTCGGTTCCCTGCTGTCGGCTTCTTGAGAGCTCCTCAAAGTCAGAAGATTGTTCACCTTGCTGAGAGCCATATCTTCGTCAAAGGTGACATCATGACTAATTATGACTTCCCTTTGACCGGCTACATAGATTCTATAGCCTTTAGTATTTTCACCATAGCCCACGAAAATTCCCTTCTTTCCAGATGCTCCCAATTTATTTATTTTCTCTTTCGGCACATGAAAGTATACAGGGCTTCCAAAAATTTTAAAATGAGAAACATCAGGTTTCTTACCGATGAATTTTTCTTCAGGAGTCTTGGAACCCAATGCTTTATGAGGGCATCGATTTTGTACATATACGACAGTGTTTGCAGCTTCAGCCCATAGAAACTTAGGAAGACTTTGATCATGTAGCATGGCCCAGACAGTTTCCATAATTGTGCGGTTCTTCCTTTCTGCCACACCATTTTGTTCAGGAGTATATGGTGTAGTAGTCTCCCTCTTGATGCCAACCTCTTTACAAAAATCATGGAACTCATTAGATTCATATTCAGTCCCATTGTCAGTTCTTAAGATCTTGATCTTCTTTTAGGTTTGATTCTCGATTAGGGCTTTGAAGTGTCGGAACCAAGGGAACACTTCATCCTTATTTTTCAAGAAGTATATCCAGGTCTTTCGAGAATGGTCATCTGTAAAAGTGAGATAATATGAGTATCCTTCCAAGGAGTTCACAGGCATCATACCTGATATGTCTGAGTGAACTAGTTGTAATATATCGGAGGTCTTGCTTTGACTTGAAGGGAATGGTACCCTTTTGAGCTTTCCTTCGACACATCCCGGACATACACCTTCTTTCTCTACTTGGAATTCAGGCATCCCTGTTACCATCTGTCTTACATCGGGTAGAGCTTTGTAATGAAGGTGGGCAAACCTCCGATGCCAAAGTTCGGACTAAAGAGTTGTGTCACAAGACATGACACCTAGCAGACTTCCATCGACCTGATATAATGAATCAACACTAAACCCAAGAGTAAAGGCATCTTTAACATTATATACATACCTTGCCATTGCTGAAGGTTACCTTGTAGCCTCTGTCTTCCATTGCCAAGATGGACACCAGGTTCCTTTTGAGGTCAGGTGCATTTAATACATCCTGGACTTTCTAGCCTTCTTGAATGGTTGTCCTCTTCCTTGATCTCCAGCTCTCCTCTTACCTTTGCCGTTGAATTTGTCATTCCTTTGATTTGCCATCAGAGGGATTTTGATCTTCATCCTGGTGTGAGTCCTTTATTCTCTTTGCATGAGAAGAAAAGGCAGCAGGAGGACCTTTAGGCATGAGCATTTCTTTCACTTCTTCCCTTGTTTCTTCTTGAATGCATCTAGCCATTAATTCCTCGAAACCAGAAATTACATTATAGTTCAGAAGAGTAGTTTTGAACACGTACCATTGGGATGGTAATCCTCCAAGAGTTGTGAGTGCCATTTCTCTGTCAGTAATAGTTTCCCCAAAAGATAGGAGATCGTTCTTGATCTCGGTGATTCTTAAGAAGTATGCTTGCATACTTTCATCCTTACTCTTCTTGATTTACCTCAGCTTATTTCTAAGAAACAAAACTTGATTTGCATCATTAACTTTAAATAAACTCACCAGTCTATTGTAGATTTCCTTGAAGGTGGCCAGTTCAGAGATGTAGGCCACCAAGTGCTTGTCGATAGAGTCCCGAATGATCTTCTATTGTTTTGACTTCTCCATTTTTCATTTGTTCCAGGCAGCAGTGGATGCATTTGATGGAGGCTCAACAATATTGCCTCTCACATGATCCAACACTCCTTGATTCTCAAGGGTTAGATCGATAGACATCTTCCATCCGTGATAGTCAGCTTTCTCACGGAGCTTGTCTTCAGCAGGAAAGAGTGTTGAGGACCCCATAGTTCTTTTAGGATAGCCTTGCCAATCTTCTCTTCAATGGTTGCTCTTGCTCTTGCTCGGGCTTTGTCTTCACCTCAGCTCTGATACCATGTTAAGTTATGGTATGTTCTATGCTTATAACAGTTTACTTCTTTTTCTTATTATATTCCATCGAGTACATAAAGTAAAGTGTAGATAGAACATTAAACGATCGACAGAAAACAAGCCAAGACAAGAGACACAAGATGTGGCGGCTAGCCAGGGACAAATGCCACAATGTGTGGGGAAACATTTTGATCAAATCTTCTTTTATCTTCAATAATTCAGCAGAGAGAAATAGTACAATAAATCTGATTCATATCAGCAGTAGCAAACCCTAGATCAGTAGCATCAGCATTAGCGGCTTCATTATCAAACTAGGGCAGACGATATCTTGCAAACCGTTCGTCGGATTGACTTCATTCCACCACCAAAAGTTGGGGCTTTCAAAGGAGGTTCAGATGAACCTACAACATGGTTCCAAAGAGGAGATCTTCTAGGCCACGCAAGTCAATCTTTACTTCTACAGTTGCAGCTTCAAATTCAACAGCTTCCGGCTTCACATGTGTGAGAGAGAGACCCATTTCAGCGCAGCAGAGAAGAGACTCATATCTGCGCAGTAGAGAGAGAGAGATGTGATGAGATGAGTGAGTCCAAATGAGGAAAAGTCCTCTTATATTTATACACAACGTTGGTGGGTGAATAGATGCGACTGTTGGGCTTCTGAGCCTACATGAGTTGTAGGTCGGCTTGATAATAATTCCATAATCAAAATAAATTCATATCTCCATGAATACTTATCGGAATTGGATGATCTTTATATCAATCCTACACCTCTCAACGAGAGGAATCTAATAAAAATATTATTAGCCATGAATAAGATGACCCACATGAAGTTCTGCCCTGGTTGCCAATTTTAACAAGGGCATCTCTACCACTCTCTCATCCGCCTAAGCTCCGTCTAAGCCAGCTGCTCCATCTCCTAGTTAGGTTCCTCGTCTCACACCTGCTCTTTTGCCCACGTAACCCTACCTTCTTTCTCCTCCATTGTCTTAGCCTTCTTTAAGCCAAGTCAGCCTTCTACACCCTCTCACCACTCCATCCATCAGTCCCTAGGTCACTCCAGGCCCCTATCCTACCTCCCTATCCATTCATGCATCTTCCCTCACTCACCTATCCTCTAAAATCCACTTTTTAAACATCCTGTAGAAATTTCTGAACATCCTGTAGAAATCTCTGAACATCCTGTAGAACCCCTGCAGACTTCCTGTAGAAGCTCACAAATGAGGTTTCTTGATAGCCAAACTTTGTGAAACTCTCTAGAAGGGTGTTAGGGACTCCCTAGACCCTCTCTGAACCTTCCAAACCTTTTCCAAGCATTTCTCCTCCTTGATCCACCCCTGCATAGTAAAAAGCCAGTTAAAAGCACATGCATGATAATTCTAGTAACTTACTCAAAAATACAAAAAGATGTTTTCTTCAGGTAGAGGTAGTCTAGACACGTGTATTTTACCTTCATAGAAGTAATGGCATCTCTTTCAGAAGTTTTCACTCTCTCCTTTACATCAGTAGGATTAGCTGGTAGAATTAGGGTTTTCTAGGGTTTGCGTTTTCCTTCAGTTTTTCAATCTCTTTTCGCAAATAGATTAGCTTCCTTCGAGTTAGCTTTCATCCATCAATTAAAAAGCTTCTTCTAAGAGCTCATAGAAGTTGGCTTAAGCTCCTAGTGGACTTGTGCCAGATGACCAAGTGACAGTTGCGGCAAGAGCTAGTACTTGTGCATACAGCACCGTCGCTTCAAAGTTTGTTACGAACTACTGGGTTGATAAAAGTAAAGACGGGAGTCCCAGGAGTTGCAGCATTATTGCTGCAATACTCAAGCCCACCACACGTATATCCAAGCAATGCTAAATAAATAATTTAGCAGGCCGAAGTCTAAAGCACAGTCGATCATTGGGTTCAAATAAATCACGATGCTACCAGGGGAAACTCATTGGGAGTTGGCTTAGAGGTTGAAGTGTACGATTTGCGAAGCTAATATGAATCTGATAAATGGACAACATCGCGAATGGTTTGTAGCATTGCTAACACTGCATTTAAGGAGCACGCTATCACAACAGAAGTTAACGACTAAGGCAGAGGCCATAGAGATTGTGATGAGGCTGCATGAGACCCCAATGCAGGATCCTAACTTGGGAGTTCAGCAGATCCACGTGCAGTTGAAAAACTAATACCTTGAGATGCAGAGTCTGAAATAGGACAAGACAGCCCGACCAGAAGTGTGCGAAGAGGTGTGGTGCATAAAATGCAAGGGTCAGGGTCATGATAAGGATCATTGCCCGGTGTTCGCAAATTACCTCGCAGGAGGAGGACTGATGCCATTAAGTTGAGAAGCACAAGCATGAACTAGCGTGACGCCTGCTTTGTGGTGCATGATTTGTCAAATAGGAGGGAAACAGGCTATGGACAACTGTGATTTGTTACAAAAGTATACACAAAATTTGCCTACCTACAGAGTTCAGGCCAAAACGTGACCCCTAGACCAGAATACAGGAGTGGTACGAATAGGATTTCAGGGGTGCGGACGAGGCCGAGGTGGAGGAGGACCTGGAAGAGGTCGTGGACAGCTGATATGCTACAATTACGGAGGGTCAGGACATTATGCCCATGATTGTATGAACCCAATGTGTCCATCATGTCTGTATTGTACCTTGTTTGATCATGAGACGAAAGATTGTCCTACATTGATAGCTAGGATACGCAACAAGGGAGCGCTACCACCTCCCCTGACTCAGAACCTATAGATGATGAGGTCTGAGCCGCGCGAGGAAGATCCAAATGTGAACATTGTGCTCCGAAGTGGAATCATGATGGGAGATGATAAAGGCAAACAACATGAAGATAATACTTGGGTTTGTAAAGCTCTAGTGAAAGAAGCGGAGTTTGATTTGGAGCGCGCTAAGGAAACCTTCATGGAAGCTAAAAAGAGCTTTGCTGAAGCCTCCACTTCAGGAAGCAAAGATAGACCAGAGTCGGAAATGGACCCATCTATGCTTACGACGTTCTTGGAAACATGCATGAAGTTAATGCGCGATAGTAAGGTTGTAAAAGGATTGCAGGAACTCATTAATAGATGCGTTGGGACTGCGCTAGTAGAACCACGCGTAGTCTGGAAGATTGGAAAGTATAAGACAAGGACGGGAAGATAAATGAGGCTAACCACATAGATTGGAGAATATGATATGGACCAAGTAATTCTGGATTTAGGATTGGATGCGAACGTTCTGCCAAAGCAAACATGGGAGTGCATGGGGAGGCCTATGCTGCAATGGTCTCCTATTCAGCTGCGAATGGCGAACCAACATAAAACAATACCCATGGGTCGATTGCAGGGAATCACTGTGGATATTGAGGGAGCGAGCGTGCTTGCAGACTTTGAAGTAATAGAGATTGTTGATGACAGCAATCCCTACCCCGCATTCTTACGAATTGGTTGGGCCACTGACATGCACGGGGTGATTAATCTGAAGAAGCGCAAGATGATTTTTGAAAAGAAGTCTTTGCATGTAGTTATACCTTTGGACCCTAAGAAAGGATTATGCTATACAGAGCTGGTGCACGACTATGAAAGCGATGATGATTTGGACTGCATCTGTAAAATAACCGCGCGGAAGCAAGATTGGGTAAATCCCACCACGGACGGATGAATCTCATGGGAGCGTGAAAGCTCCTGTACATCAGATTCTGATGAGGAGATAGAGTGATGGCAGAACTGGTTACATGAGGTAACCATGCTAAATTGTAATATGATGACAATATCGCTGCGCTGCGTATCAACGGAAGTGAGGGATATGCCTACTTATGATGGGTTAAGTGAGGTAGATACTTTCCTAGATAGGTTTGAAAGGGAGGTGCTGAAAAAGCAACGTTTCTAGGCCTTGAATTGGGTTCTGCGTGCTACGCCCGCGAGATGATGGGGTACACACAAAGGGAGCTTTGAGGACTGGCGTGAATGCAGGAGAATGATGTGCACACGATTTGACAAGCCTAGAGTGCGAGTGATAGATAAATACAATGGGCAGGATAAACCACGCGCACATCTAGCCAAGTGGATGCTGACATATGGAAAACAACCTATGCGGATGCGCATGAACTCCGCACTGAGAGGTATGGTCAATAAGCTTGTGTTGGGGGGACAGTTGTGTAGTTGGCTCTTAAGGTTGGACAGACATCATGTGGGAAGAATAATCACGTAGAAGGTTATCCATGCAGAAGCAATTGACAAGGAGTGCAATGCAGTGAACATGGTATGCAATGCACAACGAAGTGATTGGGACCTACGCTTACTCGGACAGACGCCTTTTCGGTTGATTGATAGAGTAGAGGCCGTAATACCCATGAAGTCTATCGTGTCTAGTCCGCGCATAGTGGCGCTCATAGGGGTAATGGACTGCAGAGCCTTGGAAGAAAGGCTCACGCTGTTGGAAGAGCTTGAAGATGAATGGTTGGGACTCAATGAGGAGATCCAGTAGGGTGATCTTAGGCTCCAAGAACTCATGAATGAAAGATTTTGGTTGAAGGAGAAAAGCGCCATGGTGGAAGTGGAAGTTAAGAAGCTTGAGGAAGGAATAAAGGACTTTCTTGATAAAAAAATCGTAGTGATAAAGCACGATGAGCTCGATTACATTGACAAAGTTGGGGACCACCACCAAGAGTTTCTCAGTTTGCTGCATGAGATGGGACCGTATGTTATCATAGAAATCACAGACGGCAGCGCGGTACAATTGGAGAAGTTAAATAGAAAACTCTTCCTAGGGAAAGTAAATAAAAGTCATTTGAAGCTATACACAAGTGGCCCAGCCAGCTGACTAGCCACGGGAAGCAAAGTGTTAGCGCTCCAGGTAGCTGAAAGGAGGCGCGAGACTATAAACTACTTTTCCTGAGCACTGCGCGATGTCAGGACTGCGCGCAGTAGTGAGGTGTCACAGGGTCCGCAACAACGCAAGGGTAGTTGCGCTGCTGTGCAGGTTGGCTGCAAGCTGACGGGCGGCCTTGCATTCGTCGGTTTCTTCCTACTCCTCCATTCTCCTTCAATCTTCCTAAACCCCTGCCATCTCTGTTTTATTCCAAAAACCCGCATAAACCATGTTTCTTTAGCTCGGGTGCTTAACACATGAACTCGCACCAATTTAACCCTCTGTCGCTTTTGAAATTGCAGTCGTTGATTGCCTCGATCTAACGGTTCTCGTTGGATTTCCCGCTCTCTAACCCGTCATCGTTTCCCCGCCGTTGATCGCATCCACCGCGCAATCTAACGGTAGTCGCTTTCCCCACCGCCGTGACTTGCACACGCAATAACCCATGGGGAAAGTGGTTTTCCTCTACCACGTGTCACGCCATGACTGTGTTCGCTGCCCGTTATATGGATACCACCTCCTCCGATAGGCGGTGCGATAAAACCTCTTACTGCCACCATACCCTCCTCCCGCGCGTTATTTGTCGTGCACCTTCCGCTTGCTATCACTGTCGGATCTGCCCGCCCGCGATCTGATGGCTCGCGATGCACTCCGCCCGCTTCTCCCGATAGCCCCTGCAATTCATCCTCTGCCGTTCATCTGCTGGATCCGACGGCCAATAATTGTCCCCGTTATAGTCGTGCCTCTGCCATTCCATCCACGCCTTTAACCTGTTCTATGTTTCCAAAGGAAGAAGGTGGCCATTGTTTCAGCTCCCATCGTAATAAATCCTCAGCAACTGCATTTAGAAGAAAGAATGGCCGAAGGAAAAAAAGGACACGCTCGAGTAGTTCAAGCATTTATCAGTGATGGAGCATGTTCCATATTAGACGCCACCTACTCAGAGGAGGACTGCAGAACACCAGAGAAAGGTCGATTTGTTCAAGACAATCAAATTGTAGCAGACAATCCATCAGAAGAGTTAATATGTGTTGGTGGTCCATTATGATCCCTCTTCGTATAACACAGCAGAGTGTTTTTTGTAATCAACCTCTATATATATCCAGAAGACAGAATGTAATAGGGGTTGATGGGGGGATGGATATTATTTCGATGTAAGCTACAATTTTTGGAGATTGTAACTATTGTGACACCTACAACGTCTGGTCTTCATTTTCAGCTCATACAAGCTTCTTTTGCTATTAATTGCTCACTTTCCACTTCTTCTTTGTTCCAGGCCGTTCCTGTTATACATTTTTCATGTGCTTTTGATGTTTGGCATTAGAGGGGCTATCATCCCACCTCTGTGTTAGGATCTAGTAAGTATTATTGAATGTGTATGTAGGTTTCTACTGTTTTAGTGCCAGAGAGCTGTCATCCTATCTGTGCATTAGGAAATAGAGTTGCAGGCTTCTTTACTGGTTGCAGTTGGCCATCACAGGGTCCTGTGCATCTGCTAGTGTGATCAGTATTCTCCATTTCCATTTAATCCTCAAACTGTGAGTAATTGGTGGTCTAAAGCCTTGTAGTCTAGGGGTGTTCACCCATGTCTGGGGTTAAGCATAGTAGAAGTGGTTATCTGGCTTGAATATGCATCATTCATTCCATTCATCCACCATTTTCCAACATTTTTGTTGAGTTTGTAATGTTCCCGAGCATCTCTGATATACAACCTAGGAGAGTTTCTTGGGGTGATAGCATTAATTGGTGTCGTTGCTGGGGAGAGGAGAATTGAAACTCAGCTTTCCTGGGAAAACGACACAGTTCCAGGTTTTGATGATAGACAAGGTCTAGGCACATTTCTAGTTGTAATCATCTATCTGGTGACTCCACTAGAGGAATACCAACCTTTGGCGACTCCACATTTAAGTTCTGGCTCAATTTGTGAGACATGCTTGGAGAAATCTTCAGAAATCACCAGCTGAACCAGTGCTTGATCCTGAGAAGATCGTTAAACAGAAGAGAATCTTGTAGAAAGGAGCATCAGGACCAGGTAAGCCTTAAAAATTCCATGTATCTCTGTTAGTGAAAGTCACCTTCAGAGATTCATAAAGCTCCTTAGTCATTCATCTCCCTTTCAGATTCTAGTTCAAAGAAAGAAGCTTTCCATGATGTCCATCATATTCCTCTATTTCTGTTATTCTTTTCATTTATTCATACCACTCAGCCTGCCAGTATCCTTTTGTACACCCTAGTCATGGCAGGTCAGCGAGCCCTTACAAAGATAGAAAGAATCGTTGCTGCTAGGTATGGAACCTTGGTCTTGCCTATTCCTTTAAATGCCATGCCTGCAGGATATTATCAAGAATTTATTCCAAAGTTTACTAGTTCGGAAGGAATATCAGCTGAGGAGCATTTAGAGGCATTTTATAGCTATGCTGATAACCTGGATATCAATGAAGAGGATGTTTAGATGAGGGTTTTTGTCCAGAGCCTAGATGGGGAAGCTAGAAAATGGTTTAGAGAATTACCCCCTAGGTCTATTGCAGATATTGAGGCCCTAGATGATGTGTTTCTAAAGCACTGGGGGGATAATAAAGATCTGCTCTATTATCATACTGAATTCAGGAACTTGCAGAGAGAAGATGGTGAGCTGCTCTCCGAATTTAACATCAGATTCAATCATATGTACAACAGAATGACAACTCAAATAAGACCCACTCGTGCTTCTACTATGCTCATTTATGCTAATGCCTTCGATTCTCAGTTCTATCTGCTGTTAAGAGAAAGGAAATGTACTTCTTTGGCTGATATGCAAACTGCAGCCTTTGAAGTAGAAGCAAACATTATTGCTACAGAAAGACTTGAAGGTGATGCCGAAAGGAGAAGACAGGGAGTTGAATCCTCATCATCCTATGATCCTGAGATCGATGAATTAGCCAGGATAATAGAGTTATTAGCCTCTGAAGTTTCCAAACTAAAAGCTGAACAGTATTCTGAGGAAGCAGGAGCTCCTTGTTCCTTTGCTCTTTCAAAGCCAAATCCATATAGAAGAGCACAGGAGCAATTGCAGGTTTTGTAGAGAAATCAAGATACAAATGAAGACAAAAGGGTGAAGACCCTTTGTCAGAATATAGTCATGGAACAAGAGCAGCCTGAAGAAGAGGAGGAGGTCCATGGTTTGGAAGGTGCTCCTTTCCTAACTAGAGCTGCATATGAAGAAGCATTATCCAATGGCACTGCTTGTGAGTTTGTTGTAGCTACAGAACAACAAGCTGATCAGCAGAAGCAGTCAGCAACAGGTCCCACCATCCTCCAAGAATATGTGCCCGAAGCCATCTCATCTTCACATAGCTATGCAGATCTACAAATTAGCCAGCCTGCTGTTGTCCCCAGACCAGTGATCAAGAAGGGAGAAGAAAGCTCCCCATCATCTTTTGTGCCTCTGCCTGCTCAAAAGACAATCCCACAAAGTTGCCCCTTAAACCCTGAGGCAGAACAAAATTCAATACTCAAGGCTGAATCTGATCATCTTAGTCTTGATATTCTGATGCCTGCTCAGGAGGTCTCCACACAGATTGAAAGGGCAGCTTGCTAGGTGACAAAGGAGGAGGGTGCACAGTTTTGGGACTCCTCCTTGAATGAGGAATGTTCTAAGAAAAATGCAGGAGCAGATAATGTCCTTTTTCCCATGCACAAGAATACAATGGTTCATCATTCATATTGGTTGTGCAGGCCACAGATGACATAGACAAGTACACAACAGCCATGATTATTCAGCAGGTGTACAAAGGCTCCCATGAAGAGCATCCAAGAAGGAGAGCACACAAAAGGGAGGTGAAATTTGATCCATATCTACCTATCAAGGTCAAATATCCTAAACTCTTTGAGGTAGAGGATCAAATAAATCTTGTTTTGCAGCTCTATGATGAAGGGGCTGAGAGCAGGAGAAACAATTTTGATGGCGCATCAGTTGGCCAATTTTTGAATAATTATGTTGTTTAAGGTCCTCTGGCCTTAATGATTGTAAGCAGTTTCTTTTTAAGTTTTAGTGTAGGCTTGATTAGACTCCATGCCCAATGGATATTAGGCAATATTTTTAAGCTGGTTTTGTATGAAGGCATTGGTCTGCAGTTCTTGAGACCTCACAGGGAGGATCTCATCCCCAGAGGGAGCCAGTGTTAGCTCTGCTATTTTTTGCGGTGTTTGATGGATTGTAAATAGGTGTGGCAATGCTGGATATGCTTGCATGGGCCCCGCATTCGTCGATTTCTTCCTACTCCTCCATTCTCCTTGAATCTTCCTAAACCCCCACCATCTCTGTTTTATTCCAAAAACCCACATAAACCATGTTTCTTTAGCTCGGGCGCTTAACACATGAACCCGCGCCAATTTAACCCTCTGTCGCTTTTGAAATTGCAGCCGTTGATTGCCCCGATCTAACGGTCCCTGTTGGATTTCCCACTCTCTAACCCGTCATCGTTTCCCCGCCATTGATCACATCCACTGCGCAATCTAATAGTGGTCGCTTTCCCCGCCGCCGTGACTTGCACACACAATAACCCGCGGGGAAAGCGGTTTTCTTCCGCCATGTGTCACGCCATGACTGTGTTCACTGCCCGTTATACAGATACCGCCTCCTCTGATAGGCAGTGCGATAAAACCGTTTACTACCACCGTACCCTCCTCTCGCGTGTTATCTCCCGCGCACCTTCCGCTTGTGATCACCATCGGATTTTCCCGCCCGCGATCCGACGACTCACGGTGCACTCCGCCCGCTTCTCCCGATAGCCCTTGCAATTCATCCTCTGCCGTCCATCTGCTGGATCTGATGGCCAGTAATTGTCCCCGTTATAGTCGTGCCTCCACCATTCGGTCCACGCCTTTAACCTGTTCTATGTTTCCAAAGGAAGAAGGCGGCCAGTGTTCCAGCTCCCAGCGTAATAAATCCTCAGCAACCGCATTTAGAAGACAGAATGGCCGAAGGACAAAAAGGACACCCTCGAGCAGTTCAAGCATTTATCAATGATGGAGCATGTTCCATATTACACACCACCTGCTCAGAGGAGGACTGCAGAACACCAGAGAAAGGTCGATTTGTTCAAGACAATCAGATTGTAGCAGACAATCAATCAGAAGAGTTAATATGTGTTGGTGGTCCATTATGACCCCTCTTCATGTAACACAGCAGAGTGTTTTTTGTAATCAACCTCTATATATTTCCAGAAGATAGAATGTAATAGGGGTTGATGGGGGATGGATATTATTTCTATGTAAGCTTCAACTTCTGAAGACTGTAACTATTGTGACACCTGCAGCGTCTGGTCTTCATTTTCAGCTAATACAAGCTTCTTTTGCTATTAATTGCTCACTTTCCACTTCTTCTTTGTTCCAAGTTGCGCCTATTATACATTTTTCATGTGCTTTTGATGTTTGGCACTAGAGGGGATGTTATCCCACCTCTGTGTTAGGATCTAGTAAGTATTATTGAATGTGTATGCAGGTTTCTGTTGTTTTAGTGCCAGAGAGCTGTCATCCTGTCTGTGCATTAGTAAATAGATTTGCAAGTTTCTTTACTGGTTGCAGCTAGCCATCACAGGGTCCTGTGCATCTATTGGTGTGATCAGTATTCTCCATTTCCATTTAATCCTCAAACAGTGAGTAATTGGTGGTCTAAAGCCTTGTAGTCTGGGGGTGTTCACCCATGTCTGGGGTTAAGCATAGTAGAAGTGGTTATCTGGCTTGAATATGCATCATTCATTCCATTCATCCACCATTTTCCAACATTTTTGTTGAGTTTGTAATGTTCCTGAGCATCTCTGATATACAACCTAGGAGAGTTTCTTGGGGTGATAATAGTAAGAGTAATGATCTGGCCATCGCGGAGGCCGTGAAGAAAAAATTCAAGTTGGAGAAGAAGAAGAGGGGGTACACGATTCCAGTATTAACAATAATGTGGTTAGAGTCACGACACAGATATTGATGGAAAGGTTATGCAGAAGTGTCGCGCAGATGAGGTGCCTGCACCGGTGGTTGCACTTGCCACGCAGTGCGGAGAGGGGGTCTAGTTTAACTGGTCGGTGTACTTGTGCAAGGAGTTCCTAGAGAATTGTCGCGAGGCACAGGAACAAGGGAAGACTTTCCACTATGTGTGGCTTCTACTATCCATAGTTCTGGTGGCTTGGGAATTGCCCGAGGACAGCTAGTTCCCCACGATTGTGAAGGATCTTCCAGAGGTAGCGAAGTACGCTTCACTGTGGGCAACTAAAGACGCGCAAAGAATCAGAGACAACAAGATATTCTGGGTGTTCATGGAGATGAACATCAGAATGGGGAGAAAGCCATGGTTATCGCCCACTGTCTACAATAGTCTGCAGACATTCGCGGAGTTCAAGGTAGAATTCCATCACATATATATCCGGGCGCGCAAGGACCTCGTGAAGAAATGGAATGAGCTCCCCTACTTGGCCACGGACAATGTTATATTCGTCGTGCTTGAGTCGTGGCCACCGGAGTAGCGCACTTTAGCTAGATCCATGGTGGAATCAAAGAAGTCTGCTAGACAAAGGAAAAAGGAGGAGACAAAACTATGGATGGCGTAGTTGGCATAGAAGAGAAGAAACGAGGTGGAAACAACCAAGGCGCAGGAGGTGTGCGATGTTGTGAAGGCAACAATAGAACAAAATAAGACAGTAGAAAAGGAGCGTGAGGGCCAGAAGTCACCCTTGACTGAACAAGAGCCTGAAACAGAGGAAGGTGACGCAGACCCATAGATAGCGTCCACACAGCTGAAGTGACAGTGCTTGAGAGAGCAAGTGGGGCTGCGGAAGAAGTCAAAAGCCTCCAAGACTTCTTTCGACCCAATCACCCTCATGGAGGGGGATCTACATGATATAGGGGAGATGGTGCGCGACGTCACCGCAGAGGCCCTCCAGCAGTTCATGAAGGAAAATCAAATGGTGTTGGGGGCCCTCCGGACATAAGTACAGGAGTTGCAGGTGCACATTCCTTAGGCTGGTACTCTATTGACCAACCTCACAGTAGGCATGGTAGCGGCTGAGGAAATGTTGCACGCCTGCATGACCAACACTATAGTGCTACCAGAGGGGGCACTAGTTACAGAAAATGAGGCCGACATGCCTATGGTCAGTGTGCTGAAGGGAGTTGGGATAAACATGGCTACGCTCCCGCGAGAGACGCTCTATGTTCTTCAGGATGGAGTGACTGCCGAACTGCGGGCCAGGGAGAATCGCGTGCTCTAGGTGATGAGCGAGCAACAGATTAATATGGAACAATTGAGCCTACAATGCGACGAGGTTGTCACACAGAACAGGCAGCTAGTGCAGGTGGTCGAGGAAGCCTGCCAGATGGTCCATGAGTTGGCCATCCCAACAGAGGCACCAACAAAGGTGCGCATCCGAAGATTAGCAGCAGGGGTGCACAAGGCAAAATAAGAGATGGCTAAGGTTCAGCTAGAGCTAAACCTTCAGATAGCTGAGCTACAATTGAAGGCGCAACCTTCAACTCCACCAGAGGTGAAAGAGCAGCACGCTAGCGCCATTACAACAGGAATAACGGAGATCAGCAGTGCAGTGAAGGACTACACCAAACTTTTTGAAGAATCGTTTGAGGTCCTCACCATTCTGTAGGAGGACCTAAAAATATGCCTGGAAATAGAGGCACGTGAGCTGCAACAACAATATGATGACATAAAAGGGACCATGCAGACGGTGGCCCTTACACAGAGGTTCACGTGGATGCGGTAGGCAAAAGCGCTCAAGGAGCAGGTAGACACTATGCGACATAAGGAAGTTGTCTTGAAGGTGCACGTATAACCATGGATCAATGAGGCATTCGTAATTACAACCTTGATTGAATCCAAGCTCGCACAGATGTAGGGAATGCGGGAACAGGTGCAAGGCAGCAGTTTAGATACAACAATCTCTGAACAACGCATCTAGGAGGTACAACAGGAAGCTTCTCACTGCGCTACCGATCTTGCAGTAGTCCAGGCAGAGTTGGGAGGTCTTCGGGCGAAGATATCCGCACCAACATAGTGACTCGAGGGCGAGTCACGATGTTTGTGTTGGGGGCCTGTTGGGCACGAGATTCCCCAAGGGAAGTTTTGGGGCTAAGAGCCCAGATTTTGGTTAAAAGATGTAAATACAATGTAAAGACTCCCCATTTTGTGGGCACAGAGTGCGAAGTTGCAAGTGAGTCATAGGGTTGTCCGCCCTCAATTTTGTAATGTAATGTCGGCTTTAGAGATCTACCCATGGTCCGTGGACCATGGGATTGTATAAATAGAGCGAGGCTCTAAGTTGTAAATCAATCAATAGGATAAAATGATGGAATAGAAGAAGATCTAAGTATAGAGTCAAGTCTTTGGTTCGTAGAGTAGGAGAAGGCTCTGCAGCTGAGTGCACAGAGGCCTAGTAGTCCGCAGCTAAGTGCGTAGGGCGAGTCGAGTCTGTAACCAATTGAATCATTAATAAAGAGAAGTTTTATACCATTCCTGTGTATTTATTTACTTTTTTCTGCATTGAATGTATTGGGTATAAGTTACATTTCTGCTGTTTATATGATGCGTGAACATATATGATTGTGTTGATTAAGTAAATGTGAGATAAAGTAGCTTTTTACGCGAAGTTAACTAACATCTGTAAGAAGCTAAGAAAGATATGCAGTGTAATTTGGGGAAATAACTTAGATTGCTTCCATAAGCAGCGCGAAAGCACCTTAGCCCCTGGTGAGGGCAACATGAAGGCAGTTATAATAGATCGCGAAGGTATCGAAGGTCAAGATAGTGCATGAAGTGACCTGCATGAAGGCATTCACAGTTGGACTAGATCGACCCCTCAGACATCTCCAAGGTGCGAAAACTTGGCTCCAGCATCCCCCCATACTGCCTCGGGTGAGACATCAGTCCACGCACCACGGGCTGATGCCGAAAGGGCCAATAGTATAGGGATTTGTTTGGTTAATTAACTCTGAACCTGGGTCAGGCCCCATCAAGCCAACAAAGCTCTTCCCCTGGATACTGGAACTGTGCAATGCACAAAATTACAAACTCCTTTTACATCTAAATTATGCAATTGGATTTCCCAGTGTCCATTCCCTCATCCTGACCCCATTGTCTTTAGAAACTACACAGTCTTGTCCTTCAGGCTTGCTTGATATTCTCACTGCACTTCTTAGAGCTCAAGTTATCCCCCCTAACCTCTGGAATTATGCAATGCATTGTCTCTAAGCCCCTCTTCCCATCCTGTCACTTATCCTGAGCTCAGTTGATGGATCATAACACATCATCTTAGACTAGGGGGTTTCAGATTGATTTCGTCTTGTCATGAGTGAATTGCATGAACATGTACACTATAATATCAAGGAAAGATGATGGAGGAGGAGGAGGAGGAGGGAAGCATGCCTAAAGACTCTCTTGAAGTTGAATTCACAAGTTGATCAATCGAGAGAAAGCAATGGGACACATGTTTGCGACAATTATCCAAGACTAAAGATCATTGAAGATTTCATATCACCAAGCCATGGAGAGGTGAAGAGAAAGCATATTGAAGAAGACATCCAACACCTAGCAACAACAGTGACTTGAAATTTCCACATCATCAAGCGGTCCATGTCAGCAATGTCATATCATGTCATGTCAGTGGTCATATGCCACATCACTATTATGGACCATGTATATTGTATTCAAATATATTGTAAATTGGAAGTCCAAAGGACACACATGGGATGTAAAGATAAGTGTAAGTTGGAAAGTCATAGGAAGTCAAACAATCATGAGGGTAGTCAAGGAGTCACCCTTGGTTATATATACTCCCTCATTGTATGAGAAAATGACTTCCTTGGCTCCTCCCAAGATGTACATTGTAAACATCTGTCTTGGAAGTTTTACTTAATAACAAAAGCCTTCAAGACCAACACGTTCTTCATGCATGGACTATGAATGTTTGTAAGACTATTTTGTGGATGTTTGTATTTCATGTTTACTTTCGCATGTGCTAATATAGTTGAACTATTTTAGTTATTTTAGTACTTATCTTATTGATAATGTGTTGTAATGGTTGTTATCACTATCCCATCCTTATGGACTATTCTACGGGATACTAGACAAACCTTTCTCCATTTGATGGTTGGAACGACTATCACATCCACTATGGACTACTCTTCTAGATGTTAGACGAACATTTCTAGTTCATGCATGTCTCTTCTTGGGTGGTACTATTACCTCCCACTTAGATGGTCAATTCATTCCCTATTTTTAGTAGAAGAACCTCGACATAGTTGCAACTAAACACTCACCAGACACACCTCCCTTTCTTTGCAAAGACATCATTGCATCCCTCTCTCATTCTGACAGCTAGATCCGAGGAAAATCTTTAAGGATTCAGAAACTCAACCTTTATACTAGATGGGATTCCTAGACCAAATGGTGTGAGGTCTAATTGGGACTTCATACTGGGGATATCCAATAAATGTTGGTAAGTCTAGCACTGTCAACACTTACCATATGCTAGCATCTATTATTTACATAATTTCCTCCAAAAGATTTATCAAGCCTTCGATAAGTATGATTATTGAGATGTTTATAAAAGAATCAATCAACTCAGAATGAATCCTAATGAATCAGTTGAATATTTCTCTAATCAATTCCTTCACCTTTTTTATGAATTTCTTGGAGAAGACATATATTAGGAATTCTTTAAGCACAAGTTTGACCATTTGGTTCAAATTTCTTTGCATGGTGAGCTTGAACCCCTTGATGTTTCTACTTCCCCAAATTTTGTGAATTATGGGACACCTCTAATTTCAGTGGAGGAATTTACTACTCCTTTTGTTCCTTGTCCTCCTCCTTTTCCAATTCCAATGAGGGTGCCTCGAGCAATGATAACAAAGTTTGGAAATCTCCAGATCAAATTCCTAATCCATTTCTTCATCCTCCTTCCACTTTTCATGATTTAGATCTAATGGAAGAAACCCCAGAATGGCTCATGGAGCCTAGGGCGAGGGATAATTATTTCATTCCTCAAGATGGCATTAGCACTGTCAACAACAATCTTGAATCTTGTTCCATTGAAAGTATCACTTCTGCAAGGGACATATGTGATCCTCTATCATCTACATTTTATGACTCTGTGTATCATGATCTTCTTGATCAATATGCCCCATCAAATATCTCTTCATGCTCTCTTGATTTTCTAGTTGTTGTTTCAAATTGCGATAAGATGCTAGGCAACCACATTACACTAGTAGAGGAGGAAAGTGAAGAGACTTTTGATCTCTCTTATCTTTTTCAAAGCCCCCCATGTCAAGATAATGCACTTCCATTCTTGGATGATTTCCAATATGATATTCTTGGTAGTGAATCAAATGCAATCAATTCTTTCAATCAATCCATAGCCTTTGGCAATAATCATTTCAATTATGATGATTCTATGGATGTATGCGATCACGGATACCCAGGTACATCAACTAATATTTCAGTTTCTCATAGATATTTTGATTTAAATCTAGAATCTGATTCATTCAAAGAAGATGCCCTTATCGAAAATTCGTCTTCATATCACTATCCCTTGTGCTTTATCATTTGTAACATATCAATTTGTGACAGAGATACTACATTCTCTTCAAGTTCTTCATTCGACTAGTTAACTTCTCAATTGACACAGGGTGGTGATATTATCCATGATGAAAATGAAAATAATCAAACCATTGAGTACTCTTTCCATCCATCATCATCTCTTCTCTTGCATGAAGATAACTCTTTAAATTATCTTGCTCATGAAATTTTTCCAATCCATATACCTTCAGATTTGCAATGAGAAGAATCTTTCAACTTGAGTAATCTGGTTGCTGAAGTTGAAAAATACGGTCAAATTAGTGACAAAGATGGTTTCCATTTGGTGATAAATGGTCTTATTGAAACCAATGGTAGCAACTATCCTTACACCATGCATGATCTGGTTCAATATTTGAAATGTGATTTTACAATCTTTAAAGGTTTCGGTACTTTTCAGCAAGTCGAGACAATTCAACTTCCTTTAATGGTTATGTCAGGATCTCATGACTTTGGTAAGCCCCCTGAACTAAATCAGATTTGGTTTCTCTCGCACAATGCTTCTCTTTGCATGGTTTCACTTGTTGTAAATTTCTTTTTTAAAGATGTTTGGTACTTCAGATGTAATTTTTCAAAATTTCAATATTTCACTTCTAATTGGATTCTAGAATTTTCTTCAGTTGATTCATCTTCATACAAATATATTGCATCAAAATTGGGTTTGGAATGTGTATCTCTCTTAGAGTCATGGAACTGTGAAGTTGATCACCTCAAATATCATCTTTGGCTAAAGGAATCATATCTATCATATTTATTTCATTATAAGCAGCTCCTGTTTTTTCTTGTAAATGTCATATCACAAATATTGGTCTTCATAGCACTCAAAATCATCTTGAGTGTGAATGAATGCCTAAGTTATTGTGCGAATCAAATTCTTCTTTGTCACTATATTTTGATTGGTGTCATGTGTTTGATATACTGGCATTCCTTTTCACTTCTTTCAATAATTATGATGCCAATGCAATGTGTCATTTGTCATGCAAAGAAGAGGATTCTATTATTCAAATCATTGTGAAGATGTTTAAACTAAATTATCTTTTTTTATTTTCTAACCCAAAATATCATGCCAAAAATGGTCCATCTGATCATGATATTAACTATCATTCGTTTCACCACTTTCCCACCAATATATCCAATGACAATTGTTTTACATCCTTTGATCCTCATGGTTCAACATCCCACCATTCAGATACTTGCTGAACAATTGAGGCACTTCATCCATTGTTGATGGTTATGTTAGGTCCTCATTGCCTTGGCATGTCTTTTGAATATGATTAGATCTATTTTCCCTCGCGATATTCCTATATTGGTTCCGCGCATATAATTTAAGATTCATTATTTCAAAATTTTCAGGGTTTTCAAGAGGACTGTTTCGAATTTCATGATCCATTTTTTGAATGGTGTGAGTAATCTTACTTGGCAAGCTCCATAACAAATAATAGGTTACAACCTTTTCTCATGCTTGCTAATAGGGATGACACAAAATAAGGTGCATTCACAAGAAGTCTTTGAGGTTTTTCTGATTATGTTTTTTGTCCAAAAGGTAATAATATGAACTGGATAAAATTAATGGTTGTGACACCTTTCTGCCCATAGGAAAGACCTTCCATTTGTTGTGCAAGTTCTTCAAGCTCTCATCTTTTCTCTTGCACATTATTTTATATCAATTTTAATCAATCGTATCTTTTTCATTGCTGGCCAGGAACAAATGTGATGGCTTCATTGGAAATTTCATTATACTTGACCCCAACCTTCTAACAGTTGGGTTAGGAGTAGGGTTAGTTGCATTCTAGTTTCCCATCTCTTGCACTCATTATGCACTTATTTTCTTTAGTATTTATTGTCTTTTATTACTTCTATCTTCCATCATGTTTGGTTTAGCCTCCTTTGTTTGTGCTTTGGTTTTTCTTTCTTGTTGTGTCGTGTCTTTTCCTTTCTGTTTTGATAAGACTATGCATGAAGGATGTACTATTTGGGCTCGAAAAACAATGTGGAAAAATAGAGAAAGATTTTGTGACATTGCAACATTTGGCTAACTCTCCATCCTTCTTCCTTATCTTGGTTACACATTTTGGTCAATGATGTTCCGATAGAAAATATGATCCTTGTGTTAGGAAAGCCTTGTTTCGAACCATGATATCCATGTCCATTATGGAAACCTCATCCCTATAATTGGGTCTTTATGTTTTTGTGTTTTCAGGATGATCCAAAGAAGTAGAGAAGGACAAAGGGAAAATCTAAATGAGCAAACCAATATCAAAGGTATTATATATGATTCTCTGAAGGGACAACCTCTCCTGCTCACAATAAGTCAAGATCCCCTCTTCCGCCCATGAAATAAATGAGTTCCAATGCACAATTCTATATAAATAAATACATAAAGGTGAAAGAAGCGAAAGGCATCCTGCGCAGAGAGGTGAAGCAAGAAACTTTGATGGGGTACTGTCTAGGCTTGATGGAAGAAAAACAATGTTCGTGTTCCTAAAGTAACTTCACCAGGGTATTGTCCAGGCCTAGTAGCATGAGAGCAATAGCAAAGATGAAAAAATATACTTTGAAAATATAATTCTCACGAACTTCATTAACCTATCCTAATTCGAAACATTGTGTGATCGTTGATCTTATGTTTGTGTTTAACCGAGTAAAGGAATGAAGGGGACTATGCTTATGAACGGGGTAAGTGGGAAAGCCATGGTAAGCTGAACAATGAATCAATGCTCCCTGAAGAACTAGACCCTGCACGAAAGAATTGACCAAGGCAAAGAAGCTAGAGTTCTACGAGTGTGCCACCAAGTGTTATCATTGTGACAAATACCCTCCAAATGTTTTCCTATAATTGAATTTTGGAGCCTACCATGGATCTTGCGATCGAACTTTCCATAGTCACTTCTAGCTCTGTTAAGTCTTTGAGCTCCCATTTGGATTGTAAGTGTCGAAGTCACTTGCCCGCACATGCTCAGTCCGTAGTGAATTCATGAGAAAACTACTACACACAAGATTGAATAAGCCTAACACAGTCTATCAAGACATTTCTTGTGTTATGATCAATCCATGTTCCTTCAAGACATTGACATTTCTTGTGTTATGATCAAGACATTGACAATTCCTCACTTCTAGTTGCGTTTGTACTTCTATTTCGGTGAGTTTTGCAAATTGTCGCTTATATGCACCCTTTTCGTCATGAGTGTTGATTTCATGCTTTTGACTATCACTTTTTCTTGCTCTCACTCTAATTAATGTATTTTTCATGTTATCTTTGCTTTGGCATGTGTTTCTTTCACTGTCATTCACATTTTGCAAGTGTCATTCACAATTTTCTTTTCATATTGCAAGTGTTGTCTCTGGGTATGGAACTGACGTTTATCACATAAATTGAAGTTTTGGCTTGTTTCAAGGGGAAATATTTGTGATAAAGAGTTTTTCCTACCATGTAGACATGTTTCACACTAATTTCCAAAGTTTCAAGCACTGTCGCACACATGTCGCCGCTTTCATCACAAAGTGTATCTTTTGTTTCGAACTTGGTAGGAGTCGTCGCAAAGTTGTTTCATTGAGGAATGTATGTGTTCATATGTTTTGAGTGTTCCTTGTCATGTATTCAAGTGATCTAAGTGTGTGATCATGATCAATGTCTCTCTCTTACTCATCTTCCTCTCACTGATCCAACACTTAGTCAAAATTGGAAAAACTCCAAATTGGGCCACTCAACCTCATCCAACACTCATAATTTGCGCACTGCACAGTATCAGTCCTCAAGAAAAAACCTTGTCTCTTGTAACTACGCAATGCACAATATCTACCTCCCAGAACTACAAATTTCACAATCGTAGTGCTCAAGCCCAACCCTTGAGTCATATAACTACACAATCTTTCTCTCCAACAAAGACAACATTGCACATTGTGTAGTCTCAGTCCTCAAGCCTCAATATTGAGCTCCTAAATTGTGCAACTACATAATCACCTGGCCTCCTATCCTTCCAATACTGTGTGTTTCGCAATTTCAGTGCTCAAGCCCGAGCCTTGGCCTAAAAAACTACACAATCATGCCCTCTAGCCAGGCGTGAACTGTGCATTACACAATCTTAGACCTCAAACCCAACCCTTGAGCTCCTGACTTGCACAACCACGTAGTCACCTAGCCTCCTATGACTTACATAACTCCACGATTGGCTGAAACAGTGCAAAAACTCTAAGTTGGTCTCACTAACTCCCAAAACTGCATAATTTGCTTGCCCAGTCTAGCCTAAACTGCACATTGTGCAGTCTCAAGGCTCAAGCTTCACCCCTGATTGCCTAAGCTACAGAACTACATAGTCAGAAAGCCTCTCCCTCATCCTGTCACTCGGTTCCAACTTAGTCAGTTGATCATCATACAACATTTGAGACTAGGGGTTTATCATACTGATGTCATCTTGTCATGAGTAGATTGCAGATGCTGGTATTCTGTCATGAAGACGGAGGTCTAGAAGGAGGCCATACCATAAGAAAATTTATTAGCTACAAAGAAAATCTAATCAGTCAAGAGAAGAAAAGGGACATCAAATTGAGACAACAACTTGAGATCAAGTTCCATTGAAGACTCCTTATCTCCAAGTCATTTGGAGGACAAATAATAAGACCGTGACCCATTTTTTAGAAGACACAAAGAAAACAACAAAAAAAGTGACTTGACATTGTCATGTCATCATGCAGTCCATGTCATGTCATGTCATGAGTCATCGTGTACCACATCATTTTATGGAATATGTAATTCAATATTGGAGAAATATAATGTAAAATGGAAGTCCAAGAATCATTCATTTAATGTGAAAAGTCATTTAATAAGTCAAAAGGTCATAGAGAATTCAAACAATCAAAAGGGTAGTCCAAGGGTCACAAGAGAGGTGAAGAATCCCCCCATTTGTTATACATAAACCCTCATTCTACAAGTAAAGGAATTTTCACCTTGGTTCCTTCTACAAGGCATTAGAGAGATAATCTAGTTCTTTTGGGGAGCAAGGAGTGGCTTCAACACTCCACTATTAGGGCTAGTGGTGTTCACTATATACATGTGTCTTGTTAATCTTACTTAATATCAGAAGCCTCATGGCCAACACGTTCTTCCTGCTTGGATTATGAATATTTGTACGACTATTCTGTGGATGTTTATAATTCACGTTTGCTTTCATCTGTGTTAAAGTAGTTGACTATTTATTTTATTTTAGTAATTATCATATTGAGAATGTGTTGTAATGGTTTCTATAACTGTTGCATCCTTGTGGACTATTATACTGGATGTTAGACAAATCTTTCTTATTTATAATGGTTGCAATGACTGTTACATCTTTCTGGACTATTCCCTAGATGTTAGATTGATATTTTCTGTGTGTGTGTGTCTCTACTAGGGTTTTACTGTTACCTCTCTCCTAGAGGCTCACTTTCCTTTCCCTATGCAATAGAAAAATCTTGACATACATATAACCAAACACTCACCAGGCATACTCACTTGTTGATCCGAGATTACCAATGCATAACTCCCTTGTGTTGAACTTTGTAGCCAAGATAAACCTATAAGAGTACATGGCATCTGAGACGATATCCTGGAAGGGGCTCCTATTCCAAAAAATGTGATTTATAATTGGGATTTCACATCGGGGAGACCCTTTTGTTGACTAATTTCCAACACCGTCAACACAATGTTGACCTCTACACCAGTCAACCTACAAATAGGAAAAATCCTATACTAGTTTGCTAGTCTCAGTTGGATGGGTGACCAAGTCAACTTTGGTCTCCCCATAATTTCCCATGTATTTTTAGGGAGAATATTTACATCTGCTCCTAGATCCACAATATTATTGTGCATGTCATAATATTCTATCAATACACTAAATTTGAATACTCTATTCATTCTCCTTTTGCACATAACCTGCTTAACTGCGCGTCAGGGGGTCTACGTGGTAGGGACTTCCAGTTCTTACACGCACTGGTCAATCATCCTATGTAACTTGTCTAGGGTCAATTCATCCTTCATTATCTCTAGACATATTTTCAAGAAATTCTTAATGGGGCTTACCTCTTCAACAACTTCTTTATGTGAAAATTTTACATATACCAGTGGCATGTCATATATAATCAATCCTCGTTGTGTGGTTGAGTTTGATGGACCCATTTCATTGTAACTAACTCCCTTATGATTTCCTTGTACACATATTTTTCTCTTACTGGATCAAACTTTGGAATTGGTTTTGTGACTTTTCTTACCCATTGGTATGGCTGGCTTCCTTGTCCAACTATGTTTGTTCCTATCCTCGTTCCTCTGCATGTAACTTCTCCTACTTATGGACAATACTTATGCACTTCGTTGGCTATCGTATATACATTCCGACCTCACTTCTCCTACCACTTTGTAATGATCCGGGGACAATCCTCCATAGCATGATCCAATTATTTGCAGTATGTAGAAGTTGTACAAGGGTTAGGGAAATCCCATGAAATATCTCTTGGATGTGTGCAATTATAACATATTAATGGAACCCTACTTCTTCCAAACCCTTCCCTTCCTCTTCCTTGGAATCCTTGTCCTCTTCCCGTCATTCCTTGGCCTCTACTTGATTGATTGTAGGCTCTTGGTTGGTTGTATGTTTATGCTTGTCCTTCAATTTCTTTGGTTTCTTGTACCCTATATGAATCATAAGTGCACTCCTTCATTAATTATAGTGTGTGACATGTATGGATATCATGCGCTACCGACTTGAAAATGTTGCAGAATGAAGTCTTGACTGAGATTTGGTATTTCTACATCCTAGGATAGGCTATTGGCAAATGATTCCATACTCTACAAATCTCGCACCAAAGTCCCCTGCATTGTGCCAAATGGTTTGCAACCCATATAACCATTTACTTCTTCACATTTTAGCACTCATTCATTTGGTGACCTTCTTCCTTACATAGAATGTACAATACTTATTTGTGCTTTTCTTACCTTTGGCTATATCTTGTAACTATAGTGTTAAGGATACTAGTTGTGACTGAACTCGAACCATTCCTGTGCTATTTCACTTCTTGTAGGAGATGCTTCTAACTTCATCGAAATTTCTAGTGCCTCAAATGGTGGCACAATCTTCTATTGGGTTAGTGGGATGTGTATGTGAGGCAAAAATCCTGTGATGAACCATTCCTTGTGCTGCGCATTCGAGATCTGAAATGTTAGTCAATCCATTAGTACATTAAATCTCTGATTGAAGTCCCATACTAAATCATTAACATTCTGTTTTATATCTTTGATCTCTATGATCTCTATGATACATTGAGATTCTAATTTTGACTTTTGAAATTATTTCAACAATTCTTGCCTAATACCTCCTAATGACCTAGTTTGCCCTATTGGCACAGTAGCCTTGTATTTCATATACTAGGTAAGAATGTGGTCTCAAAAGGTGGTTTCCATTTATGCAACCTTCATTGGTTCATCCTAGACCTGTTTAACCATCCACCATATCCTCACAAACAACGAGATTTTGTTTGAGATCCTCTGTCTCTGTCTTGTGAAAAACACACATTCTAAGGCTAGATTGACACCTGCCATGGTGTACTATGTGGTATTACCTTGTGGTACTCCTCCTAAATGTCCTTCGGGTGCTTTGGGTTCCTCCCCCTTTGTTTTACTACTTTCACTACTTCAACTATCTTTACCATTATCCCTACCTCCTTCACTAATTACAAGTGTATGCAATAAACTTTCAGGCGATCTTACCTCTTGGTTTAGAGACACGCATGGGATTATGGGTTCGACATAGGGTATGGCCTAAGTAGGGTGAGTGGGACACACTGGATCTTCCTATCTTGGACTAAGCTGATAATTTTCTTCCTTATTATTTTTCCTATGTTACTTAGGCTATGCAATATTTCATTACCTTCTATGCAGGGTACTTCATTATGCAGGTGGTCTGTGTTGCTTTCTTCATCTTGGTCACTAAAATACCAATCTTTGCTAATGTGATACCATCTTTGTCTTTTCATGAATATCCTTTTCCTACCATTTGTGTGTTCTGCAATATATTTTCTCCTTACCACACTTAAATATCGTTCCATTGTGCAACACTCCTCTCACCTCTTCCATCGTGCTTTCCTCCTACACCGATGTGTGCGATCTTACCCTTCTCGAGTTTTCCACGCTATTGTATCTTATATGCATCGACATACTCAACTCTTCTAAGCATAATTTTTCTTTACTGTATCCCATGCTTCTGTTCCCTCAAGTCATCCTCTGGTTAGCCCCTAGTCTCCCCATCATGTGTAAACAAATTTAGCTACTTAGGGTATCAAATCCAACAACATAGCTCATTTGTCACACAATAACATTTTTATCCATTTAAACAATGATCTTAGATATCTTCCTTTTTTTACCCTTAAATAATTCCCTTTCAACTGTGATGTATGATTGAGTACCCTCTATAGTAAATTAAACAATATAGCCCTCCAACACACTTAGATTTAACCAAAAATCAAGTGTGCAAGAAATCTTGTAACTTACAAAGTTCACCCTTTGGAATAATTCTAGATTCCAATTGTGTGATACAACAAGATGCCAAGTTTTGTGCTCTTTTTCCAACCTTTTTAACCACTCGGCCAAGACGATCGGAAATTCAACAAAGAATGTTTCATGAAAACCAGTAAAGATATGTCTTTGCATCCTTTTGTAGGGTTGATCCACTAATTTTTGGTCTACTCTATATTGAACTTGCATTCCTTTATCTCCACCCACTATTGTAACTATTCCTTATAGGACTCCACATCATCTTAAGTCACAAATCCCTGTCTTGACAATGGAACCATTTGTTGGCGCACATGGTGCAAACCCAGTGCTACACAGTAATTTGTCACTGTCTTCATCCCAGTCTTCCTACTGTGTCATGAGTCCAAAATCATTCATGCTCATGCTCTCTGATGTTGCCAAATGACCCACTTTGCCAAAGTTTCTGCATCATCGCGACTGTTTTCCAAATAAACATGCTAATGAGCGCTCCAAAACAGACCATACGTGCTGCCATCGCGGAAGTACACGTGATTCCCGCGATGGTCGAATTTCATGAGCCAGCGCGACTGTTGCTTTTATTTTCCCGCGATGACATGACCTTCTCCGTTATGTAGTAGCGATGTCAGCGCGTCATAACAGTTATGTACCCGCGATGATCCAGTTTGGGCGAGTTTGTCCTAACAGCCGGCCTTCCAGATGACTCCAAACCTGGTTGTTGGCCTTGTTTATGTCACCCTCCCTTCTTTGGCATGGTTGTTCCATCATTTGTTCCTACCTTCCTTGGAGATAAGCTCATCTTCCCACCATTTATGGAGACTCCTTCTCCTATTTAAGCTTTCGCCATTGCTATGAGCTGCTAGTTTGGAATTCTTAGTCTTCGGAGTGTTGCTGATAGTATTGTGAGCTTGATAGGTAGCTGGTGTGACAAGTGTGGGATTGTTTGAGAGCTTGAGGAAGGTTGTGAAGTGCCTTTGATCTTGTGTGAAACTTGTGAGTGAGAGAGACTTGTATTGGGAGATCCATCTTCAAGGGTGAACTTGAGGAACATGCTAGCTGGACCCTCCTGAGAAGGCTTGTGACGTCAAGACCTGAGTTGTAAGCTTACTCTATTTTATATTTAATACAATCAATGATGTTTTCCTATGTCTCGTATGCAATGTACTAGATAGCTCATGATTTCTTGACTTTATGGGTAAATAGTTCTTTATTGTATCCGGTTATGTGCTTTGTTGTATTTCCTTGCTTTGTTTCAGGTTGATTGCTCATTAGGAGAAGGAAGCGGAAGCTGGAGCAACGCAACGGAACTCCATCGACCACCGGTTGAGGTAGGCCTCTGACTTGAACTATTTAAGGAGAATTGTTGTTGGTTTGTCCTTGTTTGTGACTAGACCCACTCTAGGGCTAGAGGGGTTGCCTCTGTCCACAGAGGGAACACTTTCCTACTTCACAAATTGGCGACTCCGCTGGGGAGCTGGCCTTTGTCCCTTTTTTGTTCACTCTTGCCTTGAGTTTTTGTTTCAGTCTCTTTTCAAAAATTTTGGGATTAGTTGTCTGTTTCTGGGTTTCCTGGCTTGGTCTGGGAGATGCTTTATTTGTTTAAAGATTGAATTTTTTGGTTTGGGATTTTTTGGCTCAGTTGTGGTTGTTTTTGAACATCATCGCGCTTTTTAATTTAACAGTCGCGTTGTCATCATGCCACACTTTTTGTAATTTCCTGTCCATCGCGTTATTACACCTAATAGTCGCGACGGTTCTATAAATTGGACCATCGCGGAAAAGGCGTGTACTTCCGCGGTGACATCGCATTGTTGTTGCGTGTCATTCTTTATCAGCGCATTGTTGTTGTGTGTTACCCGCGCTGATTGCTGTAGAATTGAATTTTTTCAATTTTGCCTCCTGAATCTGTCAGTCTTGCTAACCCCTGCTGTTCTCACTTGGTTTATGACTTGTTTTTCACTATCTAGAGGTTGAAGCACTCTCTTGTGAGTTTTGTTGAGCGAATCTTGCCTTTTTTCTTTGTGACCTAGTTTTATTGTTCCAAGTTTGTTGGATCAACTTTGCTTGATTGCTTGCTGTTGGTTTGATTGAGCCTTCCCCTTTGCTTACTTTTGGTTGATTATCTAGTGATCGTTGTTGAACCAATCTTGGCATTGGTTCAATTTCTCTTCACTACCCGGACATAGATTACAATTGTTTGGGGTTAACCGGTTTTCCACATTTGTTTGTTGCTTACTGGTTTCTTTAGATTAAAGGCATCAAAATAAAAAATTGCATCTCATTTAGCATGTGAAAGTGAAAGAAAATTTGCATTTCAAGTTGCATATTGAAAAGCGAATATTTAGATCTCTCATTAGTAGTATCCATGCATTTTAGGAATTGATGTCTGCTTGCATTGAGTGACTGTGTGTTGCCTTGGTCTTCTTGGTTTGGGAATGATCTCTCTACCCTCCCGTAGGTAGGTGTTCATCGAAGAAAAAGGATACTTCATTCATTTTAGCTGCATCCTCAGCTTTGAAATATACATACGGTAAGGCCTGAAAACTGAAACATAATCCAAGATCAACGTTAAAATGAACTGAATAAATCTAACAACGCATTGGAACATAACACACACATTTAGAGGTCTAGGCTAGAGACGTGCTCTGGCGTTGTTAAACCTAGTCACTTTTGTTTCACTTAAGGTTGGGTGATTCCTCCTTCCGTGACTCAATAGTGGTCTAGTACGGATTTGAGCTCCCACGTACCATCGAGTATATGGGGAGACCCCACTAGGTTATCATCCTTTATCCATAGGAAGTCGTGTCTGCCACCTTACAAGTTGTAACGCACTGAACACAACATTCAGGAAGATTGACTGCCATAGGAAAGTCCTTGGTTTTCATATGACTGCCAAGGTGTATATGCAATTTTATTGATTTGTTTGGTAAACCTTTTTGCCTAGTTCTCCAGAGTAGTCACTTTCGTTCCTTTTCGGACTCCCTAAAAGAAAAGGTCCATCTGAGCACTTGTCACTTCAGGCTCATTAAAAATTCGAAGGTGACTAGAGTCATCTTTTGTCCTTTTCTCGACTCTTTAAAAATGAAAAGGTCAAGTTTTGTTCCTGTGTCTTAAAATTTATTCGGCCATGATTCACATTTACCCGGTTAGATCTTGTTTGCGTTAGCTTGAGTAGGGTTATTTCTCGTTAGTTTTCCTAGGATCTTTTGAAGTTGTCATCCTGGTGGAATCACCGATCCTGTCTCCCGTTCCAAGTGACCAAGGGTCTCCTTCCTCTGTTGCTCCTGAGGTACCGGTTGTGAGTGATACTCTCCCTGTTATTCCGAGTATCCAACTGATTAACTCTCGCGCTCCAGATGACAAGGCTTACGAAATTCACTGGAACCCCGTTTGGGAGCCTTCTGAAGAAGATATCCCTCCTACTCCCCCTGGTGTCTCGGTTCCAATGTCTTCTTCTGATATGGAGGACATATCCCCTGTCACAAGTGAAGAATCTGTTGCGCTGAGCAGTGAAATTCCCACCACAACGGAAACTACACCTTTTCCTAGCACCCCTCTTGGTGTTACGTTGCCTTTACGCTACAAGGCGTTAAGGGATGTTATGTCTTCTAGGACTCCCAATATGAGTTCTATATGGTCACACACCGTCACTCCGACCTCGAAGTCCTTTATTCCTCAAATTCACAATGTGTATGTCATTTCTGTCCCGACTATTCCAACTGTTTGTGTGGTGTCTTCAACCCCCGTTGTCAGTGCCGTTACTGCATCCTCAGTTGTGACCGTTGCTGTTGGGCCTTCCTCAGGGTTAGCTTACAGTGGCCCATTGTCATCCGTACCCGGAGTTGTTAATCCTGCGGTAAATGCCTCACCTTCTTCTGGTTCCATTCCAGCAGGGGGGGCATACGATCAGTATTTACAAGCTGTCCAGAATCCGAGCTCGCAAGGTCCGTTCCATTACTACGATCCTGTAGGACATCACCTTTATCTTGCCGGACCCTTGCCATCTCAGCCTACCATTGAGGTCTCGGTTCCATTATCTGTTGCTTGGGGCACCACCACTTATCATGGTGGCCAAGTATCGCCTGCACATCTTCAAGGACCGCCTAATCAAGGCCAACCATCTTACGTGCAAACCTCTCAAGGGCAGCAGTATTATGGGCAGTCTTATCCAGGGCAACCTGGGGACCCACAAGGACAACCCTTTCAGGGACAACCTTCAGCTTCTGGTGGTCCGTCTTGTTGGGTGTGGAGCCTTATTATCTTCTATATTCAAAGGTATCGCCACATAGGACCCCAGTTCGAAATGGGGGTGGCAACGCCGCCCGTAAAATATTCGTTGCACGGGGGGTCTAGGGGGGGCAACTGTGACCTTTAGGAGCCCCCCCCCTGGCGGGGGGTTTCGGGGGCAACGCCCCCAAAGCTAAAAACAGCTGTAAAATTGCCTTATAAAAGTATAGTAATTTCTAGTCAATCTGGGCCGTTCATTAGGCCGATGATCTGACGGTAGAACTTATGTTTAGTTTAGGGTTTTTTGCCCTAGAAGGCAACCCCTCTCTTTGTATGAGGGTATTGTATTTGAGGCTGTGTGATAGATGTGTATTCTGTGAGCGAGAAACAGAGAGGTGAGACTGTGAGAGAAAACAGAGGATATTACAGCGGATTTGCTGTAGGTTGTGTCTCTTCATTTTGCTGGATAATAGAAAGGAAGGATTGGCTGTTCGGGGTGGACGTAGCCCAAACTGGGTGAACCACGTATATCTGTGTCTCTCTTGTTTTGTGCATTTTCTGTGTTTATATTTCTGCAATATTTTATGTGTTCCATTGCTCCGTAATATATAATTTTCTAACAACTGGTATCAGAGCCGAAGGTCTATTTGGCTGATAAACTCACAGGAAAGAAGGGTTCCTGGTTCGAGTGGGAGCAATGGCGGAAGATGGTAAGTTTAGGGTCGAGAAATTTAACGGAAAAAACTTCTTGCTATGGAAGATGCAGATGGAAGATTATCAGTATCAGAAAGATATATACCTACCATTGGGCGGAAAATCAAATATGCTGACGGGTATGACAGACGAAGAATGGAACCTTCTCGATAGAAAGGCACTCGGAACAATACGGTTGTGCCTTGCTGCATCAGTCGCCTTCAACATTTCGAAGGAAACCACGACAGAGGGTTTGATTCAGACGTTATTGAAACTATATGAAAAAACCTCGGCCTCAAACAAGGTATTTCTTATGAAACGGTTATTTAATATGAAGATGTCGGAAGGTGGATCTGTTGCAGACCATTTAAATGATTTTAATATAGTTACAAGTTAGTTAAGTTTTGTAGGGGTAAACTTTGATGATGAAGTTAGAGCTCTGTTATTCTTGTGCTCATTACCAGAAAGTTGGAATGGTTTGGTAATGGTCATTAGTAACTCCGTTTCTGGATCTAGTACTTTAAAGTTTGATGATGTTGTCGGTGCTATCCTTAGCGAGGAAATGCGACGGAAAAGCTCTGGTGAGACATTGGGAAATGCTTTGAGTGAAGAGTCTAGAGGAAGAAAAATGGAAAGAGGAAAGAGCTCAGGATATCGCAGTAAATCAAGGAAAGGCAGATCCAAGTCCAGATCGGGGATAGTGTGCTGGAAATGTGGAAAGAAAGGACACCTAAAGAAAGACTGTAGATCTCAGAAGGGAAAAGAAGGAGATGCACAGCAAGAAAACAATCATGAATCAAATGTGACAGGTGAGGTGTTACAAGATGCTTTGATTCTTTCTTTCGAAAATATTACTCATTCCTGGGTGGTAGATTCAGGGGCTTCATTCCATGCCACACCTGATAAGAAATACTTTCATGACTATGTTCAAGGAGATTTTCGACAAGTTTGTCTGGGTGATGATAAACCCTGTAAAATCGTTGGAATGGGTAAGGTTCTTGTAAAACAGCAGAATGGAAACCAATGGCTATTAAAGGAGGTAAGGCATGTTCCAGATCTAAAGAAAAATCTGATTTCAACAGGGCAGTTAGGCAGTGAAGGTTGTGTGACAACTTTCACAGATAAAGCTTGGAAGGTCACCAAAGGAGCCCTGGTAATAGCAAAAGGCGAAAAGGTTGGTACATTGTATTTATGCAATGGTATTTCTAACTCTGTTAATGCTTTAACTTCCAAAGGAGCAGATGCAGCATTATGGCATCATAAGCTCAGACACATGAGTGAAAAGGGGATGAAGATTCTTCACTCAAGGAATTTGTTGCCAGGTTTGAAGAATGTTGATTTGGACTTCTGTGAGAATTGCATTTATGGAAAACAGAAGAGAGTCAGATTTCTCAGCGTTGGGAAAGAAAAGAAGAATGAAAAATTAGAGCTTGTGCATACAGATGTATGGGGACCTGCTCAGGTATCATCTCTCGGTGGCTCTCGTTATTATGTTACTTTTATTGATGATGCAACTAGAAAAACTTGGAATAAATCTGATGTATTTGATACTTTCAAGAAATGGAAAGCTTTGGTTGAGATTGAGACAGGAAAGAAATTGAAGTG
Source organism: Pinus tabuliformis (assembly GCA_031772625.1). Lineage (NCBI taxonomy): Eukaryota > Viridiplantae > Streptophyta > Pinopsida > Pinales > Pinaceae > Pinus > Pinus tabuliformis. The sequence continues at coordinate 216,116,219 of CM062813.1, forward strand.
TCTTAGATTAGACAATGGAGGTGAATATTGCAGCAAAGAGTTTGATAGGTACTATTCAGAGCATGGAATTCACAGAGAGAAGACAGTTCCAAGAACACCACAAGAAAATGGTGTGTCAGAAAGGATGAACAGAACAATCATGGAGCGTGCAAGGTGCATGAGATTGCATGCAGGATTGCCTTTACAGTTTTGGGCAGATACTGTAGATACTGTTGTTTATCTAATAAACAGAGGGCCTTCAAGTTCCTTGGATGGTGGTGTTCCAGAGGAAGCATGGACAGGTAAAAAGGTAAACTACTCTATTTTAAAACCTTTTGGTTGTGAGGCCTTTGTCCATATTGATAAAGAAAATAGAACAAAGCTTGAGGCAAAGTCAAAGAAATGTACCTTTATTGGATATGGTGTTAATGATTTTGGTTATCGCTTATATGATTACGAAAATCACAAAATCATTAGGACAGAGATGTAATATTCAATGAAAAGGTCTTGTATAAGAATCAGTTGCAGGAAAAGAAACAGGAAAAGGAAAACAAGGAATACGCAGTTCTTGATGAAATCACTGAAAAAGTAAAGGTGCCTGAAAATAAGAATAATCAACAACCACAACAACAACAACCACCACAACAACAACAGGCACCCCAAACACCTGAAAGTGGTGTTAGAAGATCTACCAGGATAAGTAGACCTCTTGAACGATACTCTCCTTCATTATATTATTTATTGTTGACTGATTCTGGTGAACCCGAATGTTATGAAGAAGCAATGCAGGTTGAAAGCAGGAAGAAGTGGGAGGTAGCCATGGAAGAAGAGATGGACTCCTTAATGCATAACCAGACTTGGGATTTAGTCAGGTCGCCTGTAGGAAAAACTACATTGAAGAATAAATGGGTTTACAGGCTGAAGGAAGAAGATGGAGGAAAACAGAGGTATAAAGCTAGACTTGTGGTGAAGGGGTTTGCAAAGAAGAAAGGTATTGATTTTGATGAAATATTTTCTCCTGTTGTTAAAATGACTTCAATCAGAACTATTTTAAGTCTTGTAGTAGCTGAAGATTTGCATCTTAAGCAGTTAGATGTAAAGACAGCCTTTCTCCATGGGGATTTGGAGGAAGAGATATATATGCAGCAGCCACAAGGATATGAGGTGAAAGGGAAGGAGAAACTAGTGTGCAGGTTGAAGAAGAGCTTGTATGGCTTAAAACAGGCTCCAAGGCAGTGGTATCTAAAATTTGACAAGTTTATGTCTGAACAAGGTTATACTAGATGTCACTCTAATCATTGTGTTTATTTGAAAAAGCAAAATGATGGAAGCTATATTATATTGTTATTGTATGTAGATGACATGCTTGTTGCAGGATCTAACATGCAGGAAATAAATGTGCTCAAAAGAAAATTGGCAAATTCATTTGCAATGAAGGATTTGGGAGCTGCAAAACAAATCCTTGGTATGAGAATAACTAGAGACAGGAAAAATCGTAAATTAACATTGTCTCAGAATGAGTACATACAAAAGGTGTTGAAAAGATTTAACATGCACAATGCAAAACCAGTTAGTACACCTTTTGCTAGCCATTTCAAACTTAGCAAGGAAATGTGCCCAAAGACCCAAGAAGACATGGATTATATGTCTAAAGTTCCATATGCATCAGCAGTTGGAAGCTTAATGTATGCAATGGTCTGCACAAGGCCTGATATTGCACATGCAGTGGGAGTTGTAAGCAGGTACATGAACAATCCAGGAAAGGAACATTGGATGGCAATGAAATGGATTCTTAGATATTTGAAAGGTACCACAAATCAAGCATTATGCTTTGGTGGTTCAAACATCTCCCTACAAGGATATGTTGATGCAGATATGCCAGGTGACAGAGATAACAGGAGGAGCACTACAAGATATGTATTTATTGTTGGAGGAACAGCCGTCAGTTGGGTTTCAAAAACCCAAAGTGTTGTTGCACTTTCAACAATAGAAGCAGAGTATGTTGCTGCTACAGAGGCTAGTAAAGAAATGATTTGGTTACAAAGGTTTATGGGTGAATTGGGTAAGAAGCATGATATGGGAAAGTTATACAGTGATAGCCAAAGTGACATTCATCTTGCAAAGAACTCAGCATTTCATTCTAGGACTAAACACATACAACTCAAGTACCATTTCATACGATCAGTGTTGGAAGATGGAGAGTTGAAGCTAGAAAAGATACACACTAGCCAGAATCCTGCAGATATGCTAACAAAAGTTGTAACCAGGGAGAAACTGAGAATATGCTCAGTTTCAGTTGGTCTTCAAGGATGAAGATGAAGATGAGAAACAGCCAGGTCCAAAGAGGAGTCATTGTCCAACAAATGGAGCAGTGATGGAGTTGCTACAATTAGTCTCCAAGTGGGAGATTTTTGGGTGTGGAGCCTGATTATCTTCTATATTCAAAGGTATCGCCACATAGGACCCCAGTTCGAAATGGGGGCGGCAATGCCGCCCGTAAAATATTCGCTGCAAGGGGGGTCCAGGGGGGGCGGCTGCGACCTTTGGGAGCCCCCCCCTGGCGGGGGGTTTCGGGGGTAACGCCCCCGAAGCTAAAAACAGCTGTAAAATTGCCTTGTAAAAGTATAGTAATTTCTAGTCAATCTGGGCCGTTCATTAGGCGGATGATCTGACGGTAGAACTTATGCTTAGTTTAGGGTTTTTTTCCCTAGAAGGCAACCCCTCTCTTGGTATGAGGGTATTGTATTTGAGGCTGTGTGATAGATGTGTATTCTGTGAGCGAGAAACAGATAGGTGAGACTGTGAGAGAAAACAGAGGATATTACAACGGATTTGCTGTAGGTTGTGTCTCTTCATTTTGCTGGATAATAGAAAGGAAGGATTGGCTATTTGGGGTGGACGTAGCCCAAACTGGGTGAACCACGTCTATCTGTGTCTCTCTTGTTTTGTGCGTTTTCTGTGTTTATATTTTTGCAATATTTTATGTGTTCCATTGCTCCATAATACATAATTTTCTAACACGTCTTTTACCTATTTTTCTCAACCTTATGGTAATCTGGGACAACCTTACATGCAACAAGGTCAGCCTGGTGTCCAGCAAGGTTATCCTTCTGGGCAAGCTGGTCAACCTTACATTCAGCAAGGCCAACCCACTGTCTAGTATGGTCAAGCATCTGGGCAAGCTGGTCAACCTTACGTTCAGCAAGGCCAACCCACTGTCCAGTATGGTCAAGCATCTGGGCAGGTCGATCAGCCTCAAATCCAATCAGGTCAACCAACTGTCCAGTCCGCTCAGCCATCCAGTCTGTCAGGACAACCCTCAGTTGTGCAAGGACAGCCCAATACCCAGCAAGCTCATCCTTCTGGGCAAATGGGCCAATCTCAATCTCAACTAGGTCAACCTTCTGGCTAGATGGCTCAGGCTCAACTCTCTCAAGGACATCCTTTTGGGCCTGCCCAACCGGGCACTCAAATGATCATTGCTTCTCAAGCTCAACCCGGTTTTCAGCCCCAGGCTGGGCCCCAGACCCAATCTGGTCTTCAGATGCAGGTTGGATTTCAATCCCAACTAGCCTATCAAACGCAGCCTGCTTCTCAGGCTCAGTTTGGAGCCCAGCCGCCTTATGGTTTCCAGCAATCCCAAGGGCAAACTCAATTTGCCCCGTACCAAAATTATCAACAAATGCAGGTGAATCCTTATCAGAATTACCAGCAACAGTATGTTGCTCCTGCAGGTCAAGTTGGTAATCAATGGGGTGCTGGGGGGCAAATCCAGGGTCAGCCGTCCAGTTATGGCTATAACCCCTACGGGCAAAATCCCTACGGACAAAACCCTTCGGGGCCAAATCCATCTGGACAAAATCAATGGGGGCAACCAACAACTGGTTGGAACCCTGGTGCTACCCCTTACCCGCGGCCACAAATGTCCTTCAATCCTCAGTTACCTTTCTTAGCAACATTGGAACTGCCAGATGTGTCCAAATTGACTAATGATCCTATCCTTCATAATCCATTTTGGCCACCAGTTCCAACCAAGATTCTCGGTGATTGTCCCAAATTTGATGGCAAAGCTAGAGAAGACCCCCAAGCCCACGTTATGACTTATCATCTTTGGTGTTCGTCAAACTCGTGGCTTGACGATTTAGTCTGGCTCCGCCTTTTTCAAAGGACTTTCACTGGCTCTGCTGCTAAGTGGTATATTGAGCTAGCTCACATATCCTTTAAAGGTTTTAACTCGTTGGCAATGGCATTTGTAACTCATTTTCAGTTGCCAATCCGGTATGAGACGGGAATGCATCTCCTCATGTCTCTTAAACAGGATACGGCCACGCACATCTCTGATCATATACATGAATGGAGACGGCGTCGTCGTTTGATTAAGTTTTGGATTCCTGATCAGCTCTTGACTGATTGGTTTACAACCTCCTTTGTCCCTGCAATAGCACGGGACATTGCTATGGGGGCATGTGTAACTGAAGAGCAGGCTATTGTGCATGCTCAGTACCTTGACTTGGTTTATTCCCAGTCCGGTACCCTATATGATTATTTACCTGACACCCCGAGGCCCGGAACTTCCAAAGCTCTGCCAAAGCCATCTGTTGACAATGTCATTGGATCTGTAAACCCATCCTGTAAGAAATCTTCCGCGAACCCTGGGAAGCAAAAGTCAAATGCTTCGAACGAAAATACTTCTCAGGCTGTGTCTAATTCTGGTAATACTTCCGAGGTCAACGTCGTCCAGTCCACCACGGCGGACAAAGCCTCGAAAGGAAAGAAGAAGGGAAAAGGAAAGAATAAAGCGGATCAACCTAAGCAGGATTCCCCTAAACCTCCACCCGAGGAAGGCACCAAACGCAAGCCCAAGTACCCTTGTCTTATCTGTGACGAGGATCACTATACCAAAGACTACCCGAGGCAGTCTAAAGTTATTTGTTTGTTGAAAGGTGCTCCCGGGACTCCTGTTGTGCTCAAAGAGCCTTTTCCCTCATAGCAAACGCAAATGGTGGCTGATCCATCTCAACTCTCTTCTTCCTTTGGTTCTCAAGTATTTATTATTGGGACAACCCCCGTCCACATCAGTACTCGGGCAAAAGAGTATCCATCACCTGCCAGGAAAGAGCCTGAGGTCTCCTCCAGCGCTCCTTCGTCCAGTTCTGGTCCGCTCCATATCGAGAGACCTAGCACTGAGATGCCCATCTGACCCCCTCCAAAAGGTGTACTCCAGAAATCTTCTTACAACCCTAATGCTCGTGCTGCCCAGCACTACAACATCGTTGAGGATTTAGCTCAGGCTCCGTCTGCTATGTCCGCCTTAGAAGTACTCCAGAGCTGCCCCTCTCAGAGGAAGTCCTTGCTATCGGCCATCGGTGGCATAGACCCGGCCGACTCAGATCTGATTACTTTTGACCTGGAAAGCCATACACCGAGACTACCTCACCAAATCTCCTTCCTCATACAGGTCATTATCAACACCAAAACGATTCATCATACAGTCATTGATGAAGGCGCTTCAACTTGCATCATGTCTATTGCCTGTTGGAAGGCTATTGGTTCTCCGACGCTGAGCCAATCTCCTACAACCTTAGAAGCCTTTTATGGGAGAGAGTCTCGCCCTTATGGTATACTCCAACATTTTCCCACTTCTTTGGAAGGAAGACGGTCGAAGTGGAAGTTGAAGTTGTTGATGTTAATCTTACCTACAACCTCCTCCTCGGACGTAGCTGGACATACGCCATGCAAGCCATGGCTTCGTCTCTTTTTCGTGTCATTCGTTTCCCTCATCAGGGGAAGATTGTCACCGTAGACCAGCTCTCCTTCTTCGCCTCCTCTTCCAAAGGCAACGTGCCTTTTGTGGAGCATACCTCCAAACCATATGAGAATGTGGGAGCTGGACTTTTTAAAGATCCTGCCCTGATAAGTGTTTTTCACTCCCACCTCCTAACATCGCTCCTATTAATATGATTTCTATTCACTCTGATTCGTGGGTTCTCCCCCCCGCTGATCAGATAGAATCTGGGGGCGTTAAGATGCCGTTGAGTCCTGCCGAGCTCAACTACGTCGAAATTGTTGCTGCATCGGCTCCCCCTTCCGAACCTGCTCCTTCGAGCAGAGCTCCCGACTCGTACGTTCATTCCCCTTGGCTTGGATATGACACTTCTTCGGATCCTTTAAAGGAAACATTTCCTTCTGATGAAGCCATTATCGAGACCATGTCTCTCGAGGAACCTCCTTGGTCTGATCATCACCATCGTTCCTCGTTTCTCCCTGCCCATCGGGAAATGCTTACCTGTCTCGAGTGGTTTGCTCCTTGTCTCCCATCTCAACCCCTTCAAACACCTATTCAAGTTTATCAAGTGTCCTTTGAAGGAAATATGGGAAACATCACGCAGACCCAACCCATCGACATCTCTACAAAACCAGGGATTGTCGAGCATATTCATATTGGAGTCACTTGCACTTCGGAGGAAATTCAGCTCTATACCGATCTTTTTCGTGAATTTCGTGATGTCTTTGCTTGGTCCTACGAAGAAATGCCCGGCATTGACCCTAGCATAGTGGTGCATGAGATACCTACATATCTGGGTGCTAAGCCTGTTCGCCAACGTCTACGCCCCATGCACCCCCGAAAGGCTGCAGCCATTAAAGCGGAAGTTGAAAAGCTTCTTAAGGCTGGTTTTATTTACCCCATCCCACTCACAGATTGGGTCTCCAATATCGTCCCTGTGAATAAAAAACAGGGTACCATTCGAGTCTGTGTTGATTACCGTGACATTAACCGGGCCTGTCCTAAAGATAACTTCCCCACACCCTTCATTGATCAGCTCATTGATGAGTGTGCTGGGAGTGAAATGTATTCATTCATGGACGGTTTTTCTGGGTATAACCAGATCAATATTGCGCCCACCGATCAGCACAAGACTGCCTTTATCTGTCCCTGGGGAACTTTCGCCTACAAAAAGCTCCCTTTCGGTTTGAAGAACGCCGGTGCTACTTTCCAATGTGCAATGTCCTATGCTTTCCATGACATCCGTCACATTTTACAACGATACCTGGATGATCTACCAGCTCATTCAGTCAAACGCCAGGACCACCCCACTCATCTTCGCGAAATCTTTCTCCGTTGTCGGCACTACCGCATCAAGCTTAATCCTCACAAGTGTGTCTTCTGCGTTGAGTTAGGCAGACTGCTCAGGTTTATCGTCTCCCGAGAGGGCATCCGTTTGGGTCCCCTTAAAGTCGAGGCTATTCTGAATCTTCCTCCCCCTGCTTCTTTGCATCAATTGCAGAGCTTGCAAGGCAAAGCAAATTTTTTAAGACGATTCATTCTCAACTATGCCGAAGTGGCTAAAGGCTTTACACGATTATTGAAGCGAGATACCCCTTTTCATTGGGATGTCGTCGCTCAAGAGTCCTTCGAGCGTCTCAAGGGTCTCCTTGTTTCTGCTCCATTATTGCGTCCTCCGAATTATCATCGCGACTATACTCTGTATTTGGCCGCTGCCGATACCACTATCGGCATGGTTCTCGTTCAAGATGACGATGATGACACTGAGCATGTCATATATTACCTCAGCCGCAATATTTTAGATACGGAAACTCGATATGCTTACATCGAGAAGTTGGCATTGGCCGCCGTTTGTGCCATCCAACATTTCCACCATTATATCTTGTTGCGTACTACGACCGTGATTTCTGATTGCAACCCGATGACGTACATTTTGTCACGTCAGTTGCTGGGGGGCAAGTACTCAAAGTGGATCGTCATCCTCCAAGAGTTTGACTTGGAATTCACCACTGCCAAGTCTAAGAAATCCCTTGTCTTTGCTGAGTTACTTTGCTCTTTGCCATCTCCTACTGCACCCTCTCGGTCAGAGGACCATATCCCAGACGAAACTCTGTTCCTAATTAGCACCCTCGGTCCCTAGTACCGGGATATCATTGTATATCTGCAGAAGTCCTCCTTTTGTCCCGCTGTGTCCAAGGATGCTCGGCGACGGATCTGTCATCAGTCTCAGCCCTACCGTATCATTGGGGACACCCTGTACTGTCTCGGCGCTGACTCCGTTCTCCGCCGATGTCTAACTTTCGAGGAAGCTGAGCGAGTTTTGAATGACTGCCATTCTGGTGCCTATGGTGGTCACATGTTCATATATGGTACTGCTCAAAAAATCCTCCGCGCCGGCTATTTCTGGCCCTCCATCTTTAAGGATTGCATCTTGCCGTCCACTCCTGTCACGAGTGCTAGATATACCAGCGGAAAATGCGTGCGCCTCTCGCTCCATTGCACCCTGTTGTCACCGTCAGCCCTTTTGCAAAATGGGGCATTGATTATACGACCTGTAACCCTCGCTCGGCCAGGGGGCATGGGTATATTATCATTGCCGTCGATTACTTCACCAAATGGGCCGAGGCGATGCCCACATTAACTGAAGACGGTCACACAGTGGCGCAATTTTTGTTCAACCACGTTATTTCACGGTTCAGAGTCCCTTAGGCCATCATCACGGATCACGGGAAGCATTTCCGTAATCACATGATGACTGAACTAACAACTCAGCTAGGCTTACGGCATGATAGTTCGACTCCATACTATCCTCAGGCCAATGGCCAAGTTGAAGCCATCAACAAGGTTCTTGTTAGGATGCTTAAACGTACCGTTGGCATGCATAAGTCTAATTGGCACCTAATGTTGTTCCCCGCCTTGTGGGTCTACCGAACCTCTGTGAAGGATGCCACCGGTTTCACTCCATTTCAATTAGTTTACGCACTGGAGGCTACCCTTCCCATCTAATGCGAGATCCCTTCATTGAAGTTAGCCGTCGAGTTACTTCCCAACACTACTCTGGTAGAAGAACGCCTTCTTTACCTAGAATGGCTGGATGAGACCCGTCGGCTAGCCTCTCTAGCTATCGAAGCACAGAAGAAGAGAGTGAAAACTCACTTCGATCATACTGTCCATCCTCATTCTTTTGTTGAGGGAGATTTAGTCCTGCTATATGATCAAGCGAATGACAAGCTGGGGGTAGGAAAACTCGAGCCCATGTGGCTAGGGCCTTATATTGTAAAGAGAGTTTTGCAGAAAGGGGAATATGAGCTAATTGACTACGAAGGGAATCCTCTCGATAAGCCCCGAAACGGGTTGTACTTGAAAAAGTACTATGCGTGAATCCCATGCAATTCAGTTTGTACATACGTGTGTTTTAGCAGGTGTGCTGTGTGTGTGTGTTTTCATGTTTTGGCTTGGTGTGAAGGCGTGATTGCCGCTTATTGTGTCTTTTGCTTCTTGTGCAGATGTTTGGTGCACCTTACGTTGGTTTCGTTGATGGTGCCTGCCACAGCACCCGCAACTTGTCTTCTGCGGCGTGGGTGATCTACGATCCTCACGGTGAGTTGATAGATCTTCAAGGTGTGTGTTTAGGTTGTACCACAAACAATGTCGCTGAATATAGTGTTGTGATTGAATTACTGGACGAGGCGATTAATCTTGATATTCGTACATTGGTTGTGAACCTAGACTCTCAACTTGTCGTCCACCAGCTCAATGGGCGATATTCCGTCAGAGACCATCGCATTTTAAGGTTGTATTTACGTGTTAAATTGTTAGAGAGGAATTTTGATTTCATTACATATCAGCATATTCCACGACGATTGAACACGTTATCTGATGCATTGGCTAATCATGTATTAGACAGACATTTGTGTAACATGTAATCAAAACATCATACAAGAAAGCATATAAAGCACAATAATAGACCATAGGAATATGTATGTATATATATATCGTGTGGCGCACCGAGGTGCTCAAAAATAAGTGTACATGTCTAAATAGAGTCTGCATTCTCTATACATCTGAGACACATGTCTCTCAAAAAATCACCAGCAGGAAATAAAAACCTAGGTGTCTACTACGGCGGGTTGTGTTCCCTATAGTGCACAGCCGCTCGTGCCACCCGCCTCAACAGGCGGTGCATCCTGGGTTCCACTCCTACTATGTGGATTTGGGATGCTCTAGAGACCTCCTCGATCCCATGTAATCTAGAATCCCTGCAAGCAGGCCCTGAAGGTTCTGGATCACTGTCTCCATCGTGTCATCTTCCGGAGGAGCCAGGGCTAGAGCTCCAACGCCCTGCGCATCCCTCCATGCCTCTGGAGCCAGTCCAAGGGGTCTCACTGGTCCTACATCTGCATACCATAGCGTTCGTCATTAGGACATGTACATGAAAAAATAAAAAACATCATAAAAATAAAAAATCAAAAAATGTGATCAAGTGTCTTACCACCGTCATCCCACTGCTCTCCAGCAGGTAGTTACATGTCAGGATCTCCGTGGAAATCCATGCCGGCATATGGCCAATCCTCCACGAAGATCATCTGTCGCTCCAGCCACTCTCGGAAAAATGTCCCCCACGCCACTGGTCGTCCGCCACCTCCTTGTGGCATGACGTGAGCCCATCGCGTGGCCCTCGTCTCGCGTGGCCTGGGTGCGTCCAAAGCCATGTCTTGCAACTGCAGTGCCGGCACCCGCTCCAGCATGAGCGGGACTAAGATCGATCCATAACCAAACTGTTTCGTCTCTCCTCGATGACAGTTGGTCAGTTGCCTCTTCATGCTTGCCGTTACTGCCCCTGCCCAGTTAAACATGGTGGGATTTAGACATTCGAGGGCCAGTCGGAGATGGGTCTTCGAAGCCTCATGTTGGGCTTGGGAGCCCACTGCCCATGTCACCATGAAAAGCATAGCACGAAGGATTATGTCCTCCACCGTTGGGATTGCCACCTTTCCACTCCTTGACTTGTGTGCCTGTGGGCACACTTGAGCCATCAGCATATCTAAGGTATCACCCCCGGGTCGCTGCCCCTCCAGAATGGGCATCTCACCTCGACGAGACAGCTCGGTCAAAAAATAGATGTCTGTAGAATCGAACTCGATATCCCGGCCTCGGATGACAAATTTCCCATCTGTGGGATTCCAGGCCCTGATCAGTAGCTCCAGCAGGTCAGGTTGTGCCCATAAGCATGGAGTTAGGAAAAATTTGAGTAATCCACATCCCCGCAATGTGTTTCGGCACCTCGCATCGGAAAAAGCCTCTATATCATTATTATCATGCGCGCGTTCTTGCCAAACGAACACCATTATAACCCTGCATGATGAAAATTTCCATTAGCGCCTTGTTTGCAAATTTTTAAACGTGATTTTATTAAAAAAATTGTCGCGCAGCATCATCGCGTCTGTTTCTAAAATAGACGCGATGATAATGGGCACCTGTGTTATTTTTCCTGAGTCATTGCGGAATTAAATCACTTTTCCGCGATGATCCGGGCGCAGTCTGTGTAAATTTTTATCGGTCATTGCGGACCCGATAGCAAAACCCGCGCTGACGGAGAGCGGAATGCAGATTAAAAATCCGCCCAAATGCACACATCCCACCGTCAAATACAGCTAAAAAATCATTAAATCAGAGCGCAGGGCAATGTGTGTCTACCTGGAACTGGTTTCGGGACGAATGATGCACGTACGGGGCCGAATTTCGTTCACCAACCTCAATGCTCCAAGTTGCTCCACAGTGACTGAATGGTAACAATGGTAAAAAATTATGGTTTAACCTCCCTATTTATGGTAATTTTGTGAAATTAAATATTACATTTCATAAAAGTTGGTTTTTCCCATGGTTTTTGCTATATGCATGGTCAAAATATGGTTTTTAACTATGTCCTCATACGCATTGTTCATATTATCTTGAACGGGTTTACGTGTGCAGTGTTCTTTGTGCACGATCTCAGGTGGTGGAATTACGACAGTTTTATATGCACTTGATCCCGAAAAGTCATCTTTAAGCTCTTTTCCGACTTGAAACATGAAAAGATGGCCGAGTTTTCCTCTTGACTCGTTAAAAGAAATGAGAGGCGGTCGCCTTTAAGCTCTTTTTTCAACTGTTTAAACATAAAAAGATCGTCGGGTTTTTGTCATTTCAGACTCGTTATTAGTTACGAAACGGTTTGCTTCTGACCGCTTTTTTACTTTTTCGGGTCGAAGTTACTACTTACGAAAAGTACTCCTCGATTATAATGGTCGAGCGGTTCTTTCGAGTATTGTTTTATACTTTTTCGGGCTCGAGAGACACAACTCTATGAAAAATGACCCCCCTGGAGTTTTGTTTTCCGTGTCTTTTTCAAACTCTCTAAACATGAAAAAGACTCTGAGTTTCACCTATGTCGGACTCATTAAACCCTGACGGCATTGGACTCGTCACCATGACGAGACTCGAGCTTCTCCTTCGTAGGGCTCGTTAAACTATTACTAGGTTGGATTCAACAACATGTTTATCATTGATTGTCTATGGCAGCTAGTCACTCTTGAACATCGACACCTTTGCTTTTTGTCGGGTTGGGACATCCATACATCGTCATTTGGCCTTCCACGGGTTTGGGTTATCATTCTAGCCTCATTTCATGCGATTCATGCCGTCTCCTTTGTGCCTCTGATCCATCGGTGCCTGAATGCTGCCACACCACCTTCCGGATTCATGTTGCCGATATGTTCAAGAGTATAATCCTTCTGCAGTTTACACCCTCGCCTTCTCCTCTAGTACTCTTGTTACTGGGAATAGTGTCTATGCAGAGCTGCTAATCCCACTAAGGCTAGTAGCTACCTTAGAAACAAACAAACTTAAAACTACTTTCGTTTTCCTTTATGAGAGATATATGAGAGAAGAATAAAGGAGACCAACCTCTGTCTTGCGCTTGGTTCCTTTGCTCGATTCCTCTCTCTTCTGATAGCCCTTTGCTACTTGCTTTCTTGTGTACCCAGCTTCACAGAGTACCTGTAGAATCAAAGCAGCATAACACTATACGAGAACATAGATCTATTATCATAATCAATATAGGATCAGATGTATATTAACCATACAAATGCATAAAACATCAAGCACATAAGTGTATGGGGGAAAACTTGAATAGCTTTATTGATAATCAAGAAAGAGCCAAGAGAATTACAACCAATTGTTCTGACCTAGCATCATCCTCTCAGCAAGAAGCCCTTCTTCACCTCATGAAAAGCTTAGATCACCCAACACTATGATATTGCACCAAGAAACCAGCAGCACTTCCTTACAAGATACAAAATTCCAGCCTCTGGATCTCTGGGATGAGGGATCCATATATAGATGTCTGCAAGGGAGGTGAGTCAGCTTGAGATTTGATTAGTGTCTTCCCTCTGATAGTTCTTGATTCCACTTGGAGATTGATGATCTCTTACTCATCCCTGGTCGAATTCAGAGAGGCAAGTGTCAGAGGAGAAGTTTCTGGAAGATTCCATGCTTTTCCACCTTGCGGATTGACCCTGCCATTTGTCCCTTTTCGCCCATCGCACCCCATAGAAGGGCTTTTTGACATGCAACACACCTACTATGTGTATTTAGGTGGGATGCAATGCACTTTGCCTATGGAGCAGGTGAAATGGTCTAGTTTTGACCAGTTCTAAGTGGTTTGTCATGGAGAACTTCTGGGAGAAGTTGTAATCAGTTGACCTTGTTCTTTTATGGGTTGAAAAAACACCTTTAGGGACTTAGGAGCCCTTGGTTTATGGACATTTATGCTTGGGGTTGCAATGCCCAAAAATGTCTATAACAGTTTCCCCCTAAAGCATGAGGTTGTTAGTATTTTTGATGTCGAGTGAAATGCTTTATCATGAGGATCCGAAGTTCTTTCAAGCTGGAAGGAGACCTATAATAAGATACAATACAATACATTATCTTCATAATATTTTCATGATCTAGCTGAGGTGGGCATTCCCATGCTTAGCTTTATAAATTCATTTTTCATGTACATGAGACAGACAATCGTCTGAGTGTAGACTGATGATTCTAGTAGAGTCATCATCCCTTAGATTGGATGATTATCTGTGCAGCAATGATGTACATTTGATGTCTTTATTTTCCTGAATATATATCGTAGCCCGGATGGATGAAACTAGATCCGGGGTCTTCAATCTCGTTCGATCTTCACTCAAAGTACAAGTCGATCCATGTGAGAGATGTTCTGGAGTCGAACATGGAAAGACATCGCCTGATTACCAGCCAATGATGTAAGCCGTTAACAGGCGCGAGAGGAATCACCGATAATGATGATGACCCTCAAGGTACTACAGTACAATTTACATGGTGTGAATAAAGGACTTGGCGTCGAACACCACGCAAAATCTTTCGGTTGAAGGCCATTGATGTAAACCTGTCGCTGGAAGTGAGAAACTTGCCATTGAGGCATGCAAGCTTCAAAGTACTGAAAGGGTTGTTCCTAGATTGACTTCTTGGATAATGCGCTGATGTCGACAAGAAGCGATCCGTCATAGGAGGGCCTTAATGAATCCCACATCAACGCCACGGAACGGAGCAAATTATTTTAATGGAGGTGAAAACGATCTGGTGATATAAGGTTCAGGGTGGCGGTCATGAAAGAATGGAGCATAAATGTATTGCAGTGGGTGAGACACAGGTGAATTCTATGAGCGAATTCTCTTGAACATATCGGCGACACTGACATGATGGATCGGTAGCATTAACCCCAAATGTGGATGGTGTGATGGAACCATGGTGATGTGACCAGTGAATGGAACAACCCAACCCGAGTTGGATGCGGAGTGAAAGTGTCATGTTCAAGAGCGACTTGCTACCAACAAAGTTTCTTCAAGTTTTCTTCCCAATTTTTCCCCAGTCATTGCTGATCAGTACCTCTTTATTTTTGTCAAGCTTGAGGAGGATAACATATGCTTGTTCTATAATTTTCCCTTCGGGCAAACCCATCGCTATGTTTTAACAAGCCTAGCGATAGTGAAACTCGTTCTTGTCTATTATGGACAAGTTTGTCGCTATTAGGTTTTAACGAGTTTAACGACAAAGATAACTAGGTCCTTTTCAATTTTAGAGAGTCTGAAAAGGGACGTAAAGGAAACTCCAAAAAATCCTTTTTCATCATCTAATCCCTCAAGTCCGAAAAAGTATAAAATAATACAGAAGGGATGAATTTTCGGTACTTTTAACGAGACGAACAAAACAAGCGCTCGATCTTTTTGTGTAATAATCCCTCGGGTCCAAAAAGATTAAAATCTAAAGGAGGGATAGCACTTCCGGTCACTTTAACGAGTTGGAGAGGCCAATGGCTCGGCAATCTTTTCATATTTTACGAGTTAGTTGAAAAGAGCTTAAAGGAGACTCGTCTTTGAGGAACGAGTGATAAATTCGGGTAGCAGCTGATTCTAGGTAAGGTTTGTAATTTTCCAATCACGGCAGTGTTACAAGGATGGCTAACAGGATCACTCTTCGTAGCTGTTCCTCAAAAGGGGTAAACAATCAAGTGGAGGTGAATGATCAGCCAATACAAAGTGGAGGTGGCGATGAGAACACGACCAAGGCTTTAAACGCTGAAGTACTACATTCACGACGGTTATTTATCGGAAATTGGTTCATTTTTTATTTTAAAATGAGCTTAAACGCTGGGGGAAACACTTGCTCATTGCTT
The DNA here is from genome assembly GCA_031772625.1 of Pinus tabuliformis. NCBI lineage: Eukaryota > Viridiplantae > Streptophyta > Pinopsida > Pinales > Pinaceae > Pinus > Pinus tabuliformis. The sequence continues at coordinate 216,131,710 of CM062813.1, forward strand.
ATGTTTATTTTTTAACGAGCTTGAAGTCCGCGTTAAAACTGCTCGATCCAGTTGTATAATAAGAATGTCTCATCTAAAAATGGCATTTTTTCAAAGCTTTGCCCCACATCCTTTATTTATGCAAGTTAGGAAACGACCAATCCTACGAGTTTAAAGGGTTAGAGGACCTACAAATTTAAAAAAATAAATGGTCGCTCTTCGCTTGCATGCCCCCAGGTATAGTGAAATAGAGTTTCGAGGTTACACCTCAATTTGCAGACAAAACATTTGTTTTATCGGGAAAGGCCTACCTCTTTCAGGTTACCAAATATTGTTCTATCTGTGTTACAAACAAAACACTTCTTCGGCGATGTCTACCGAAATAGACAAGGGCGAGTGGCGCAGACACCTCCACTCACATAACTTTGACAAGGAAATTCTCCTGACTCGAGTAATGGCTCAGGTAATGTAATTTGTAATTCATTAACTCGTAGGCTCCTTTTGCTAACACTCGCTTAACAATATAGGGGCCCATCCATAAAGACTTGAATTTACCTGCTCCCAATTTATCAGATTCCTGGTCATAAAGCAAGACCAAGTCACCTTCTGAGAAGACACGGGGTTTGACATTCTTGTCGAACTACACCTTGACTCGTTTCTTATGGGCCTCGTTAGCCAAAGCGGCATGACGACGGGATTCCACTGGCGCAACCCCGTAACGGGTTGTACCTTAAGCGTTACTATGCATGATTCAGTATGGTAACCTATATGATTTTGTTACATTTTTGTTTTTGCTAAGGGTAATCATTTTGGTCAAGTTAATCCACTTTTTACATTTGTCGCAGATGTCTAACCTATTGGAATCTTTTGTTGGATATGCCGACGGAGCAAGTCGTGGTTCGTGGAACCTATCTTCTGCGGCCTAGGCCATTTTTAATCCGAGTGGCGAGTTAATAAGTTTTAGAGGGGTATGTATTGGTCGATCAACGAATAACATCGCTAAATATAGCACGTTGGTAGAACTTCTCTCTGATGCCATCACGCATGGCATACGCCGACTAGTCGTCAGGCTAGACTCACAACTCGTCATACTACAGCTCACTAGTATCTACTCCGTCTGAAATCCAACTATCTATCGCATGTTCCTAAGGGTCAAGATTTTGGAAAGGAAATTTGATTTTATTCAATATCAGCATATTTCCAGAAACTTAAACACATTAATTGACTCATTGACAAATTATGTGTTAGATAGATATTTGCAACATTTATTAAAAGAAGCATTTCATCAATATTTGCATTCGAATCATGTAACTTAACCAAAATAAAACTCCGAAAATCAAAAATATATATATAACTGTTTATGGTTTACACATAATGTTCTGTAACCAAGACAAAATTGGTCAAATGACCCAAAACTCAAAACGCTAGGGGGCACCCTAGTCTAATGATGCTGGTGATAACAAGTCACCGCCTGTGCAATCATGCGTAAAAGCCTAGTCCATCAACTTGGCATGCCAGTAGTATGTCGCTGCAACCTCAAAGGTAGCTCGTCAGTCCTCACATCTGGAATACCGAGAGTGAGGCCCTTGACCTGATCCTGTAATGCTGAAAGAGTCTCGGCCACATCAAGGTTGCGAAGGATAGCCCTTCCCACAGCCTCTCCTGCTGGAACGACAGCTGGCACTCTCAGGCGTACTACTGGCCGAACGGGACCAACATCTGCATGAGCACATGAGTTCTGATTAGTCTTGACAGAATAAAGCACAAGGACATTATAAAAGAGAAACGATAAACAAAAATATGGTCAAGAATTTACCAATGGCACCCCACTGCTCGCCAACTGGCAGTACCAAATCCGGGTCACCCCGGAAGTCCATACCAGCATATGGATACTTGGAAAAAACCATCTCCTGATGATCGAACCACCCGAAGAAGGTATCAGAAAAGGAAATCTGAGACTGACCAACATGTCTGGACATATGGTTGACCCATCTCTACATCCGTGGTTCAGCCAGTGGAGGTAAACCAAGTGAAATATATTGCGGCTGTATTAGTGGGATCTTTTCCAAGGCGAAAGCGGTCAGAATAGAACCATATCCAAAGTTCTTCAATCTTCCATTTTTCACCTTGGTCAACTGTTCTTTCATCACAAGGAGTACTGCATCACACCAGTTGAACACCTTTGGTTCGAGACATTCTAAGGCGTACTGCATATAAGACCGGTTGGCCACATGAAGAGCCGCACCACCAACCATCCTACCAAAGGTGAACAGAATGGTCCTCAAAGACCTGTCAGTGACATCTCGGATGATGATATTGTCGTCTTTACTCGGCTGAGATCCCTCTATGCAATACCTGCGAACGTAATCTCTCACAGATTTGCCTCCACGGGCCGAACCTGATAAAGAGATAGGGGCACCCCGCCTTGATAAGCCGGTCAAAAAATAGATGTCCACAACAGTCAAGGGGATGGATTTGCCCCTAATCTGGAACACCTGGCTGGTAGGGTCCCAAGCATCGAGCAAATACTGCAGCAAGTTGATTTGTTGCCTCATGCTAGAGATGCAGAAAAACTTCAGTAGGCCACAGTTCCATAGTGCATTTACTATAACCGGATCATGTAAAGCAAGCATGTCCTCTTCTTCATGCTCACGTGCTCGCCATGTAATAGTCATTTTGCTCCAATAAATCTCTGAAAACAAACAAGAGAAGAGTTAGATCCTAATTTGGTGAGAAACAAGCAAAAATTTCCATTGAAAACTGTGCACAAATTTCCCTCCTTGCGCCCATCGCACCTCCAACAGTGTTCTGAGTGCATTGCATGCCAACTGTCCAGTGAGTAGGCCAACATGCAACGCACCTTTCGATATAGAAAGGGTGCGATGGAGCCAGAGCGAGTTTTTCAAACCCCAGGGGCTCAAAAAAACTAGAAATCAGGCTTAGGATGCAAAATGGAAAGGATGAAATGAAAGAGCTCAGGTTTAGCTCCTACTTGGTCCAGACGGCGCCAAAAATTGTCCGCAGAATCTCCCGGAATCAGCTGGTGAAAATCAACGGGGAAAGCACCTCCAAAGCTCCAACAAGCCAAAGTTCAAATGAAATGGTAAAATGAGGGGTAAAAGCACTTTAAAATTACTTTTTACGTAATTCAAGTAAAATATTAGTGTATTAACTCATTTTCCAAACATGTATTGTTCATTTCTAACTAGTTTGATGAAGCAATTGAGCATGTAGCGCAACCTTTGAAGGAACAAAGTCATTAATGGTAAAGTCGAGAAATGACCATTATATCGAGCAGTTTTAACGCGGACTTCAAGCTTGTTAAAAAATAAACATAAGCATTGAGCAAGTGTTTCCCCCAGTGTTTAAGCTCATTTTAAAATAAAAAAATGAACCAATTTCTGGTAAATAACCGTTGTGAATGTAGTACTTCAGCCTTTAAAGCCTTGGTCGTGTTCTCATCGCTACCTCCACTTTGTATTGGCCGATCATTTACCTCCACTTGATTTTTTACCCCTTTTGAGGAACAGCTGCGAAGAGTGATCGTGTTAGCCATCCTTGTAACACTGACGTGATTGGAAAATTCCAAACCTTACCTGGAATCAGTTGCTACCCGAATTTATCACTCGTTCCTCAAAGACGAGTCTCCTTTAAGCTCTTTTCAACTGACTCGTAAAATATGAAAATATTGCTGAGCCATTGGCCTTTCCAGCTCATTAAAGTGATCGGAAGTGTTATTCCTCCTTTAGATTTTAATCTTTTTGGACCTGAGGGATTATTACACAAAACGATCGAGCGCTTGTTTTGTTCGGCTTGTTAAAAGTACCGAAAATTCATCCCTTCCGTATTATTTTATACTTTTTCAGACTTAAGGGATTAGATGACGAAAAAGGATTTTTTGGAGTTTCCTTTACGTCCCTTTTCAGACTCTCTAAAATTCAAAAGGACCGAGTTATCTTTGTCGTTAAACTCGTTAAAACCTAATAGTGACAAACTTGTCCATAACAGACAAGAACGAGTTTCACTATCGCTAGGCTCGTTAAAACATAGCGATGGGTTTGCCCGAAGGACAAATTATAGAACAAGCATATGTTATCCTCCTCAAGCTTGACAAAAATAAAGAGGTACTGGTCAGCAATGACTGGGAAAAAATTGGGAAGAAAACTTGAAGAAACTTTGTTGGTAGCAAGTCGCTCTTGATCATGACACTTTCACTCCGCATCCAAGTCAAGTTGGGTTGTTCCATTCACTGGTCACATCACCATGGTTCCATCACACCATCCACATTTGGGGTTAATGCTACCGATCCATCATGTCAGTGTCGCCGATATGTTCAAGAGAAGTCGCTCAGAGAATTCACCTATGTCTCACCCACTGCAATACATTTACGCTCCATTCTTTCATGACCGCCACCCTGAACCTTATATCACCAAATCGTTTTCACCTCCATTAAAATCATTTGCTCCATTCTGTGTCATTGATGTGGGATTCATTAAGGCCCTCCTATGACGGATCGCTTCTTGTCGACATCAGCTCATTATCCAAGAAGTCGATGTAGGAACAACCCTTTCAGTACTTTGAAGCTTGCATGCCTCAATGGCAAGTTTCTCACTTCCAGCGACAGGTTTACATCAATGGCCTTCGACCGAAAGATTTTTCGTGGTGTTCGACGCCAAGTCCTTTATTCACACCACGTAAATTGTACTGTAGTACCTTGAGGGTCATCATCATTATCGGTGATTGCTCTCGCGCCTGTTAACGACTTACATCATTGGCTGGTAATCAGGCGATGTCTTTCCATGTTCAACTCCAGAACATCTCTCACATGGATCGACTTGTACTTTGAGTGAAGATCGAACGAGATTGAAGACCCCGGATCTAGTTTCATCCATCCGGGCTGCGATATATATTTAGGAAAATAAAGACGTCAAATCTACATCATTGCTGCACAGATAAACATCCAATCTAAGGGATGATGACTCTACCAGAATCATCAGTCTACACTCAGACGATTGTCTGTCTCATGTACATGAAAAATGAATTTATAAAGCTGAGCATGGGAATGCCCGCCTCAGCTAGATCATGAAAATATTATGAAGATAATGTATTGTATTGTATCTTATTACAGGTCTCCTTCCAGCTTGAAAGAACTTCGGATCCTCATGATAAAGCATTTCACCCGACATCAAAAAGACTAACGACCTCATGCTTTAGGGGGAAACTGTTATAGACATTTTTGGGCACTGCAACCCCAAGCATAAATGTCCATAAACCAAGGGCTCCGAAGTCCCTAAAGGTGTTGTTCCAACCCCTAAAAGAACAAGGTCAACTGATTACAGCTTCTCCCAGAAGTTCTCCATGAAAAATCACTCAGAACTGGTCAAAACTGGACCATTTCACCTGCTCCATAGGCAAAGTGCGTTGCATCCCACCTGAATACACACAGTAGGTGCGTTGCATGTCAAAAAGCCCTTCTATGGGGTGTGATGGGCGAGAAGGGACAAATGGCAAGGTCAATCCGCAAGGTGGAAAAGCATGGAATCTTCCAAAAACTTCTCCTGTGACACTTGCCTCTCTGAATTCGACCAGGGATGAGTAAGAGATCATCAATCTCCAAGTGGAATCAAGAACTATCAGAGGGAAGACACTAATCAAATCTCAAGCTGACTCACCTCCCTTGCAGACATCTATATATGGATCCCTCATCCCAGAGATCCAGAGGCTGGAATTTTGTATCTTGTAAGGAAGTGCTGTTCGTTTCTTGGTGCAATATCATAGTGTTGGGTGATCTAAGCTTTTCATGAGGTGAAGAAGGGCTTCTTGCTAAGAGGATGATGCTGGGTCAGAACAATTGGTTGTAATTCTCTTGGCTCTTTCTTGATTATCAATAAAGCTATTCAAGTTTTCCTCCATACACTTGTGTTATTGATGTTTTATGCATTTGTATGGTTAATATACATCTGATCCTATATTGCTTATGATAATAGATCTATGTTCTCGTATAGTGTTATGCTGCTTTGATTCTACAGGTACTCTGTGAAGTTGGGTACACAAGAAAGAAAGTAGCAAAGGACTATCAGAAGAGAGAGGAATCGAGCAAGGAACCAAGCGCAAGACAAAGGTTGGTCTCCTTTATTATTCTCTCATCTATCTCTCATAAAGGAAAACGAAAGTAGTTTTAAGTTTGTTTGTTTCTAAGGCAGCTACCAGCCTTAGTGGTATTAGCACCTCTGCATAGACACTATTCCTAGTAACAAAATAGCGACTCCGCTGGGGAGTCAGCTTTTGAGATTTGATTAGTAAACTCAAAGGTCAGGAGAATTTCCTCGTCAAAGTTAATGTAATTTGTAATTACATTATTGGTGATTCATCTCGCCATCTCTGGGATCCCTCATCCCAGAGATCCAGAGGCTGGAATTTTGTATCTTGTAAGGAAGTGCTACTGGTTTTTTCATGCAATATCATAGTGTTGGGTGATCTAAGCTTTTCATGAGGTGAAGAAGGGCTTCTTGCTGAGAGGATGATGCTGGGTCAGAACAATTGGTTGTAATTCTCTTGGCTCTTTCTTGATTATCAATAAAGCTATTCAAGTTTTCCTCCATACACTTGTGTGATTGATGTTTTATGCATTTGTATGGTTAATATACATCTGATCCTATATTGCTTATGATAATAGATCTATGTTCTCATATAGTGTTATGCTGCTTTGATTCTACAGGTACTCTGTGAAGCTAGGTACACAAGAAATCAAGTAGCAAAGGACTATCAGAAGAGAGAAGAATCAAGCAAGGAACCAAGCGCAAGACAGAGGTTGGTTTCCTTTATTCTTCTCTCATCTATCTCTCATAAAGGAAAATGAAAGTAGTTTTAAGTTTGTTTGTTTCTAAGGTAGCTACCAACCTTAGTGGGATTAGCAGCTCTGCATAAACACTATTCCCGGTAACAAAATGGCGACTCTTTCGTTTAATCAAATCAAATCTCGAAAGCTGACTCCCCACTGGAGTCGCCATTTTTTTACCGGGAATAGTGTCTATGCAGAGCTGCTAATCCCACTAAGGCTGGTAGCTACCTTAGAAACAAACAAACTTAAAACTACTTTTGTTTTCCTTTATGAGAGATAGATGAGAGAAGAATAAAGGAGACCAACCTCTGTCTTGCGCTTGGTTCCTTGCTCGATTCCTCTCTCTTCTGATAGTCCTTTGCTACTTGCTTTCTTGTGTACCCAGCTTCACAGAGTACCTGTAGAATCAAAGCAGCATAACACTATACGAGAACATAGATCTATTATCATAAACAATATAGGATCAGATGTATATTAACCATACAAATGCATAAAACATCAATCACACAAGTGTATGGAGGAAAACTTGAATAGCTTTATTGATAATCAAGAAAGAGCCAAGAGAATTACAACCAATTGTTCTGACCCAGCATCATCCTCTCAGCAAGAAGCCCTTCTTCACCTCATGAAAAGCTTAGATCACCCAACACTATGATATTGCACCAAGAAACCAGCAGCACTTCCTTACAAGATACAAAATTCCAGCCTCTGGATCTCTGGGATGAGGGATCCATATATAGATGTCTGCAAGGGAGGTGAGTCAGCTTGAGATTTGATTAGTGTCTTCCCTCTGATAGTTCTTGATTCCACTTGGAGATTGATGATCTCTTACTCATCCCTGGTCGAATTCAGAGAGGCAAGCATCATAGGAGAAGTTTATGGAAGATTCCATGCTTTTCCACCTTGCGGATTGACCCTGCCATTTGTCCCTTTTCGCCTATTGCACCCCATAGAAGGGCTTTTTGACATGCAACGCACCTACTGTGTGTATTCAGGTGGGATGCAACGCACTTTGCCTATAGAGCAGGTGAAATGGTCCAGTTTTGACCAGTTCTAAGTGGTTTTTCATGGAGAACTTCTGGGAGAAGCTGTAATCAGTTGACCTTGTTGTTTTAGGGGTTGGAACAACACCTTTAGGGACTTAGGAGCCCTTGGTTTATGGACATTTATGCTTGGGGTTGCAGTGCCCAAAAATGTCTATAACAACTCTGCTCCGCCATCTACCACTTGTTCCTTATCTCGTGTCGTTGATGGGGGAAACATTATGGCCCTCCTGCGACGGGTCGTCTCCTGTCAACATCAGCTCATTATCCAGGAGATTGACCTAGAGATCCCCTTTCGTACCTTAGAGCTTGCATGCCTCAACGGAAATTTCTTCGCACGTGACGATCGACTTTCATCATTGGTCGTTGATTGGGTGATTCCACGAGTGTTCTACTTCAGCTCCTTTTTCACACTTCGTGGATTGTGCTAGACAATACCTTGAGAGCCATTAGCATTATTGGTGGTTTCTCTCGTGCTTGTTAACGGTTTTCATCATTGACCGGTAATCAAGCAATATTCTATCATGTTTGACCTCAGCACCTCTATTCGCATGTTAGGATTTGTACTATGATCAGATGGGTTCAAGACCCCGAACTCAGCTTACACATTTTCTGACTGCGTGGATTGGTTTTATGATTACATGACTCATTGATGGATGGCTGCGACCATACCTGAGTCTTCATGGATGGTTGCGACCATACCTTTATTATCATCATGGTCTCATTAGCTGGGTGGCTGCGCCCATACCACAGACCTATTTCGTATGTCTTTTGGATGGCTACGCACATGCCTAGACTTCATGTAATTCATTATCAGAGATATCAGTTTTACTTGCGTGCAGGTTCTTTCAGATGGTGTTCCAGTTCAGTTAGTTTCGTAAAGCATTTCACCCCTCCCACTCTCTCGGGATTCATACTTTAGGGGGCATCTGTTACATAATAATTTGTCACTGTCTTCATCCCAGTCTTCCTACTGTGTCATGAGTCCAAAATCATTCATGCTCATGCTCTCTGATGTTGCCAAATGACCCACTTTGCCAAAGTTTCTGCATCATCGCGACTATTTTCCAAATAAACGCGCTGATGAGCGCTCCAAAACAGACCATACGCGCTGCCATCACGGAAGTACACGTGATTCCCGCGATGGTCGAATTTCATGAGCCATCGCGACTGTTGATTTTATTTTCCCGTGATGACATGACCTTCTTCGTTACGTAGTAGCGACGTCAGCGCGTCATAACAGTTATGTACTTGCGATGATCCAGTTTGGGCGAGTTTTTCCTAACAGTCGTCCTTCCAGATGACTCCAGACCTGGTTGTTGGCCTTGTTTATGTTTCCCTCCCTTCTCTGGCATGGCTGTTCCATCATTTGTGCCTACCTTCCTTGGAGATAAGCTCATCTTCCCACCATTTATGGAGACTCCTTCTCCTATTTAAGCTTTCGCCATTGCTATGAGCTGCTAGTTTGGAATTCTTAGTCTTTGGAGCATTGCTGATAGTATTGTGAGCTTGATAGGTAGCTAGTGTGACAAGTGTGGGATTGTTTGAGAGCTTGAGGAAGGTTGTGAAGTGCCTTTGATCTTGTGTGAAACTTGTGAGTGAGAGAGACTTGTATTGGGAGATCCATCTTCAAGGGTGAACGCTTGAGGAACATGCTTGGACCCTCCTGAGAAGGCTTGTGACGTCAAGACCTGGGTTGTAAGCTTACTCTATTTTATATTTAATACAATCAATGATATTTTCCTATGTCTCATATGTAATGTACTAGATAGCTCATGATTTCTTGACTTTATGGGTAAATAGTTCTTTGTTGTATCCGGTTATGTGCTTTGTTGTATTTCCTTGCTTTGCTTCAGGTTGATTTCTCATTAGGAGAAGGAAGCGGAAGCTGGAGCAGCGCAACGGAACTCCATCGACCACCGATTGAGGTAGGCCTCCAACTCGAACTATTTAAGGAGAATTGTTGTTGATTTGTCTTTGTTTGTGACTAGACCCACTCTAGGGCTAGAGGGGTTACCTCTGTCCGTAGAGGGAACACTTTCCTGCTTCACAAATTGGCGACTCCGCTGGGGATAGTTTGGAATAGTTTTTGGATAGTTTGGAATTCTTAGTCTTTGGAGCGTTGTTGATAGTATTGTGAGCTTGATAGGTAGCTAGTGTGACATGTGTGGGATTGTTTGAGAGCTTGAGGAAGGTTTTGAAGTGCTTTTGATCTTGTGTGAAACTTGTGAGTGAGAGAGACTTGTATTGGGAGATCCATCTTCAAGGGTGAATGCTTGAGGAACATGCTGGCTGGACCCTCCTGGGAAGGCTTGTGACTAGACCCACTCTAGGTCTAGAGGGGTTTCCTATGTCTGCAGAGGGAACACTTTCCTACTTCACACCTAGGTTTAATGTGAATTAGCTAGAAAATCCCCTTCAGACACTGAACTTTTCAGAAACACCTGCAAGAAAGTGAAGTCTCACCCAAGGCATCTATATGGGACTGCAAGAACCTAGATAAATCTATAGTGATGAAGGAGATGGAGACCTTATACTATCATTATCATATTCAACATACTATTAATTCTTATCATTTAGAAAAAGAAAATGAGGTATACCCCTATTCTACACAGTAAACCCATTATTCATATATTTAAAATAACAATAAAATGAAATATAGGCAAGGCATCACATGATCTACAAAATACACAACATAAGCCATCTTAAATGGTTGTACAAATTTCCTACTTAAAAGCAAAATATTAATATACTTAATCATGATCTTCACAATATTTCATTAATGGAGTACAAATATCATGGTACTTCATGATATCATTTGATTATACTTATAATTTTTCATGTACACATTTCAATTAGATAGAAACAATATCAAATTCATGTATAATATAATTCAAATATAACTAGATATTGGTTGGAATTTGATGAGAAAGAAAGAAAAAAATAGAGGAAGAGATTACGAGTTTCAAATAAAATAATTACTGAATGGACTACATAAATATTGGCTAAATCATTGCACTACATGCAAGTTAAAGCTTAAAAGGCATGAGGGGCATTAAACATTGCTTGACGATGTGCCTAAAAGAAGGTATACATGTTATTTATCCTTAACCATTTATATAAATTATTATATTTACATATAACTATTTGCATGTACAATGAATACGAGTTAATAACCAATGTTTGCATTGGAAAATCTAAATGCTAGACAAGGACAAATTTCTTTGGCCTTAATTTTTTATCATTCTATACTATTTTAATGTATATGAAAAATAGAGAAGCCACAAAATCCAATCATATATGATGTTTGGCCTTGAATTTACATCCCCCCATCACCTATTTACAAATTATTTCAAAATTTGTACATAATGACTTTTGTTTTGACCCCGCGAGTCTTTGATCTGCACATGCCTTATATGAGTGCATGATAACATGCTTTGTTGTCTATGCTATCACTCTTATTGCATTGAGAGGCACATTCTACAACCCATTATGAGGGAAATGTGTGATTCCGTCTGTGCTCAACACGCAGTTGAGACATGTCCTTCTTAAAATAAAAATAAAATATTCTCTAAATAGAAATGAATGCAGATAATAAAAAGCAAAAATGAATATGTATATTTAGCTAGTTTTAATTAAAAGCATTATAAAACATCAATAATTCCAACCTCACTATGGTCGTTAGATTTATTGTTGATATTACAACCCTTCGTGGTAAAAATATTTCACTTACTCCCATAAATAAAATATTTGGATCTAATATAATTTCATATCAACTTTAAAAAGAGATAAAGTAATTAGAAGTAAAAAAATGTGAGTAAGATGTTTAAACCTTGTATTTTTAAAAAATATTTCAACACATGATTTAAATAAACTATTTGAAAATATATGTTAACTAGCAATTGCACCAGATGTTGCAAAGGAAACGCCATAAGCCAATTTCATAAGAAAGAGAATCTCGAAAAAACATTATAATAGGACATATGAAATGTCATTTCAATATTGGTAATTGAAAAGTGATCATTGCTCTAGATGTGAATCATTAAATACATATTTTTTTTAAAGGAAAACAAAACCACATTTGAAGAGTTAAATTTTCACTTACTATATGAATCAATGGGGAACAAAAACATAAAAATCAATGAGACTTGTATAATACTGCATCAAAAATTAAAATTTAATATAAAGCTTAGCCAAAAATAGTAATTTACAAAGTAAAAGGATTCTCAGAAAAAATCTGAAGAAAAGGGTTCTCAAAGAAATTCGTCAACATCATTAAAGACACAAGTCTATAACAAATGTCAAAACGCTTGTGGCCATAACAAATCCCATCAAAGGTATACTAAAACTAGAAATAAGGTCTGCCTCTTCATCGTTTTCCACCTGCACCCCCAATTTTGGGACCTTTCAGAATGTTAGCCTTTGGTATGTTACCCTTTGTTTGTGCTTTTTGTCCCTTTGCAATAGTCTCAACCTTTTTTTCTTTCTTCTCATCTTTAGTCTTCTTTATCCTTTCTTCTCTACGTGTTGATTGGAAGTAACAAATAGAGATATAGGAGAATGAAGCAAGACCATCCACACACGTTGTTGGAAATCTATGCGTATATGTTTATTTTTTTGTACTTGCCAAGTTTTTCCTGATTTATTCCTCATCCAATTCAAACACTTTGTTGTTTTGCCTCACCGATTTTTTGCTAATTCCAAGTCTAGTAACATTGCTATGAAACAGATGTTTTCTAAAGCTTATTGTAGCAGAAAACAAATCAAAGCACATAGTCAACGTAGAATTCCATCAAATTTACAAGGGAAAGTCTCCCATACACATTGTTATACACTCCACTTGAAAATAATTGTAAAACATATCACAAAATTTAATCACTTTAAAAATTGCATCACCAAGAACCAACACTATGTAAAATTTAATACAATTAAATTGTTGATAAACATTATCAACATAGTACTATTGCAATGTGCAGAAGACAAATATGACAAAGCACTTATAAGAACTCAAGAGACATTATTAATCACAAAGAAGAATAAAGTAAAGCAATTCCATTAAATTTAATGATTAGTTTGAACCTCCAAGAATCATATCATATTAAAAGATCGGTCATTAAGATATGAAGTTTGTAATAAAATAAATCCTCCAACTGAAAAAACACCTACTCAACACAACAGTTTGCACTTGATATAATTCACCTCTTCACATTGTGAAACTGAAAAGAGAGGAAAAATACTCATTTGTACTACAACTACAAAATTGATCTTTCCAATATAGACTACTGCTTAATCAAATAAGCTAAATCCCATGTCATCATCACTGAATCCCATGTCATCTTCACTGAATCCCATGTCATCTTCACTCTCCTCTTTGGGTTCCTCCTGTTGAAAAAACAAATGGTATCAAAAACACATTAACCTAATCAACTACCAACAACACTACCCAAATTTTGTAAGCAAGAGTAAATGGAAAGTTCAAAGTAGTCAAAGCAGTGCCAAGGCCAAGTCTCAAGGAAAATTATAATTATATATTTTATAACAAAAGATTGACCTCTTTCTCTTCAACTGCAAGGGCAGTAGTGGTAGTGGTAGGAGTACCACCACCACTAGAAGGAGAAACTACAAAAATGTAGAAGCACCACCACCTCCTGCATCACAACCATAAAAATTCATGTTTACTAAAATAAACTACCAACTTAATGTACATCCATACATGCATCAAATTGTGTATTCAATTATAGCGGGAATTGATGTAGAGATAGGCATACTAGAGCCCACACTCATAAGGACATCTTCAATGTTTCTCTTTTCTAAAAGCTTGGCAAAAATACGAGGTGAGTAGGATTCTATTCACCCCCACATGTCTTCCCACATAATTACTAGGTATGACTGGATATTGAAGAGGTCTATTTAGATATAGCCTGTTAGCTTTGCTACAGATTCAGTGTTTAAGGGTTAAAAGCAGGTTTAGCAGTGCTGGTTATGTTCTCAAGAGGTTCGCAGCAGAGGATTTCTTCTTCCCCTTCATCCTCCTATTCTCCTTCATTACCCCTTAATCCCTTCTCAAAACTCGTTTAAACCCTTTAAACCCTTTTCCCAAAGTGCCCGTGCATTTTATTTTAAATATTACAAAGGGCCCGCATTAACCAATTTCTTACGGATTTGGGGCATTTTTGTTTCATTTCCATAAATACCCATATATAAACTTGTTAATTGCTTTACCCTGGCATTATAGTTATAACCCTTATAATACCGCGTATATAATATAATTCATCGTCTGGGCCCACCCCTTACATGTCACATCACCCCGTCATATCAATAACCATGTGTGTTAAATTCTGACCGTCCAATCCTCCGCCCGTTGATCCGATGGTATACGCTTTCCCCGCTCTGCCAATCAGCTCGTCCTTGAGCCTGCGGGGAAGCGGTTTCCCGCTGGCCACATGCCTTAATATTATTGCATCGCGCTGCCTTGTATGTATACCACCTTTGCCTAAAGAGCGGTGCAGGGAAACCGCTTGCCGCCATCTAGTACGGTCTCCGCCCGCTAACTTTCTCGCATCTCCGCCGCTCGTCAATCGTCGGATCATCCCAGCCATGATCCAACGGTCCACGTTCTTCTCATACATATGTCTCCCGATAGCCTCCATATGCCGATTTCTGCCATCCGATTTGTTAGATCCACGACCAATATTTAATTGTGCCCCTGTTTGCTCCCAGTGTTGCTCGCCAAGTGATCCAGGCCGTTCATCTCAATCATCCAACGACCATCATTTATTCCCAGGTTATCGTCCATTTTCGGGCATTTTTCATGATTTGAGCCTGTTTTGCGTGCGTGAAGAAGGAAGAGATCGATCCAGCAACCTGCGTATTCAAACCTTCAGCTACCTGCATTCAAGAACAACACGGTCAAGGACGAGAAAGTACTGCCTCGAGCAGTAGAATTCATGCAACAGTTATGAACATTTTGCAGGAAACATTCCACCTGTTCAAGCAGTACACCAAAGTACCAGAGAATGTCAAATTTGTTAATTAAAACAATCAGAATGTATCAGAAGCCCATAATAGTTTATAAATGTGGTTGGTGGTCAATTAAGACACCTCCATGCATACCCTAGTAGAGATTTTTGTAAACATATTCTATATATACTCAAAAAAACGATGTAATCAGGTTGATGAGTGTTAGATGAATGTAATCCTGTTGTAAGCTTCAACTTCTAGAGACTGTAACTACTGTGAGACCTGTAGCTTCTGGTCTTCATTTCCAACTAATACAAGCTTCTTTTGTTGTCAATTGCTCATTTTTCACTTCTTCTTTGTTCCAGGCTGTGCCTGTTTTGCATTTGTTCATGTGTTGTGAATGTTTAGCATCAGAGGGGCTGTCATCCAACCTCTGTGCTAGAATTTAGTTGTATCATTGAATTTGTATGCAAGTTTCTGTTGTTCTAATACCAGAGAGCTATCACCCTATCTGTGTATTAGACAATAGATTTACAGACCTCCTTACTGGTTGCAGCCAGCCATCACAGGGTCCTGTGCATCTGTTGGTGTAGTCAGTCTTCTCCATCATCACACTTTCTTTAAACTGTGAGTAATTGGTGGTTAAAAGCCTTGTAGTCTGGGGGTGTTCACCCATGTCTGGGGTTCAGCATAGTAGGAGTGGTTATCTGGCTTGAATATACAGCATTTGTTTCATTCATCCACCATTTATCCAACTTTGTGTTGAATTTGTAATGTTCCCGAGCATCACTGATATACAACCTAGGTGAGTTTCTTGGGGTGATAACATTAATTGGCGCCATTGCCGGGGAGAGGAGAATCGAAGCTCAGCTTCCCTGGGAGAACGACACAGC
This sequence comes from Pinus tabuliformis, assembly GCA_031772625.1. Classification (NCBI taxonomy): domain Eukaryota; kingdom Viridiplantae; phylum Streptophyta; class Pinopsida; order Pinales; family Pinaceae; genus Pinus; species Pinus tabuliformis. Next base: position 216,147,426 of record CM062813.1, read on the forward strand.
TTCAAGCTTTGATGACAGACAAGGTTTGAACACAGTTTCTAGTTGTAATCATCTGTCTGGTGACTCCATTGGAGGAAGACCATCTTTTGGCGACTCCACATTGAAGTTCTGGCTCAGTTTGTGAGACACACTCGAAGAAATCCTCAGAAATCACCAGCTGAACCAGTGCCTGAACTTGAGAGGACTGTTAAATTGAAGAAAGCTGCACAGAAAGGGGCATCAGGATCAGGTAAGCCTAAGAAATTTAATTCATCTCTGAAAGATAGAGTTGTAGCTGAAGATTTACAGTTTGAAGATTTAGAAATCAGCCCTGTTAATAAGGAAAAACCTTCAGAGATTAGTTCAGCCCCTTGCTCAGTTAGTTCCCCTTTGAATCTCAGTCCAAAGAAAACTTCCCATTCAGTCCAAAGCATCCCTTTATCTCTGCCCTACATCACATCACTCCCTACTACTCAATCTGCTAGTATTCTTCCGAATATTCCAACCATGGCAGGATAACAAGCACCTACGAGGATTGAGAGAATTGTAGCTGCCAGATATGGACCATTGGTGTTGCCTGTGCCTTTGAATCCTATGCCTATGGGAGAATATCAGAAATATATGCCTAAATTTACTGGTACAGAGGCAGTAACAGCAGAAGAACACCTCGAAGATTTTTGCAGTTATGCTGATAATCTAGATATAAGTGAAAATGATGTGTGGATGAGAGTTTTTGTCCAGAGCCTTGATGGAGAGGCTAGGAAGTGGTTTAGAGAATTACCCCATATATCTATAACAGATATTGAAGCATTAGATGATGCATTTTTGAAGCAATGGGGAGATAAAAAGGACTTGTTGTATTATCATACTGAGTTCGATAACTTGAAGAGGGAAAATGGGGAATCGATACCTGATTTTAATAAAAGATTCAATAGAATGTACAATAAGATACCAGCTGAGGTAAAGTCTACTCCTACCTCTAACAAACTCACTTATGCCAATGCCATTGACTCTGATTTCTGTCTGTTATTGAGAGAAAGGAGATGTGCCACGCTAGCAGACATGCAGGATGCAACCCTAGAAGTAGAATCCAATATTATGGTTGCAGAGAAACTAAAGAGTCAAGCTGACAGAAGAAGATAGAGAAATCAGGCTTCTACTTCTTCTGCATCATCTTCATAGCCTAAATTATAAAAAATGACTAAGATGATAGAGTCATTGGCTGTTGAAATTTCTAAGCTAAAGGTTGAGAAAAACTCAGGGAAAACAAGGAAACAAAATATATTTGCTCCAAGAAATCAGAATCCATTTAGAAGAATAAATGAGCAGTTACAGATTATGCAGAGGGGTGAAGAAACAAAATAAGATCAGAAAGTAAAGGCGCCCTTTCAGAATGTAGTCATGGAGGAAGAACAATTTCAAGAAGACGAGGATGAAATTCATTGCATGGAAGATAAAGGCAATGCTACATTTTTTACAATGGCTGAATATGAAGAATCATTGCTGCAAGAACAAGACAGCCAAGAATGGGACAGAAGAGTTGTTCTACAAACTGGTGACAAACAGAGATATAATCTGAGATCCAATGCAAAAAAATGGCAGAGAGAAGGTTGCCCAAGGAGCTGCCATCCAAACAGAGTCACAGAATGCCAAGCAGAGAAAGCCAGCAGCTGATCCAATCATCCTCAAAGCTCCAATTCAAGAGGTAAAAAGTTCTGATAAATCATCTTCCTCTTTCAGCTTTGAGTCAGAAGTTGAAAATATCTGTGCCTCTGGTTTAGTTGGTGAAGAGTGAACTATTTAGAAAGCCTATCCTTGAAGCCCTTGAGCTAGAAACCAAGCAAACCTCCACTGATTCTGTCAATTTGCAAGATGACAAGCCTGCCATTGTGCTTAGCCCCATGGTTGAGCCTGCTGATAATAATTCTCCATTTTTTTATGTTTCATTGACCATTCATGACAAAATCCTCCACAATTTCCTGCTAGATATAGGGGCCAACCACAATCTAATGCCTAAAGCTGTAATGGAAGAGTTGGGCCTTGATATCACTAGACCGTATCATGATTTATTCTCATTTGATTCAAGGAAGGTGAAATGCCTTGGATTGATTAAAGACCTGGCCATTACCTTAACTCAACTGCCTGTGAAGAGTTTGGTCATGGACATTGTGGTAGCAGATGTGCCTCCCAAGTTTGTTATGCTGTTGTCTAGAGGGTGGATTAAGAGACTAGGTGGGACATTACAGAATGATTTATCTTATGCCACTGTCCCGGTGTTTGGAGGAGAAAGCAGGAGATTGTACATAGAAGCACAGTTGGCATACATTCTCAGTGATGAGAAGAATCCTACAAATCATCCTATATATGCAGTGGACACTGATTTTGGAGCATGCATTCTCCAAATAGAAGAATCTCAGAAGACCGAAATGCAGATTAGGAAACCAACAGTTCAGGCTTAAGAAGAGCAAGGAAGTCAAGTGTGGGAGATGTTCTTTGATGGAACATGTTCCAGGGAGACTGCAGGAGCAGGGGTGGTGCTAGTGTCTCCAGAGAAAGAAAGCATTCAGCTGTCTTTTAAGCTGGTTTTTCAAGTGACTAACAACATAGCAGAATATGAAGCACTGTTGTCAATTCTTAATGCAGCAAAAGACAGAGGAATCAAGAATCTAAAGGTGTTTGGAGATGTTGATTTAATTATACAGCAAGTAAATAAAACATTTCAAACAAAGCACCCAAATCTTAAAGCATACAGAGATGAGGTATGGAGAATCAGAGACTCTTTTGATTTTTTCTCTATCTCATATATTCCTAGAGCCCAAAATCAGCTTGCTTATTCCCTTGTTGTTTCTGCTAGTCTATTTATCCCTCCTATGCCTCCCAAGCTAGTTTATGAAGTCCAAATGAAGTACAAACCTTCCTTGCCTGATAATGTCCACCATTGGAAAGTTTTTGATGATGATGATGAGTTGAATAGATTCCTTCAAGTCATTGATGAATTTTCTGACATGCAAATTGACCAAGAAAATGAAGCCTTGTTAGAAAATCCCCAGTCCTAGCTTAGAAATAACATTGGTAAAGACAACATTGTTCAACTTCCTAGTAACCATATTCCTAAAGGCCTAATTCCTCTTGAAAGACTGTTTGATCAAAATGATGTGCCTTACAAAGCTGCCCAAAAAGAAGACCAATTTGTAATTTGTAAGCATGATATAGGAAATCCAGGTCAGCCTAGGTATGTGAATTTGTCCACTCATTTTTCAGCTGATCAAAGTGCCGAATACAACAATCTAATGAGGCAATTTGCTGATGTGTTTGCCTGGGAATACAGTGACCTGAAAACTTATGATAGGAATATAATTCAGCATAAAATCCCTCTGGAAAAAGACACTATTCCTTTCAAACAGAAGATGAGACCAATAAATCCCATGCTTCTTCTACTGATTGAAAAAGAAATTAAAAAGTTGTTGGCTGCCAAGATCATTATCCCTCTTAGATATTCAAAATGGGTAGCAAATTTAGTGGTGGTGAGGAAGAAGAGTGGTGAAATCAGACTGTGTGTTGATTTCAGAAATCTAAACAAATGCTCCAAGAAAGACAACTATCCTCTGCCAAAGATGGAGCATTGTTGCAAAGGGTATCAGGAGCTAAAGTGATGTCATTCTTGGATGGATTTTCAGGCTTTAATCAGATTGTTGTGCACCCAGATGATCAAGAAAAGACTGCATTTACCACTCCTTGGGGCACTTTTATGTATGCCAAAATGCCATTTGGGTTGATGAACGCTGGAGCCACCTTTCAAAGAGCTATGGATATAGCATTTGTGGGAGAGAAGGACAAATTTGTGCTCATCTATCTTGATGATATAACTGTTTATTCCACCGGCCATCAAAATCATTTGCAGCATTTGAAAAAAGTGTTCTTGAAGTGCAGGAGGTTTGGAATATCAGTCAATCCAAAAAAATCTCAATTTGCTTTGAATGAAGGCAAGCTGTTAGGACATGTTGTGTCTGCTGCAGGTGTTTAGATTGAACCAGAAAGAGTCAAAGCAATTTAGGCTTTGTCGGTCCCTAGATCAAAGAAGGTTATCTAGTCTTTTCTGGGTAAAATAAATTTTGTAAGGAGGCTTATCCCAAATTTTACAGAATTGGTTAAGCATTTGACCTCCATGTTAAAGAAGGGATTAGAGGTAAAATGGACTGATACAACAAGGAAATCATTAGAGTCAATTAAGAAAGCTATTATGGAGGCTCCCACATTAATCAGTCCTGACTACAGCAAGGAGTTCCATATATTTTCTTTTGCCTCTGAAGATACCATTGTAATTGTTTTATTGCAGCAAGATGAAGAAGGTTCAGAGCATCCAGTGGCATTCTTCAGCAAGAATTTGAGGGATGCTGAACTAAGGTATGATATTATAAAAAAACAGGCATATGCTCTTATTAAATCCTTAAAGGCTTTCAGAGTTTATATCTTGCATTCAAAGATAATTGCATATGTGCCTTCTGCTGCAATAAAAGATGTCCTAACACAACCTGATGCTGACAGAAGAAGGGCAAAATGATTGCTAAAATGATAGAATTTGACATAGAGCTGAAGCCCACCAAGCTGGTCATAGGTCAGGGTCTTTCCAAGCTATTGGATGAAGAAAATTGCAGGTCTTTAGACATTGATTTCCTATGCACGATTGCAGAAAATGGTCAAGTAGAAGAAGATTAAAACGCAGCTGAAACAGAGAGAAAACAGTTAATCTAGCTTCATGTAACTGGTATGTCGAAATAGTTAATTTCTTGTTGAAGCTAGAGATTCCTTCAGGATTTACTCATAGTCAAGCTAGAACTTTAAAACTTAGAGCAGCAAAGTATTGCATTATGGAAAATATGCTCTACTGGAGGGATCCATCTGGAATATTTTTAAGGTGTCTGGACAAAGAACAGTCAAAAGAAGTCATGCAACAGTTTCATTCTAGCATGTGTGGAGGGCATCATTATTGGAAGACTACAACCCATAAAATTCTCAGAGCTGGGTACTATTGGCCCACTTTATTTTCTGATTTATTTGCTTTTGTTAAGTCTTGTGACAGGTGCCAAAGATATGAAGGAAAGCAGCAGTTGAAGTCCTTGCCCTTGAAACCAATAGTTGCAAAAGGAACTTTTCAGCAGTGGGGCTTGGATTTCATTGGAGAAATCAATCCACATTCCAATGGCCAGCATAGGTGGATATTAGTAGCCACTGATTATTTCACAAAGTGGATTGAAGCAGTCCCTACAAGGAAGGCTGATCATAATGTTGTCATCAAGTTTTTGACAGAGAATATCTTCAGCAGGTTTGGTTGCCCACATAAATTAATAACATATAATGTAGCAGCTTTCAGGGCAAAAGAGTTGCTGGAAATGTGTGATTCAATGCGCATTAAACTTGTTCATTCCACCTCATATTATCCACAGGGAAATGGTCTAGCAGAATCCTCTAATAAGAGTCTGATCAGGATAATAAAAAAACTGTTAGAGGAAAATAAAAAGAATTGGGATTCAAAGCTCAAATATGCACTGTGGGCTGACAGAGTGACCATTAAAAAATCCACAAGGAATTCTCCTTTCAAGCTGGTATATGGCACTGAGGCTATATTTCTAATCCGGCTAACTCTCCCAGTGGCAAAATTCCTTCAAGAAGAACAGGATGAAGAAGAATACATGGCAAGAAGAATCACTGATTTAACAAAGTTGCATCAGATTAGAGAACAACTGGTTGAAAAGGCTGCAGCACATCAAAGAAAGGTTAAGGAAGCCTTTGATAAGAAGGCAAAATCAAATAATTTTCAGGTTGGAGACTTGGTTTTGAAATGGGATGCATTGAAGGAAAAGAAAGGCAATCATGGGAAATTTGATGCTTTCTGGATAGGGCCTTTCATCATTTCACAGGTTCAAGCGAACAACACCTTTATACTAAAAAGTATGGGAGGAGAGACAGTTTTTGACGGCCTAGTTAATGGGCGTTTTCTAAAAATTTATATGATTTAAGGTCTTTGGCCTTAAAAGTTGTAAATATTTCATCTTATCAGTTTTAGTGTAGGCTGAGCTAGACTCCATGCCCAATGGATCACTAGGAATTTTGCTATCTGATTTTCATCAGGAAGGCAGTGGTCTGCAGGTTCTTGAGACCTCACAAGGAGGATCTCATCCCCAGAAGGAGCCAGTGTTAGCTCTGCTACAGATTCAGTGTTTAAGGGTTAAAAGCAGGTTTGGCAGTGTTGGTTATGTTCTCAAGAGGTTCGCAGCAGTGGATTTCTTCTTCCCCTTCATCCTCCTATTCTCCTTCATTACCCCTTAATCCCTTCTCAAAACCCGTTTAAACCCTTTAAACCCTTTTCCCAAAGTGCCCGTGCATTTTATTTTAAATATCACAAAGGCCCCGCATTAACCCATTTCTTACGGCTTTGGGGGTTTTTGTTTCATTTCCATAAATACCCATATATAAACTTATTAATTGCTTTACCCTGGCATTATAGTTTTAACCCTTATAATACCGCGTATATAATATAATTCATCGCCCGAGCCCGCCCCTTACATGTCACATCACCCCGTCATATCAATCAACATGTGTGTTAAATTCTGACTGTCCAAGCCTCCGCCCGTTGATCCGACGGTATACGCTTTCCCCGCTCCGCCAATCCGCTCGTCCTTTAGCCTATGGGGAAGCGGTTTCCCGTTGGCCACGTGCCTTAATCTTATTGCATCGCGCTGCCTTATACGTATACCACCTTTGCCTGAAGAGTGGTGCGGGGAAACCGCTTGCCGCCATCTAGTACGGTCTCCGCCCACTAACTCTCTCGCATCTCCGCCGCCCATCAACCGTCGAATCGTCCCAGCCATGATCCAACGGTCCACGTTCTTCTCATACATATGTCTCCCGATAGCCTCCATATGCCGATTTCCGCCATCTGATTTGTTAGATCCACGGCCAATATTTAATCCCGCCCCTGTTTGCTCCCAGTGCTGCTCGCCAAGTGATCCAGGCCATTCATCTCAATCATCCAAAGGCCATCATTTATTCCCAGGTTATCGTCCATTTTCAGGCATTTTTCATGATTTGAGCCTGTTTTGTGTGCGTGAAGTGTGTGAAGAAGGAAGAGATTGATCCAGCAACCTGCGTATTCAAACCTTCAGCTACCTGCATTCAAGAACAGCACGGTCAAGGACGAGAAAGTACTGCCTTGAGCAGTAGAATTCATGCAGCAGTTATGAACATTTTGCAGGAAACATTCCACCTATTCAAGAAGTACACCAAAGTACCAGAGAATGTCAAATTTGTTAATTAAAATAGTCAGAATGTATCAGAAGCCCATAATAGTTTGTAAATGCGGTTGGTGGTCAATTAAGACACCTCCACGCATACCCTAGCAGAGATTTTTGTAAACAGATTCTATATATACTCAGAAAAACGATGTAATCAGGTTGATGAGTGTTAGATGAATGTAATCCTATTGTAATCTTTAACTTCTAGAGACTGTAACTACTGTGAGACTGGCAGCTTCTGGTCTTCATTTCCAACTAATACAAGCTTCTTTTGCTGTCAATTGCTCATTTTTCACTTCTTCTATGTTCCAGGCTGTGCCTGTTTTGCATTGTTCATGTGCTATGAATGTTTATCATCAGAGGGGCTGTCATCCCACCTTTGTGTTAGAATTTAGCTGTATCATTGAATTTGTATGCAGGTTTATGTTATTCTAATACCAGAGAGCTGTCACCCTGTCTGTGTATTAGACAATAGATTTACAAACCTTCTTATTGGTTGCAGCTGGCCATCACAGGGTCCTGTGCATCTGTTGGTGTAGTCAGTCTTCTCCATCATCACACTTTCTTTAAACTGTGAGTAATTGGTGGTTAAAAGCCTTGTAGTCTGGGGGTGTTCACCCATGTCTGGGGTTCAACATAGTAAGAGTGGTTATCTGGCTTGAATATGCAACATTTGTTTCATTCATCCACCATTTATCCAACTTTGTGTTGAATTTGTAATGTTCCCGAGCATCATTGATATACAACCTAGGTGAGTTTCTTGGGGTGATAACAAAGCCTTAGTGGAAGATGGCTTGTCTACCAGTTTATATAGGCGATAGTCTAACATCTTATTGTGGAGGGTGTTGTGAATTTTCTATCTCTTGGTCATTTCATCATGTTGCCTCAGTTGTTGTCGTTTCCTCTTTGTTTGAAAATCATGTGATGGATCATACCTCGACGAGTTGCAACATAAAAAATAAGGCATCAAAAAATCAATATTTGCTTTCTATATTATGGGACGAAATATTTAGCCCTCCAAAACTAGAATTAAACTTGAATGGAAATTTAATTCTAACAGAACAACAATTAATGCATATATACTTAAAATAAACCAACCTGTTAGGTGCACAAGGGACAAGATCTATCCAAAATTATTTAGTATCAAGTAGATCCTTTGCACTTATTCTCTATGAATTAAAAGACAAATCAGAACATTCCAGCACCAAACAATGATTTTTGAGGGGAAAAAACTCAAAAAAACATATGATCGAAAGTTCCATGGATGCATCTTTCATAAACCAGAATAAAGACAAAATAAAATAATCACACTCCACAAATATTTCTTCATGCTTGAATTAAAACTTCTACATTGTGCAAAATGGAAAAGATACCATCAAATATGCAATGAAATTCAACAAAAGTAGTAATGTTGTATTGTTTATTGATGATTTAGGAAAAGAATGAGTAGGTAAATGGAAGTGACAATATATTTGACTAGGATCCAAAGTGGGCATTTTTTCCACAATATCCATAGCATACCCAATAGAGCAATTTGTTCATTTTTTAAATTGAACTCCAAAGTTGATTCACCAAATTCATTCATCAAATTAATTATAGATTCACTGCAATCATTGAATTCTCCATTGAAACTATGATATGATATTGAATGACTTTGAGAAGCAACAATTTTCCCAATACTCCTCTCAAATAGCTCTCACCTTGTAATTGAAGCAGTTGTGAATAAGACCCTGCACGTATTACACAACAACATTCCTCCTCTCTTCTGAAGGTTGATTTTCCTGAATGCAAGCACTCAACTCTGCATTTCTCTCTTCAGCAATAGCCCATCATTCTGAATGGGGCTAGGTGAAAGTCCTTGGTGTATTTGAAGAAATAGATACCCCATGCATTGAGGGTGAAAACATTAGAAAACCATGGGATTTACTTGTAGTACAATTGATCCAGGTGGCTCCAAACACGTAGAAGTCCAAGAGGACTCAGGAAGGGTCAAAAATCAAAGTGTTTGGATTGTGCTCGAACTAGGGTCATGTTGAAGATCTTGTTGTCCTGATCGCGTTGGTGTGAACAGTTCGTCAAACTGAGCTCGTATGCAAAAGATAGAGCTCTTCAAAGTTTGACATGACAAAGGAAAAAAAAATGAGGAAGCCACAGTGTGCCACATGGCATCCCAGTGAATAGGTGGGACCCACTAAGTTTATGTGGCGACTGAATAACCACTAAACTATCAACACATGGTGCGTTAGCATGGGTCTCCTAACCCTGCATAAAAGACAAAAAAAAAATAATATTAAAATATCATATAACAAAAAAATTCATTTTTTAAAATATGGAAAATGGTTATTAATAACCATATAACAAAAAATCATATATATATTAATGTGATTCCATAACTTAACGTATAGTGAAAACGAATATGGTTATTAAAAATGTTATTGATATGGTTATGGTTATGACATAACCATATGCCACTATTTAAAACTTAACCACCAACGTACCAACCATTAATACAATGCATTCAAAACAGCACTCGAAACTCAAGGTAATACGGAGGGGGGTTATGGGGAGCGGGCCACTGGACCGGCGGACCCGCCCCTATTTTGATTAAATAGAAACATTATGTAACAAAAGAAGGGGATTCAAGATTTGATCCCCCGAACCCATCTCAATGATTATTTTTTTAACCAAACGCACCAACAAATTTTATCATAATGTATATCATAAATTTACATAAATTTTTATTTCATGAGTGCATCCAAGGAAGATGGAGGAATCAGGGGCTGGCGAGACGACATTATTTTTTTAAAATAATTTATTTCTGGTGAAATCATGATTGGGCGAAATTTTCAGAGGGTGAAATTTTTGCAGTGTTCAAATTGAATAAATTTTATGTCGATCTTACACCTCTCAACGACTCCAACCTTATGGTGCAATCAGTTTCCTAATCTGAGCAGCCGATTTGCAGAAGACCCGGAGGAGGGAATCTTTGAGGAATCTAGAGAAAATCTAAAAGATTCCTTGAGCCCTAGATTTTCATTTTCTCAGAATTCGGAAATTTGATAGTCGATTGTGCACTATTCGACGCTACAAATCTGATGGTGCATTCATATTTTCCATTTGATCATTCTATTTTTTGGCCACTTTTCTAATTGGAGTGCAGGTGTCAGCATTCATGTGCGAGCAATCATTCCATGAGATTTGATGCAACGAGATCGATGGTCCGAACAACTTCAACAATTTGACATCCTCTTCTTGAGATGGCCCCTGGATGTGAGGTATATGTAGTATGTTCATGTACTTCTTTTACTATGCATTGTGTTGCACAGATCCCCGTTTGATGTTTGATGTCGGATCTTGTTTCTTACTCGTTTTCATGATTCCTGCTTGATGTGATGCATAATAATTTGTGGGATGTACTTGTTGTCATGATTCGTCATGTTATATTTGAGTTTCCTTTGTCGTCTTGCTGATGGGATACTCATGTTGTCATCATGCATGTTTGCATTGAGATCCCTTTTATGCCATGTTGGCGGGATGCTCATCATGCATGAGTTTGTGTCATAATGATAGGAGTACCTTTTTGAATGATAGTTTCTTGCAGCGTTGGAGCCACTCTTGTGTGAGGGCATTTTTCTTGTATGATAGTGACATCACCTCTTATGTACATCATCACTAATGATAGCATTTAATGCAACGGTCTACACCATCTTGACACCGGGGCCCGGAGACCTAGTCCCTCCTAGACGAACTCCGTTATCAATGTCTTATGTTTTCATATGCTGATGATTGTCATGTTCCTCTTGTTTACAGCATGCAGATGTATTCATTGATGTTCATTTAAAAATGCAATTTAACACATCACGGAAGTAAAAGGTCTTGGAAGGGTCCTTCGTCACACCTAGACCTAGATCAACAATATGGGTTGAAATAAGGGGAACCCAAGAAGCAAATATATGCTAGTACCAATAGAAAAATATAAAGAAACTTAGAAGCACATATATGTTAGTACCGACAGAAAAGATAAGGAACCCATGGAAATAAAGTGTCGTTTCACCAAGACATTTGGGTAACATACTATTTCACTTTTATGTTATTCTATATTGTCACCCCTTATATCACTAATAGGAAAACAAAAATGTTGAAATACCATAATACCTCTTAATATAAAATGGTATAATATAATAGTTTAAATTTATAGGTTTAAATTATCTTTAGTGTAGAGAGTTAGAAGAAAAGCAGAAATGTTGTAATACCTTGAGTTTTAAACGTGTATATCCATTTCTCTCACCGTTGAACAATGGAAAAACATCGAATAGAGAAGAATAGAGTATGAGATGGAGAAAAAATGTTGGACAAAGTAATACCATGGACTTCAAATCTTATGGGCCCATTTATTAGTTGTTTCAATAAAGCAGTAAGCACAAGACCGTTAACTTTTATGATGATTAGAGTTAAATCTAGGAAGAGGAGGAAAATCTACATGGTGGGCAACAAACCATGTATCTGTCACCAAAGAGGCTCAAAACAGGAGGAAAATAAACATTTTGGGTGACACGGGTAACAAACTATCTATCACTAAAAAAGGTTTTTCAGATGATTAGAGTTCAAAGGCAAGAATAGGCGGATCATCGACATGGCAGATAGCCTGTCACTAAAGAATGTGTCATCGAGGTTGGTTGACCATCAGTATAAATGTCGTGATCCTAAAGAGTAATAATTTACATTATCAGAAGAATGGAGGAAACACATGGTATGGAAATTTACATTCTCAGAAGAACGAAGGCACATGGTAAGATGAGTAACATGGAATAGGAAAGAGAAGTATGGGGAATAGAAAGGAGAACTATAAGGTATGAGATGGAGAAGAAATGCTCATTAAATAATTGAAGCAATATCCATGGAGCTAAAGCAAACACATTCCCATTATGACGATTAGAGTGAAATGCTAAGAGGACCAAAATCGACATGCTAGCCAACAGTGTGTCATTAGAGAGATTTTTGTGTCACTAAAGAGGTTGGTTATCCATTAGGATAAATCCAAGAGTCAATATTTAATACTTTTTATGTCAGTCAATAGGTTGGCCAACCATCAGGATAAATCCAATATTCAGTATTCAACTTGTGTTACTAAAGAGGTTGGTCAACTAGTAGGATAAATCCAATATTATGTATTCAACTTTGTGCATTAATAAAGAGGTTGTTCAACCAATAGGATAAATCCAAGATTCAATATTCAACCTGTGTTACTAAAGAGGTTGGCCAACCACTAGGATAAATCCAACATTATGTATTCAACTTTGTGCATTAATAAAGAGGTTGTTCAACCAATAGGATAAATCCAAGATTCAATATTCAGTTCTTTTTGTGTCACTAAAGAGGTTGGTCAAACATTAGGAAAAATCCAAGATTCAATATTCAGTTCTTTCAATATTTCTTTTGGAGAATAGAGGATCTCAGATGGTTACAATACCTCTGACCATCATTGCAATTATCATTTCAATTCAAAATTTTTTAAAAAGTTTATAACCATTTATAAGTATGGCAGAAGCAAATTGGGCCAACAAGTTTCCATGATAAATACTCCAATGAGAGTTGCCAACAATTTTTTATCATAAATACTCCAATGATTTTTTATGACCACAAGAGAAGAAAAACAGAAAGTGCAAATATTTCATTGAGAAAATAATGGGAAAATATTAAAACTTGTAATGTCCCACAAATAAATTCACTGTACATAATTTTCTTTCCTTTTGAGTACTCCCTTTTATTTTCTATGTATGATTTATAAGGTTATAACTTCCTACATGAATTAGACGATATAACACCAATGAAAGAAGGAAAATGTTCAACAAACAAATATAAGTACTTACCCGTTTAAAGATATGTCAAGTACATAATTTTCTTTCCTTTTGAGTACTCCCTTTTATTTTCTATGTATAATTTATAAGGTTATAACTTCCTACATGAATTAGACCGATATAACACCAATGAAAGAAGGAAAATGTTCAACAAACAAATATAAGTATTTACCCATTTAAAGATATGTCAAGTATTGTCAAGTACTTACCCGTTTAAAGATATGTCAAGTATTGTCAAGTATTGTTACCCTAGAGTGACATGGATAATGATAACAAAAATTCAGTGATTATATGATTAATAGTATTAGAGTCAAACACTAAGAATTGTAAAATTGTAATGTCCCACAAATAAACAATCATTGTACATAATTTTCTTTCCTTTTGAGAAGTGCTTTTTATTTTCTATTTATATGATTTACGTGATTAACTACATTTATCCTTACTGTACATAATTTTCTTCCCTTTTAAGTAGTCCCTTTTATTTTCTATTTATATGATTTACAAAGTTATAAGTGCCTACATTTTTTAGAAGGATATAACACCAATGAAAGAAGAAAGTTGATTTACAAATAAATATAAGTTCACACCTATTTAAAGGTCATGTCAAGTAATATTACCACAGAGTGACATGGATAGTGATTACAAAAATTCAGTGATTATATGATTAATAATATTAAATGTCCTTCCAAAGTACAATAAAGGCTTTTTTCTTTCTACAGATTTTTACATATCACTTCTTCCTACTATTCTATCTATATAGACACATGCAATTTAACAAAATAGTTGTATAAAACTTGTATCATTGTTACTACATCTTGTAAAGAGGGTGTGTCTTGTTTCTTCACCTAGGAAACTTGGTAACATCTAGAAACTAGGGCCACTGTGATTAGGTGCACCCACTATGATCAGGTGCACCCACGGGCATATATGAGTCACGACCTGTTGTAAACTTTTCCTTGCTATAATGTCATACCAGCTCAACAACTCCCAATATGTGGCCTTCCATTGCTTCGAGAAGCTTTTCCTTTGTCGCTTGCAATGTATTTTCGTTACAGATATTAATTTAGTTTAATATTTTAAAAGTCATTCAAGCCCTAGATATATTTTGTTGCAGTTGTCCCTCATGAATGTATAAGCATGAATAGTCACATGACAACTTATAATCTAATTCATTATATTGAGACCAAGTTTTGAGTACCAACCTTATTTCCAGTATTTATGAAATCATCTAGCAGATAAAGAGTGAATTCATATCGATGATCCCCAACAGGTGGATTGGGCAGGTGGATTAGGTTCGGGTTCTCTGTAACCAGGCCTTCCAGTTATTGTAACCCTCTTAATTAATCATTGAATACTTACTATCTTCACCAGCGTCTTTAGGAGAGAAATTTCCAGTAAGACTTGGAAAGCCAAATTATATTAAACATCATGAATAAATGGATGAGAGACTAACTTGGAATTTTTCAAAAAACTCATATACATCCCAAACAACTCTCACAAAAAGAGTATATATATCTTATATATACAAACCAAGTTAAAATCAATGACAATGTACATACACAATGGTTGAATGTAGCTAATTAACCCTATACATACACAATGACTAAAGATAGCTAATTAACTCTCAAGAGAGATTTACAACTACACTAACTCACCAAGCAACCCGTCACGAAGAAAGGGTGAAAAATCTTGTATGTACACAATGGCTAAAGGTATCTAACTAACTCTGATGTACAATTAAACTAAATTCAACAAACAACCTCATACCCCGGTGTTAAAGTAGATTTCATAGGAGAATAAGAAAAAATTACAAAAATACGCTATCACCTCTCGAAGATTGATTTCCAGTCACTTGCTCACTAATTTCGCTAACCAGAGGTCTTTGATCCATGAGTTCGTCCACTAAAAAAATGGTGAGCCTATTCATCCACTACATGGTTTTTATTCAACCAACTTTCCTTAAAACCAACCAGAAATTAACGAAGATTCCAACCATTTGTCCATTGGTCGATTCTGCATAAATGGAGCTTGGAATGAAACCAAATTAATAACGAAGATTCCAACCATTTGTCCATTGGTCGATTCTGCATGAATGGAGCTTGGAATGAAACCCAATTCTCAAGGCTCCCTCGGGCTTGGAAAACACCTCCCGTTACATTGCTACCCTATTGTTTTATGCATTAGGGTAATAAAAGATTGCAGTGAAGTAAGGTGAATCCACAATCGCCCTTTTTTTGGTAAGGGTTGTTCTTCTTGGACTACATGTTTTTAGTTTTCATAACGAACTTGCTCTGTAAGTTAATATTTTCTTTTTAATTCAAATTAATTTCAAACTAAATTATTACGGTTTTTGTTTTCACCCATTTCGTTAAATCTGGTATTTTTTGTTTATATATACTCTCCCTAATATGGTATTGAAGCGACTAAATTGATGGAAAGTAAATCCACAATGCCCCTTTTTTTGGTAAGCGTTGTTCTTCTTGAACTACATGTTATGTTTTTGTTTTCACCCATTTTGGCAGAAAAAAATCTTTTACATACTCCCCTTAATATGGATATTGAAGCAACTAAATTGATGGAAAGTAAATTGATCTATGACCCTAATAATATGTTTTTCTTAAACTACATGTTTTTAGTTTTCATAAGGAACTTGCTCCTTAAGTTAATATTTATTTTCTTTAATTCAAATTAATTTCAAACTAATTCATAGCTATATTTCTTTTCTTTAATTCAAATTAATTTCAAACTAATTCATAACTGTTTTTGTTTTCACCCGTTTTGTTAAATCTAGCAAAAAAAAAATATTTTACATACTCCCCCTAATGTGGGTATTGGAGCAACTAAATTGATGGAAAGTAAATTGATTTATGACCCTAATAATATGGCTATTGAAAGAATTAAATTGAGGGAAAATAACTTTATCTCTACCCCAATAACGTGGGTATTGAAGGGACTAAATTGAGGGAAAATAAATTTATCTCTGCCCCCAATAATGTGGGTATTGAAGGGACTAAATTGAGGGAAAATAAATTTATCTCTACCCCCAATAACGTGGGTATTGAAGGGACTAAATTGAAGGCAAATTGATCTCTTCTATCAATAACGTGGATATTGAAGGGACTAGATTGAAGGCAAATTGATCTCTTCTATCAATAACATGGATATTGAAGGAACTAGATTGAAGGTGAACTGATCTCTGCTCCCAATAATGTGAGTATTGAAGAGACTAAATTAAAAGAAAAGTAAATAAATGTATCTTTCCCAAATGAGAAATTATATTTTATATTAGAAAATGTTAATAAATTTACTATTTTTAATATTTTTTGGTTTTATATTAAATATTTCAATTTTATTTCATATCTAAAAAAATAATAAAATTTATATATCACAACAAATATATACTTTTTATTATAAAACAAAAAAAATCATTATTAATTATTTCAAAAACTTCAGAGTTCTAACACTCAAATTCCAGAGCAATAGATATTAGAATTTTAAGTAAATAACTTTTTTCTTTTAGCTACTTTGAAATAAGCTATGAAAATCTGCATAAAGTCTCATCAGCATTAAAATAATTCATTTTAATAAAAAATAAATATACCTTATATATCTTTGATTTTCATGCATAAATAACATATCTATGCAATTTTACAACTATTATCTTTTTGACTCACTAATATTCCTTTTGTAATTACCCTATTTTTGTTTCAAGCTTCAATGCAAGGCCTTTTTAATATTCCTCTTAGCTGTGTATGGTATTTTGATTTTTTTAATTGGAAAAAATGTTTTTTTAATCATTATTAATTATTTAAAAAATTTCAGAGTTCTAACACTCAAATTCCAATAGATATCTGAATTTTAAGTAAATAATTTTTTGTCTTCACTGTAAACTTAGTTCGAGTTTTAAGGTTGATCTTTGAATTTAGAAAACTCCCTCCAGTTTCTGGATTAAGTATTTTTGAATTGAAACTTAAAAGAGGAAGATTTCAACCGTCAGAATTTAGAAAAGTCATTCATGCCGTTAAATAATTAGAATTTTTAGCTACCTTGGAATGAGCTTTGAAAATTTGCAGAAAGGCTCATGAACATCAATAGTTCTTTTGTCTTCGCTAAGGAAGGTTTAAATTACAAACTTCTTACCTCTGAATTTAGAACTTATAGGCACATTCTAATTTCGATCTATTTTTAGACTTATAATATAGAAAACCGCAGGGAATTCATCTCCTCCATGAACTTCGATTTTTCAACTCGAGTTGAAGTAAAAGTAGTCAAACTGCTGTAACTCTGCAGGCTATCATTCAACTCTGGAAAATGCTTAAATTATACTCGAGACAACTAATAGAACAACATAATAAAGCGATTTCTGGTATTATTCTTCACTGTAAGACTCGCCTGTGGCACCGTGCAATATTTAGTTGTTGTATTCTAGCTTGTATGTGCGCATAAAGCTTTTAAAGAACTAAATACTTACAGGAAAAATAATAACTAAGATTTTTTGGACAAATATAGCAGATTCTGCTTAAAAAAAAGAAGCTGAAGTTATGTTTAAAATTCCAAAAGAGAGGCCACTGAACAATTGAAAAGGCCACTCCAGATTACTTTGATATTATGCTCAAAACAACCAATAAACCCCATTGCGCTTAAAATGACAAACAACCAGATTACTTTGATATTATGCTCAAAACAACCAATAAACCCCATTGCGCTTAAAATGACAAACAAAAAGAAGGTGACAGATTAACCATGGAGCGAATTCCAGTACATCACCCGTTTCATCAAAACCTTTTTAGATCACTGGATTCTCATACCAAAATGCTCATCAAGAAGCTGGGAAACTATATAAATTCCAAACCGGTTTGTATGAATTGGTTTTTGGTGTAATTTTAGTTATGATTCATTGAACCACTTCCTTTTTTCTTTTCGTCAAGCTGCGTAAATCAAGGAGGCGGGATGATGCATTGAACCACTTTTTTCGGTCTCTCTTTCAGCGGCGCGAATCAAGGAAGCAGTTACTAGCTCTCTAAGTGGTGAGATCTATGGCCTAAAACTTTTCTATCATCTAACAAGCAATCGAACGGTGCGAAATCATCCAGAATAGCTGGGAAAGTCTTTCTCAGAGGGAAACGCCTTACCACGTAATTAATTTATGTGGATGTCAACTCCATATATATCTATATATAAAAATAAAATGTAAAAAATAAATATTTTAATGTCGTATATAGTAAAATATTCAATGTTCAAAGAAGAAAAAAAGTAATTGAAAGTCAAATAAAAAATAAAAAATTATAAGTACTTCCTACTAAGTATAATAAGAGAGAGATGTGTAATTCATTCATTTCTTAATATAAAATTAATATGTGACATTTAAAAATATTCATAATAATAAACGACTTCAATGTGAGTCATAAATCAAATATTTTAATATGTAGGATTAAGTAATATTGACATATACTTAAAACTATATTAATAACAAAACAAGAGCCACGTAGTGACAATGCCACTGTTTTTTGTTTTTTTGTAAGCTTGGATGTATTTTGTGCATATAAGCTACATATAGAAATTACAAAGGCAGTGACATTGCCACCATGTTGCTCTTGTTTTATAACAAACAATGTAGCCACGTGGTGGCAATGCCACTCTTTTTTGTTTTTCTTTGTATAGAGGTATTTTGTGCATATAAGCTACATACAAAAAACACAAGAGCAGTGACATAGCCACCAAATTACTTTTATTTTATAATAGACAATATATCCTACCACATACCCAAAGCTCCTTATCCAGAAGTCAACTTCTAATAAGTACATTCAACCTAGAAACCATGTCAATCAATATGACTAACTAGTCAAAGTTCTCAAATAACTTTGTTCGACATGTCCTTTTCCCGTCCCATTCAAAAGTTGGGCAATATGTGAATATGAATATAAAGATAAATATAAAGAATTTCATGTAATAAAATATTATCTTCCATGTATAATTTATTTTATTTTAATTGAATTATACAATAATTATTATAAATGTTAATTAAATATTTATATTATTTAAAATATTATGATATTGTATTTTTAATTTTACTTTTATAATTTATAATACTAATTTTTCACCCTACTTAATATTTTGTGTAGGTTTAAATTTTTATTAATTTATTTATTTTTATATTTTAAAAAATATAAAAAAACAACATTTTTTAAAATTTAAATTTTAATGAAATTAAAAGAATATTTTTAACTTTAATATCAATGGTTTGGACGACTTGCCCATTGCAAGGCACAACCATTTGTGCTTTTTTTTGTATATAATAAAAGCATTCACAATAGGCAGAACAAAATCTGCACCGACTGCAAAGTGAAAAGTGATGGTGGTAACTAAGATTTTCAACGTATGAGGAGGCAACCTATAATAGTCATGGAGACTGGTGGCCAATCCATCGGCCTACGAGAACTTAATGTTCTACTGAATGACTCTCTTCAAGGTACTGTACACGTCACTCAACAAATTAATAACATTGGACTAAATAAGAAAATAGAACAATTAAGGCAAATGAGGCAAAGGAACCCAAACCCACATGTACCTAGAAGATAAAAAAGAGGCCAAAACATAGTTCCTTCTCAAGTTGTAGCCCAGGAAACCAAAGGAGAATCTATCCAACCCCAGGTTGAAAGACATGAGGAGGTCCCTGTGAAGATGCCAGAGGTTGAGGTTTATGAAGGAAGGAATATAAGCCAAAGAAACCAACAGAGAATTATGGTAGAGGAGGAAGAAACAAAACAAAAAATCTCAAAGAGAAAAAAGGGTAAACAAAAAGTTGAAATAGAGGATGAGGAAGCCGAGACAGAGGTTAGGGTTCAGGGAAAAATACCTCACACTTGTCCTACTAACAAACTGAGGTTGAATTTCAAAGCTAGAATGAATCCTAAGTTCAAAGAAACAATTATCATCCTTGATGAAGAAGAAAAAATAGAACAAACTACAAAGAGTAGAAAAAGACAGAGGAAAATAGAGTATGCTGAGAAGAACAAAGGGAAAACCCTAAAAGCAGATAAAAGTCCACAAAAATATAGCAAAAGGGTGATGCAGAGTCGAGATAAGCTGGATATCCTTATTCAAGCTATAGAAGACATAGGAAGGTGATCAATTGACTTTAGCGGCAGAGTATAACATAAAACCTAATTTTGTACAGTAAACCCTAATTTTGTTGAACCAAACCCTAATGTACATTTAACATTTTGGTTTACCCATGGTTAGTCATCAAGAAGTAATTATTTTGAGTATACTGTGGTAATATATTAGATATTTTTGCAGCCTAAGGAGTATGAGTCAACATGAGGAAAGCAAGTAGCAAAGAAAGCAGACAATTACATAGTTTTGGCATCATTTCCAGGTTCATGCATTAGTTGGTTACAAGGACATAATACAAGTTTAGCTTTAGAGATCAAGCCTGTAAAGTAGTAGATCATTTTATATGTTATCTTGCAGCATAGACCTCACTATTTTTCCAGGATACCAGCAGGAGGAGCATATAGAATCTTGATACTCTATTTTGACCAAAGATTATGTATCATATCAAGAATCTGACTAGCTAAGATAATAGGGTTTCTGTGATTTTTTTCAATTAAACTCTCAAAGATTATGTAAATATTTTGTAATTATTGCTACCATACTTCAAGGAGATGAGATTTATTATATTTTCTATATATTTCATCAAGAATATGAAGAAATGGTTGGTTTTTATGAAAATATATAGTCATTGTCTGTGTGTTTTTGAATGATTTAATTATTTCATTTTCCAATATCAATAGATTCTGACCAGTGATATAAATATCCATGCGATAGTTGGTTTTAGTATGTATGTTCTCTATGTTTTTCAATTTCTCCTTTAATAATCTCATAAATGCATTCCTTCTGAATGTTTGGAAAAGATAAATTAATTCATAATTCATCTTTGTTTTGATGCTTTGAGTTATTTTTTTCAAAGGTTCCCATCTTGATCCTCTAAAGCTACCATAGGATTCACTGTGTATGCCCTATTGTAGTGGACTGTTCTTCTTTTTCTTCATCCATCTACAGTAAATGGAAAAGGTCTAGGATCTGCTATCCACCTTGCCTTTATCAATCCTGATCAGACAACCAATTATCTTGGTAAACCTATCTAAACCTTAACTATTTGACTCCATCACCCAATGAGCTATTTATTTCAGGCCCAACCAAACCCTACATCAACACAACCTATCTAAAGATCTAGCCACAATGTAAAGGTCAGAGAGAGCCCTCTCTAGATTGAAGGGGCTAGCCTTCAATCTATAAGTTGGATTGAAAAGGTTACCTTGGAAACTTCTCTCCTACAACCAAGAGAAAATTTCTAAGAGCTAACAATGGTATTGATCCTCTTTGAAATATTTTTTTGGTTATTTATTCATGATTTTATTCAAGTGAAATATATAATATTTCTTGTTTCTTATGAGAAATAGTCCCATTTAAAAAGTCCTTTTTTTCATTCACTAAAATGTTTTCGACCTTTTTATCAAACTCTTTTTTCATATGTATTTGTGACATATATTATGATTTATACTGACATGTATAATAAACTAATTTTTTTTTTTGGAAATCTGGTTGGAAATATTTCATTCACCAAAAGGGTCGAAACAATGATACATTTTTTTGACCTAAACAAGTGAACAAGGAATACCCATATAAATTAAATTAAAAAAAATGGGTTCATTCTATAGTGATGGCAACATAACTATGCTTTGAATTGGATGAAACACATGGTTTTGTAGATTATATCATACACCTCCTCCATTTTTAACCCAAACCCTCTCTCTAACACACTTGCAAAAGGGGGTCAAATCAATATCTCATAGTCATATAATGAGTTGATTTAGGTGCAATACGATGACCTATGTCCCATATAAGTTCCATATAACCTATGAACCAAGTCCCTAAGGGATATGAGGTATAACATGAGTCTCCCTTTTCATTTATTTAACAATAAAAACATAGTTTGTCATTCATCTAATTAAATTCCCTTGTAACTCAAGAGCTAGGGTTAGATCTTGTCCATAATTTCTAAACTCAAGATGCCCAAAAATCAACTAGTTTTTCCTTTATTCTCCATAAACACTTTAGTTCTATTAAACAAATGCATGCAATTGCAAAGTTTGTTGTGCAACACTACCCAAAATAGCCTAGAAATGAAACAAAGCTTTAATGCCACATTGTGGATCCCAATACTATGCAAGTCTTCTATCATTGGATGGGTAGCCAAGCCAAGGACATGAAACTTCCAACTCTCATTATACTATTTTACTATAGCAAAACATAAATAGTTTCCTCAAAAAAAATTAAAATAATGTCAACACATACTTAAGTGTAGTGCAATAAAGTGCAATAAAATTGACCAAGCATAAATGATTAAGATTCACAATATTCAAGTTCCCATATTCAATATTAGACATCTCAGACACCATTTGTATATGAATAGTTTTCTATTAAACTATAAGCATCCAATGTAGATACCACCTCTACCACCTCTAAACTAGAGGCCATCAAGGTGAAAGAATCCAAGCTACAATGTCACAACTCACTCATCCCAAACACATTGTTCACATGGCTCAACTAATATCCATATTAAAAAGCATTCCATGCAACTAACCATTAAACAACCATGTGAGTTGGTTTTGTATATATTTATTCAGGTGACATGTTTTTCGCGCGGTATAATTTAGTTGGTTTATATATATTAGTTATGAACTTTAATCCCAAGTCCACCATCAGTGCCTTTCCGGGTGTGGTCACTTGGGACCCGTGATCTCTAACGGGATCGGGTGGGCCCCACGTAAATCCATATTTGACTATATAAGTATTAGTACGACAAGTTTTAGTTTATTAATAAATATGTACATTCATGTATATATATGGGGGTTGCGAAGGGGGACGTTGATCGACACGTATGTTTTGGTTTTGTACATATTTATTCATTTGATATGTTTTTTCACGCGATATGGTTTGGTTGTTGTTTATATATATCTATGTTAGTCATGAACTTTAATTGGTGTGACATGGTTTGGTTGGTTTGTGTATGAATTTAATTTTTGGGACATGCTTGGTTATATATATATATATATATATTTTAAGGATTTCATTTCATGGAATTATGGGATCACAAGATATGTAATTTTAAAAATAAAGTGAAAATTATGTTTTGTTATATATATATAACGTGTTTTGATGATGAATCATATTTGTTGGTTCGAAACACGTTGGCCAAAAATTTCTTTTATTTGATTTCTACTAAAAGACTTTTCTTAATTCATTATGGATCACAGAAGCTTGAATATAGGAATACACATTATGTTTATGGGGTTAAACTCTTGGACTTGATTTACATGATTAATGTATAATGTGAACTTGTTTATGTAATTAATTCATGACATGGTCACAAAACTTGTTCTATATATGTATACTTATGTACTTTTTCTTTCTCGAGTTTGTGCAGTGGAATAGTTGATTAGAACAATTGTCATTGTACTAAATTTAATGGTAATGTTAGCATTAAAGTTCTACAATTTTTTTAAAACACGACTCTCTCAAAATTCTAGGGCATTATTAATCGTCGAGTTAATTAAAGTTAAAACATCAGTAACACCTTCCACAATCTGTAGGAATTCAAGGGGGTGGTAGGTAGTGTTATACCTTGGCCTTGAGCTCCATGCGAGGAATCCATATGAAAATATTTACATCATTAACACACATGGCTATTTATTTAAGATGGATAACTCAACTCATGTTATTATAACCACACATTTACAAATTACACACAAATTGATCCAATACATTCTAGGGGTCAAAACTACGGTATTATATGAGGCCTCATTCCTTACTTTAGGTCATTGTGGTTGGGTTTTGTGATATTGAGGTTTGATCTAGTCAAATTTAGTCTTTTGATATGGAATTGAAGTGGGAACAAAGTTTATCATTAGTGCCAATGATTCTAGGTTAGTGATGGGTACAATTTACCTTGTGATAATGGAAAGATTGTATTATTAAAGTGCTAGGCACTACTTGGTCATTAAGGTTGAAGATATATGGTCACATGTTTATAAACTTAATTTCTTTGATAAAATCCATATATCTTGATTCATTATGTTCACTTATATAATCTCACATGTCCTCATGGTTGCAACCTTGACTTGTTACTTTATAATCCCATTCTTCTATCTTTTTCACTCCTCAACCTTCTCATTGATATCCCATTATCTCATATCTTCTCATTTGCTTCTATTAACCCCTAAAAAAACAAAACTTCATCCAAGAAGATTCACTAAAAGAGAGAAGTTCTAAGGAGGGACAAGGTATTTTTTTTTAATCACAATTGAGTTGGATATATTTAAAAATACTTAAAAAGATAATGATAATAAACATTGAAGTGTTATTTACAATATGAAATAATCATTCATACACCTCAAAGAGTTTGATAGCTACAATGAGTATACACACGAACTAAACACTAAGTTAAAAAGGATTTAAGGTGGCTATAAGGTAAATATGACATAAAATTATAACTTTAATATTAAGTATGACATAAAATTATAACTTTAATATTATAGCCAATTTTATGTGAAATTTGATGAATCCCACTATAATCATTAAACATGATATATATTTAATGATTTCTATTAAAAAAAATAAAGAAATATTAGAATTTCTAATTAATTTGAGAAATGTAATAAAATTGAATAGATTTTATCTTCGTAATAATTATAAACAAATACCTTTTAAAATAATACCATTTATTTATTTTACAAACTTCTTTAGATTTACTTAAATTTTTTGTATTGTTTGAATATGCAAAGGTTCTCAATGACGAAGAAAGTTTGTTGGTAGGAATTCTTAATGAGTGGGCTCACTAGGATTTGGAAGAAATTATCTAAGGCCCATCAAGATTAGTATGTAGTAGCACTCATGAACTAGAAAACACGTCAAAGGCAAAATTCGAAGGACAAACTTAGTAAGGATTTGGTACTTAAAGAGCCGGGGAAAGAACGTAAGTGTAAAGGAAGAAAATTGGAAAATGATGTTGGGGAGGAGATGGTTAACTTAGGACAAACTAATGTAATCCCAATGTACTTCCCACCTTCTAAAAACATGTATCATGAAGCTTCTTTCATGGAATATGAGGGGTTTCAATATCTTCTTTTGGTTGTCCGTTTAATATTTGTATTGTCCAGGTCTCTATGGAATATACATTTCTCTCTTGGTATGGTAACTCCTTTGATATGTTCTCCTCGATGAGCATGGGAATGTGCTCACAACCAAATCTTTCTTGAAATGGGTAATGGTACCGCTAGGTGTCCATATGTGGAAGCACAATGGTAAATGGAAAGAATGCCACCAACCAACGACAACTTCTCATAAATGGGCGAGGTTAATGGGAGAGGGAAGAGACTTGTTGTTTATTCATGGTTTTCGGTGTTTCCATAATGGTTTTGATGCACTCAACCGTGGGAGAGAATGATGCATGCTTTGAGCTCATTTATGGCTTGCTGCAACAGAGAGGGAATGTATTCCTTAACAAGTGTGCTCTCAGCTCATTTATGTTAAAAAATGTAGCAAGAAAGGTTCAATTTGACTTCAACCTTGGTCAAATTGAGTAAATCAAATTTCCACATCAATAGAACAACTTGGAGGCAATTAACTAGTGTGACATGGATCTTGTCACTCAGTTAACTCAGTAAATTCGAGTTATAGGGCTTGGAGTTCAGTTATGCATGTGTGATTGCTAAATTTTAGTAATCGAGTTCAATTATTGTTAGTTGTATTCAGTTAACTGGCCTCTAACTATTGATAGAGTTAGTTGAAGGTCAGTGATAAAGTTGAACAACAGTTTAACTCAAAGATATGTCAATTAACTAATAAATAAACCCAAAATAACTAGTGCATGCAAGGAATTCAAATTCCTCAGCTGAAGTGGAGATGACAAGGTTGTGTAACATTATTTGTAAACTAGTTCTGAGTGTAGAGGTGTTGCTTGCAATCAATGATCAATCCTTGGGGATTGCATAACCAATTTGGAGGAAATTCGTATCTTTTAGGGGCCAATTTTGCTTAGGATTTGCGCAAGGAAATAGGAGGCTTGGTGGGAAAATAATTGGTTAAGCGTTGGCCAAAGTTTCTCATAGAGCAAAGAGAACACTTATTCTTTTGCAGGTTGAGCATAGAGTTGGAGCTAGCGATTGTAATAGTTTCTCTATTCAACTGATTAATGAAAAAAGTCTTGAGGGGTTTATCCCATTTGGGTTCCCCTAGAAATCACTGTGTATTTGTGGTTTTTCTTATTTCATGTCTATCCATGTTTTTCTAAATTGTGATTTTCATTCCGCATATCAGTATAGTAGAATTGTGTCTCTTGTTTTCAGGTTTAAATCTTGAGTAGTTGCAATTTCTATCAAAATTTCTACATGGTATTCGAGCCTTGAAATCACATTAGAACCAATATTTCAATTTTTTTCCTCAGGAATTTCAAAGAAGCAGCTTCAGTGCAACATTTTTTCTTCAGGGTCGAGAGAATGTCTTTAAATGGTCCGAGATTGGAGTATGCATTGGAGGGTAGTTCAAATTTCATAGCCTGGAAGGATCAAATGGAAGCAATGCTTGATGACAATGGTGTGTTTCTATATGTGAAAAACAAATATTGCAAAACCGAGTGGAAGAAGGATGTTGCAAAGGTAAAAGAATTATTCTAGAAGGTGTGAGATACCATGTGGTTTCAAATCTCCATGGAAAAGGGACACCATTTTCTATGTGGAAGACACTGACAAAGATATTTGAAAATAATAGTGACCATAGAAAAGTGGCCCTGAAAGACAAACATTGAAACATTAGGATGCAAAAAAATGACATTATTTTGCAGTATCTCTCCAGGTTTACAGAATTTCGAGATGAGCTTGGAGGGGTCAGGGTGAATGTAGCAGAGGTGAGCCTAACTCTTCTAGGCCTTCCAAAATCATGGCACAACTACCAGGACTCTATGAATGGAAGGGAAAAATTATCGATTTGGGAAAGGTGGTGGTCCGATTTGGTTCAAGAAGAGATAAGGAGAAATAACATAGATGGAACATCATCCAAAGCCAAGGATGAAGATAATTTTTCTTTGGTTGGAAAGGGGAAGAATGGAAAAGGAAAGAAGACCTAGAGAAAAACCTGAATCCAGCCAAAATAATGGCAAGAAGAAAGACTTGAGCAAGACAAAATGTTTCCACTTCCACGAATATGAGCACTATGCAACAAAATTTTCACACAAGAATTCTAACAAGAATCCTTTAGGAGGAGCATCAGGTGAAGCATTGGCTTCATAATTCAAATTAGACTTCAACCTGATAGCATGCATGGCCAACATTGTTATGGGGAATGTGTGATACCTTGACTCTGGTGCCTCATTCCATATGACAAGGTACAAAGAGTTTTTCAGTAGCTTGGAGGAGAAGGATCTCCATATGCATATCGAATTGGAGGATGATGGGAGGTACAATGCTACAGGATATGGTACTGTCACCAATGAGAGGGATAAATCCTCCTCTCTTCACCTCAAATATGTTATGTTTGTACCTGGGTTGAAGAAGAACTTGATATATGTAGTAATTTTGGAGTATTATGGCTATGACGTTATTTTTAGTAAAGGGAAATCCTTTCCGAGACACATAACTACTAGGAAAGTGAAGCAGATTGGAGTTCGAGTCAAGAACCTATACAAAATTGAGGTGGGAGATTGTGTTGCATTGACCAACAAGGCAGAAAAAGTGCAGAGTTGAGATGTTGGAGAACTCTGACACAGGAGATTGGGTCATCTACACCATGGTGCCTTAAAAGTCGTGTAGCAAATTAACACTAGACTCCATAAAGGCTCCCTTGACTAGGAAGATGTCTGCAAGGGATTCACATTGGGGAAATATGTCAAATCCACTTTCAAAGGCCGAGATAGCAGAGCAGATGAAATATTGGAGGGAGTCCAATCTGATGTATGTGTACCCTTTTCTATAGCCTCCATAACAAAACATAAGTACTATGCTATTTTTATTGATGATTTCTCTAGAAAAGGTTGGATCTTCTTCATGTGGAAGAAGGATGAAGTTTTCTCAAAATTTGTTGAATTCAAAGCATTGGTAGAGAAGGAGATTTGGAAGAAGGTGAAAGATCTCAAGAGAAACAATGGAGATGAATTTTTTTCGCATGCCTTCAAGGATTTATATGTGAAAGTAGGTATTTGAAGAGAGTTGATAGCACCACATAACCCACAGAAAAAAGGGGTAGCTAAGAGGAAAGATAAGAGCATAGTGGGAGAAACAAGGGACATGTTGCATGATCAGGGGCTACCATTGCATCTATGGGCAGAAGCATGCAACACAATAGTCTACTTGCAGAATCAAAGTCCTCATAGAATACTTGGTATGATCACACCGGAGAAGATTTCTCTGGGAGAAAACCTGATGTGTCTCGTTTTAAAATGTTTGGAGCTTCAATTTATTGTCATGTCTTCAAGGATTCGAGGAAGAAAATTGAGCCTAAAGCAGAGTTGGGAGTTTTTGTAGGATACACTAAAACTCCACACAATTACCAGACGTATTTTCCTTCATTGAGGATGATAATTGTAAGGATAGATTTCAAGTTCGATGAGGATAAGGCTATGATATGCTCTCTCGAATGAGAGTTGAGTATCCCATCGAAGTAAGAGCTTATAGCTCCAAAGGAGGAGCCTCATGATGAGCTTCAGGAGGTTGTGGAGTAACCACATGTAGAGGAGTAGGCAGGAGCTAGAGTGAAGGTACCCACTCAAGCAGAATCTTCCAAAGAAGAGAGAAAGAGAACTAGAGAAGTTGATAGGTTGGTGCAACATGTTAGGGAGAATGTGGGAGTCCCCACATCACAATGCAGGAAGAGGAGGTCACCTGAGAGGTACAATGGTTACATGGCTCTCATGAATGAGCTCATTGAGACAAAGCCTTCTTCATTTGAGGAAGCAATTTCTCAACCTGTTTGGGTTGATGCCATGGTGTAAGAATATGAATCCATCATGAAGAACAATGTATGGGAGGTGGTGCCAAGACCAGAAGGGAAATTAATGGTTGGTTCCAGATGGATCTACAAAGTGAAGCATGCAGCTAACGAGAGCATCGAGAAGTACAAGGCCAAATTTGTGGCCAAAGGATTCTCTTAGATAGAGGGAGTGGACTATGAGGAAACCTTTGCCCCAGTTGCAACATATTCCTCAATCACATCCATTCTAACATTGGTTGTGCAGATGGGGTGGAAAATCCATTAGATGGATGTGAAGACCGCCTTTTTCAACGGTGTTGTTGAGGAGGAAATTTACATAGAGATTCCAAAAGGATTTGAGACATATGATGGGAGTCACATGTGTGCAGACTCAAGAAAGCATTGTATGGTCTCAAAGAGGTGCCCTGAGCACTATACACTCAGATCAAAAATTATCTAAGTGTATTGGGCTTCACCAAAAGTGAAGCATATGCAAACCTTTATCACATTATGGTAGATGGTAAGTTGCTTATTCTTGTTTTGTATGTATATGATTTAATATTGATAGGTGATGAGCAGCTCATCCTCTCTTGCAAAGGAATTCAAGATTAAAGACATGGGCCTCATGCATTACTTCTTCTGGTTGGAAGTATGTTAGGGTGATGGTGAATTGTTTGTGTCTCAAGGAAAGTATGCTACTAAGATACTTCAGATATTTCACATGGAGAATTGTAAGCCCATGGACACACCTCTAGCTACGAAGTGGAGAAAGGAGTATGCTTCTTCAAGTGAGGAAGCTGATGCTACTATTTACAAGCAGCTTGTGAGTTCATTGATGTATCTTGTGAACACACGACCTGACATGTGCTATGCAGTCAACCAAATTAGCTAAGCTATCGTGAGGCCTACCAAATTATATTGGAAGGCAACAAAGCATTTGTTACGGTACCTCATAGGCACAACCTAGTATGGATTATGGTACAAATGGAGAGAGGGAGTGAAGTTGCAAGGCTTCACCGATGCAGATTAACTAGGGAATCAATTCGACAGGAAAATTACATCAGGTGCTATCTTCAGTGCTGGGTCTGTAGCTATTTCCTAGTACAACAGGAAGTAGAGGTTTGTGGCGCTCATCTCAGTAAAGGTTGAATACATGGCTGCAAGCCAAGCAACATATGAAGCAATCTAGATGAGGAAAATACTTGTGGGATTATTAAGTCAGGAGATGGACCCGACAATGATATATTGTGATAATCAAAGTTGTATTAAGCTCTCTGTGAATCTAGTATTTCATGATAAGTCCAAGCACATTGATATCTGGTATCATCATTTGCGGGATGTGTGCAGAGGAGAATTATGTTGCTACAATACATTCCAACTGAGGAGCAAGATGATGGCATCTTGACAAAAGAATTGTCAAGAGGTAAATTCAAATTCCACAGGTGTAGGATAGGGGTGGTGGAAAATCCCTTGCTTGCTAGGAGGGAGTGTTGAAAAATGTAGCTAGAAAGGCTCAATTTGACTTTAGCCTTAGTCAAATTGAGTAAATCGAATTTCCACATCAACATGACAACTTGGAGGCAGTTAAATAATGTGACATGGATCTTTTCACTTAGTTAACTCAGTAAATTTGAGTTAGAGAGCTTGGAGTTCAGTTATGCATGTGCGATTGCTATATTTTAATAATCTAGTTCAGTTAATTTTCAGTTGTATCTAATTAACTAACCTCTAAATATTGATAGAGTCATTTGAACGTCAATGTTACAGTGGGACAACAATCTAACACAGAGTTTTATTAGTTAACTGATCAATCAGCCCAAAATAGCTATTGCAGGCAAGGAATTCGAATTCCTCAGTTGAGTGGAGATGACAAGGCAATGAAACATGAGTTGTAAACTAGTTTTGAGTGTAGAGTTGTTGCATGCAATCAATGATCAATCCTTGGGAATTGCGCAATCAATTTGGAGGAAATTCCTAACTTTTAGGGGCTAATTTTGTTCATGATTTGCGCAAGGAAATAGGAGGCTTGGTGGGAAAATAATTGGCTAAGTTTTGGCCAGAGTTTCTCATTGAGTAGAGAGAACAATTATTCTTTTGCAGGTTGAGCTCAGAGCTAGAGCTAGCAATTGGAATAGTTTATCTATTCAACTGATTAATGCAAAATGACTTGAGGGGTTTTTCCCAGTTGAGTTCCCCTATAAATCATTGTGTATTTGTGGTTTTTCCTATTGTATGTCGATGCATGTTGTTCTAAATTATGATTTTCATTCCACAAATCAGTAGAGTATAATTGTGTCTCTTGTTTTCAGGTTGAAATCTTGAGGAGTTGCAATTTCTATCAAAATTTCTACAATTTATGGTGGTCTTCGTGGCATCAAGCAGGCTAACGGATGGCGGTTTTCTATTGGTCTCTTGTCTTATTGTAATGATTGTAAAATTTTCTGGTATAGTTTTGTATTTTGGCACTTAGTATTTCACCTCCTTTTGGTGTTGGAACATATATAGTTATCATCCTTTGTATTGCTTTGTAAAACCAGTGGTAAATGTAGTATTTCACCTCCTTTTGGTGTTGGAACATATATAGCTATCATCCTTTGTATTGCTTTGTAAAACTAGTGGTAAATGTTGATCTAACTCATTTCTGCCTTTTGGCCTTTTGGAAGCTTTAATGTTATTCACAAATATTTGGTTAGAGGTTTACACTCTTAGATTAGTCTTTTTGGATAAGCATGTTATCAATGTAAAAAAAAATTATTAATAGAAAATTTTTGTATAGGCTTACAAAAAAAGACACTTGACACTTGTTCATATGGCATTTTTTAATGAAGTAGTCTAACTTATAGATGAAATAGCCTTTTTTAGGCCAATTCCCCAAAATCCGGCAATACAATTTTAAGATTTTTTTTGTTGTTTAAAATATATTTTTGAATGCATAAATGGATTTAGCACCCTAGAAAACCCCTAGGGCACTCATTATGAAAATTAAACATTTTAACCACAAGTTTTTAAAAATCTCTATTTGATTTTGATTAAAATTAACAGAAAAAATGTAGTGGAAAAAATCATTTCCTCTATAAATTAGACTACCTCTTTTTTAATTAATAAATTTAATTAAAAAGTAAAAGAACGCATAACTACTTTTGAAATAAATCTAAACCTTTGATTTGTATATACTATTAAAACTCTATATAATTTTGATTAAAATTAACAGAAAAAATGTAGTGGAAAAAGTCATTTCCTCTATAAATTAGACTACTTCTTTTTTAATTAATAAATTTAATTAAAAAGTAAAAGAACGCATAACTACTTTTGAAATAAATCTAAACCTTTCATTTGTATATACTATTAAAACTATTCTGGAATATTCTATAGAAGTTAAGTGCCTACCATCTATTTTATAATTATTACCAGTTAATTAAAATAATCAAAATCTTAATTTAAAATAAACATACTTATTAACATAATTTTTTTATTTAAATAATATTTTACACATCAACTTTACATTGAATTATAAAATAAACCTATCCACCAATAAAAATAAATCACAAAATAATATAATAAATAAAATAACTAATTTAAGTGTATAAATATAACGTAATTCACAAAATAATATAATAAATAAAATAGTTAATTAAATATAACGTAAACCACAAAATAATATAAACTAATTAATTTAAGTTTAACGCTACTAATTAGAATAAAGTAAAACTTTATAATGTGTACTCTATAAAATTCAAATGAAATTAAACAAAATTGTAAAATTTTATTTTCAAATGGAAAACGCATATTAAAAACATCCATACCAAGCGAATCGAAATCAAATTAAAATGTTCAGCACCGCTTGCTGCAATAAAATGAACTCAGTAGAGAGATCTGTATATATTATGTTCAAAGCAGGGCGAGGAGTGTCTGTAACAAACTACACTAGACAAGTTTGCTTTGGTAATTTCAAAATATGTGTTATGGGGCTATAATCCCATCCCTAGAACGTTTGATTTATTTATATATAACGCTGCAAAGCCTAAGTGGACAATGGTTGGCGCTGGTTTTTGAGTGTTTCACAGAGATTATCTCGCAGAAGTCTGCGAAGGATCTTTCCGGAAGAAGATTTAGGAATGGTGGACACAAACTTCACCAGTCTCACCCTCTTGTATGTAGCCACCTGCGACGCCACAAACTTTGAAATGTCGTCCTCCGTCTCCGTAGCACTGGCTGCCATCACCACGCACGCCGCTGGAATCTCCCCTGCTTCCTCATCAGGTAAACTGCACAGTATTAACTAATCCCAATGAGAACAGAAATGAATATTTGGTTCACAGAATTTTAAGAAAATATTATATATATGTGGTTACTTACGGAACCACTGCTGCGTCTTCCACAGATGGATGAGAGAGTAGAATGGCTTCCAGCTCTGCAGGAGCAACCTGCAATGTACATTATTTGCATTACACACTAACGGGTTAGAAGTTTTTCTAGTAACTATTACACATTATGAACCATTTAATTTATATTGCTACCCAATTTATATCTAAAGTCTCTGTACCTGCTACCCCATTTATATTTATATTGTTACCCAATTTATATCTAAAGTCTCTGTACCTGAAAACCTTTGTATTTGATCAGCTCTTTAATTCTGTCGACGATGAATACGTCGTCGTCGTCATCTATGAAACCGACATCCCCAGTATGCAGCCAGCCGTCGCTGTCCACTGTTTTCTCGGTTTCTGTCGGTTTCTTGTAATACCCTGCGTAATTAATGCAATGCAGTTGAGAAATACAGTAACCCTAAACCTATATTGTTATACATTACAGTCTGCAATGTCACTTTTGCACAGGGGCTTTCATCGCAGGGATCTGAGTCTGACCTCGCATGACACACTGGCTTCTGACGCACACCTCCCCAATGGAATTCCTGGGCAATGACTTTCCAGTTTCAGGATCAATAAACTTCACCTCCAGATTGGGAATAATAAAACCAACCGAACTCTTCTTGGCTCTCCCACGTATGTTTCCGGGAGCGCAATGAGTCAATGTGATGCAACTGTGTTCCGTAAGACCATAGGCCTGTATATAAAAAAGACAAAACAAAGAAACAATGTTACTGGATTCAGACGTTCATAAACTGGGACAAATAGATGACAATCCATAAAAATGAAGCTGCATATAGGTTGAAATGAGGGAAGTCATTTATTCTGAACGGCCTCAGCCGTCAAAATTGTAATGGTATTTTCATGCAATTCACTCTAAGCATGCAGGGTTGAAATTTGTTGGGAAAACTTAATGTAGGTCAATAAATTCCACCTGTTCTGTAATAATATTTTCTCCGGTAAACCTCCAAGCACCGTGTCATTAAGGGCAAAAGGAAATGTGGAGTTTTTTTTAATAAACTCCTCCAGACGCGGAGGGAAGTTTTTTAATAAACTCCTTCACTACTATAAGTTTACCTTCATTCTCATAATCTTTATCTTCGTTTTTCATGGAGCTATTATTGTTATTTTTATTATTTTAAATCTTAAAAACGGGTTAGAAGTTTTTCTAATAAACTTTTTATTTATTTTTTATTATCATTTTATAATCTTTATTTTTATTTTCATAAAAATGTTATTTTTATTATTTTTTAATCTTGAAATTTTATAATCAAAGTGATCTAAGTTAAGTTTCTAAACATCAAATTTAATATTACTTTAATCCAAAAATATATTCAGATATATTAATAACTTGTGACTTAAAGAGTATATTCAAATATACTAATAATTTGTCATTAAAGTGTATTAAAGTATATTAGAATAAATATATCCCAAAAGAATAGATAGAATTGAATCAACCGGAGAAAGACAACAAATAATGTACCCAAACACAACAAACAATGTACCCAAACACAGTTCCGAACTAAAAGATGATGTAAGGTGGAGACGAAGTTGCAATAATATGAAATACAATTAAAAACATATTTAGAAATAACAAAAAATTATATTATATTTTATAAGAAAAATATTAAAAAATATATTTTTCTATTTACAAATTCATTAAAATAAAACATTTTAATAATAATAAAAATCAATAATAATAATTTAATTTTAAAATCACTTCCAAGTTAAATATCAAATTGATGTATGAGACTTTATATTTTCTAGACAAGGAACATATCTCCATACAACTATGTTTTTAATCATTAACTCCCCTCAAACATGATCTTAATCATCATTCATATATATATATATATATATAAATTCTGAGGTGATTAAGAATGAATGTTATCCTCCACAGTCAGATTCACTTCAATTGATTTGTTAAACTTATATTAAGACCAGATGCATAATTTGCATAATTTTCCTGCCAGTAAAATACTATTATTTTCCCTGAATATCTAGTATTGAATCCATATTAAAACTAAATACATAATTTAACCTAAATATCTATTAAAATAATTTATTTTTCCCATAAATAATTCTCATCTCAATCTTAACCCCTTTCTATAAAATTAAAACTTCATAGAATCCTTTCCATAAATTTAAAACTTCATAGAAAAAATTAAAACTTCATAGAAAATAATATCAATACATATTACTTTACTCATAAAAATAAAAATAAAAATTCCGAGTGTCCAACGTTTAATTATATATTTTGTAAATGAAGAATTAATCACCCTATATGCATTATTATCATCATACACCAAGGTTAGCCTATGAACAAATGAAAATAAAACCGAATACATAATAAACCTATGCTATCATTGAATGGACAGTGTTACATAACATCATGAAATCCTTTAACGAGGCTTGGGACTATGTATGAATCCATCGACATACTTGTGTTTCAATCTGAAGCCAAATAGTTAATGTAACAAGGATTGGGATTGGGATTATGTATGAATGAACCGAAATATTGATGAAGGTATTACATATTTGGGTTTCAATAGTTAATGTAACATAACAAGGATTGGGATTGGTTGGTATAGAAGTTCCATAAAAAAATTGGGATTGTTTGGTAGAGAGGTTTCATAAGAAATTAGATTGCTGGAAATATAGATGGTTGATTATGGGAGGTTGAATGATTATGTTAAAAGTAGTACTACAAAATATAACGATATGTTTGATGCATCTTTTTTTTCTTCCTAGGGAAGTTATTAAAAATGATTGAATCTATTATGGAGCGCTTTATTTGGGTCAGGACTTAGAAGATTCATTTGGTAAAATGGTCCCTCATTGCTATACCTATTGAGGAAGGTGGATGGGGTATCATTGATCCTTCTGCGGGCAATGTTTCACTACATGAATTAGGGGAGAGGCTAAAAATAAATCTATTTCATCATACATCTGGAAAAGTATGATGAAAAATATCCACTAGCTCTTGGGGTTTGTATGGTGGGAGGTAGGGGATGGATCCAAGATCAAGATTGGATTGGACGCAATCAAAGGTATGGTGGGAAACCATTCATTATCATTTCAGATCCTTAATTTCCTTCATGATAAAGAGATTATCTTCCTTAAACAAATTTTCTGTCATAATGAACTCTGTATTGACCGACAAACATGGATTCGAGCTGCGATATATAGGTGCTTGGGGATTATGTTTGGGAATGGGAAGTATATATTGCAAATCTCATAAATGCATGTATCTCCCTTAATGATCAGGAGGACCAAATGACATGTGGGGGGGGGGGGTGGAGTTATCCTCAAAAAGGGACTTCTGATGGTTAAGGAAATATACAACGAAATGCAAAGGAAAGATAAGGGGAATTAGTCTCCAACCTAGGTTTAGGTTATTTGGAAAGGGAAAATACCTAATAATATCAAATGTTTGAGTTGGTTGGCTATTCTGGATCAAATATTGACCTGGAACAACCTATAGCGTAGAGGGTACTCTAGCCTGGGGATCTGCCTCCTATGTAAGAATAGCACAAAAGATATTGTTCATCTATTTTTGCACTACTCTTATGCGAAAGCACTTTGGGAAGGGGTCATGGACATTTTCGACATTGTACCACTTCAACATTATTCATCATTGAGATGTTGTTCGAGAATTTGGTTCAAAACACATGAAAGATACAAATTTCTTTATTTATATCTTATTTGGTCCATCTCGCACCATGGAAACAAACTTATTTTTTATAATAAATATCTGGTAGTGAGGGAGAATGTCATTAAAACTGTTGCATATTTCAAGGCATATGGACCACTCAAGAATAATGGTAAGTCCAGATTTTTCAAATGCAGAGACATTTGACAAAAATATCTAGTGGGGTTTTTCGATGGTGCATGCTCCAGGGGAAATGTGGATGCAGTGCCTATATAGTTATAGAACCAGGTAAATTCTTTCACTTCTAATGGGAATGGAGTCAAGGCACAAATAGTAAAGCAGTGCACTATGGGGAGTATTGATCGCGGCAAAATGGATTGGTTTGGAACACATAGAGATCTATAGTGTTATAGAACCAGGTAAATTCTTTCACTTCTAATGGGAATGGAGTCAAGGCACTAGTGCACTATGGGGAGTATTGATCGCGGCAAAATGGATTGGTTTGGAACACATAGAGATCTATAGTGACGCAAATGAATTGACTCAGTCAAAGGATATAACAGTTTCATTCCTCCCATATTAGCTAATTAGATGAAACACATAAGGACTCTCGTAAGCACCTACCATCATATCAATTTCCATTACATTTACGAGGAGCATAACTGGACAACACACTTGCCATCAAAGAAAAGAATGGATAAGAATCCTGGTAAGTTTTTCTTTTCTCCATATGAACAAAGAGCCAGAGCCATGACAAATACTTACAGCATAAACTTTTCATAGAACTTGGAGGTATGTAATGTCATATTGTTAATAGAAAGATAGTTTTGTTTTTTGAACGCAGATGAAAGAATGGAATCTATGGATTATAACGCTGGTAAAGTTTATAGGAGAAAAAGTAGTAACAATAGTACTGTAAGATAGTTTTGTTTTTTGGACGCAGATGAAAGAATGGAAGTTATGGATTATAACGCTGGTAAAGTTTATAGGAGAAAAAGTAGTTTCAATAGTACTGTAAGGTTGATTAAAAAGTCTTTTTAATTAAAAAACTATGAAAATTGTACTATCTATTTTTATTAATGTAAATCAAAAGCGTTTTTTCCTCCGAAAAAAAATAAAAAAGCATAATAAACCTATGCAAAACTGAAACCAAACTGAAACCAGGGATAACCGTGAATAAAAATAAAAAAATAAAAAATCATAAACCTATGCCAGTCTAAATCCGAAAGTTTGACATATATCTACGCTAACCAGGATAAATATAAAAAACTGTTACAAGCACAGATTCAAACCTACCTAGATCCAAGTTCGGAACAAGAACAGAAATATACCTCTTGAACCTCAACGCCAGGGAATTTTTCCTCGAACGCTCGCAGTAGATCCGGGGCCAGTGGAGCAGCTGCAGTCATGACAGCTTTGAGTTTCAAGAGGCTGAGATCGAACTCGTTAACAATAGGATTTTTAACGAGGGAGAGCATTATGGGCGGGACAATAGGCGCGAAGTTGACCTCATAAGTAATCAAAGAACTGATAAAGTGTCGGAGATCGAATCTGGACATGACCACGACCTTGCCTCTGTTGCGAAGAGTGGCGCAACAGATGCCCGTGATGCCGTATATGTGAAAGAATGGCATCAGCCCCAACGTGGTGAAACTTCCTACAAGAGATTCATGGACATCAAACAAGGTAGAGGACAGACTTGCAATCAGATTTCTGTGAGTGAGCATGACACCTTTTGAGGCCCCTGTGGTGCCAGAGGAATAAGGGAGTGCACACAGATCATCCTGACAAATTTGTACAAAAGGCCCTGCGGCTTCATAATTTCTCTCAAAGATTTCCTGCAATGGAATTGTATTCATGATATGCTCGTTATCTGCAATAATAACAGGCAGTCTCACTTGCCTCACCTTCTCATAAGCAGACCCAACTGTCACAACAATCTTTGCCCCAGAATCCTGGATATGTTTTTCAACTTCATTGATGTGTGCAGAAGGATTTGCCCCAGAAAACACTGCCCCGGCCAACATTATTCCCAGCACAATAATGGGGTATTCTGCCATATTTGGAAGCAGAACAAATACCACATCGCCCTTTTGAATGCCTTTGTCTACGAGCCCGGCTGCAACATTCCTTGTGAGCGAAATCACCTGACCATAGTTGTACTCCTTGCCAGTGGAGGCCTCCACTAGGGCCACCTTATCACTGTATTTCTCAGCACCTTCCAGAACAAACTGGGGAAGACTTATATTCTCTGGAACAGATACTGCAGGAAAAGGGCTGTGAAAAATGAACTCATCTTCTTTGCTTAATGCTGCAATTTGGCCTTCCATATTAATGTTCACCTGCAGCAAAACCTCAAACAAACAACCAAGTTTGCAGATGGCTCATATGAATGTATGTGTTAGCCTGAGCAGGCTTTTAAAGATATATAAATAAGTGTGGTAGATCAGATATTGCATTATTCCCTTCACCTGCATAAAATTCACGGCTTCAGCATGATGCGCCACGCGTGTGATATGTATTTCTAACCATATAAAAAGTGAAGTCGTGAATGGTGGAAAACAAGGGATGAATGGTTAGGCAAATGTGGTAAAGAAAATGCAGGTCAGGACCGACTGACGGTGAACCGTTGGGTCATGGATTCCTGCTGACTGAACTTTTTTTTTTCTCAGCCTGATTTATTTATTTATTTTTTTATTATATTGGCGGTGTAAAATGGCTTATAAGGTCGTGGAATTTTGCAAATAAATTTTATTGGCGGTGTAAAATGGCTTATAAGGTCTTTGATTTTGCAAATGAAGTAAAAGGTAAAATTTACATAAGGAAACCACAACTTG
Organism: Pinus tabuliformis; assembly: GCA_031772625.1. Taxonomy (NCBI): domain Eukaryota; kingdom Viridiplantae; phylum Streptophyta; class Pinopsida; order Pinales; family Pinaceae; genus Pinus; species Pinus tabuliformis. The sequence continues at coordinate 216,187,437 of CM062813.1, forward strand.
CAACTTGCAACTTGCAGGGAATTCGTTCACTTGTTTTCTTTATTTCTTTTTGGTTCAACCTCATTATTTTTTTTGGCTGGTTTTAGCACCTTTTGACAAATGCTTCACCAAATGATGGATAATATTTGCAGTGCAATGCCTTATAAGGTTTTTGAACTTTGCAGATGAAGTATCAAATTACTAACTAAATTGGAAAGTGGATATTTCAAATGAATAATTGGAAGGGAGAAGTTTTTTAATAAATAAGTTTAGAGGGTTAGTTTAGTTGGTCCATTAAAGCATTTCTCTTATTGAAAGGGTAGGGGTTAAATTCTTTTGATACTCTTAAGGTCGGGCTGTGTGGAAGTGATCCCTTTGGAGTGGATCTACTTAGTACAATATTCGATGGACATAATGGACATAGCTGTTACCCATTAAAGTGGATATGTGTGGTACAATATTCGGTGGAGGTAGTGGTCACTGACCTATTAGAACAATGAATCACATAAGAAAAAAAGTGAAATAGATAAATTATACATATTTCAAGAAGTTGCTGAAATTTAAACTGTGAATGATAGTTCATTGTGAACTTAAAGCCTTACTTGACCACATCTTCCATAAGTAAAGCAAGTTTGAAATTTAATCATAGACTTTGTGTTGAACATGTAAACCTTGCACCATTTCATTATTATTGTCATATTATTGTTATTATTATATGTTAGTAGGATTATTATTTGTAAATATGTCTTTTACCTTTTATATATAGTAAAGAGAGTTAGTTTTTCATAGATTATTAACAATTATTTGCAAATAGAAGGTGTAAAGGAGGTTGTCCTTCTACATGACACTAGTATCAATTCACATTTTATCATTCTCAAGGAGTGTGTGACATGTTCTTTTTATTTTTATGTCATTTGGCATATTTGATCTATAATGGGGAAAATTGTAGGGGTTAAATTTTTCCCATGGGTTAATAAACCATGTTTTCCCAAAAAATGTTTGTTTGTTTTAGTTGTAGTTCTCACTTTGCAGATTTGGGCTTTGGAAACTTCTAGAGCCATTTTGAGGCATTAAGTTGCACTTTTTGCGGTCAAAAATTTATGAAATAGCTTGTATCCCATTGATACTATTATATAGCTTATATCCCCTTGATACTATTATACACAATGATATCTTTCCAATGGTGTGAAATCACCTCAATTGGAGTTCATATGCAGAATTTATGCCTCTCACAAGTTGACTTTCCCTATTGACCACCATGGTACTGAGTGGATGTCACATCAACCCCCATTATTCACGTGTGGGGTTGATGACATGTAGACTTCCAAGAATATTTTAGAAGGTCTAAAACCATAATGCTAATTGAGTGTCATGCAACTCATATGACATGACCTGGTAGGAAGTGAATCCAACATTTTAAAGACCAAATGGTAGTTTCCAATAAGAAAAAGTGCCCCAGGATATATGAAGGCCATTTTGTACAGATCTTCCAGTTTTATTTTGTTTGATTATAATCAAAGATCATCCATGAAGGAAAATATTTCACTATTGTCACATTCATTGATGATTTGATGGATGAATGGGGTAGGATAGTTATCTTTTGGACATGCATTTTTAAAATCCAAACAATAAACACAAATTCAAATGGTACCATGTTTATTAACTATTGGAACATGATTGGATACCCATTCGTCAAAGGAACTGGAAGAAATAAATTCTATATGAATAATTTTTTTATTTGTGCCTTGATGGTGGCTTCTTTACATGAATTAACTAGTTGGAGCTTGTACTAGACTATCTTGATCTGTCATACATTTTAATTCCATGAATGACAATCTAGGGGTCAATACCAAACATTTTCTCATAAAACACAGTGAAGATGTTGTGGAATTCCTTAAATAGGGTAGCATATAATTTGAATCCATTGGGAGAATAATTTGCGCCTATGAGGATATTTTCCATGAATCCTGGTTTCCTAGAGATATTGATGCATATGGTTTCCTAGAGAAATGTTTTCCAAATTTTCTTCTAAATATATGTTATGTTTTGGGTCAACAAATTAGGGCCAATCCACTATGACAATAGAAACTTGGTATTTTATGTCGATCTTTACCTATTCCATATCAAAAATAATGGATGATTAATGATGCAGGTATGCATAAGGTTGATCTACTATGGCCATGAACTCCATGATATCCTCATTCGAAGGTAACATAGTGTCTAGGAAGTCATGTGAAGGTAGCGAAGTGAAGACTTATTTTGGAAAAAGATATTGATTCATATCCACTTCCTATTGCATCTTCAAGTCGCGTTCAACAAAGGTCGATTGGATTACTTTTTAAATGATATGAACTAGAATAAGGAACATGGATGTTACAAAAGAGATGATATCTGCAAACATTGGTGTCACCAATGGATTTGAATGTTCAAGGGGTCCACTAGTGTTAGATGATATATTATTAATGGAAGTAACCATATTGGAAGGGTTTGGTAGGGGAGGAATGAATGTAACCATTAATGTGAGGTCTTTGAACATCCTTACACCTATTCTCTCATATGTGGCCACAAGTTTTCATATTTTTGGTACTTCATAAGCTCTCACTACTATTGTATGCAAATACAAGGTTCAACCAGTAGAAAAATGCTTCTCACATCATGGTATAAGATAGATTGAAGATAGATAAATGATGGGTTAATAACCAAACACAATCCTTCTTTATAGCAATTGCACAATAGATATAGAGATAGTATACATTGTATTTTGAGGCGAAGGGGGGGGGGGAATTATTCCCATTGGGTTTTACCTCCTTACCTTACCTTTATCATATTTTGTTTTGCATAAGTTATTCAATACACTAATACCTAACATGTATACAAAGTTTCATGACTCATTGATTATAGTTCTTTCTATATCAGACCTAACACGACTACAGATTTTTAAGTCCCATTGATTATTTTTCATAGTTTTTTGTACTTGAGTACCTAACATGACTGAACTTGCAAGGATGTATTCATTATGCACACTCCTCAGTTATATTTTTTTTTTTTTTTTCTAAGTCTATTTTTTTAGCAAGCGTGAAACTTTGTTGAAAATGATTGTTATTGATGTGAAAGGTTGTCCAAATGAAATAGGAAATTATATAGTAAAATATCATATTCCAAGGCCTTTTATATGGTATATGACACTCCCTCTAATTCCATAGCAATGAGGAGATATGAAATATTTTGTCAAGATGACCTTACCAAAGTACAAGCATGTCCCATTTGGATACCCTATATTTGAAGGATTTTTTACTCCAATTACCTAGCTCAAATGGGAAAATAGGATATATGGATGGAAAGCTTATTCAATTACCTTTCTAAGGATATATCAAATGCCTCCTAAATCCCCACAGTTGAGAAGATATGAATTTTTGAAATGTATATATTAATTTCCATGCTAAAACTTAGGTCATCCCAACTAGTGTCAAGTCGACCCCAAGGCAAATTGAACCCCAAAAACATGAAGTAAAAACACTATAATTATGCCACAAGTGTGTCTCATTTAAGAAAATATCTTGGATTTTTTCTATTCTAGTGAAGTGTTGTCGCTGCTACGACACCCTCCAAAATTTCACTATATTCAAATTTTGGAGCCTAACTAACTGTTATATCAAGTGTTGTCTTGGTTTTTGGGTGTCGTTTCAAGTCATGCAATATGTTTCAAGTATTCTTGATCATCCTTGAGTGTCATTGCATTGATTAGAATATCTCTAGTGTGTTTCATGGTCATGACCCCTTTGTTTGTTGCAAAGCGACACTTTTTGGTCGAAGTCGCACACACTTTGTTTGTTGTACTTGGGGAATGTATGTAAATTGGAATTTTGATGTCTATTTATCATGACAAGCTTGATGAGTTGGTATGTGTCACACATGATTTTATGTATAAACTCATTACATTTTCCCCTTGTCCAATCTTTCAGACTTAGACAAATTTTGGTTGCAAAGTGAACCCATTAAGGAAAGAAGCACATTAGTGCACTCTTAAGACTTGAGCGAGAATCCTTCATTATTTTAAAGTACACCCTACACCGTCCAAGGGTGCATAACACACTCCTAAGCCTCTTTCCCCTTCCTTGTTCCAAACTACGTCCTAAAAAACCAAGTCTTCGTTTGAGCGCACTTCTTCGACTTGGAGGACTATGCCCTTCTTGAGTACATGAGCGCGCCTCGAAGGCCCAAAGCCTAATGTCTTCAATCTTCAAAAATGTGCCCTATGCCCTCCTTGGCCATTTTGAGCACATGAGTTCACTTTGAAGCCGTGAAGCCTCATCCTTCGTCCTTTCACACTGTGCCCTGTGCCCTCCTTTGCCTTCTTGAGCACATGAGCACACCTTGAAGCTACGAAGCCTTCCCCTTCAGCCTTCACCTCTGTACCCTACACCCTACTTGTCTCCCTTTAGCACGCAATGCACTTGCAAAGCCTAAAGCCTCATCCTTTATCCTTCAGACATGCGACTTATGCCCCCCTTTAGTTTTCTGTCTCCTCTTGAGCTCATGTGTGCGTCTCGAAGCCTTGAAGCTTCATCTCTTCAACCCTTCAACCTTTCAAAATATGCCAATGCACCCAAAAGATCTCTTTTCTCCTTCTAAGCGCACTGTTAAGACATGAACAAAAAATCTACATGAAATATGTTAGAATAGGATATTTTTCAGGCTGATGTTTGCTTGCCCTAAGTGATTGCAATTACAAGAACAAAATGGAAAACATGCATGAAGAAGATCGGGAAAAGAAGGTGTTATCACCCTATAATTGGACCTCTAGTTGAGAAAGATTTATAGGGGCAAACACAAAAATCTTTTGGTTAGAAAAACAACCTTTTCCAACCGAAGGAGGCTCCGTCACTTGAAATAAATACAAATTATGTAATCAATAACGCTCAAGGACATTTGACAGAGGTCAGACCTGTAAAAATAAATAGGATTTCATGAAAATGGTTGATAGACTTGAGAGGGAGGGTCACTGAGCATGGATCCATCATTCAGAGTTTTATATAAAATTATTAGAGCTTCACATTAGACACTTATGAAAACAAAGTCATGGCAGGTACTATTTCAATTCACAACATTTGTCATAGCATAGGAGGAGTTTCTCAAATAACTTGAAATCAGACAAAGATATTCAACCACACGTAACATAGCATGAATTGAATTCTGAAACATATATTCCATGATCAAATATCTATAAGAATACCATAAAGGAGCATGTATCTAAAGGCTAATTCCATTATAGTTTAGAAAGAAGAGCAATCATTTAGAGTGTGAGCATAAATGAATTCTGAAAAAACTATTCTAGAGTCAATTTAGAAGTGAAAAATTGAAACAAAGACACAATGAGTAACATACACATAAGAAAAGCCACAGAAACTTGAAATGCATACCACAAGAATCTCTGGTCAAGTGACAAATTTCCTGCACTGGTAATTTTATTTCAGCAAAAGAAAATACATACACAGGTCTTCTCCCAAATCCAAACCCTTTTCTCTTGTTTTGTACAGTTTAAATATATTAGGTAGAGTGAAATATCAAAATTAGATACAATGTATCTTTCATCCACTTGAGAGGATCGAAACATCTTCAATTTAGAAACATCAAGTTTTAAAAGCTAAAAGCTAAGATAAAGATAAAAATAAAATTGAAATATCTTTTTTGATAAAATCATCTTTATCTTATCTACTTCTCTAATCCCTATCCATATTTTTCCATCCATGTCACTAATATCATAATAGCAAGGTCCAAAACTGACTTGAAAGACAAAAAAATTGAGAGATAATTTGCACATGCAGTAGGCTCCAGCTTAGCATAGACACGAGCTGCACTGAGTGAAACCGAGTTGATGAGGATGATGAAAAGGCTGTTGAGTTGGAGTAGGACCCATCTGATACCTCCTTCCATGCGTGCAAAGCTCAAAACTACCTAATCACATTTGTGCAACAAAATTTTAAATTTCTGAGTTTGTCTTTCTCTTCCTACTCCAAAAAAAAACAGTGTCTAATAGTTCATCACCTGTACCTTATGACTCCCAACAAGCTTCAAAGACAAAAATCCTCCATAATTTTCCTAAAAAACATGTAACCCTAGGTAATTGCAAAATGAGCCTAGCTACATAAAATGAACTTCCAGTAATTGAGATAGAGTATATTATCACCCAAACTACCTCTTTCTCTTCTTGTTGGATGATGGCTTGGCCTTACTAGATGATGATTTGGCCTCTTTATTGGAGATTTTTTTAACTTCATCAGTTGGATGTACTACTATAAGCAAGTCACTAGGTGGTTGTTTGGACTGTTTGGCCTTCTTGAGTTGTCTCCTAGCCTTTTCCATTTTTTTCTTCATCACCCTCAATCTTCTCCTCAAAATTAGATTTCTCAAGCAATAATTCTTTAGATTTCTATGCAGGGGAAGAGTCCATTTCATGAAATGTTTGGCTCCATCAAATGCATCCAAAGCTTTTACAATTTGAGTATCATCTTCTTTGATAGTATAATTTATGGCCTTCTTGCAGTTTTCATTTTTCTCTGCTATCTAGTTAAATTGCCTTTGGCAGACTTCAATCTCTTCAAACAACCTCTGATATTCCTTCCATTAATGAAACACTAGTTTCTCTATTTCCTGAAAAGTTTCTTCCATCTTCTCTTTCCCTTTAGCTGTTGACCTTGTGATAGGTCTCCTTAGTGGCACACTAGGTTCTTTTACCTCCTCCACATCAATTGCATGCTTTCCTTTTTCTTCAGCTGTAGGCCTGTAAGGTCTCTTGGAAAATTCACTTTCTTTTTACTGTGATACCTTTTCTGTTGTGTGCCTAATTTATCTATTTTCATTTTGCAAATAGACAATCTGAAGTTGGGCCTTGGCAAGTATGTCTTGAAATTTTGTGAGTTAAATATCCTTGCTCTCCTCCATCTGAACATATTGTTTCTCCCCTGTACCCTTTTTTGGCATATCCTGCGAGATATCAACTTGAGGAGTTGTCTCCTCAATCAATTATATTGCAGAAAATATAGTCCTCGACCTAGTTCTTGGCATATGTATAAATCATGCTTCTTCCATTGGTATCTCTTATCCCTCCTTGTTTCCTTAACTATCTACGTAGCTTTGGGTACCTCGGCCTCTTCCACTGTCACTTTGGCCTTAGATGCCTCTATCTCTTTATCTTTAGGTTGTTATTCATCTGGAGAAATGTCTGCATGATCCAAAAACCTGAAGTTGATAAGAAACTATCCCAAGACATCTTTCTCTTCTCTATCTCATGCAAAACAACCATTTTGATCAGTGAAAAGTGAAATAGGCTAGGAAAGTGTTTGTCCCCTTTTGACTAAACCCTTTCTACCATCTTACATAGGATTTTAAATAGGTAATAGGGCAAATTCAAGTTTTTTTTTACCAGTGAAATGCATAATAAATATAATGTGGTATTAATACACCTTGCTAAAGCGACCATCACATGCAAAATACATTTGTATAACCTTCAACAATTGACTATAGTGATCCAAAAAATAAGTCCTTGGGAATGTGGTATCATATTTGTTTTTGAACTGAGGCTTTACAAACTCTTTGAAGTATGAGGCATCTAATTCCTTCCCTTTGAACCAACTCTTTCCCTCTAAAGGAATTGTTGTAGCTTGAAAAATGGTTTTGTCAGAACTACAAACTCTAGGTCACCTTTGAATTTAAGGGAAAACATATTTGAAAGTTGAAAATGATGGCCATGAGTATGGACTTTTTCATAAAAAGATATGTACCCTGTTAATTCAAATGTTGCTCTAATGATTGGGTCAGAGTTCACCATGTCTAGGCTTCTAGGCTCAATATGAACCACTTCTCCTCCTTTGTTTTTTCTTTTTCTAGTTGGGCTTTCCATGTGGTTTTTTTTAAAAACTACAACACAAAATTTGACTTTTTGGAACAATGACAGTGCATTGAAAAAAAAATGGAACTTTGTGGAGGAGTGACAACACAATAAACTGGAGGAATGACAACGCAATAAACAAACATAATTTTTTTGGAGGAATGGCAATGCAATAAACAAACATAATTTTTTTGGAGGAATGACAACGAAATGCAAAGGTGACTGCAAATTGACATCGCACTGGAAAGTTGGCTGATATGGATTTTTAACAAAATTTACAAGGCTCTTCTTGTTAGTGTGCCGCCAACCTTTTTACCCACGTAGCATATACAATGTGCAATATATATGGGAAAATTTTCATATAATTTTGACTGGCTAGTTTATGAATCAACACACTTTAACACCATATACATTACACGAAAACCCTAAGCATTTGATGCTATTCCCAACTTAGACCAAATTGAAAACAAGGTTTGCGTAGCGATTGTGAAACAATGCATACAATTATGACCCATATATATCTAACTGAGATTTAAATAGGAAAAATATGGCTGAAAGTGAGGTCTCCTACATCTGGAAATAAGAAGACCCAATTTTAAGTTGTGCGAAATCTCTACAAGTAGCTGGAGGCAATTGCGCAATAGTTGTGCAGCAGATGTGCAGCGCCATAACTTGTGCAACAACTGTGTAGCTGTTGCGTATTAGGTTCCTCCCACAGTAAAAAAAACTTGTCCTCACACCCCTGTCAGCTTACTCTCGACCCTGTATTGTGTGACTATCAGTTTCCCTTAGAGAAGAGCACTAATTGTAGAGTGGAGAGAGAAATGAGGGTTGTATGAAAATGTTTTGAAAGTGTGACCTTTTCTTTTGCTTTGGTCATGAGTATGACCTTAGAAGAGGGTTATTATGGTTATTATGGTCATGAAAGGCAAATGATAGTCATGAGTTGTGAAGGTGTAATATCAATAATGATCGCGATGAGAGGTGAGTTTATAAATATAGGTGATAATGATGACATGTGAGCTTAGAAAGGGGTGTGTATATGCATGTGATGTTAGATATAAATGTACATGTAGGGGGGTAGTGTATGGAAGGGATTTGTGAAATAGGATATATGAAAGGGTATATGAATGGAAAAGTGTATAATAGGGATATATGAAGGAGATCATGAGTTACAAATGGTGGAATGGGCATAATGAACCATACTCACAACATACTCAACAAAACCTTAGAAATGAACCAATTTTGTTTTCTTTTTTAATGGTTCTGACCAATAACCAATGACACATAACATTTTGAACCCTAAGAAACTTTATATGAGCAGATGAACCCATGACCTTCTCCTTGAATTAGAATCTCTTCAAGTTTTGTCTTATCTTTATGGACCCTCTATGTAAGACTTGTAGAGATATCAGACAATGACTCTTTAGGCTATGACAACAAGAGTTGATAGGCTAAACTACTACACAAAATCTCAAAATGAATGAAAAAGACAAAGACATTTGATCTCTAAAACCTTGGACCCTAACAAAAGGAAAGCAAAGGAAGCATTCAAAAATAAAGAACTCATTGAAGTCTTGATGAGCAAAGCACCCTGAAGACTCCATAAGATCAAATACCCTTTGGAGGGTGAAGACATCAATGATTGGAAGCTACATGTAAGAGAAAATACATTAGTGGCAACCATGTCACCCACTAAAGAAATTCCATGTCATTAGTTACTATGAGTCCCAGCCATTAATGGTAGTGACTTGTCATGTCCTCATCACATGATGATGTGGAAGTTATGATGTAATCATGTAATCATTGTAAAGACAAAGAAGTGGAAGTCAAAGATTCATGTATGGACAAAATATTCATGTATATAAGTCCAAAAGATATGTAATACCAAGAGTCATATGTAATTCCAAAAGTAATTTGGAAATCCAAAGGTCATTAGAAGTTGGAAATTCAAGAGTCACGAGGACATGAAAGGTCATGCCTCAACTTATAAAAGGATCCTCATTACTCATGCAAAGGAATTTTAATCTTTGCTTCTTCCATATGCATTAGAGAGACAGAGATAGTACTTTTGGGGAGCAATTAGTGTCTCTAATGCTCCACTATTGGAGCTAGTGGTGTTCATTGTACTTATATATCTTGGAACTTTTTCTTAATACTTGAAGCCTTTTGGCTAGCACATTTTCATGCATGGATTGTGGATGTTTTAAGACTATTCTTATAATGGTTTTTATTCATGTTTGCTTTCACATGTACTGGAGTAATTGAACTATTTTGGTGATTTTGGTGCTTAACTTATTAGAAATGTGTTGTAATGATTTAACGATCGTGGCATCTATGTGAACGATTTCACTTGATGTTCAATGATTCTTTCTTGTTTATGTGCATGTGTCTCCATTAGCTTAGTACTATTACTTATATTTTAGAGACTTGCTTTCTCTCCCTTGAAGTGAAATAACCTCGATACATCGACAATTGAACATTCCACAAGGCACACCTTCCCGTTCATTCAAAAGCACATGTGCGCTTCTCTCTCATGCTAACTACTTAAGCTAATGCATATATTTAAGTAAACGACAATTAGGCTATAGTCTGGATGGGATTCCTACACCAAATAGTGTGAGGTCTAATTGGGACCTCATATCTGGGAGATCCCCTGTATGTTGGTGGTATCCAGCACCGTCAACATTTTGGTGCTAGAAGGAAGGCAACCAATTTTTGATGGTTGATAACTTTACACATCCCAATCGTTCATCTTTAGGACAAGGAAATAATATTTCGAGCACCATTCCAACCCCTATTCCTAAAGTAGAAGGGTCTTGTAGCCTGGTCGGGAATTGTCTTACGAGGTTACCTATGAACAACTCTAGGCACTGCGACCTATAACCTGTCGATTTTCAAAATCTATCAGTTTAATCCCTGCTACTCATAATATTTTGCATCATCCCAAGAAGAAATAAATAAATTGTACAGGTGTATTGGTTGCGTCAATGGAAGATTTGGTCTTTACCACTCTTGAGGAAGTAGTAGAATATTTGGAAGACACAGTTCAACAAGAGCCACTTCCACCCATTCACAAAGATTACGAGGAAGACATTTTTCTTTCTGACGAGAACAACTGGGAGCTAATTTTGAGTTTAACGATGGTTTTGGTGAAGGAGAAGGCTCATCGGATTCTAAAAAGGAGGAGGAACCAAGTGACGAAGACATAGATGATCACAAATTGTATTTGATGGCCCAAGGGCCAATCGCTCTTCCAGATTACCTATATAGAATTCCCAGACACCCGGAAAAGTTGTTATCAAAGTTTGATCCATACAAGAAGAATAAGGCAGAAGATTATATCAATCAGACTTTTATACGCATCTATGGATGTTATAGGTATGATACAATGATGTTGCTTGTAGCATTTTACCTTTCACATTAGAAGGTAGAGGATTAGCATGTTACTACAGTCTTCCTGTTAATTTAGTCCATGGTTGGAGAGAGTTTAATAAATTATTTTAGAGAAATTCTTCGAGAATACTCTCACCATGTAATTCAAAGAGCCCGGAAATAATAAGAAGGGGGAAAAGGTGAAATTCAAATACTTCAACCTCATATTGTAAAATTCCCCCCTCGGCACCCGACCTCACGATTCAATCACTATCGATTATTATATATTTGCCTTGCCTACAAACATTTCCTCTTTTGTTAAACGAGTTGCAAAGGAGACATTGGCTATAAAATTTGTAGAAGCAATCATCGTGGAGAAATATTTTCATGCCATTGGAGTTATTATAGATGGTGATGAATCTAAAGACTCCAAGGAGACTAGGAAGAAGTCTCAACCTTATTCAAGTAAGGATAAAGAAAATGATTTTGTAGACATTGAGAGCTTGACTAGATCGCTTAAGGCACTCACTAACGAAGTTTAAGAATTAAAGAGAAGGTCAAGTGAGTCTTCTACTAGTAGCAAGCCCCAAAAGTCTTTCCCATTCAGGAGGAATAATAACAAGAAAGACAACAATCAACCAACTAAATATTCTTAGAGTTTGAATGTTGTGTTGAATATTGAAAGTGTATACATGGATAACTATTGTTCTTTCCATCGATAATTTCATTCAGAGAAAACATGCCCACAATGGAGCCACAACATGAATGCTCTGGCTGCACATATTTTTGATATTTTGCTAGCAGATGAATAGTCTAAGCAAACAAAATAAAAAAATGAACGTACAACGAATGTAGAAGGTACATGTATTGGTCATGTAGTTAATGATTTTGATTTTATTCTCAATGCTAATTAGAAGAGTGTTGAAGAACCACCACAAAGAAGAGCCACTCCTCAGAAACAACATGGTTGATATAGTTTGAGGATCAAAGGGTCCATTTATGAATAGGAGGTGATGAGACATAAATAAAGGAGAAATTATTAAGAAGGATCTGACCGCTAGTCAATCCTGCTCAAAATTCACAAAGTAAGTCTCGAAATCCTACTTCTTCTAAGAACACTTCCTCCAACAAAAAAAATAATTCTGTCACTCTGGAAGTGTCAAATAAAACCACCCCTCCATACACTTTAGCACTGCTTGCTAAAAGTGATGCTATTGATTACAACATAGTTGAATATTTAAAGAGAGCTCGCGACAATATTTCCATCTTTGAGCTCGCGAAGATAGTAGGCTAGCGTGAACTGCTCATCCAAGCCTTTTCTCAACCTTCATCAGGTGACAAAGCTTCTACTTCTCAAAAGGTGTTTGGTAAGTCTTATAAAGCCCTTGAACCTGTAGTTAATCTTGTAACTTTAGATGCTAACAATCTTTGCGCCCCCATTTTTGCTAACGTTTGAAATTTTTAATTATAATGTCCGTAATTGTTATTCGATTCCAGTGCATTTGTGAATGTAATTTCATTATCTGTTACTAGTAAAATTAATGCTAAATGGGATAAAACTAATGAACAAATCATTAATCTAGACATATCCCTCATCCAATCTATTGGTGAACGCATGAATGTTATTATCTGATTATCATTTGATCACCGAACACACCAATGTATAAACACTGTAATTGTGGAAATCCCTGAAGCCTATGGCATACTCCTAAGTTAAGATTGGTCTAGTAAATTACAAGGGTATTTTTCTACAGATTGGTCACACTTATGGCTTCCATATACGGGGGATAAAAAACTATATTCAAGTGGAGAACGAGCCATACATAAAATAAATTGTGACACCACTTGAGGGTCATAATGAGCTTGTTGCTTTTGTTGATTTAATATTTGGGAATTGTTTCTTGGAATTTGATCACGGGTGTTATCAAGCATAGCCATCACCTCTCTCACCTAATACATAGGTGGAGCTCCTTCCTTTTATTGCGACTATTGCTAATGAATCGTGTAATATAGATGTGCATAATAGTAATAATACTATAGGAAGCATTTTAGTAGCCAATAATATTTGGACTCTATACTTTGATGGTTCAAGAATGCAGGATGGCTCTAGAGCTAGTTTCGTATTCATAGACCCATGAAATAAGAAGGACATCCTATCATGTTGTTTGGAGTCCGAGTGTGCAAATAATACTTTTGAATATGAAGCACTCATGCTTGGACTAAAGAAATCCATCGATATGAAGGTAGAGTTGGTCAATGTAATTGGTGACTCAGAAGTGCTCACTCATCAGGTACATGATATTATCCACTATGTTTCACCAAATATTAAAAACTACTAGCAGGAGGCATGGCGTTTGATTAATTACTTTAAAGCTTTCAATAACATTTATATTCCTAGGCTTATAAATGTTGTAGCAGAGCCAACCACTAGTATGAATGTCACCATTGAGAAATGTTTTTCTATATAGATTATATATAAGCCCTTTGTGCTAAATAATGCCACTAATTTTCATGTTTTTAATGACAAAAAACAGATACTACATTTTATGGCTAATGCAAACGTGTTTAAAGATGCTGCCATTGAGGAGGATGAGTACAAAAAGGATTTGCAAGAGGCATCTAATGCAATGAAAGGTAACACTATGCTTAAAGGTGTAGTGTCCCTGGAAAAATAATATGACCTAAAAAACTGGTTTAGACGGCCAATCAACACTAAGAATCAGAGCTCAAAGTTGTCATATGAACAAGTTATTTTGGGAACTCAAGAAGATCCAAAGTATGTAAACCTTAGTACATGTTGTTCTCCACAAGAACGACAAGCATTCATACTCCTATTCAAATAGTATCATGATGTGTTTGCATGGACATATGATGATTAAAGACATATGGTACTCATATTATCCAGCATGTCATTCCCATCAAAGAAGGGGTAAAACCTTTTCAGTAAAAGCTAAGGAAATTTCATCCTATTCTAGAACCCCTAATTCAAAAAGAATTGAGGAAGATGTTTGATGCTCATATCATTTTCAAAGTTAGACATTCCCCTTCGGTTTCAAATTTGGTCCCAGTTAGAAAGAAGTTGGGTGAGATAAGGTTATGTGTTGATTTTCGTAATCTTAATCGAGCTTCTGATAAATATAATTACTTGGTTCTATCCATGGAACAAATCCTCCAAACAATATTTGGGTCTGATATGTTCTCACTGCTAGATGGTTTTAATCAAGTGCTAGTGGTGGAACCGGATCATGTCAAAACTACCTTCAAGACCAAGTGGGGAACATTCTCCTTTAAGCATATTCCATTTTGACTTATCAATGTTGGTGCTACATTTCAAAGGGAAATAGAGACCACTTTCCGTGACTTGATTGGCCAAAGTTTAGTTGTTTACTTGGATGACGTAACTGTGTTTTCCAAAAGAAGATCAGATCATGTACATCATCTCAGACAAATATTTGAGCAGTGTCGTAAATATGGGATTTCTCTTAATCCCAAGAAAATAATCTTTGGTGTGTCAAAAGGCACTCTCTTAGGATAAATCATTGTAAAAATTGGAATAAAAGTTGATCCCAAAAATTTCAAAGCTATAACTCGGATCTCGTTCCCAGTGAATAAGAAGGATATGCAATCTTTCTTAGGAAAGATTAATTTCTTGCGAAAGTTCATCTTTGACTATGCTGAAATAGTTAAAACTTTACAAGAGATGATTAAGAAAAATGTGGCTTATAAATGGGACAAAAGGGAAAAAGATACTTGCATTCAAATTAAACAAGCTATTGATGATGCACTTGGATTATTCAGTCCTGATTATGGAAACTATTTTCTACTTTACACTTTTGCATCGGATTTATCTATTGCGGTCATAATGACTCAGAAGAATGTTGAAGGAAATGAACAACCTATATCTTTCATGAGTGTTGGCTTGTAGGGGTTAGAGTTGAATTATCCTACCAATTATAAACAAACTTATGTTGTATATAAGGAAATAAAATATTTCAAGCCCTATCTCCTTAAATCTCACATGATCATATTAGTGCCTCATCCAGCGGTCAGAACACTTTTCGTACAACAGGAGTTGGGTGAGAAGATGGAAAATTAGATGGCATGTTTACAAGAATATGATCTAGAGTTCAAACTAGTTCATACCATTAAGGTTCATGGCATCTGTCAACTCACAACCGAAGCGAGAGATGCTCTCGAGCAAGATCTTTTAGGTTGGGAGCAAAAAATAGAGATGTACAATGTTGAACATGTTCCCCATACAAAATCAATGACGCCATGGTATTCAGACATATGACCATTTATAGAGCGCAACACCTTTCCCATGCATTTATCGAACAAACAAAAGAGGATAATCCACATTAAATCTCTATCTTATCAGCTAGTTCATGGAATGCTTTTTAGAAATCACTATAACAGTGTCTTACTAAGATGCCTTGAGCCTCAAGACACATAGAAGGTACTAAACGATTTACATGATGGACCAAAAGGTGGTCACTATGCAGGTGAAAAAAACTACACATAAAGTAATGTGGGATGGTTATTATTGCCCCACCTTATTCAAGGATGCTCATGCTTATGCTCACAAGTGCCCAGCTTATCAAAGATGCATTGGTCGAGATAAGAAGTCAGTCACCCTACTGCTACCAATAAAAATTGAGGAACCATTCCAATAGTGGGAACAAGATGTAATTAGATAAATTTTCCCACATTCATCAAATAAACACCGATACATTTTAATAGCGACAAATTATTTTACTCGGTGGATAGAAGCTATTTCTTCAAAACAAGTTAATGACCAGGAAGTCATCCACTTCTTCAAGCAGAACATTACAACCAATTTTGGCGTTCCAACGTCTCTTGTATTTGATAATGTGACTTATTTTTCTTCATTGAAACTTTATGAATTCACATTAAATAATGATATTGTATTAAAGCATGCATCTAACTATTAACCACAGGGAAATGGTTTAGATGAGTCAATAAACAAAAATCTTATCTGCATAATCAAGAAAACCATTTTCTTAGAGCAATGGAAATGGCACAATGCTTTGACGCATCCATTATGGGTTGACCATGTAACTCCTAAGCCTTCCCTCAAAGCCTCACTGTACTTTTTGGTTTATGGTAAAGAAGTTATCTTTCCCCGAACCTGTATCTCCTAACCTTGCAACTCTCCTAAGAGTCCCAAGGTAGACCTTGCCTTTTGGAACAAAGCATGATATATACCTTACTAAAAATTGAGGAAGATAGGATTAAAGAAAAAGAAAGGTTTTTCATCCATCAAAACCATATTAAGTGTTGGTTTAGCAAGAAATTCGCAGGGATAAAGAGTTTCAATGTGGGTGACTTAGTATTGAAGTGGGACAAAGCCAAAAAAGAGAAAGGAAAACACACGAAATTTCAACCTCTGTGGATTGACCCATTCACCATCAAAGAGAAGCTCATCCATAATACCTTCAAGCTGAAATCCTTAGACGGGAGGATTGAAACTCTTCCTGTAAATGACTGAGATTTGAAGCAATATTTCCAATAGCGGCTCTAAGTTTTGTTTCATGTACAATTTTCCTTTTGTTTTTTTTTTTTCATGTTAGCCTTATGTGTGTTATGTCGAGTTGGGTCTTGTCTTGGTCATTGTACATTAAAAGGGCCTTGTGTGACAAATGTTGGCTCAAAAAGACTTTGTGGTGAAATAAAAGAGAAAACATGACAACCACAACCCTTGACTATCTATTTGTTCTTCTTTTTTGTTGTGGAGGATGCCATAGGGTGAGATAAGTTTGGCTCGAAAATATGATACATCCAAAAGGAAAACCTTGAGGGAACCTATTAGATCCGCACCTATTCTAGTATCCAAACTCCTCAAATTGGTGTATATCTACTTGGTGTATTACATTCTAATCCAACCTAGTAGAGAAAGGATAAGGGGAAAATATACAGTGAACAAATCAATATCAACAGTTATATAAATACTTCTCTGAAGGGGAAACCTCCTATGCTCTCAATAAATCATGATCCCTCTTCAGCCCATTGAAAATAATATGTGTCAAAGCATAATCCTATTAAATAAATGAATAAAGGGTGAAAGAAGAGAAATGCTTCATGTGTAGGGAGGTGAAGCAAGTGACTTCACTAGGGTACTGTCCAGGTCTGATGGAAACGAAGCAACTTTTGTGCTCCTGTAGTGAATCCACTGGGATATTGTGTAGGTCTACTGGCAGCCGAGCAACATCAGAGATGAAACTCACACTTTGAAAATCTTAAACTTGCCACACATATTAACCTTTCCTAGATAGAAAAAATTGTGATATGGCATATATTTTATGTATTTGAGCCAAGTGAAACAAAGTGAGGTATTATGTATATAACCAGGCCGAAGGGGAGGGGGGGGGTTTCAAGGAAATATAATTGGTGAATCAATACTTCCTAAATGATCGACCCTTAAACTTAAAATCTATTCCTAAGTATAAAAGCTGAAGGTGGTTTCAAGGAAATATAATTGGTGAATCAATACTTCCTAAATGATCGACCCTTAAACTTAAAATATGTTCCTAAGTATAGAAGCTGAATCTCGCCCAATGTGTCTTCAAGTGTTTTTGCCGCTACAATATTATATTAAGTGTCACCTTGGTTGTCGAGTTTTGTTTCAAGTCATGCAATATGGTTCAAGTGTTCTTGATCATGACTGTGTTTTGTTGCATTGATTAGAATATATCTAGTGCATTTCATGGTCATGACACCTTTGTTTGTTGCAAAACGACACTTTTTGGTCGCAATCGAACACACTTTATTTGTTGTACTTGGGGAATGTATGTAGAATATCATTTTGATGTCTATTTATCATTTTTAAAGATTGTCTCAATTATATCATTGATTTGGCATGTGGCACACATGATTTTATGTCTAAACTCATTATGTTCACTGCTTGTCCAATCTTTCAGAATTACGCAAATTTTTGTTGCAAAGTGAACCCATTGAGGCAAGAAGCACATGAGAGCACTCTTAAGCCTTGATCAGGAATCCTTCATTGTTCAAAAGTGCGCTCTGTTCCCTCCAAGAGTGTATATTTCACTCCTAATCATCTTTCCCCTTGTTCCAAACTACACCCTAAAAACCCATGTCTTCCTTTGAGCATACTTCTTCGACTCAAAGGACTTCACCCTCCTTGAGCACATGAGTGCACCTTGAACTAACCTCTTCAGCCTCCAGAAATGCAGCCTGTGCACTTCTTGGCCGTTTCAAGCACATGATCATGCCCCGAAGCCCTGAAGCCTCATCCTTTGTCCTTCGACACTACACGTTGCATCCTCCTTTACCTTCTTGAGCACATGAAAACACCTTGAAGCTCTGAAGCCTTCCCCTCCAGCCTTCAGTTATGTTACCAGTGCCCTCATTGTCTCCCTTATCACATAACACACTTGGGAAGCCCAAACCCTCATCCTTAATCCTTCAAACATGTTCCCAATGCCTCCCCTAAGTTTCCTCTCTCCTCTTAAGCGCATGAGCACATCTCGAATCCCCGAAGCTTCAACTCTTCAACCCTTCAGCCTTTCGAAGTGCGCCTATGCACCCATGAGCTCTCTTTTCTCCTTATAAGCACACTGTTAAGAAATGAACATAAAATATGCATGTAAGATGTTAGAGTAGGATATTTTTTAGGTTGATGTTTACTTGCCATGAGTGATTGCAGTTATAGGAACAATATGGAAAGCATGCATGAAGTAGACTGGGCAAAGAAGGTAGACAAAGGAAGCATTAAAAAAAAAAGAACACATTGAAGTATTGATGATCAAAGCACCCTTAAGACTCCATAGGATCAAATACCATTTTGAGAGTGAGGACATCAATGATCATAAGTTGCATGTAAGAGCAAAGACACGAGTGGAAACCATGTCACCTACTAAAGAAAGTCTTGTCATCAGTCACTATAAGTCCCAGTCATCAATGATAGTTACTTGTCATGTCCTCATCAAATTATGATGTGGAAGTTATGATGTAATCATGTAATCATTGTAAAGACAAATAAGTGGAAGTCCAAGAGTCATCTATGGACAAAAGAGTCATGTATAGAAGTCCAAAATACATGTAATACCAAGAGTCATATCTAATTCCAAAAGTCATTTTGAAGTCCAAAAGTTCTATAATTCCAAAGGTAATTATAAGTTGGAAATTCAAGAGTCATGAGGATATGAAAGACCGCGCCTCAAGTTATAAAAGGATCCTCATTACTCATGCAAAGGAATTTAAACCGTGGCTTCTCCCCTAGGCATTAGAGAGATAGAGATAGTACTTTTGGGGAGCATGTAGTGGATTTAACTCTCCACTATTGGAGTTAGTGGTGTTCATTGTACTTATGTATCTTGGAAAATTTTCTGAATACTTGAAACCTTTTGGCTAGCACATTTTCATGCATGGATTTTGGATATTTTAAGACTATTCTTCTAATGTTTGTGATTCATGTTTGCTTTCACATGTACTGGATTCATTGAACTATTTTTGTGACTTTGGTGCTTAACTTATTGGAAATGTGTTGTAATGATTTAATGATCGACATCTATGTGAACTACTTTGTTTGATGTCCAATGATTATTTCTTGTTTATGTGCACGTGTCTCCATTAGATTATTTTTATTACTTATATTTTAGAGATTCACTTTATCTCCCTTATAGTGAAAGAACCTCTATACATCAACAATTGAACATTCCACAAGGCACACCTCGCTCATTCAAAAAAACATGTGTGCTTCTCTCTTGTGCTAATTTCTTAATCCAAGGCATATCTTTAAGTAAACGACAGTCAGGCCGTAATCCAGATGGGACTCCTACACCAAATGGTGTGAGTTCTAATTGGGACCTCATATAGGGGAGATCCCCTATATGTTGGAAGTATCCAAACCATCAACATGAAGAAAACATTTTAAATTCTTATCCATGATTAAAGGGAACAGTTACGAGGTTCATACCTCATGAATCAAGTGGAAGAAAGGAGAATGAAGTAGTGTATAATATTGTCCCTACCCAAGCTATAGTAGGCAACTTTAGCACATATTTTGGGGTTGTTTCATACTACTTTTTGAGATTAAATTAGGGGTGAATTGGGATGATGAAGTTATATTCTTACAGTTTTGGATTGCCCCAGGTTGTTGTCTGAATTGAGTATGTGTTGTCTGAATTAAGCCCAGGTTGTAGTATGAATTAAGCTCTATAGTTTTGAAAAGATAAGTTTGCATTTTTTGTGAATTAAGTGTACATTTTTGGTAAAAGAGGTATGCGGTTTGAGGAGGAGTCTACCCTTGTGGTCAAATATGAATTAGCCTATGGATTTGAATGTGTGTTTGTGGTTAATATCTAAGGTGGATATAATTAAGGTTTGTGGATTTTGAGGAAGAAACAACGTCGAGCCGGGGAAGATTAGAATCCAAGAAAGAGAAGAGGTTATTTGTGGTATTTTCTTGGGTATATTTCATGATAGGGTACAGGTCTATCACAAGGGTGTTTAAAAAAAAATTACCCCTTTTTTGGAGTAGGTCGATCTCCTACAAGGGTTGGATGGTAAACTTAATAAAGTTGTATTGAAGAACCTTGTACTATGTATAGGCTAAGGGCGTGCATAAGAGAAAATATAAGGTGAGGTGTGTAGCAAGTCAAAAGGAGAAAAATAACAAGCTTACGGGTATTGGTTGAGATATAAAGGTTTAAGGTTGTAAGTAGAAGAGGAAAAGGTGCGGAATAATATGAAGGAGCAAGACAAGTGGCTGTAATCAAGTTTGAAGGTGCAAAAAAAATGTTGGCTTGGTTGAGTGATAACCAATTGAAGAAACTGAATTCATGGTGAACTAGGAATTGTTGTTGACAAGTCCAAGAAACAAATTTAAGAAGGTTGGTGCATACCAATTGCTGAGTTGGTGCACAACTGAGGAGATTGGAGTCTCCTGTAGGTTGTCTCCTATGAAGTTTTTGAGTTGGAGCTTGGCTAGGGGACTGGAATATCTTTTACGTTCATTCCTTTGAAATTTGTAAGTTGGTGATTACAAAGGATTGGTGCCCTCACAAATGGATGTAATGAAATGAACATTTTTTACAAGTGTTTCTCTTAAATTTTTGACTTTCACTTTGATATTTGTGTTCATACATTGTGGAGGATTGATTTGTGATGTGAATTCAGTTTCAAGAATAAATAAGTGAAAATTTGTTTAAAGTAATGAAATATGAATTCACCTCCCTTCTCAGTATTCCAACAAACTTAATATGACATGTGGTAGTGATTGAGTATTGAGTGGGTAGTGAAATGGATATTTCCTATACATTAGTATGAATATCCTATTCTTTAACATTCATAATCAATAATTGAATTCCCTCCATTATTTTTGGAGACTACCATATCCACAACCTTATTCACACACCCCAATGTTATCCTTTGACTTTCAATCTTATTTTAGAGGTATCTTGCTAATTTTGTGTTAGGAGTTGTGTGAGGGAGTATATACTTAAGTTATAACTTACCTTTTACTCCAATTATATTTATTTAACCCTACTTAGATTTTCAATCTATTTTAGGGTCTCCTACTCCAATTTTACACTACTAGCTTATCAAGGAAAGCAATTTTATATTTTCTAGTGTGATATGGAACCCTGACCTAGTGTGCAATGGTTCCCTATTAAGGTGTATATAAATATATATTCATTTCAAGAAATAATACATAGAATAGTTATGAAGCAATTTAAATTGGTCACTTGAGTTACTTATTATTTTTTAGTGCAATTTCATTCTCTCTTTCTTCTTCTTATGCAATTCCTAGTGTACTATTTTTTTACACAACTAGATCTTATGCTTGTTATTAAAATTCAATGATTCTCCCATTGGCTCTAAATCCAAAGTTGGAATTTACATTGAAGGCATGGTCATGTTGACATTGGGAATAATTGGAAATTACTAGTGTAGTATTTTTTATAGAACTAGATCTCGTGCTTGTGCTTAAAATCCAACAATTCCCCCTAGTGGGTCTAAATCTAGAAGTGGGAATTTCCGTTAAAGGCATTGGGAAGTTAACATGAGTTAGTATTGGAATATTTTTTAAGGAGAAATATGTTACTAGAGGATTTCCCCAAATGAAGAACTTGGGCGTATTAAAAAGGGTGGTGGAAGCATTGATCCCACTTAAAGAAGCTAGGGGAGGAGACAAAGGGACTCCTCAACCTGTAATAGATGGTGTGGGATGAGGTATTACTATGTCATATGACCTAATGATTCCTAAAATGATGGGTAGGTTTCTAAAAATATAAAATGGACCACCAATTGATTGGTGGAAATGGACCTTTGTCTATTACCTCAATTTCAAAATTGTTCCTTAAAATTTCTAGAATTGCTTCTAGTTCCTTTGGAAGAGTATACTTTGGAGAAGACATTTTCTGTCAAATGGTTAGTGGTTCTTCCTCTAACGAAGAAAGACCATGTTGTTTCCACAATCACTGAAGTAGTTGGTTAGACATGATGTCAAATTGGGAAAAAATACCAAAGATAACACATCTATAAAATCTATGCCAATAGCAGGGAAACCAAAGGAAATAGAGGGCCTCCAAAAAACCAAAAATCTTGAGGTGATGAAATACATAAGACCCTCATTAGTAGGGGTATGAGAAACAATTATGCAAACCTCCAAATACCAAACTGTACTGGTAGAAATGTCCCCATAAATAGCAAGGATTCTACCTCCTAGGAGTACAAACACAATGGTATAACATCTGCCTCAACTACTACATACACTTCCCACCTACAATCATATAAGTTGAGCTCCCTAAAGAATGGATACTAAAGCTACCACCTCATAATCAAATGGCTCGGGGAATAGTTGTGGGTTAGGAACACATGCATGGGTAGGAAACAAAGAATAAAACTCAATGAGGGATTTTTCATAGATAATTTTCCCCCATGTGATCCCCATATTCATAGTAACCAAACAAACAAAGAACAATAATTAGAGTGTGGATATCACTTCACATGCCTTTGATGCAAAGTTGTTCTTAACTTGTATGTTAGAGTAGAATTCTGGCAAGTGTCTAATGTGATAATGGATACTAACCCTCTAATGAATCCTAATTTTAGTTTCGTAGCCTTGGAGAGTTAACTCTCTAATCCTAATCCAAGGCCCTAGTTTCTAAACTTGTTGGTTTTCCATAAAACATGTCTACTCAATTTTAATTACCATTAATTTTAAAGCTATTTGTTAATGCATAATCTTGTAGAATGAAACTCAAATGGTTTTATGACTCTTAATAATGCACAAAAATATGCAAATATGCATACAAAGGTGCAATCTTAATTCTTTGTGAAATTTAATTTCAGAAGAATAAGACTTTTCTTTATTCACTTTGAATTAAATAAGCAACTATACATGTTAAACATTGCAATAATACCATTATGCAAGAATAATGTAGTGGTGGAGCCAACATTAGAGTAGATAGGCATAGCCTCGATCCACTTGGTGAAATAGTCAAGAACCAAAAAAGTGCGGTTATGGCCATTAGTTGAGGAAGGCCTACACATGATGAAATCAACACCTCATTCGGAAAAAGGGCTAACAACAACCACCATATTTGGAGGAGCGAGATTAGTGCACATTTTCTTAGTAAATATTTGATAGGGATGCAACTTTTGGAGCACTTGTATGTAATCTTTGAAGATAGATGACCAAAAGTAGGTGATGCATAGTATTTTTTGGGATGTGGAAATCCTAGAGAAATGACTACCACACGCTCTAACATGACAGTCATTTAAAGCTCACTCAACTTCTTGATGAATGAGACATCAAATGAAGAATTAAATGAAATCCATAAGTAAAAAGATTAGTATCAATAGTAAGGTAATTTTTAGCATTATGACACAACCATCAATGCTCATATCAATACAATGAAGGTCAAAACTATTGGGTTTGGAGATATATCAATATGTCACCTTGTCAGGGATCAAAGGAGTTGACGGCGAATAAAGGCTCTTAAGGAAATGAGTCATTAGCCATGATTTCATCATTGAACTGAGGAAATTCAAACATTAACTTTGTAAAAGACATAGATTTATTTGATTGAGTAATAAAAAAATTGAGATTAAATTCTTGCAAGATGATGATCCATTTGGAATAGTTTCCCCCAATTAATTTTTGACTTAGTAGGTGTCGCATGGGATTGTAGACCACTACAATAGTGATTTTTCACATGCATATGTATTGAAATAAACATTGGAAACCACATTATAGCCGGCAAGACCAACTTGTCAATACATGTGTTGGGTCCCTATAATACTAGTGATTACCCCATTACTATTGTAGTTGCATCCCTTATTAATATTGTTGTGCCCCTATTATCCCCATATTTTTATTATTGTGCCCCATATAATCCCTCTATTGTTATTTTTGTGGCTTTATATTATTATTTTTATGTCGGCTGGGTTATATTGTGATTCCTTAGACTCCTATATATAGAAAGGAGGTTTTGTCATTTGAATCATCCAAGAATTTTTCATTTATGTAATGTAAAGGAGGTTTCCCCCGCGAAGAGGCTGAATTCTAAGGTGTTGATCTATCTTTTCTATCTTTTCTTGAGCTGGTTTCATAACATTTGGTATCAGAGCTTTGGATTCTAGGGTTTTGCTGGTCCAAATAGGTCATTGTGGAATTTTCGCTATAACTTTTTTTATGCGATGTTTTAGAAGCTAAAAAAAAAAACCCATTTGAGAAGAAATTGCGCTGAACCTCAGGTCCAAATTTTAGAGCTTTTCACACTACGTTTTTGGAGATATGATCTGAGGAAGTTGGTCTTTTTGCAGACTCCTGAATTACATTCCAAACAGGTGACCTGGGGAAAATTGTCATAACTTTATCTCTGAGCATCGGACTAAAATTTCGTAAAAATTTATAGAAAGAGGACGGACTATAGTTTCTTTTATATATTTCAGAGCCAAAGGTCGAAACAGCGACTCATGGAATGTCATACAAGTTTGCTCTACTGAACTAGTCTATAATCAGGTCACTGTGGGAGATTTCACATAACTCTTCCTTGGAGACTCCAATTTGGATTATACTGGGGGCATTGGAAAGAGGACATAGAGGGATACTGCAGGTCACAGTTTCATAATTGGATGATCCGAAAGTACAGAAATGCATCAGAGGCAATATCTAGCTCCTACAAAGTGAAAAAAAGGTGTGTAGACTCTTTTAAATTTTTTCTTAAGATTGGCTTGAGAATTTATTTTGAAGGAATTCAAAGGGCATAGTAGAGAATTACTATCGGTCACTGATGCCCCGAGGAAAGAAAATGCAAACACTTAGTAAGCAACCTGAAATCTCTAGCATGACTCATGAAGAAGAGGAAGAAATGTTACATGATATATCAAAATTACAAGAACAAGTGCAACAAATGTCACTCTCACAAAAGCTAACAGAGGCTAAGATAAATGGCGTGGAATCTAAGATAAAGGGCGTGGAAGCTAAGATGGACGATTTGAAGATATATTTGAAGACATATTTGAAGAGAGACATGGCATATTTGAAGACAGATCTAAAGATAGACATGGCAAATTTGAAGACAAATTTGACAAATTTTCTACAAGAAATACTTACTAATGGTGAAAAGGTAGTAAAGGAAACTCATGATGCGAACAAAAGAAATGTTAATCATGATCTATTAGACTCTAATGTCGAAGACCCACCATGTTCAAAATATCGATATGAGGAATTTTGATGGCAAGGGTCCCGCAACATGGATATTACAGATGGAGCAATTTTTCGATCCCAATAATGTGAAAAACACACAAAAGGTACGCATTGCAACTTTATATTTGGAACTAAATAAGTTTGCATGGCATCAATGGCTTTGATCTCGTAAACAAATTATCACTTGGGCAATTTTTACGGAAGAATTGGCAGCACATTATGAGGATACAAAATGCAACACTTTTTTTAGCCAATTGATAAGTCTCAAACAAAAGGGTTTAATAATGGAGCACATTGAGGAGTTCCAAAAATTGAACATAAGGGTAAAAAATATTCCAGAGGAGCATAGGATTGATGTGTTCATAGGGACTTTAAAGGATAATATCCAACATGATGTTCGCCTTTGGGAACCCGATTCATTAGAGAAGGAATTCAGGTTAGCAAGAAAAATGGAAAGCAAAATTATGGAAACCAGGAAGCATACCACTCACCACTATAAAGATGGAAGTGTTGTTGCCCCTAGTCTTCCACAACCTATAAGGTTGACACCACAACAATTGGAAGAAAAAAGAGCAAAAGGGATTTGTTACAGTTGTGATAACAAATACACTAAAGGTCATAAGTGTGCTGAGAAGAAATTATTCTACATAGATTGCGAAGAGGAAGAAGAAAAGGAGAAAGAAAGGTCAAAAGAAAAGGATATACTCCAGGAAGAAAGCCTAGATAAAGAAGAAATGAATTCGACCATATCTTGTAATGCATTGGCAGGAATTACCACTCCTCAAACCATCAAGATAGAAGGACAAATCAAGAAGAAAAAGGTAATAGTGTTGATTGATTCAGGAAGTACCCACAATTTTATTCATTGTAAGGTAGCAAAAGAATTGAATTGATTTTTATATCCAGCACCAGAGTGTCAAGTGATGGTTGCAAATGGAGGAACACTAAATTCCTCTAGAAAGTGCCATAATATTAAGCTATTGATGGGAGAATATGTATTGACTAGCCCAATGCTTCCCATTCCAATGGGAGGTGCTGATGTTGTACTAGGAGTCCAATGGCTACAATCCTTGGGTACAATAGCTTTTAATTTTCAAGAAATTTTCATGAAATTTTCTGTGGAAGGAAAGGAAGTTGAATTAAGGGGTATTGCAGGGAAATTGAGAAAGATAATCAGCTCTAACGGTATGACAAAGCTTCTAAAAAAGAACAAAGGGGTGTAATTGCACAATTATGTTCGCTAGATGTTTCCACATTGGAATCATCTATTTCTCAAGATCTCCAAAAAGTCTTGGACAATCATTCCAAGGTATTTGAGACTCCCAAAGGTCTCCCACCTATTCATGATCATGATCATGTTATTCATCTGATTCCAGGAAGTGTTCCTCCAAACATCAGGCCGTACAGATATCCCTATGCCGAAAAGAGTGAAATTGAACGTATGGTTGCAGAAATGCTAGAGGTTGGTATAATTCAACCAAGTTAAAGTTCTTTCTCTGCTCCAGTAGTATTAGTGCACAAGAAGGATGGATCATGGCACATGTGTTCGGATTATAGGGAGCTCAACAAGCTCACTATTAAAGATAAGTTTCCCATTCCTGTCATTGATGAATTACTGGATGAATTGCATGGATCAATTTACTTCACCAAGTTGGATATTCATTCAAGATATCATCAAATCAAAATGAAGACTGAAGACATTCCGAAAACAACATTTAGAACTCATGAGGGTCATTATGAATTTTTGGTCATGCCTTTTGGCCTTACCAATGCACCTTCAACATTTCAAGGTTTGATGAATTCCATTTTCAAACCATTCCTTAGAAAATTTGTGTTAGTATTTTTTGATCATATACTAATCTACAACAAGTCTTGGAAGGATCATGTTGAACATGTTGACAGGGTGCTACAACTATTGGAGGAGAAACAATTATATGCAAAAAGATCCAAATGTTTCTTTGGAGTACAAGAGGTGGAATATCTGGGTCATATTGTATCTCATGAAGGAGTTAAGGTAGACCCTAGCAAAATTAAAGCCATTAAGGAATGTAAAATACCCACATCCATAAAGAATCTACGAGGATTTCTCGGGTTGACAGGGTATTATCGCAAGTTTGTTAAGAATTATGGGAGAATAGCAGCACCTCTAACAACATTATTGAAGAAAGATGCATTTTCATGGACTCCAGAAGCAATAAAGGCCTTTGAACATATTAAAGAGGCAATGTGCCAAGCATCGGTCTTAGCTACACCGGACTTCACAAAAACCTTTATTGTGGAATGTGATGCTTCAGGAAATGGAATTGGTGTTGTTTTAATGCAAGATGAAAGACCCATTGCTTTGGAAAGTCGTCCAATCAAGGGAAAGTTTTTACACAAAGCTATTTATGAGAAGGAAATGTTGTCAATACTCCATGCACTTAAGAAATGGTGACCCTACCTAATGGGAAGACACTTCAAGGTAAAAACGGATCATGATAGCCTTAAATACTTTTTAGAGCAAAGATTATCCTTTGAAGAGCAACAAAAGTGGGTCACAAAGATATTGGGTTATGACTTTGAAATCATCTACAAAAAAGGGAAGCAAAATGTGGTGGCAAATGCACTCTCAAGAAAGGATGAGGATGTGGAAGCATTGTTGTGTGCCATTTCTATTATCCAACTAGATTGGATAAACGAAGCAAGGGAGGAATGGAAGAATGACGAAGAAGTGTGGGCACTTATTCGAAAGTTACAACAAGATTCCAGTACGTCTGATACATTTAGCTGGAAAATGATTCTTTATGGTACAAAGATCGCTTATACCTCAGTAAGAATTCCAAACTAAAACAAAATATTCTTATGGAATTGCACACTTCTCCCTTAGGAGGGCACTCAGGATTTTTAAAAACTTACCACAGGGTTAAGAAGGAATTTTTTTGGGATGGCCTTAAATCGGATATTCAAAAATTTGTGGCGGAATGTTTGGTTTGCCAACAAAATAAAGTTGAAACAATTAAGACACCGGGTTTATTACAACCTTTATCCATTCCAAGCCAATGTTGGGAGGAGGTTTCAATGGATTTTATCACAGGATTACCCAAGTCTGAGGGAAAGAGTGTCATCATGGTGGTAGTTGACAGACTTACCAAGTATGCACACTTTTGTGCATTATCACATCCATTTAATGCCAGTACAGTTTCTACTACATTTATGGAAACAATTCAAAAGCTACATGGAGACCCAAAGATTATTGTAAGTGACAGAGATCCCATTTTCACTGGAAATTTTTGGACAAAATTATTTTCTTGTCATGGTACTTAGTTAGCCCATAGCTCATCTTATCATCCTCAATCTGATGGGAAAACTGAGATAGTAAACAAATGTTTGGAAAGATATCTTCGTTGCTTTGTATCTGATCAACAGACACAATGGGTCAAATGGTTGCCTTTGGTTGAATGGTGGTATAACACTTCCTTCCATATAGCAACAAAAATGACCCCATTTATGGAACTTTATGGATATCAGCCACCATCCATCACATCATATTTAAGAGAAAATTCTAAGGTTCAAGCAGTGGAACATCACATCGAACATCAACAACAAGTCCTCCAACTCTTAAAGGATAACCTCGTGTTGGCACAAAATAAAATGAAACAACAGGCAGATCAACATCGTAGCGAAAGAAGTTTTGATGTAGGTGATTGGGTATTCCTATGGCTATAACCATATAAGCAAATGTCCCTCAAGCAAGCTAAGAAGGATAATAAATTATCACCAAATTATTATGGTCCGTACAAGGTGTTGCAAAAGATTGGTACTATGGCATACAAATTGGAGATTCCTGCAGCTTCTCGATTGCACCAAGTTTTCCATGTTTCATGTTTAAAGAAGGTTATAGGCGACAAGCTCCTAGTTCAAACAATATTGCTAGAACTTGACGAGGAAGGAAAAATTATATTGGAACCGGAAGTAGTCACAGAAACAAGAACTCGACAGCTACGAATTCGAGCAATTTCGGAGTATCTTATCAAGTGGAAGAACTTATCCGCTGAAGATTCCACATGGGAGGATGAGAATTTTATACAGAAGCGTCTATAACTACTCAAGCGTTGAGGACAACACTTTTTTGAAGGAGAGGGGCATGTTGGGTCCCTATAATACTAGTGATTACCCCATTACTATTGTAGTTACATCCCTTATTAATATTTTTGTGCCCCTATTATCCCCATATTGTTATTATTGTGCCCCATATAATCCCTCTATTGTTATTTTTGTGGCTTTATATTATTATTGTTAGGCCGGCTGGGTTATATTGTGACTGCTTAGACTCCTATATATAGAAAGGAGGTTTTGTCATTTGAATCATCCAAGAATTGTTCATTTATGTAATGTAGAGGAGGTTGCTCCCTCGAAGAGGCTGAATTCTAAGGCATTGATCTATATTTTCTATCTCTTCTTGAGCTGGTTTCATAACAACATGTGCACAATGAAGCTCAAGCCTATAGATACCTTTGGTAAGATAGTAGATAATATCTTCTTTATATGACTCATCCTTTTAGACAAGAACCATGATAATGGAAATTTTAGAGGTTGTGAGATACAATAATGAGTCTCAAGTGTAATTAGGATGCCTCTGTAAAGGGGTTGATATCAGAGCTTTATCTATATCATAAAATATGCATTGAGCTTGAAATCCCATATAAAAGGCATGCCCTAATTAAGTAGGCACATAAATGCTATGGTAATCTTAGCATAGTTAAGAATGAATTTTCATTATAATTTTTATTTCCTCTACAAAATTTGAAGTTTTCTTAGATTACAAGGAGGAGGTAATTGGACTATTGTATCGATATTCAATGGATCAACAAGAATATTCTGCTTGGATACAATAAAACCAAGTAACTGCCTAAACACCATGCAAAATATACACTTACGCAAGATTAAGAAAATATTATAGAAGAAAAAATATGTAAAAACCACCCATAGATGGGTAAGATGATCACAATGATTTCTACAATGAGCTGTAAGGTCATTTAGATAGTCTTCCATAATATGATTAATTTCATGAAACACTTATGACATGGCCCAAGGGAAAGTGGCTCCAACATTTTTAAGACTGAATGGTAGCTTCTGATAAAAAAAAGTGCCCCAAGAATATATGAAGTCCATTTTGTGTTGATCTTCCAATTTGAGTTTGCATTTTATTAAGTCGAAGAGACTATCCATGAAGGAAAATATTTCACTGTCATCAAATTCATCAATGATTTGATCGATGAATGGGGTAGTGTAGTTTTCTTTGGGACACACCTTGTTGAGGCATCGATAATCAACGTCGAAATGAATGGTACCCTGTTTGTCCGCAATTGGAATGAGATTGGATACCCATTCCATTAGGGGAAGTAGATAAGAAAACTATGCACGAAGAAAATTTTGTACTTCTTCCTTAATGGTGGATGAATTATGTAGATTAATTGGCTAGGGATTCTACTAGAATGGCTTGGGTCCATCATTCATTTTAATTTCATGAATGATAATATGGGGTTCAATACCATGTGTTTATTCATACGACTAAGAAAACACGTTGGATAATTC
Source organism: Pinus tabuliformis (assembly GCA_031772625.1). Classification (NCBI taxonomy): domain Eukaryota; kingdom Viridiplantae; phylum Streptophyta; class Pinopsida; order Pinales; family Pinaceae; genus Pinus; species Pinus tabuliformis. The sequence goes on from CM062813.1 coordinate 216,218,954, forward strand.
CTTAAATAGGATAGTATATAATTCAAATTATTTAGTAGAATTATTTGCACCTACAAGGATATTTTTCACAACTCCTGGTTTCAGAGGGAATTGATGGTTATTGTTTTGGAAATTATTTCTAAATTCCACTCTAAATAGATGTTATGCATTGAGTTAGAAAATTGTAGATAATCCATCGTAACAATAGAAACCAGGTATTTTTCATCGATCTTCACCTATTCTATATCAAGGATAAAAGTTGAGTGATGATGCAAATATCCATAGGGCTAATCAATTTCAACCATAACCTCCATGATGGCTTCATTTGAGGGTAGTATAGTGTCTAGGAAGTCATGTGAATGTGGTGAAGTGACAACTCAAGTGGGAAAATGATACAAATTTGGATCCACTTACTGTTGGATATTTGAGTTAGGTTTAGAAGACATCAATTAGATTGCTTCGTAAGCTATATTGAATAATAGAAGAAACATGTATGTGCCTAAAAATTAAATCTCTATATAAATTAGCACCACCCAAGGATATGAATACCCAAGGGACCCACTAAGGCTAGATGATATCTTGTTAATAGAAGCAACAATATTGGAGGGTTTGATAGGGGAATAGGGAGTGTACCCTTAATGATGAGTCTTTAAACATCCATGCATCAATTCTCTTATGCATGTCCAAAAAGTCACCCGTAAATGGCACACTAGTGTCAAGGTTAGTTCTCAAATTGGGCATGTTATGGAAAATTTGGTTTATTGTGACAATATTCCATTGATGGAGGAAGTGAAGAATACAAAATATTGATGAGACCATAGTTGTCATCACATAGGACCAACTTTGACTCAACATCAACCGTCTTGATGTATTATATGGAAGCATAAACTACCTTGACTTACACGAAGATGTTCCTTCCCTCCAATTTTATTGCAAAAGATTTGATAATACCATGTGGCTAGAAATAATGGCCATCAAATGATTTCAAAATGGTGGTAGATGGGGTGAGCTTAGGAGAGCCAATAAATTTAAAGATGATAAGGAAATAAAACATGCAGAATCCCTCTCATTAACAATATTGTAGAAACAATTATTCTCTAACATACATGCTTGAATTGGGAAAGTGATATCAGGGAAGAGTCGATTGTGTGTTAGGTTCAAATCAACATAATGCCATTGGATATGAAAGGGCCCACCCCATCATTGCCAGAAAATAGTGCCCTTCATTGCATTAGGAAAATTTGAAGTACTTCAAGAGCCGACATGGAAAAAGGTTCCTCATTGAGCCAAATATTTGAAAATGATATAATTATGGGTGGCTCATATGTTAATATTATGCATGGATCATCAAAGAACACCCTTTAGAGGGTGAAGCACTCTTACAAGAAAAAACTTTTCAATATGGAAATGACCATTAGGTTGTGTATGTTGGGTTAAATGCACACTTAGGGCCTAATACATACATAATTAGGTCCACATATGACCACATTTCTTCATCTACTAAACATTGCCTACCATTTGGGATCATCTCCTATTTTTTGTTTTTTGTTTTCTATTTTTAGTAAGTCTATTTTTAATAAAGGGTGCTACCTACACTAACATGTGGCAATGACTGGGAACTAACTAGGTAGTGACATGCAAAATTCCTCTCTATTATTTTTCATTACCTTATCTAGAAGTTCCCTAATCACTAATGCACATTCCCTCTCTTATTTTGAGATATTACATTATCCACTCACCTACTAACCTTATCCTTCAATTTTTATTCATATTTTTGGAGGTTTCTTGCTATTTATGACTTATGAGTTGCTTGAGAGACTTATCAGTTAAATTATAACTTATTTTTTACTCCACATGTACTTATTCAGCCCTATTTTAGTCTCTCACTCTATTTTAGTGTCTACAACCCTAATTTCATGTCTACCAATTAATCAGGGAAAGTGTTTTTCTATTTTCTAATGTGCATGCACTATGAAATCCCAACCTACTACACATTCACTCCCTCTCAAGTAGGGATATTTTCATATATTAATGTAAATAAATAATACATTCAAGAGTTTAATATCAATTCAAATTGATCTCTTTAGCTACTTAGTCATTTTTAGGGCATTTTCACTCTCTCTTCTTTCTTGTTATGTAATTGCTAGTGTAGTATTTTTTTTCAAAATAGATATTATGCTTATGCTTAAACTAAAACATGGTATCAGAGAATTATATTGTTTGTGATGAATATTAACACATTATTGTAGGTTTTATAAGTTTTAACAATCCAAAGAAAATGGAACATCCAACAACCAGTGTGATTCTAACTCCATTCAATTATGAGTAGAAGTGAAAAATCATATTGCTATTGCACAATGAGGGGATTTATAGGATTGATATGGTGACTAAAGCAGAGCCCAATTTAGTTGTAGAGAAGTCAAAGTATGTCAACAATATGGATGAAGCCTATGGGATCCTATGTGTAAAGGCCTTGAGTTGGTGAGTGCCCAAGGCGACCACCCACACTAGTGAGAGTGTCGAAAAACCAAAGTCACGGGTAAGGGTGCACCCGATGGACGTGTGTGTTATCACTCAGAAATTTTCCCTAGAAGTTATCAGAAGAAGGAAAAGATTAAGGTAACCACAAACCAATCTTTTAAGTATAGGCTCTAGCCAACCTATGACTCAGAGAGGGCTCTCTCTATATGTTTTAGCTTTGTTTGCTGAGATTTTAGGCTAGTTCTTAAAGTTTAGGGGGTTTTGGATTTGTATTGGAAGTTGGATGGTGGAATCCTTAAACAAATGGATAGAATGATGTCTCTGGCTATTGAGCTATGGAGTCAAATAAGGGCAATAGAACTGGGATTAAATCATTAAAGGGAGTGTTCAATGGGCAAGCTAGCAAAGTGAAGCACATGTTTTTAGGTCGAATGGGTGAAATGATCTTAACCAGGGTAAGAGAGCACTTAAGAATTCTCAAACTGGGATTAAAAGGAGGAACAAAGGGTAATCATGAGCAAAGGGAAATTAAGAATCCTTTACTATAGATCAGAGGGAAACTACCTGAACTAAGGAGCAATCAAGAATTCCTTAACTTAGATAATTAGCAGAAAAAATTAAAATGCATAATAGTTAAAATAGAGTGCAATGAAGCAAGTTCTGAGATATCATTCCATATTACAGCATTCAGATTTCAGATACATTTAAGAGTATGAAAAACTTATAAATAAAATAACATCACAAGAGAAAATACTTGTTGTTCTTCACACTACACATGAATCCAGTGAAATGTCTTTGCTTTATTCATTAATCCAGCTTGTTGGTCCAAACAGTGATACACTAGCTTACAATATTCAATCAAAAAAATCTATAGAAATGTCTAAGAATCCACAATAAATACTTCGATTTGTGAGGTATTTATACAAAAAATTATTACAAAATATCCCAAACTAATTTGAGATTAAATTTAGGAAATATAAATATCTTCTTGCAAGAAGATAGACAACTAATGAACTGTTTTAATGTTGTCCCTTTTTAGTTGGTATTGCTAGCTGTTATGGTTGGATTTATGCCCTTTATGCTGGCTTGTAGTTGTGGAGTTTCACATTGTAGTCTTCTTTACTTTTACCTTTCATCTGATACTCTTTATCCCTGATACCCTTTGACCATGATGTGTTGTTTTTACCTGTTTACTTGGCTGCTCTGTTTTTACTGTGTAGTAACTTTTTTGCTATAAATTCATCACAGTAAATCAGTCATAGTCTCCCACCATTCTGCATCTAGTAATTTTACACTCATCTTTCTCCTGTAGATTTCATCAGCTTCAGTATACTTGGAAAAAATGGGCTTGGTGAGGAAAAAATGTTTTATCTCATGCTCAAGGAAAAACAAGTTCTCAAATGTGTTGTACATCACTTTTCCTATTGGCAATGCTTTTATGGATGAAGAGATGGCCTGTTCCTTAGCCAACTTTTTGAGTCTATCACGATAGTCCTGTTGGAAATAATACTGAGAGGGGGGGTGAATCAGTATTATCTAATCAATAAAACTTTTCATTTTCATACTCAGATTCATATACGCTACTTCAGTTAAGTATACCCGCGTATATACGCGACTGTGTCTATTGTAACTAGCGTATAACCATTAAACTCATGATTCAGTTATGTGATCTTCAATGGATGCATCAAAACATTATTAGCCTATTAACATTCAATAGTAGCAGTAAAACAGATAGATCAACACACATAAGCAACACACATGAACACCATGATATAAGGTGGAAACCCAATGTGGGTGAAAACCACCTGCTGCAATTCGTTTATATCTTCCTTAATTAAGAAACTTCTTTTACAATGTACTGGTGCAGTCCTTTACCAGCACACAGGCTACAACCTTCTCTTGTTCTCCAGACTCTCCTGGAAGGGAGCTCCAACCCCCTTTGCTCTTGTACTAGCTAAGATACTAGTACGTAGGTGCTAGCCTACAATATTCTCTCCTCCGGGTACCACGTTTCATACATTTTCAAACTGGATACTCCTGAAGCACAACACATAATCTGAAAGGCCACGTTTCATCCAATTTTCATACTGGACCCATAACTATCAATGAAGCTCAAAACAATCACTACTAGCATCATCAATTTCTGAATCACTAAAACACTGAAACCCTGTCAACAGCACAGTCACCAGAACACAGAGCAGACACAGAACTCTGAAAAATCACTCAGACCCAACTGCAACTCCAAACATCAAACTTCAAAATGTATATGCTATTACAATGAATCAAACCCGCGTACATACACGCTTTTTCCAAGGCCAACCCACGTACAGATCTAAAAATATTTTCTTATGACTTTGCAGCTGTACCAGACATCAGTCATACTCATAACATTTATATTACATGCGTCAGTATGCAGATCTAGAATAAGCATAATCAACCATATAAATATAGTTCATTTTAAACCATTTGATCCTGATCTCTCCTTAGATCTTGTTCTCCATCAACTGGTGAGATCCCTCCTTAGCTCAGATCAAGCAATGCATCATCAACCCATAACCTGCATACCGAATCTCATACTTCATCAGATATTCAAGACTTTCTGATACCTTTGCCTAATGATCTTCCTCTCCTTTTATAGTCTTAGGCCTTGCTCAATACCACGGTCCAAAACCATAATAAATCAATACCAAGAGCCCAATACTTGGGATCAACACACTTGTCGAGATACCATGGTCCAAAACCATAGGTTCAAATACCGAGGACTAACTACCACGGACCAAAAGCAAGCTTTCCGACATGTACGCGCTTTTCCATGCATGAAACTGCGTGTATACCCTACTTGGTATATAGCGAACTTGCGTATACGCGACTTGGTATATAGTGAACTTGCGTGTATACCCTACTTGGTATATATCGAACCTGCGTATACGTGACTTGGTATATAGTGAATCTGCGTGTATACCCTACTTGGTATATAGTGAACCTGCGTATATACTCTTCTTTCTTCATTCTTTGTAGTCTGATCATCAATTCTTTGCTACTGACCTGCTGCACTATAGTCTGTCATTTTTCCATCAAGGACAACACTTGCCTCATAATTCCAACAAGTCCAACTATGTCATGAGTTTATCATTTATAACCATAAGACTAGGTAACCCTTTCTCTCTTGAAATCTAGAATTTAGCCATGAACTTATCAATGGCTACCTGCATATTGTGGCACTTTTCTTCCAAATTAAGCATAAGGTTCCTTTTGAACAGGACCTTCCTTATTTCTAAAATGGTCACAATCCTATCTTCTATATTTAGCTCCTAGAGATCATATCTATTCTTGCTATTGAGGAAGTGGATGAGTTTATTTGCATCCTCTGGCTTATCTCCCAACTCCTCCTTCACTTTCTGGACAACTTCTGTAGCTATCTTTACTAACTTTGTTTGTTCACAAATAACTTGGATTGATGGCCAAATATCATTGATAGAGTCAATGATATTGGCCCACAACATTTCCTTGGTTTGTCCAAGTGGTTTCTCCAGTGTTAAATCCTTCTCTAGGATTTTGGTTCTCTCACCCATTCTCTGGGCCTTTTGTGCTTCTTCTTTCTACTTAAGTTGGGCAAGTTTGCAGTCTATTTACAAACTTGCAATACTTTCTCTTAACCTATTCATTTCAGTAGCCTGGATAGACATCTCTTCCATGTATTTGACTAGTTCTGCTGCTTTCTCTCTTGATGCACCTACTGCTAATGTAGATTATGTTGTTGTTGGCAAGGTTGTTGCAAGTGGAGCTGTAGGTGCCAAAGATGTTGCTAGTGTGGATGGAACTGCTGTGGAGATTGTAGGGATAACATTTGTTGAAGAAGTGGCCACATCTGCTTGTTTTAATTGGATCAAAGAATCCAATTCATTTTCAGTCTCTTTTAGTTGATCATTCAATTTTAAGACCAAGTCCATGAGTTCTTCATGCCCCTACTGGGCTTCTAGGACTTCCAATGTTTTTGGATGCTGCAACTGAGGTAATTTTAGTTGTTTCTTCAATGCAGCTATATCATCATTTTTCTTCTTAATAAGTTGCTCTGTAGCTTTTATATCCTTAGGATCATGTCCCAATTCAATCACTAAGTGCTCTAAGGACTTGATCCTGGTATCCTTGGCCTGTGAGGAGGCCTTCTCTAACTGAAATTACGCTGAGATGTTGTTCAGATAGTTCTATAGTTGATGGGAAGCTATGGCTTTACTTGTCAGGGTGGAGTATATCATCTCTTCAGCCTGTTTGTGCAGTTCAATCTGGTCTATGGGATGAATATCCCTTGCCAACACTTCAAAATCTACCCTTTTGAAATTTGATGCTATCTTTGACTACTGGATTGTAGGCTTAACAAAGGTCATCTGCAACTTTCCCTCTTTAATGTCAAAGGCTAACATTAGCCTTATTTGATTGGTGGGAGTAAACTTTGGGTATTGTGCATATGTTTGGGCCTTAAGCCTCTCATTTCTGGATTTGATTTCCTTGTATCTTTCCTTGATATCTTGGTCATTGTCAAATGGAATTCTAAAGGAAGACACTTCAACACTAAGCTACCTTTCCAACATCTGATTTTGTGATGTGGAAGGCTCTTGCATGCCTCCAGATGGAGTGGTAGGCCTACTTATTTCTGATTCTATATTTGTGACCTCAGTTGAGTCTTTAGTATATTCCTACTCAGAGGCTGGATTTAGCCTTTGCCTCTTGTTTGATTCCTGCTGCAAATCGGAGGTGGCCATTCCTAAAGTGGAAGACCCTTCTCTGTTTTTTTGGATCTTCTTCTCATTCCGAGGAGTCTGCATGACTGGAGGAGTACGCATGGTTCTTTCTGGTTCTTCTAGTACATGTAGAAAAGAGATGTCATTAAGCTACTTTTCTAAATCAATTAGAGCATTCTCTACTTCTTCTTTGGTGTTGTCTTGGTCTACTAGGGTACCTTCCACCCATTCTATTTGATTTGCATATGCTTCTATTTCAGGTATGGGATGGTGAATGAAAGGTCCTAGCTTGACCTTTTGTCTCTTCTTTGTGATGAATGTCAAAGGATCATATCTCAGAAAAAACTCCTTTGGAACTTCATTCTCTGCAGAATTAGGTCTGCTTGTTTGCCTGCCTCCCTAGAGTTGCATATGAAGGGGCCTAGTTGGTCTTTTATCTTGAAATAAGCCTTCTTCATAGCATTGACGAAGTTGAATTCATCTGCATTGATGATTTGTTTATAATATTCTAGGGAAAACAACCTCACCGGGAGGTATCTTGGAAACTTATATGGTGCAAGCATGCAACCATATATCCTAATTTCTGTATGGTTCTTGTAAAGGTACCAGTCCCCACTTTGGTCTATTTAGACAATTGAAGGACTCTCTTTGTTTCTGGACTGATTCTAGGGGAGGGCTTCGAGGCAACATTGTCATGACTGGGTGTACAAATAAATCAATAAAAACATAATAAGAGTATGGAGAATGAGATTGGTGGATCAATGGGGTCCAAAAAATGACTGACCTGGGCTGACCTTTGGTGTCCAACTTCTGAAGGGTTAATGGGAACTTATCATGTTGGTAATATAAGAACATATGGTATAAAACTGAAGAATACTTGAAAACTCTTTCATTGTTCATTCTAAGGAATTTCTCATGCATCCTGTCAACTATAAATTGGGCATAGTCATAATTGACTGCAGGAGGTTGTCTTGGAGTGTAGATGGACATGAAGGCAAGGATTAACTCATCAATGTATTCACTAGTGGTGTACCCAAAAAAGCAGGATATCATGGCTACAATATTCTAACCCCATGGGGAAAAAATAACAACTACATATGGGGGGGAGTTCTTAGGGATGTGTTTCTCTTATCTGATGAAGGTTTGGAATAGTTGGGCCAATTTTGCAGAGCTAAGTTTAGGATACAGGTCCAACAAGTCTCCAATTGAGAGTGGGGTTAGGTTTGGCCCTAGTTGGAGCTGCAACATTTCATTAATAGACTCAGCAGTGATGGTGAAAGTGACCTTTTGTTCATGAGACATGATAGTTCTGTGACTGGGGACGTAGCAAGCATAACACATATGAACAATCTTAGGAAAAATGTGGACTTGGGGGAACTGGTACTTGGGAAAATTTGACTCCCAAAGGCCAATTTCATTAGCATGGTTCTGAAACGTGTCCCTACTTTGGCAATGTACTTTGAGCGGGGAATCTTGGGTAGAGGTATATTTTATTTGGAAATCTTTATCAGCTAAAGGAAGGTGGTCCAGGTCTAAGTGAGGTGTGGAGATGGGCCTTACATCCATTGTAATTGGGGTAGCCATACTCAGTTCTTATGGATTTGAGTGTGGGGGTAATTCAAATTTTTTAGGGCAACAGAGGTTTTGTAGAATGGTTAAGGCTCAAAGTATTAAAATGGAAGTAATTTTGATGTTTTTATTTTATTAACAATGTTATGAGGGTGAATTGACTCTAAATTTTGATAATGGAGTTGGAATTCCACGGTTAAATAACTGGAATTGGGCGGAATTGACTATAGATGGTGGTTGCAGAGGTTCGTACGGTTCTGGTACAGACTAATGCATGATCTGGGGTGTTTGTAGCGTCTTTGGAGTAATGGCAGAGGTCAATGAGAAATTTCGCTGTTTGCAGGGGTTGCAATGGCTTTTCTGAATTCTTAATAACAATTGCGCGAAAAGAGTGAAAAGAGGGGTAAACGGGCTTTCATAGCAAAAACGGTTAATTTTTGGTGGGTTCATTGATTGATGAACAATGACATTTTTTGATTGAAAGGGGGAAGTGGTTTGGGAGGTCTATTGCACCACTTCTGTGGTGCAGGCGGTATTAAAGAGGGGTCACCTGATTCCATTTAGTGTTTGCCACGTAGCATCGAGGGCCAGGAGGAAAACAACCTTATCGGGCGGGTAACATGTGGACATCGGGTCGGCCCGATATGGATGCGAGACATTGGATGAGGGGGAGGGAGATCATACGGTGATCAGGAGGTGAAGCTGCGTGACGATTTATCCATAAAGTTTTTTAGGGGGCCCATGGGTCTAATCATCAGCGGTATGAGATTAACTTGGAGCTTAATCTCATCGGGGACTCTTTAACATGGTATTAAGGACTGAGGGCGAGATTTAAAATATTTGTGGGATATGGGGTAGTAATATAGTTTATAAGTAAATTAAGGGGTGGGGTTAATTTATATAAAGTTAAATATATATGGGACAATGGGTTTATTGGGAATTTTATATATTTAATTAAAAAGTTAATATGAAGTGAAATGAGTGGAAGGGTATTGTGCTTAGGTATATGAAATGTTATGTGTGTTCCATACCCTTAGTACTTTAGGATAAATGTATTTGGTGGGTTTTTTGTATAAAACATGTTCATAAATGGGTTTTCCTGGGCAAGAGAACTTAACCTTAGGAAAAGGGGTTTTTTGAGGGCAATAAATGAATTATAATGAAATTTAACATCTTTCCTTCTTAAGTCATCAAGTTGAGGGTCCGGTCCCACCAGAAGTCAGAGAAATGCTCTGAGCCTTTTTGACTTAAAAAACTATAGGTATTGATATTTTTATTATGAAAGGGAAGTTAGTGAGTGTTATAGGGGTTAAAATGAATGAGGGGATGTTAAGTAAACCAAATTGTGAACCATTGCTTTTTGTTTTGTTTACCACTTATGCATATTTAAATGATGCATTTGGAACAATGACATAAGTGCTTTTTGTATCAAATGACATGATATTTCTGCAACCTTTCTACTACTTACCCACTTACTCATCCTACCATTTTTTCTTCACTTTATTTGGGTGCATTTAGGCTAGCAAACCCTTATCAATCTTTTTCTTTTCTTTACAAAATAAACTATCTAATTCTAACCTTATATCATCTAAGGGCTCAGATTAAACTGATGAGCTCCTTTTATTCACTCTACCTATCTAATGATCTGCCAAGATTACACTGTTTGGTCAGATTTATTCACTACCTATAAACATAAAATTCAAAGTATGAAATAGCCAAGTTTAAACATTTTGACTATCATGGATTGTGGCATAAGTAACAAGTTGCATACAATCATTTATTATGCATAAGAAATAAATAGTAGTGGCATTTTGACTTGCACACTTTCATGGTCTCTTTTTGTCTTTTGGGATTCATATATTTTCATTTTTTGGACCTTTTTCATTCTTTTTGTCCTTTGATTATTCTTTTAGGACATACCCTCTTTACATTTTTTTAATTTTTTTTTGTAATATGAAAAACATTTGCATAAAGCAAAGGTATGCACAATATTACAAGGCTTAACCTTAGTCAATCAAAATTATGACTCCTATTGGTATAGGAAACTAACAGTGGCTCCACTTGGGGATGGCATTTCCTGGTGAAATGTCAAGAAATTTGTAGATCAATAGCCCTTGAATTGTTGTTGATGTTACCTTGCAAAATTATCCTCTATGCCTCTGCATTATTGATACTTATGACAGTGAATCCTTAAAGCTTAGGGCCTTCTCTTTGGGCTTCAACTTCAAAAAATCACCACCCAATCCAGACTAAACTCTTGGAAGAAAAATGAAATATGTACAATGGGAAGTAAAAAATCAGTAGTTAGGTTCAAAATAGTGTTTAAGCATTCGACCATTCACTGGTTCACCTTCTACTTCTGTAACACCCATTTTCCTTAAGAAGAAATCGTTATTACCTTTGAAAGCATAAATGACATATGGACCTTTCCATAGGAAATCAAATTTCCCATGTTTACCCTTATCTTCCCTCCTTGAATCCCATTTTAGGACTTTTTCACCAAGGTATAAATCTTCAGCCTTGGTTCTCTTATCAAAAATATTTTTAATCCTTTCCTGCACAACCTGAGATCTGATGTATACTTCCTCCCTAGTTTGTTGAAGATGAATTGTTTGGTTGATTCTTCTTTGGATACTATTTGGTTCAACTTGCAATTCTTGAAGCAACTTCATTATTGGTGTTCCCAAGGAGGATGGAAAAACAACTTCCATCCCATAAACTAGTTGGTAGGGAGAGGTACCAATTGATTTCTTAGTGGTTAGTCTGTCTGCCCATAAGGCATTGACTAAATTTTTATTCCATGTTTTCTTATTGTCCTCTAACAACTTTTTGATGATGTTCACTAGACTTTTGTTTGAGGATTTTGCCAGTCCATTTCCTTGAGGATAATAGGTTGTGGAATGGCCCAGGGTTATATGATACTTGTTGCAGAAATCTATCATTCTTTTGGATTTAAAGGCTGTTGCATTATCAATAATGAGCTTAGTTGGACATCCAAATCTTGATAGAATGTTGGTTTCAAGGAAGGTTATGATAACAATGTCAGTGGCTTGCCTTGAAGGTATGGCCTCTATCCATTTTGTGAAATAGTTTGTGGCAGTGAGGATCCATTTGTGTTGGGAAGAGGAGGGTGGGTGAATTTCACCAATGAATTCTAAACCCCATTATTGAAAAGGTGTTTCAGCATAGATTGGCTTGAGGGGTAAAGGTAGAAGCTTTTTCTTTCCCTAAAAAATTTGACATTTGTGACAGGAGGTCACATATTTATTTACATCAGAAAACAAGGTAGGCCAGTAGAAACCAACTCTAAGAATCTTATCAGCAGTGGTTTTCCAGTAAAGGTGTCCTCCATAGTCACCTACATGAAACTCTTGTAATACTTTGTCAGATTCATCTTTTAATAAGCAGTTGAGAAGAATACCTTCATGATTTCTCCAAAACAAAGCATTGTCTAATATACAAAATTTTAAGGATTTCATCTTTAAAAATATGCTTTTGGTCTTAGATAATTCAGGAGGAGCTTGTAAATTCAATAAAACATAAATGATATCAGCATACCATGGTGATTCAATAAAGGCCTGGCTGATTAGTGGAGTCGCCATCTCCTCCTCATCATCTATTACTGCAATGAAGTTTATATCTAAGGCCTGACAGTTCGATTCAGCCATGAGCTTGGCTAAACCTTGGCCCTTGATTAACTTAGTTGGCTTGATTTCAATGTCATATTCTAGAATAGTAGCAATCCATTTTCCCCTTTTTCCATCTGGACCACCCTGAGTTAGGATGTCTTTGACTACTGAATTAGGAACATAGGCTACTATATGAGAATATAAAATGTATACCCTAAAATCCTTGATAGCTTTGACCAAAGCAAAGGCTTGTTTTTCCATTATGTTATATTTTAAGGGGGCATCTCTTAGGGCTTTTCTAAAGAAAGCAATATGTTGTTCATAGCCCTGGTCATTTTTTTGCAGTAAAACTACAACAATTGTGTGCTCAGAAGCAAAGGAAAATAAGATGAAATCTCTGTCAAATTTTTGGCTAATCAAAACTGGTGTTTTAGTTAAGGCCAGTTTGATATCTTCAAAGGATTTCTTAGCCTCAACAATCCATTTTATGGTCGAATCTTTTTTAAGCATATTGTTTAGTGATCTAATTAATTCTACTAGATTAGAAATAAATCTTCTAAGAAAGTTAATTTTCCCTAAGAAAGCTTGTAATTCCCTAATGTTCCTTGGATGTTGTATCTATAAGATGGCATCTATTCTTGCAGGGCCTATTAAGATACCATCTTTTGAGATTATATGACCCAATAACTTTACTTATTCTAACCCAAACAAAGACTTCTTGGGGTTTAAATAAATTCCATATTTCTTGCATTTAATAAAAACCCGCCTTAGATGATCCAAATGCTGGTTGTTAGATTTTGAAAATACAGTAATGTCATCTAGGTATATCACAAGGAAGTCATGAATTTCTTTGGCAAAGGCTATATCCATAGCCCTTTGGAAAGTGGTTCCTACATTCATTAGTCCAAAAGGCATTTTCACATACATGAATCTGCCCCAAGGTGTAGTGAAGGCAGTCTTGGCTTGGTGATCAGGATGAACTAAGATTTGATTGTAACTAGAAAACCCATCCAATAATGAGATTTTGGTTGATCCAAATACCCTTTGAAAACTATGATCCATTTTGGGTAGAGGGTAATTGTCTTTAAGTGATACTTTGTTGAGGTTCCTAAGTTCCACATAGAGTTTGATCTCACCCATTTTCTTCCTAGTTGGCACCAAGTTTGAAACCCAATCAGAAAATTTGATTGGTGCAATTATCTTAGCATCATACATTCTCTATATTTCCTTTTCAATTGCAGGTAGTAAGACAGGATTAATCCTTATCATTTTTTGTTTGAAAGGTTTTTGATTTTCTTTTATAGGGATTGTGTGTTGTATGATGTTGGTGTCACAGGACTTGAGATCCTCATAACTCCAGGTAAAAATATCCTGAAATTCTTTTAATAACTCAATGTATTTCACCTTTTTAGTTGGAGGTAGTGATTTCGAAAGTTTGATCAATTTTGGATTTTCATTAGTGCATATATTACACTCCTCTATATTAAATTTCAAAGGTTCCATTTTAGGTTTCCTAGGAACATCATTTTAATCAAACAAATCTTCCAAAGGGGTTAATCCATTAGGTAGGAAATTGTCTTTGAGATTGATTACTTTAGTGTCTTCATTCATTATTTCATCAATCTCAATTTGCTCTAGGTTTTCTACATCTGATTTCGTAAAGTTAGTGGGATGAAATATATATCTCTTCACCTTCTATCTCATTTATTTCTATTTTGTTTTTAATGTTAGGATCTATTGATGTGTCAGTATCTATATTGCTATTTACAAATTCTCCTTTTGAAATTAAAATTTTTTCTATCTGCTTGTCATCAACAAATATTTGCCAATTCTTCAAATTATTTGGAATTGTAGGTTTGTGCCTAACTTCAACAATGTACTGATGGTTAGGTTGAAAGGGTAACTTGAAAGAGCTGGCAAACATTGCTAAACTATGAGCCTGCATATTATGTTTTCTAGGAATTACAACAAGCTTGATTTCTAAGAAAGTGTTTAGTATTTCTACAATGGTTCCTCTATAACAACTTAATCTAGGGTCTTTTGTCATATATATAACATCAATTTGTTTTATAACTAGCCCAAAGTCTTCCATGACAGAAACTCTTTTAGCTCCTAGATTCCTAACTAATTTAAGACCTAAAATTAGTGCTTCATACTCGGTCATATTGTTAGTGCATTTAAAATTTAGTCTGTATGCATGGCCTTCTGAGTGATTATTCTCTAGATTGTATATCCAAACTCCTGCTCCTGCTCCAAACTTATTGACTGACCCATAAATCTCAAGATGCCACAATATCTCATGTTCATAATTCTCATCATTTGGTGCCACAATTTTTTCCTCATTTAAAGTAATTTAGCTACTTTGTTTATTGGAAAGTTCTAAAGTTTGGACAGTTTCCTCTTGTTTTGAAACTACAATTTCTTTTGGTTCTACATCAACACTATCTAAAAGAGTTTCTTGTGTTTGATCAACATTATACAGGATAAAAGAATCAATGTCTGAATGTACAGAGTAGATAGGAAAGTTTTGAGGCTGATCCTGGCTACTCACCATGTATTTCATTAAAGTTTCTTGGTACAACTTCTTGGGTTGTCCAAAAACATAAATTGTTGCATATGACATATCAAGTTGTAAATATCCCTGAAGTTTGGCTCCCCATGATCTGGATAACAGCATGCCATACTTCGGTGGGATGCCAGCAACCACAATATACATAAGGATGCTTTTGGCAGGATATTGAGCTAAGGTGACACAAAGGTATTTAATCAATCCTAGACACTTTACTTAATTTGAGTCAAATGAAAATAAGTCCTTGTAAGGCCTTGTAATGTACATATTTAATTTCTCCATTACTGATTTGGGCATTAAGTTGTGAGAGACCCCAGAATCCAACATTGAATTATGAAGAATTTTGTCATGGATGTTAAGGCTAATGTAGAAAGGTGGTATTCCTCCTTCTAGTGGTTTTCCATTAACATTAGGACCAAATATAAGTTCTAGTTTGTCATCAAACAGGTTGACCAAATCCTCATTTTCAGCAATGTTCAGGGTCTAATTTATCTGTGTTTTTTAGGTTTCATTTTTGATTAACTCTGCTAAAGGAATTGAAATCTTTAACTTAGCTACCTCTGCTCCTAGATTGAATGGAAAAGGGGCTTTTTCTATTTGAGGGTTTTGATTTTTCACAACAGGGATTTGAGTGGGATGGTCTTCTTTTCCTTTACTAGGGTTCTCTTTATGTAGGCTTTCAGATTTGGTGTTTTGAGGTTTGTTCACTGGTTCTTTAGGGGGAATTGAAGTGGAGGGCTGATCATTAGAAGGTTGATTAGGGGTTATATCTACAATGATGGGGCCAGAAGGATTCTGGTTTTGTCTTGGGATAATCTTGAGGATTTTAGAAACCAGGGCTTCTTTGATTTTCTTTGGTTGATTTGGCACTATTTTCTTGGTTTGGTCAGGGATATCAGAATTATTTTTACTCCTTAGGTTATACTATTTATGCACTTCAAATATGGCAAAATCATAACCTTGTTTATAATTAAATGATTCTATAGACTGGATTTGCAATTGCTACGGCATATGCAATTCCTGATCATCTTGGGTAAGAAAAACAACACCCTCATCATCTAATCCCATTAGGTTAATTTGTGTGTCTTGCTCAGGGTCTTCAGGATGGGATGTTTCTGCATAATTTTCTTGGAAATGAGGCCTAATATTCTGATCAGGTCCATTTTTTTCCAGTGTTTTGGTTTTGGTTTTTCCTAAAGTTCGGGTTTCTAACTGGAGGTGCCTGTTGATTATCCCACTAGGGTTTCCTCTCTATATTATCTATTCTATCCATTAACTTTTCCATGCCTTTCGCTATGCTATCTATTTTAATGTCATAGGGTGAAGGCTCATCTTTAGTTGTTCCTCTTCTTTCATTCCTAACTCTAGCTCTTTTAGCTAATAAATTAGCCTCTACACTTTGCATATCTTCTAGGGTTGGGGGATTTATTTCCCTAATTTTGAATGCCATGTCTGTGTCAAAACCATCAAGGAACTTTATTAATGCTAAGTCAGGTGGGGGTCTATGATTAAATGGAATTGCATTGTATATATTGTTAAATATGGTGCAGTAATCTTGAACAATTTCATTGGGTCCTCTCCTAATATTTTCATATTCTTAAAGGATCTATAGAGGATTCTTTTTCTTTTCCCATCTATTAAAAAATTGCTGATGAAATACTTCTAAAATATAAATAATATTATCAGGCAGTGATCTAAACCATTTCCTAACATCACCAGCTAAAGTCTGAGCAAATAGTCTCATTTGGACATCCACAATATCAATTTCATGAAGTTCAAAGTAGTATGTCATCTTATTAACATGGTGCTGTGTAGTGTAGTGTCCTATTCCATCAAATTGGATGATTTTACTCTGGTAGTTTGTTGGCATGGCACCAAGTGGAGTGGGTAAGACAAGGGGATCATATCTATTTGCCATGGCTATAAGCTGGGAGGGGCTAAGATGTGGGGTTGAGGCACTGGAAGATGATACAGTAGCGGAGGATGAACTAGGACTGGTGAGTGGTAAATGAGCAGTGCTAGGTTGGTAAGGGAGTGAGGGTATGAATGGTGGTGGGGAATGGGCTTCAGAAGTTGAAAGGAATAGTGGTGAACTAAGAGTAGTGGATAATTGTTCAGAAAACTCAGGGATCTTGGTAGTACTAAGGGATGATTGTGGTGAATTCAGAATGTACTCATCAATTGACTGATTGGCCTTTTGGAATTCAAGGTCTGCAATGAACTCGGGATCTAGAACAATATCGCATATTTCACTTTCACACTTTGATTTAAATAATGACAAATCGAATTTCTCATCAAAGGGAAGATCTTCTAAAAACAACCATTCTTCAGGGGATTAATTAGCTTTAACTAAGGGTGTGTGACTAGTTGAACTTTCTTCTTTTTTGGTTTTTCTTGAAATAAGGTTGGGATTATCAACTACTGGGGGAGGGTTTGGATATCGGTTAGCCCTAGTATAATGAGTTCTCCTCGAAACCAAAATTTCATAATTTTTCTAATTGTTTTATTTTTTTGAGAAATAACTTCTAATAAATTACTTTAAAAGGCTCAAAATACAGAATTAAAAATTTCTTAAAGATTTATTGGGACTGATGGTTGCTCCCCAGTATGGTCGCCACTATTTTATCACTTAGAATTTTTCCCTAGAAGTTATCAGAAGAAGGAAAAGACTGAGGTAACCACAAACCAATCTTTTAAGTATAGGCTCTAGCCAACCTATGACTCAGAGATGGCTCTCTCTATATGTTTCAGCTTTGTTTGCTGAGATTTTAGGCTAGTTCTTAAAGTTCAGGGGGTTTTAGATTTGTATTGGAAGTTGGATGGTGGAATCCTTAAACAGATGGATAGAATGATGTCTCTGGCTATTGGGCTATGGAGTCAAAGAAGAGTAGCAAAATTTGGATTAAATCATTAAAGGGAGTGTTCAATGGGTAAGCTAGCAGAGTGAAGCATGTGTTTTTAGGTTGAATGGGTGAAATGATCTTAACCAAGGTAAGGGAGCACTTAAGAATTCTCAAACTGGGATTAAAAGGAGGAATAGAGGGTAATCATGAGCAAAGGGAAATTAAGAATCCTTTGCTATAGATCAGAGGGAAACTACCTGAACTAAGGAGCAATCAAGAATTCCTTAACTTAGATAATTAACAGGAAACATTAAAATGCGTAATAGTTAAAACATAGTGCAATGAAGCAAGTTCTGAGATATCATTCCATATTATAGCATTCAGATTTTAGATACATTTAAGAGTATGAAAAAATTATAAAGAAAATAACATCACAAGAGAAAATACTTGTTGTTCTTCGCACTACACATGAATCCAGTGAAATGTCTTTGCTTTATTCATTAATCCAGCTTGCTGGTCCAAACAGTGATACACTAGCTTACAATCTTCGATCAAAAAATCTATAGAAATGTCTAAGAATCCACACTACATACTTCTATTTGTGAGGTATTTATACAAAAAATTATTACAAAATATCTCAAACTAATTTGAGATTAAATTTAGGAAATATAGATATCTTCTTGCAAGAAGATAGAGACAACTAATGAATTGTTTTCATGTTGTCCCTTTTTATTTGGTACTGCTGGATGTTATGGTTGGATTTTTAGTCCTTTATGCTAGCTTGCAGTTGTGGAGTTTCATGCCGGAGTCTTCTTTACTTTTAACTTTCATATGATACTCTTTATCCTTGATACTCATTGACCCTGATTAGTTGTTTTTACTTGTTTACCTGGCTGCTCTTTTTTTACTGTGTAGTACCTTTTTTGCTCTGAATTCATCACAGTAAATCAATCATAATCTCCCACAATTATGCATCTAGTAATTTTACATTCATCATTCTCCTGTAGATTTCATCATCTTCAGTATACTTGGAAAAAATGGGCTTGGTGAGGAACAAATGTTTTATCTCATGCTCAAGGAAAAACAAGTTTCAAATGTGTTTTACAACACTTTTCTTGTTGGAAATGCTTTTATGGATGAAGAGCTGGCCTGTTCCTTAGCCAACTTTCTGATTCTATCACCATAGTCCAACTGTGTCAAGAGTTTATCATTGATAACCATAGGACTAGGCAGCCTTTTCTCTCTTAAAATCTAGAATTTAGCCATGAACCTATCAGTGGCTACCTGCATATTGTGGCACTTTTCTTCCAAACTAAGCATAAGGTTCCTTTTGGAAAGGACCTTATTTCTTAAATGGTCACAGTCCTATCTTCTATTTTAGCTCCTGGAGCTCATATCTATTCTCGATGTTGAGGAAGTGGATGAGTCTATTTGCATCCTCTGGCTTATCTCCCAACTCCTCCTTCACTTTTTGGATAGCTTCTATAGCTATCTTTACTAACTTTGTTTGTTCAAAAATAACTTGGATTGATGGCCAAATATCATTGACAGAGTCAATGATATTGGCCCACAAAATTTCCTTGGTTTGTCGAAGTGGTTTCTCTAGTGTTAAATCCTTCTTTAGGATTTTGATTCTCTCACCCAGTCTTTGGGCCTTTTGTGCTTCTTATTTCTGCTTTAGTTGGGCAATTTTACAGTCTGTTTCCAAACTTGAAACCTTTTCTCTTAACCTATTCATTTCAGTAGCCTGGATAGACATCTCTTCCATGGCTTTGACTAGTTTTTTTGCTTTCTCTCCTGATGCACCTGCTACTAATGTAGATTCTGTTGTTGTTGGAAAGGTTGTTGCAAGTGGAGTTGTAGGTGCCAAAGATGCTACTAGTGTGGATGGCACTGCTGTGGAGACTGTAGGGATAACATTTGTTGAAGAAGTGGCCACATCTACTTGTTTTAATTGGATCAAAGCATCCAATTCCTTTTTAGTCTCTTTTAGTTGATCATTCAATTTTAAGACCAAGTCCATGAGTTCTTCATGCCCCTGCTGGGCTTCTAGGACTTCCAATGTTTGTGGATGCTGCAGCTGAGGTATTTTTAGTTGTTTCTTCAATGCAGTTATATCATCGTTTTTCTTCTTAATAAGCTACTCTGTAGCTTTTATATCCTTAGGATCATGTCCCAATTCAATCACTAAGTCCTCTAAGGACTTTATCCTGGTATCCTTGGCCTGTGAGGAGGCCTTTTGTAACTAAAATTGTGCTGAGAGGTTGTTCATAGAGTTTTGTAGCTGATGGGAAGCTATGGCTTTACCTGTCAGGGTGGAGTATATCATCTCTCCAACCTGTTTGTGTAGTTCAATCTGGTCTATGGGATGAATATCCCTTCCCAAAACTTCAAAATATACCCTTTTGAAATCTGATGTTGTCTTTGATTGCTGGGCTATAGGCTTAATAAAGGTCATCTACAGCTTTCCCTCTTTAATGTCAAAGGCTGACATTAGCCTTGTTTGATTAGTGGGAGTCAACTTTAGGTATTGTGCATATGTTTGGGCCTTAAGCCTCTCATTTCTGGCTTTGATTTCCTTTTATCTTTCCTGATATCTTGGTCTTTGTCCGCTAACATTCTAAAGGAAGACACTTCAACGCTAAACTTCCTTTCCAACATCTGATTTTGTGATGTGGAAGGATCTTGCATGCCTCGAGATGGAGTGGTAGGCCTACTTATTTTTTCTTCTATATTTGTGACCTCAGTTGAGTCTTCAGTATATTCCTCCTCAAAGGTTGGATTTAGCCTTTGCCTCTTGTTTGATTCTTGCTGCAAATTGGAGGTGGCCATTCTTGAAGTGGAAGCCCCTTCTCTGTTTCTTTTTGGGACCTTCTCCTCATTCAGAGGAGTCTGCATGATTGGAGGGGTATTCATGGTTCTTTTTGGTTCTTCTGGTACCTGAAGAAAAGAGTTGTCATCAAGATGCTTTTCTAAATCAATTAGAGCATTCTCTACGTCTACTCTGGTGTTGTCTTGGTCTACTAGGGTACCTTCCACCCATTCTGTTTGATTTTCATATGCTTCTATTTTAGGTATGGGGTGGTGAATGAAGGGTCCTAGCTTGACCTTTTGTCTCTTCTTTGTGATGAATTCCAAAGGATCATATCTCCAAATAAAACTCCTTTGGAACTTCATTCTTTGCAGAATTAGGTCTGCTTCTTTTCCTGCCTCCCTAGAGTTGCATATGAAGGGGCCTAGTTGGTCTTTTATCTTGAAATAAGTCTTCTTCTTAGCATTGACAAAGTTGACTTCATCTTCATTGACGATTTTTCTATAATATTCTAGGGCAAACAACCTCATGGGGAGGTATCTTGGCAACTTATATGGTGCAAGAATGCAACCATATATCCTGATTTCTGTATGGTTCTGGTAAAGGTACCAGTCACCCACTTTGGTCTGTTTAGACAATTGAAGGACTTTCTTTATTTTTGGACTGATTCTAGGGGGAGGGCTTTCAACCAACATTGTCATGACTGGGTGTACAAATAAATCAATAAAATTAGCATAAGAGTATGGAGAATGAGATTGGTGGATCAATGGGGTCCAAAAAATGACTGACCTGGGTTGACCTTTGGTCAGGGAAAACTTTCAAAATGGAAAATTATCTTGAAGTTTAAAAACAATGGTGAATCTCACTAGTCCCTAATATGCAAACTATAAAATGTTTATTGATATATTTTTAAAATTATTCAAAATTATAATGGTTTTATATATAGTATCTATACAATGTTGGCGATTTTTAAGGTAAAATAATTTTATATTGTAAAATTTGGGCGAATTATTTTTATAAAAAATGGAATTTGGCAAATCTTTTTTGTGGAAAAGTCATGGAAAATTAGTCCACCTACGAATATTAGCCCCTAAAATTTTCCATGCCTTTGGTGTCCAGCTTCTGAAGGGTGAATGGGAACTTATTAGGTTGGTAATATAAGAACATATCGTATAAAACTGAAGAATACTTGAAAACTCTTTCATTGTTCATTCTAAGGAATTGCTCATGCATCCTATCAGCCATAAATTGGGCATAGTCATAAATGACAGCAAGACGCTATTGTGGAGTATAGATGGACATTGTTGGGTAGTGGAGGTCCCACGTAACAGTTTTGGGGCTTAGAGCCTATAAGTTAGGATGAAAATATTGTAAAACTCTAAAATATGTGGAGCGTGAAATGGAATAGGTAGAGTCAAAGGGTTGTCCGCCCAAGAAATAGTGTAGAATAATAAGAAGTAAGTTGGCCTGCCCATGGTCCGCAGACCATGGGAATGTATAAATAGAGTGAGGCTCTAAGGGTAGAAAGTAGTTTTTTGGGTTTGCATGTATCTTAGTGCTATGGGTCTGTGATGATAGTATATTTTGCACCTGTAAGTTTGAGTCAAGAGTGTTGTTGGGTAAATAGAATCTCTACAGCTGTGTGCGTAGAGGCCTGGTAGAGTCCGTAGCTGTGTGCGTGGACCCCTGCAGCTGAGTGTGCAGGGCGAATCTGGATGTATTGGCGAAAGGGTTGAATAAAGATAAGTTGGTTCTGAAATACTGTGTGGAATCTGAAATATTGTGGATCTGGTTAATTTATGGTTGATATATCTATTTGATCTATGTGCTTATGCTTATGTTATGAGTTTATTCAAATCTATAACTTTTCTAGGTGTGCAAACTGGTTATCTCTATTAAATGTTTTCTTAAAGACCGTAAAAAGTAGATCTGATCTATAACATCTCATTAATATTAAGTATTAAGGAATTACCTTGCTTCGTATCTACGTGGAAGCAGAGTAGCGGGAGGCCATAGAATGGCGCGCGACTCCTACAGACCACATCACGACATCCCAAGGGTGTGAAAACCTAGTTCCAGCACCCTCCCCTGCTACCTTGGGTGAGACCTCAGTCCATGCTCCGCGGGCTTGTTGGTAAGGTAAATCCCCTCTGCGGACAGAGGCGATCCCACTAGCCTATCACAGAACTAGCCACAAACAAACCACGCTGCTACGCAAGTTCCTAGTTATGCATCAAAGGTGAATCAAGAAGACTAACCTGGAGTCCAACGCTATGATTGAAGCAGAGTTGATATCCTCGCTCCCTTGCTCCAACAGATCATGACGAATACCTGCACATGCAAAGGAAGAGACAGATACCAACATAAAAACTACCAAGGCACAACTATATTTCAGTCAGAAAGGAAATAAATCAACATATCACCATGATAGATAATGAGATTGGAACTATAATAGCAGTCGCTCATCAATTAATAAACAGGAAAAGTTACAACCATTGTTCTGACATCGACCCTTCTCCTGGCTAGGCGAGTAACTATATGTGTCTTGACATGCATCTCTTCTCCGGCAGCATAACCTCTCTAGCACTCACTAGCATTCCTCCATAAACTCAACATCTAACACTCCATGACCAATAATCATCACTACTATCACTCAATCACCAAATCACTAGCATAACACTAACACCAACCCCCCCTTTCAATGCATAATGACAAGCTTATATAGATGAAGAAGGGAGGAGGATGCGATGAACCGGGACACCTTTCGTGGAATTAGCAAAAGCCATAAAGATGGATAAAGCTCGACAAAAAACTGATTTTCTATCCTCAGAAAAGCTCCATGTAATGAAGGAAACAACAGTCAGACGTGAATTAAGGCAAAAAGCACGACTAAATTTGGTTGGCGCGATTGTTGCTCTAAGATAGAGTGCCAATGGTCGCGCCCTCTTTTGAGGATCTCCATCATTGGCGCGGGTAGGATACTGTGGACTTGCGCCAATGGAAAAAGAGCACTTTTTAGGGATGATCTGCAGAAGGTGTCTTCAGGGAACATGGAGTACATACTCAGGGGAACATAATGCAAGTGTTTTTAGCCCTTGTCACTTCTTATAACTCCCGAAATGAGTCCTCTAAGGTACGACAAGAGGAGTAACAGGGATGGTGACAAATTACTGTGTAACAGATGCCCCCTAAAGCATGAAGTCCGAGAGGTGGAGAGGGGTGAAATGCTTTACCAGAATGCACACAAGAGCACACAAGAGCACATATAGTTACTGCCGCCGAGGAGCTGTATTAAGAGACATGACTGATAGTTCAATTACATGATGTACGTGGCATGGTCGCAGCCATCCATAAGAGAGTACATAAATAATTTGGATCCATAGTATGGACGCAGCCATCTGGTTAGGATCAATGAACTGACTCAGGTATGGTCGCAGCCATCCAGTGAATGAGTCAAGTACCAAGAATCACGCCTGGATTACGACAGACACAATCCAGGGTCTTGCGCTCCATCTCGACCCGAACAAGAGTACAAGTCCAAGCATGTGAATATATGAGCTGAAGTCGAACATGCATGAACATCGCCTGATTACCAGTCAATAATGGAAACTGTTAACAGACGCGAGAGGTACCACCAATAATGACAATGGCCCTCAAGGTACTATAGGTACAATCTACGGCGTGTGAATTAATGAGCTGAAGTCGAACACCCGTAGAATCATTCGATCGGAGGCCAATGATGAAAACCTCACGTCAAACACGAAGAACCTTCCATTGAGGCATGCAGGCTCCAAGGCACCGGAAGGGAGTCTCTAGGTCAACTTCCTGGATAATGAGCTGAAGTCGACAGGGAGTGACCTTGATCGAAGGTGGGCCATAATGTTTCCCACATCATCGACACGAGACAGAGAGATAATGTCGTGAATCAAGATTGTGCGAACTATCAGAGGGAGGTTGTTTATTTGCAGCGGTCAACTTCTCTTGAACATATCGGCGGCACATTAACGGAATTGGCAGTATTTGACATCAATGTATCAAAGGTCATTATGACGAGGCAATGAGTGAATGAGAGGTCAAATAGGGTACCCAAATCCATGGAAGCAAGTGAAAGATATGAGATGAAATATCCCCACCCTGGACACGAAAGCAAAAAGTGCCATGTTCAAGAGCGACATACTGCCGTTACGGTAACAATTATGGTTCAAAAATTTTATTTTCCCCCACCATTTCTGGCGAGTACCCCAGTTATTTTTAACAAGCTTGATGGGGATAGCATATGCTTGTGTTGTGACAAAATCCGATGTCATTCCGTTTTAACGAGTCTGACAAAGGAAGAACTCGGCGTCTTTTCTTGTTTAGAGAGTTTGAAAAGACAGCAGAAAAGGAAACTCCAAGGATGTCCTTTTTCGTACAGTTGTGTCTCTCGGGCCCGAAAAAGTATAAAATAATACCCGAAAGAACCGCCCGATCATTACGATCGAGGAGTACTTTTCATGATTAGTGACTTCGACCTGAAAAAGTAAAAAAGCGGTCAAAACCACGTCGTTTCGTAACCACTAACGAGTTTGAAACGACAAAAACCTGGTAATCTTTTTATGTTTTAACGGTCGACAAAAAGAACTTAACACGACCGCCCCTTATCACCATTTAACGAGTCAAGAGGAGCGACTCGGCAATCTTTTCCTCTTTAAATGGTCAAAAAAGAGCTGAAAGCGGACCTCCATTTTTATTTTCTTTAACGAGTCAAAAAGGGAAAAATACTCGGCAATCTTTTCATATTTTACGAGTCAGAAAAGAGTGTAAAGGCGACTCGTCCTGAAGGAACGAGTGGTATAAGGGATAGCAACTGGTTCCGGTAATGGTGGAACTTTACTTGAAACACGTAAAGGTTAAGAGGTTGGCTAATAAGACCACTCATCGCTGCGGTTCCTCAGGAAAGGAGAAACAACCAAGTGAAAGCATATGATCGGCCAAAAAGATAGTAGCGATGGGATGAAACAACCAGGGCTCATCTAGCAGAATTTTAGCGGATAAAAGGCAATCACGGGATGTAAATGGGTTCATTTTTACACAAGCTTGAACCATGGAGAACTTTGCTTGTTAAAAAAAAAAATTTGTTGCATGCCCCCAGCATGATTATACCAATCGAGGTACATGCCCCCCAAGCTTCATGGCATTCACGGAGTGGATGGAATGAAGGTTTACTTGGAAAGAATCGATTGGAGGATGCCCCTGGGCTTCAGTCACGCGCCCGGGTAAGCTGCCGTCATCAGAATGACGGGGTGGGTGCTGGGGCATTTCCTGTGGAAATAAGACCATTTAGGAATGGAAAATGGCTATATGTGAAGTGTGAACCGGGAATGAAAGTTGGTCTACGACTTTGATCGTTCTTCCTTCATGCGGAAAACACATCACTCTGAAGAGTGAGGACACAATAGCACGTATGCGATAAATATAGTCTCGTCGAAGGAGTAAATTGTAATCTAACGGACCTTGGACTACCATGAGACCCATTTGGATAGTCTTCCCTTCTAACATGATAGGTACATTGGGAAGAATTCCTAAAGGTCGAGTGATTTCTCGATGGAAACCTACAAGGCTTCTCATCTCAGGCAGAAGCAGTGGGGAACCAAGTGCTTCCCAAGCTGTTGAAGAAAGGATACTAACAGGAGATCCTTCATCAATAATTGTACCAGCCATGACCATGCGATAGACTTGAACTATAATTCGAAATGGTATGGAGGCTGGTAACCGAGGATTGACTAGTTGATCCCAATTAAAGGAAATAACTAGGTTGCTCGGAGGTGGGACTGGATAGACAGCCGGATATGCCTCTAATGGACTTTCTTCCTGTTGTGAAGAAATGAGAGGGATGCTCACTTGATCATTAACGTCTATGTCAATGAATAGAATTTGGACGGTGGGTTCGTCATTCTTGGCAGTGATAACATCGTCTGAGGAGGTAACTTCTGAAGGCGAAACCGGGTCACTTGTAATCCGGACCGTTTGACTGTTGTCTGGTTTGGATTCAGATGTAGGATCATCTAGGGGTGGAAGTTCTGAAAGCAAAACCGGGTCACTTGTAATCCGGACCGTTTGACTGTTGTCTGGTTTGGATTCAGATGTAGGATCATCTAGGGGTGGAAGTTCTGAAAGCAAAACCGGTTCACTTGTAATCCGGACCGTTTGACTGTTGTCTGGTTTGGATTCAGATGTAAGAGCAGCTAAAGATGGAACTTCTGTAGGCAAAACCGGGTCACTTGTAAGCTGGACCTTTTGAAAGACCGGGTTACTTGTAAGCTGGAACTGTGGACTTTTGGTTGGTTTGGACTCAGGTGGTTCATCTTTGATGATCAAGTAGTGCGTAGATGATGAATATAAATCACTTGTTCTGACCAGGGACTGGTCTGGAGCAGGCGGAGCACAGGTAGGTTCAGGAAGAGAAAGCTAGACCAAAGAGGAATCATGTTTGATCACTTGGTTAGTGGAGAGATGCTCTGCAGGTGTAACAAGACGCTGATATCCAGCGGGTAGTTGAGGTAAGGAATCCGACAGACTTGCCAAAAGACAGGAAGCTTCATCCATCAGTGGACAAAGGGGAAGGAGATGATTACCTTCACAAAGTCGACAAGGGAAACGAACCTTCCCTTTTCTGTTACCAACTAGTAAGGTATCGTCAATTTGCGACAGCAAGGGGCGAGTCGGGTCACGGGACCATATATCTAGGATCCTGGGAATGCCAGGACAATCAGAAAGAAAATGGTCCCCTTTGCATAATCGACAAGGAGACCGAAGCTTCCGCGGAGGAGCAGAAGGTGGTTCCACTTCTGATAGCTTCGTGGTAGATACGACCTTTCCCTTAGGAGACTTCTTCTTTTTGGTCTTCTTCTTCTTCTTCTTAGCCACCTGGTTAGTGAAATCCAAGGTTTCACCAGGCGAAGTAGAAGATGAGGACGCAGCAATAGGCGAAGAAGGGAAGGGGTCCACCTTAGAATCAACATGGTGTTGTTCGGGTGGAGGAGGTGGTGGTGGGACAGGAGTCATCACACTTGAGACCACTGAGTTTGAAAACAACCATACGGGTAAACCAATGGTCAACCCAGGCAAAGACAATGTTGCGATATACTGAACACCAACATTTCCAACAGAAGGAAATGGGCGAGGGTACCCATTAGGAGGAACACCTTGGCCGGTGGGCACCGGAAAGGCTGCCATTGAACGAGGAATAACCCTACTCAAGCTAACGCAAACAAAATCTAATTGGGTAGATGTTATCGTGGCCAATAAATTTTAAGACACTGAACTTAACCTTTTCATTTTTTAAGAGTCGAGAAAAGGGTAAAAGATGACTCTAGTCTCCTTCGAATATTTAATGAGCACGAAGTGACAAGACCCTCATAGGCACCTTTTCGTTTAGGGAGTCCGAAAAGGATCAAAAGTGACTGCTCTGGAATTCTAGGTAGAGGGTGTGCCAAACTTTTCGCAAAACCACAGAATACTTTTTAGGGTACGGGTGGTCGATCTTCGTGAATGCTGTGTTCACTGCATTGCGAATCGTAGGGCGGCTGACACGGCTTCCTATGGATAAAGGCTTTATTCCTATAGGGGTCTCCCAATATATACTCGACGGTACGTGGGAGCACAGTCCGTATTGGCAGCTACCGTTTCACCGTGGAGGAATCACCCAACCACTCGACGATAAACTACCAGGTTTAACGACGCCGGAACACGTCTCTAACCTAGACCTCTAGAGTGTTTGCGTTATGTTCCAATGCGTTGTTATGTTCATTGAGTTCATTTTAAAGTTTATCTTTGATTATGTTTCAGTTTTTTGGTCCTACCTTATGTGATATCTCGAAAACTTCTTACATGCAAGCTATATGCCGCAATTAAATCATTTGATTCGATGAATTCTATCTACAGGAGGGTTGAGATCTTTTTCACAAACGAAATGATCACTTCAACAAAGAACAAAGATCCTAATGCAGCTACTAACAAGAAACGAAATTTTGTCTTTTTTCTTTTCAATAGCAACAAATAACAATAAATGCTAACTACTATAATGCAAGAGATTTTTTGTTTTTCTTTCCTTTAAGATGGCATGATGCATGTAAACAAATTCTAAGAGATATGCACAATCCAAGTTCAGTCAATGAAATAGAACCAATTCTAAAACACAAAATGAACCATGCAAGCAAGGAAAAACACAAAAACTAGTGAACTTCAAAGAGGCTAGAAGTGAAGTATTCAGAGTATAGAAGATCAATCTTTAACAAAGCACTGGATAGGTGTAGAACAATCAACAAGCTGACTGGATGATCAAGAGACCGAAACTTCCCACAGAAGGCTAGACATGCAAAGTCACTGGAAATAAGCAAACAGCTGAGGGATACAGGCTAAAACCAGTCAAGCAGAGGTTCAACACAGTTCCAGAGGCTGAAAGAGATATATAAAGAGACTGAATGAGCTTTCCACCCACACACAGGCAAAATTTACAGAGCTGGCGCGACTGTCAGCCTGCAAGTTGCGCTACCACAGAATTGGCGCGAGTTGCTTTTGAGCAACGTGCGCCAACTGGCGCGACTGTCAGAGAAATAACCGCGCCAATTAAGCTTGCCAACTAAAAAGATAAAAGATACGACATCAGGTCAGGTTGACAGTGCTCAGATGGGTCAAACAGTAAAGAATCAACTCAAAACTGACTCGGGAAGCTCATGCACTCAAGCAAGCAGAAGAAAATTAACATGCAAGACAGAAATCAAAGAGTTACTCCCCAGCGGAGTCGCCAATTTGTTGGTAAGGTAAATCCCCTCTGCGGACAGAGGCGATCCCACTAGCCTATCACAGAACTAGCCACAAACAAACCACGCTGCTACGCAAGTTCCTAGTTATGCATCAAAGGTGAATCAAGAAGACTAACCTGGAGTCCAACGCTATGATTGACTCAGAGTTGATATCCTCGCTCCCTTGCTCCAACAGATCATGACGAATACCTGCACATGCAAAGGAAGAGACAGATACCAACATAAAAACTACCAAGGCACAACTATATTTCAGTCAGAAAGGAAATAAATCAACATATCACCATGATAGATAATGAGATTGGAACTATAATAGCAGTCGCTCATCAATTAATAAACAGGAAAAGTTACAACCATTGTTCTGACGTCGACCCTTCTCCTGGCTGGGCGAGTAACTATATGTGTCTTGACATGCATCTCTTCTTCGGCAGCATAACCTCTCTAGCACTCACTAGCATTCCTCCATAAACTCAACATCTAACACTCCATGACCAATAATCATCACTACTATCACTCAATCACCAAATCACTAGCATAACACTAACACCAACCCCCCCTTTCAATGCATAATGACAAGCTTATATAGATGAAGAAGGGAGGAGGATGCGATGAACCGGGACACCTTTCGTGGAATTAGCAAAATCCATAAAGATGGATAAAGCTCGACAAAAAACTGATTTTCTATCCTCAGAAAAGCTCCATGTAATGAAGGAAACAACAGTCGGACGTGCATTAAGGCAAAAAGCACGACTAAATTTGGTTGGCGCGACTGTTGCTCTAAGATAGAGCGCCAATGGTCGCGCCCTCTTTTGAGGATCTCCATCATTGGCGCGGGTAGGATACTGTGGACTTGCGCCAATGGAAAAAGAGCACTTTTTAGGGATGATCTGCAGAAGGTGTCTTCAGGGAACATGGAGTACATACTCAGGGGAACATAATGCAAGTGTTTTTAGCCCTTGTCACTTCTTATAACTCCCGGAATGAGTCCTCTAAGGTACGACAAGAGGAGTAACAGGGATGGTGACAAATTACTGTGTAACAGGGCTGTTGCCGAAAGGGCCGGTAGCTGCAGAATTTGTTTGGCTAAATAACTCTTCCAAACCTGGGTCAGGCCCCTATAAGCCAACGAATGGTTCTATTGCCGAGACCAAGATCTGCCTAAGGGATGTCTGATGTCGGAATGCTAGAATGCTGTGGAGAAAGAGTTTGAGGATTGATTGGGTTAGGAGCAGTACGAGTTCACCGTACACTGACGCGCAAACTAAAGGTTAAAAATGACGAGCACAATCGAGTTACCGGTATTCAAAGGAGCAGGAAGCGAAGATCCAGAACAATTTTGGTTCATGGTAACAACAGTATGGGAAGCGCACAGAGTTACAAATGATAACATCAAAAAGGCTACCTTAGTTAGCGCGTTGCAGGACCGAGTGCTGACATGGTATA
This sequence comes from Pinus tabuliformis, assembly GCA_031772625.1. Classification (NCBI taxonomy): domain Eukaryota; kingdom Viridiplantae; phylum Streptophyta; class Pinopsida; order Pinales; family Pinaceae; genus Pinus; species Pinus tabuliformis. The sequence continues at coordinate 216,249,819 of CM062813.1, forward strand.
TAAAATACTCAAGTGATCACCCGAATGCAGGAACAACGAAGATCCAGGTCAAATTGAAAAAAGAATTTAGCCAGCCAAAATCAGAAACACAGTTGATCATAGGGTTCAAGGAGATTGCGATGATGCTTGGTGAAACTCCCTGGGATCTAGATCAGAGATTGAAAAGTACAATCTATGAGGCAAACATGACGTTGTCGGATGCGCAACACTGCGTGTGGTTTGTGGCGTCACTAATGCCACATTTGAGGACGGCTCTGTCACAACAAAAGATCTCAACCCAGGCTGAAGCATTGGAGACGACGATGAGGTTGCATGAAACTCGATACAGGATCCAGGGTTGGGAGTTTAGCAAATCCACATGCAAATACAAAACCTGTGTTTAGAAATGCAGAAGTTAAAACAAGAATAGACACCCCGCCCAGGAGCCTGGGAGGAAGTGTGGTGTATAAAGTGTAGAAGTTGGGGTCATGATAAAGATCATTGTCCGGTCTTTGTGAACTATGTGGAAATGGGGGGGACCAACACCTTTGCGACTAGAGGCACAAGCAGGGCCAAGCGCGACAACCTCGCTCTGGTGTGCAATCATTCAGGTGGGAAGAAAGCACAACATGGACAACTGTCATCTACTACCAATATTTAACCAGACCCCCCAACAACTATTTTGCAACTTTTGCAGATCAATGGGCCATGAGGAACAAGACTACCGTAGTTATAAATTATTGATGGACTAGTCACCTGCCTACAGAATGCAAACTGAAGTGCGAGGTCAGGATCCAGCCATGACGATAGCACACGGTGGGTTCCAGGGATGTGGACAAGGAAGAGGAGGAATGGGGCTAGGAAGGGGTCGCAAACAGCTAATATATTACAATTGCGGAGGACCAGGACACTACACATGGGACTGTACCAACCTGACCAGAATATCGTGCCCTTACTGTGAGCAATTCGATCATGAACTAATAGATTGCCCCACACTAATAATGCAAATCCATGAGAAAATGGCAGCACAACCTATGGCGACACAGAACGTCCAGATGATGAGGTCCAAACCGTGCAAAGAAGACCCCAACATAAACATGGTACTCAGAAGTGGCACGGTCACAGGAGAGGAAAAGGGGAAACTAACCAAAGAAGACACAGGGGTTTGCAAGGAGACATGTCTGGAAGCTAGGGAGAACTTTGTGGAGGTCTCTACCCTAGGTAGTAGGGATCAACCTGAGCTAGAAATGGATCCATCGATGCTGACTACCTTTTTAGAGACATGCATGAAATTGCTTCGCTACAATAGAGCGGTTAGGGGCTTGCAAGAATTGATAAATAGGTGTGCAGGGTTGAGTGAACCTTGTGTGGTCTGAAAATTGGGAAAGCATGCGTCACGGACTGGGCGGGAAATTTTATTAACAGCGCATATTGGTGACTATGAGATGGATCAGTTCATTCTGGACTTTGGCTCAGATGCAAATGTACTACCTAAACAGATGTGGGAGCGCATGGGCAAGCCCACACTACAATGGTATCCTATTTAATTGCGGGTGGCAAATCAACAGAAGATCCTGCCCATGGGAAGACTGCAAGGAATTAGTTAGATATAGAAGGTGCGAGCACCTGAACGGACTTTGAGGTAATCGAAATCGTGGATGAAAGTAACCCTTACCTTGCATTATTAGGAATATACTGGGCCACCGATATGAATGGGGTTATTAAATTAAAGAAGCGGAAAATGATATTTGAGAAAAATTTTCTCCGTGTAGTCATTCCGTTAGACCCGGCTGAAGTACCCCATCACACTAAACCCGTGCGCGACGAAGGAAGTGATGATGAATTAGATTGTATCTACAAAATTACTGCACGAAATCAAGAGTGGGACAATCCAACGGTGGAAGGGAGAATATCGTGGGGGCATGCAGAGTCCTGCACTGAAGATTCAGATGAAGAAGATGAGCGGTGGCATCAACGGTTGAACGGAGTAACCACGTTAAACTGCAATATGGTGACTAAATCATTGTATTGCGTTAGAGTTCAGGATCGTGAACTGTCGATGTATGACGAGATGACAGTATTAGATGAATTCTTGACCAAGTTTGAAAGCACAGTACTAGAGCACCAATGGTTTGATACGTTGAAATGGGCATTGCACGCGACGCCTGCGCGTTGGTGGGGCACACATGAAGGAACCTTTGAAAATTGGTGGGGCTGTAGGCGCATGATGCAGATAAGATTTGGGAGGCTGGAACTACAAATAACAGAGAAATACGATGGATGTGATGACCCGCACATGCACCTTACTAGATGGGTCCAAGCCTATGGAGAAGAGCCTCAACCAGAGTGGGTACACTCATTTTATCATACCCTGGACGTCATTCCAAGGAACTGATATACTGAAACAAAGCTCCGACATGGCACAGGCGAATGGGATATCTTGTGTGAAGGGTTTTTGTCAACATTCCTCTTTGAAGATCAATGGATGGATACTGTGGACGACGCGTTGCAGGTGGTGAAGGCCACTATTTTCAAAATACCATTGGAACCAGAAGAAATCATGCAGCCAAACTGGTCGTGACAGTTGAGCCAGGCCCTGGAATGTTACAAGGTGTAGGTAGAAGATGATAAGGACGACCCTAGAAACATCAATATTCCGGAAACAGAGGGGAGTCGCAAGGTGCACGGACTAGCAATCAAGGATCTAGACATCACCGCTCCACTGAAAACGGAACAAGTAAACATCGGAACAGAGGAAGAGTCAAAGTATGCAATGCTGGGGGACTATTGAGACGATGCCATGATGGAAAAGGTAGTTGAGTTGCTTCGAGAATATCAAGATTTATTCCCAACAAAAATCATGGAGTTAAAAGGGATCCTCGGTGACCTGTAAATGATGAAGATAACCCTAAAGCCAGATGCAAAGCCAGTTAAGCAGCAGCCTTATCAGTTGAATCCAAAATACAAAGCGAAGGTCCGTGAAGAGTTGGACATGATGCTTGCAGCAGGAATAATTGAACCAGTAGAGGATTCCGACTGGGTAAGTCCTATGGTTGTGCAGGAGAAGAAACAGAAGGGTGAAATTCACATCTGCATGGATCTTAGGAAGCTTAATGATGCATGTGTCAACAATCCATTTCCGACGCCATTTATAGACGAGGTACTAGAAAATGTGGGAGGATAGGAAGCCTACTCTTTCACGGACGGTTTCTCGGGATACCACCAGATCAAGATCGCGCCAGAGGATAGGAGTAAAATAACTTTCACCATCGAATGGGGTTGTTTTCAGTATATTGTGATGCCCTATGGACTAAAGAACGTGCTAGCGATATTCTCCCGTGTTGTGGTAGCTACATTCAAGGAATTTATAGACAAGCTCTTAGAGGTATATCTTGATGATTGGACCATCTTCAAGCTAGTTAAGAAACATACCGCGAGCTTACGATTAATGTTGGATACTTGTCGATGGCACCAGATTGCGCTAAACCTGGAAAAGTGTACTTTCCTTGTCCCCTTTGGGAACTTGCTTGGCCATGTTGTTTGTAAGCAAGGTCTAATGGTGGATATGGTGAATATCGTTTTCATACTCAATCTGCAAGTGCCGTGAAGTGTCAAACAACTGCATGCCACACTGGGACACACTAGTTACTATCGGAAGTTCATAAAAATCTACGCGTAGATCATGGAACCAATGGAACAGTTGCTGAAGAAGGATGCTACTTATTGCTGGAATGAGGAATGCAACAAAAGTCTAGAAACGCTTAAGGAAAAGATGGCATCAAATCCTATATTGGTCTTTCTAAAATGGGACATCGAATTTCATGTGCATGTTGATACGTCATGTATTGCGTTGGGCGTGGTACTCACCCAAGAAGGCGCGGAGGGAATTGATCATCTGATCACGTTCGCAAGTCGACGATTGTCAAAAGCTGAGAAGAACTACTCCACTACTGATCGAGAAGGATTGGCGGTGGTATACGCACTCCATAAATTCTGCCACTATCTGCTCGGAGGACACTTTAAGATGTATACTGACCACTCTGCGCTAAAATGCCTAGTGAATAAGCCTGTGTTGGGGGGGTGCATTTGTAGGTGGTTGCTATTATTTCAAGAATATGACTTTGAAGTCGTCGTAAAGCCATGATGTCTGAACGCAGGACCATAAACATAGAGGAAGGACTATCGGATGCACAATTGTATGCAGTGCATGTCACAGATGGCCATTTTCAGGATATAATTCACTTCTTAACCACAGGAACTATGCCACAGGGATATTCTATTCAGCAAAAGAAATAATTGGTGATACGCATAGCAGATTTTACTGTTATTGTAGGACACCTCTACAAAATGGGCAACGACGAAATATTACGTAGATATGTACCTGAATTCGAGCGAGGATAGATCCTGGCCGAAGCGCATGGGGGGGTTTCTAGAGGACATTATGCGGGTAGCGCTACAAGAAAGAAGATTCTTCGCACATAACTATGGTGGCCAACTCTACATCAAGACTTGAAAGTGTACTGTCGGGCCTGCGACGTATGTCAACGGATTGGGAAACCATCGCGGAGGGATGAAATGCCGCTTAAGCCATAGATGACGCTGCAACTGTTCGAGAAGTGGGTAATCAACTTCATGGGACCTATTGCACCTCAAGGGAAGATGGGCACGTGATATATCATCACCGCGATAGAATACTTGACCCGGTGGGCAGAAGAACAACTGGTTAAAGACTGCACGTCTGCTACAACTGCGAAATTTTTGTTCGAAAACGTGTTGACACGGTTTGGATGTCCCTAAATTCTCATGAGTGATCGGGAAACGAAATTTTTGAATGAAACGATCGGCGTGCTCACTGAGGAATTCCAGATCTATCATCAACAGTGCACGCCATACCATCTGCAAGTGAATGGGACCGTCGAAGCATTTAACAAAATTTTGGAGACTGCGTTGACTAAGATCTGTAATGTGCAGCAAAACGATTGGGAATTGCGCATCCCTGTTGTGCTATGGGCCTACTAAACCACATGCAAGAAGTTGACGGGCTAGACACCTTTCCAGTTAGTCTATGGCAAGGAAGTCGTCATGCCCATGGAATACATCATACCTAGTTTGTGAATTGCGGCAATAACAGGCATGGCAGACCGTGTGACTCTGAAGGAACGACTTGCGCAACTGGAGGAACTTGAGGAGGAACGGTTTTTGGCTGGATTCCATTAGCAAGTACAAAAGCAGCGTGAGAAAGCATGGCATGATTTCCATATCAAGGTGCACACTTTCAAGGAGAATGATCTAATATTACTATATGACAACAAGTTCGAGAAATTCCCTGGTAGGCTCCGAATGCATTGGTTGGGTCCCTTTGTAGTCAAAGAAGTTACAGATGGAGGTAGGGTCTAGCTTTCCAATCTCAATGGAGACCCCTTCTCGGGAAGAGTAAATGGCAGTCGCCTGAAGCTCTACATGGGTGGGCCGACCGCCTTACTAACCGACTAAAGGACAGTCTCATCGCTTCAACTAGTTGAAAGAAAGCGCGGGATGATAAAGCAGTCTAGGGGGAAGCTACACAACCACCGGGGTATGCGTAGATGTGGTTTGTCACAAGTGTCACAGTTGCAAGGAAAGGGATGCGCTGCTGCATTGATAAGCAGAGAGGTGACCATTGCTGTCACTATTCATGACAAGATGTCTGAGTTATGGCAAAAGGGAGCAGGCGGCAAGCAATTAAGAAATGGGGTACGAGCCAGATCTAGAACGATCTGTTGCAGGCTTAACATGAGGGCACCCAAAAAGGTGGGAGCCAACGAATTTGAATTTTGAAACACTTATAAAGCATAGGGGGGCCTCCAACGAATGAGTTGCGCTTCTAAGAACCGTAAGTTGTTGTGCTTTCCCGCTGTTATGGAACTCTTCATTATCTACGCTCAAGGAGTAAGCCCGAGGGTTGTGATATGGCCAATGATGCAGGGCTTTCTGAAGAATATGGTGTTGACAGTTGTGGGCACCACACAGAGTTCAACATCGATGGGAGGGGATGTGCAAAAAATTTGTAGAGAGGAAGCAAAACTGGTTCAGATGTCACGGCCTCACCCATGGGCTAGTCGGTGAACCATAAATGATAAGGCAAAGGCTATAAATATGGAGGCAAATGGTGGAATTGTAGTTAAAAAGTCGCCTCTGATGTATCTTGAAGATTGGGATCTCTTGGACAGCAGCAATGGTCTTGGAAAATTGCAACAAAAGCTGCAGCAAACAGTTTGAAGATAAGATACGAAATTGGAAGTTGGCTGCGTTGGTACGAGGAGGTCCCATATGCGGCACCCTAGCTAGAGCTAAAATCCTCTGAGAGGGTGTTCTTTGTTAACTGAGCAGAGTAGAAGGAGCATTATTGGTTGCTAGAATTGGTAGAAACAACAAAGCAGGAGTTGGAAGAAGCGTTGCAGGAGACAAAGAAGGTGCAACAGAACGAAGGGCATCACTCACAAGGAGGTGAACCGTGGAGCCTATGCATCGTGTCTCGTCGTACTGATGTGTGACTTGGGACGAGTCATGATGATTGTGTTGGGGGCCTGTTGGGTAGCGGAGGTCCTGCGTAACAGTTTTGGGGCTTAGAGCCTATAAGTTAGGATCAAAATATTGTAAAACTCCGAAATATGTGGAGCACGAAATGGAATAGGTCGAGTCAAAGGGTTGTCTGCCCAAGAAATAGTGTAGAATAATAGGAAGTAATTCAGCTTGCCCATGATTTGTGGACCATGGGAATGTATAAATAGAGCGAGGCTCTAAGGGTAGAAAGAATTTTTTTGGGTTTGAATGTATCTTAGTGCTATGGGTCTGTGAAGATAGTATATTCTGCGTCTGTAAGTTCGAGTCAAGAGTGTTGTTGGGTAGATAGAGGCTTTGCAGCTGTGTGCGCAGAGGCCTATTAGAGTCCGCAACTGTGTGCATGGACCCCTGCAGATGTGTGTGTAGGGCGGATCTGGATGTATTGGCGAAAGGGTTGAATAAAGATAATTTGGTTTTGAAATATTGTGTGGAATCTGAAATATTGTGGATCTGGTTAATTTATGGTTGATATATCTGTTTGATTTGTGTCCTTATGCTTATGTTATGAGTTTATGCAAATCTATAACTTTTCTCGGTGCGCGAATTGGTTATCTCTATTAAATGTTTGCTTAAAGACCGTAAAAATTAGATTTGATCTATAACAGGTCATTAATATTAAGTATTAAGGAATTGCCTTACTCTGGATCTACGTGGAAAAAGAGTAGCGCGAGGCTATAGAATGGCGCGTGAATCCTCTAGACCACATTATGACATTCCAAGGGTGCGTAAGCTTGGTTCCAGAACCCTCCCCTACTACCTCGGGTGAGACCTCAGTCCGCGCTCCACGGGCTGTTGCTGAAAGGGTCAGTAGCTACGGGATTTGTTTGGCTAAATAACTCTTCCAAACCTATGTTAGGCCCCTATAAGCCAACAGACATGAAGGCAAGGATTAACTCGTCAATGTATTCAATAGTGGTGTACCTGAAAATGCAAGATATCATGCTTATAGTATTCTGGCCCCATGGGGGAAAATAGCCGTTACATATGGGAGGGAGTCCTTAGGGATGTGTTTCTCTTTTCTGATGAAGGTTTGAAATAGTTGGGCCAATTTTGCAGAGCTAAGTTTAGGATACAGGTCCAACAAGTCTCAAATTGAGAGTGGGGTTAGGTTTGGCCCTAGTTGGAGCTGCAGCATTTCATTGATAGTCTTAGCAGTGATGGTGAAAAGGACCTTCTGGTCATGAGACATTATAGTTCTATGACTAGGGATGTAGCAAGCATAGCACATATGAATAATCTCAGGAAAAATGTGGACTTGGGGGAACTGGTACTTGGGAAAATTTGACTCCCAAAGGCCAATTTCATCAGCATGGTTCAGGAACATGTCCCTACTTTGGAAATGTATTTTGAGAGGGGACTCTTGGGCAGAGGTATATTTTATTTGGAAATATTTAATAGCTAAAGGAAGGTGGTCCAGGTTTAAGAGAGGTGTGGAGATGGGCCTTACATCCACTGCAATTGGGGCAACCATACTCAGTTCTTGTGGATTTGAGTGTGTGGGGTAATTCAATGTTCTTAGGGAAACATAGGCTTTTCAGAATGGTTAAGGCTCAAAGTGTTAAAACGGAAGTAATTTTGATGTTTTTATTTTATTAACAATGTTGTGAGGGTGAATTGACTCTGAATTTTGATAATGGAGCTGGAATTCCACCATTAAATACCTAAAATTGGGCGGAATTGATTGTAAATGGTGGTTGATGGTGGCTGCAGAGGTTTGTATTGTTCCGGTACGGATTAATGGATGAGCTGGGCTGTATGCAGTGTCTTTAGAGTAATGGTGAAGGTCAGTGAGAAATTTGACTGTTTTTAGGGTTTGCAATGGCTTTTCTGAATTCTCAATAACAATTGTGTGAAAAGAGTGAAAAGAGGGGTAAATGGGCTTTGATAGCAAAAACGATTAATTTTTGGCAGGTTCATTAATTGATGAATAGTGACGGTTTTCAGTTGAAAGGGGGAAGTGGTTTGGGAGGTCTATCACACCACTTTTGTGGTGCAGGTGGTATTCGGGAGGAGTCACCCAATTCCATTCAGTGTTTGCCACGTAGAATCGGGGTCAGGAGGAATACCACCTTATCGGGCAGGCAAAAGGTGGACATCGGTTCAACTCGCTATGGATGCGAGCCATTTGGATGAGGGGGAGGGAGATCATATGGTGGTTGGGAGGTGAAGCTACGCAACAATTTATCCAGAAAGTTTTTCAGGGGGTCCATGGGTCTAATCATCGGCGGTATGAGATTAACTTGGAGCTTAATCTCATCAAGGACTCTTTAACACAGTATTAAGGACTAAGGGTGGGATTTAAAATATTTGTGGGATATGGTGTAGTGATATAGTTTATAAGTAAACTAAGGGGTGGGGTTAATTTATATAAAGAAGTTAAATATATACGGGACAATGGGTTTATCGAGAATTTTATATATTTAATTAAAAAGTTAATATGAAGTGAAATGAGCAGAAGGGGTATTGTGCTTAGGTATATGAAATATTATGTGTGTTCCATACCCTTAGTACTTTAGGATAAATGTTATGAAACCATCTCACAAAAAGATAGAAAAGAGAGATCCACACCTTAGAATTCAGCCTCTTCGAGGGGGCAACCTCCTTTACATTACATAAATGAACAATTCTTGGATGATACAAATGACAAAACCTCCTTTCTATATATAGGAGTCTAAGGAGTCACAATATAATCCAGCCGACCTAACAATAATAATATAAAGCCACAAAAATAACAATAGAGGGATTCTATGGGGCACAGAAATAACAATATGGGGGTAATAGGGGCACAACAATATAAATAGGGGGTATAACTACAATAGTAATGGGGTAATCACTAGTATTATAGGGACCCAACATGCCCCTCTCCTTCAAAAAAGTGTTGTCCTCAACGCTTGAGCAGTTCTGGATACTTCTGCATAAAATTCTCATCCTCCCATGTGGAATCTTCAGCGGATAAGTTCTTCCACTTGATAAGATACTCTGAAATTGATCGATTTCGTAGCTGTCGAGTTCTTGTTTCTGTGATTGCTTCCGGTTCCAATATAATTTTTCCTTCCTCGTCAAGTTCTGGCAATATTGTTTGAATTGGGAGCTTGTCACCTATAACCTTCTTTAAACATGAAACATGGAAAACTGGGTGCAATCGAGAAGCTGCAGGAAGCTCCAATTTGTATGCCATAGTACCAATCTTTTCCAACACCTTGTACGGACCATAATACTTTGGTGATAATTTATTATCCTTCTTAGCTTGCTTTAGGGACATTTGCTTATATGGTTGTAGCCGTAGGAATACCCAATCACCTACATCAAAACTTCTTTCACTGCGATGTTGATCTGCCTGTTGTTTCATTCTATTTTGTGCCAACACGAGGTTATCCTTTAAGAGTTGGAGGACTTGTTGTTGATGTTCGATGTGATGTTCCACTGCCTGAACCTTAGAATTTTCTCTTAAATATGATGTGATGGATGGTGGTTGATACCCATAAAGTGCCATAAATGGGGTCATTTTTTTTGCTGTATGGAAGGAAGTGTTATACCACCATTCAGCCAGAGGCAACCATTTGACCCATTGTGTCTGTTTATCAGATACAAAGCAACGAAGATATCCTTCCAAACATTTGTTTACTATCTCAGTTTGCCCATCAGATTGAGGATGATAAGATGAGCTATGAGCTAACTGAGTACCAAGACAAGAAAATAATTTTGTCCAAAAATTTCCAGTGAAAATGGGATCTCTGTCACTTACAATAATCTTTGGGTTTCCATGTAGCTTTTGAATTGTTTCCATAAATGCAGTAGAAACTGTACTGGCTTTAAATGGATGTGATAATGCACAAAAGTGTGCATACTTGGTAAGTCTGTCAACTACCACCATGATGACACTCTTTCCCTCAGACTTGGGTAAACCTGTGATAAAATCCATTGAAACCTCCTCCCAACGTTGGCTTGGAATGGATAAAGGTTGTAATAGACCTGGTGTCTTAATTGTTTCAACTTTATTTTGCTGGCAAACCAAACATTCCGCCACAAACTTTTGAATATCTGATTTAAGGCCATCCCAAAAAAATTCCTTCTTAACCCTGTGGTAAGTTTTTAAAAATCCTGAGTGCCCTCCTAAGGGAGAAGTGTGCAATTCCATAAGAATCTTTTGTTTTAGCTGGGAATTCTTACAGAGGTATAAGCGATCTTTGTACCATAACGAATCATTTTGCCAGCTAAATGTATCAGAAGTACTGGAATCTTGTTGTAGCTTTTGAATAAGTGCCCACACTTCTTCGTCATTCTTCCATTCCTCCCTTGCTTCGTTTATCCAATCTGGTTGGATAATAGAAATGGCACACAACAATGCTTCCACATCCTCATCCTTTCTTGAGAGTGCATCTGCCACCACATTTTGCTTCCCTTTTTTGTAGATGATTTCAAAGTCATAACCCAACATCTTTGTGACCCACTTTTGTTGCTCTTCAGAGGATAATCTTTGTTCTAAAAAGTATTTAAGGCTATCATGATCTGTTTTTACCTTGAAGTGTCTTCCCATTAGGTAGGGTCGCCATTTCTTAAGTGCATGGAGTATTGCCAACATTTCCTTCTCATAAATAGCTTTGCTTAAAAATTTCCCTTGATTGGACGACTTTCAAAAGCAATGGGTCTTTCATCTTGCATTAGAACAGCACCAATTCCATTTCCTGAAGCATCACATTCCACAATAAAGGTTTTTGTGAAGTCCGGTGTAGCTAAGACCGGTGCTTGGCACATTGCCTCTTTAAGATGTTCAAAGGCCTTTGTTGCTTCCGAAGTCCATGAAAATGAATCTTTCTTCAATAATGTTGTTAGAGGTGCTGCTATTCTCCCATAATTCTTAACAAACTTGCGATAATACCCTGTCAACCCAAGAAATCCTCGCAGATGCTTTATGGATGTGGGGATTTTCCATTCCTTAATGGCTTTAATTTTGCTAGGGTCTACCTTAACTCCTTCATGAGATACAATATGACCCAAATATTCCACCTCCTGGACTCCAAAGAAACATTTGGATCTTTTTGCATATAATTGTTTCTCCTCCAATAGTTGTAGCACCCTGTCAACATGTTCAACATGATCCTTCCAAGACTTGCTGTAGATTAGTATATCATCAAAAAATACTAACACAAATTTTCTAAGGAATGGTTTGAAAATTGAATTCATCAAACCTTGAAATGTTGAAGGTGCATTGGTAAGGCCAAAAGGCATGACCAAAAATTCATAATGACCCTCATGAGTTCTAAATGCCGTTTTCGGAATGTCTTCAATCTTCATTCTGATTTGATGATATCCCGAACGAAGATCCAACTTGGTGAAGTAAATTGATCCATGCAATTCATCCAGTAATTCATCAATAACAGGAATGGGGAACTTATCTTTAATAGTGAGCTTGTTGAGCTCCCTATAATCTGGACACATGCGCCATGATCCATCCTTCTTGTGCACCAATACTACTGGAGCTGAGAAAGAACTTTGACTCGGTTGAATTATACCAGCCTCTAGCATTTCTGCAACCATACGTTCAATTTCACTTTTTTGGACATATGGATATCTGTACGGCCTGATGTTTGGAGGAACACTTCCTGGAATCAGATGAATAGCATGATCATGATCACGCATAGGTGGGAGACCTTTGGGAGTCTCAAATACCTTGGAATGATTGTCCAGGACTTTTTGGAGATCTGGAGAAATAGATGATTCCAATGTGGAAACATCTAGCGAACATAATTGTGCAATTACACCTCTTTGCTCCTTTTTTAGAAGCTTTGTCATGCCATTAGAGCTGATTATCTTTCCTGGTTTCCCTGCAATACCCCTTAATTCAACTTCCTTTCCTTCCACAGAAAATTTCATGAAAAGTTCTTGAAAATTAAAAGCTATTGTACCCAAGGATTGTAGCCATTGGACTCCTAGTACAACATCAGCACCTCCCATTGGAATGGAAAGCATTGGGCTAGTCAATACATATTCTCCCATGGATAGCTTGATATTATGGCACTTTCCAGAAAAATTTATTGTTCCTCCATTTGCAATCATCACTTGACACTCTGGTGCTGGATATAGGAAGCAATTCAATTCTTTTGCTACCCTACAATGAATAAAATTGTGGGTGCTTCCTGAATCAATCAACACTATTACCTTTTTCTTCTTGATTTGTCCTTCTATCTTGATGGTTTGAGGAGTGGTAATTCCTGCCAATGCATTACAAGATATGGTCGGATTTATTTGTTCTTCATCTAGGCTTTGTTCCTGGAATATATCCTCTTCTTTTGACCTTTCTTGCTCCTTTTCTTCTTCCTCTTCACAATCTATGTAGAATAATTTCTTCTCAGCACACTTATGACCTTTTGTGTATTTGCTATCACAATTGTAACAAAGCCCTTTTGCTCTTTTTTCTTCCAATTGTTGTGGTGTCAACCTTGTAGGTTGTGGAAGACTATGGGCAACAACACTTCCGTCTTTATAGTTGTGAATGGTATGCTTCCTAGTTGCCATAATTTTGCTTTCCATTTTTCTTGCTAACCTGAATGCCTTCTCTAATGAATCAGGTTCCCAAAGGCGCACATCATGTTGGATATTATCCTTTAAAGACCCTATGAACACATCAATCCTATGCTCCTCTGGAATATCTTTTACCCTTATGTTCAATTTTTGGAACTCCTCAATGTGCTCCATTATTGAACCCTTTTGTTTGAGACTTATCAATTGGCTAAAAAAAGTGTTGCTTTTTGTATCCTCATAATGTGCTATCAATTCTTCCGTAAAAATTGCCCAAGTGATAAATTGTTTACGAGAACAAAGCCATTGATACCATACAAACTGATTTGGTTCCAAATATAAAGTTGCCATACGTACCTTTTGTGTGTTTTGCACATTATTGAGATCGAAGAATTGCTCCATCTGTAATATCCATGTGGCGGGATCCTTGCCATCAAACTTCCTCATATCGATTTTTGGAACATGGTGAGTCTTCGATCCAACATTAGAGTCTATGGAATCATGATTAACATTTCTTTTGTTCTCATCATGAGTTTCCTTTACTACCTTTTCACCATTAGTGACCCTTTCTTGTAGCAACTTCTTCAATTCTTCCATGTCTGTCTTCAAATCTATCTTCAAATTTGCCATCGAATCCTCCATCTTAGCTTCCATGCCCTTTATCTTAGATTCCACGCCATTTACCTTAGCTTCTGTTAGCTTTTGTGAGCGTGACATTTGTTGCACTTGTTCTTGTAATTTTGATATATCATGTAGCATTTCTTCCTCTTCTTCATGAGTCATGCTAGAGCTTTCAGGTTCCTTACTAGGTGTTTGCATTTTCTTTCCTCGGGGCATCAGTTACCGATAATAATGCTTTACTATGCCCTTTGAATTCCGTTAAACCAAGCTTATACAAAAATTAAAAAAAACTACACACCTTTTTTCACTTTATAGAAGCCTGATATTGAATCTGATGTATCTCTGTAATTTCAGATCATCCAATTCTGAAATTGCTACCTATAGTAGCCTTCTTCGTCCTCTTTCCAATGCCACAAGTTTGAGCCAAATTGGATTCTCCAAGGAAGAGTTATGTGAAATCTCCCACAGTGACTTTCTTTTAGACTGGTTCAGTAGAGAGAACTTGTACGACGTGCCACGAGTCCCTGTTTCAACCTTTGAATCTGAAACACACATACAAGAAACTACAGTCCGTCCTCTTTCTGTACATTCTTACGAAATTTCAATCTGATCCCCAGAGAGAAAGTTATGACGATTTTCCCCAGGTCACCTGTTTTGAATGTAATTCAGGAGTCTGCAAAAAGACCAACTTCCTCAGATCATATCTCCGCAAATATCGCGCGAAAAGCTCTGAAATTAGGACCCAAGGTTCAGCGCGATTTCTTCTCAAATGGGTTTTTTTTGTGACTTCTGAAACATCACAGAAAACAAGTTATAGCGAAAATTCCACGATGACCTGTTTGGAGCAGCGAAACCCTAGAATCCAAAGCTCTGATACCAAATGTTATGAAACCAACTCACAAAAAGATAGAAAAGAGAGATCCACGCCTTAGAATTCAGCCTCTTCGAGGGGGCAACCTCCTTTACATTACATAAATGAACAATTCTTGGATGATACAAATGACAAAACCTCCTTTCTATATATAGGAGTCTAAGCAGTCACAATATAATCCAGCCGACCTAACAATAATAATATAAAGCCACAAAAATAACAATAAAGGGATTCTATGGGGCACAGAAATAACAATATGGGGGTAATAGGGGCACAAAAATATAAATAGGGGGTATAACTACAATAGTAATGGGGTAATCACTAGTATTATAGGGACCCAACAATAAATGTATTTGGTGGGTTTTTTGTATAAAACATGTTGATAAAGGGGTTTTCCTAGGCAAGAGAACTTAACCTTAGGAAAAGGGGTTTTGTGAGGGGGATGAATGAATTATAATGAAATTTAACACCTTTCCTTCTTAAGTCATAAAGCTGAGGGTCCGGTCCCACCAGAAGTCAAAGAAATGCTCTGAGCCTTTTTGACTTAAAAAACTATAGGTATTAATATTTTTATTATGAAAGGGATGTTAGTGAGTGTTATAGGGGTTAAAATGAATGAGGGGATGTTAAGTAAAACAAATTGTGAGCCATTTCTTTTTGTTTTGTTTACCACTTATTCATATTTAAATGATGCATTTGTAACAATGACATAATTGATTTTTGTATCAAATGACATGATATTTCTACAACCTTTCTACTGCTTACCCACTTACTCATCCTACCATTTTTTCTTCACTTTATTTGGGTGCATTTAGGCTAGCAAAACCTTATCAATCTTTTTCTTTTCTTTATAAAATAAACTATCTAATTCTAAACTTATATCATCCAAGGGCTCAGATTAAACTGGTGAGCTCTTTTATTCACTCTACCTATCTAATGATCTTCCAAGATTATACTGTTTGGTCAGATTTATTCACTACCTATAAACATAAAATTCACAGTATGAAATAGCCAAGTTTAAACATTTTGACTATCTTGGATTGTGGCATAAGTAACAAGCTACACACAATCATTTATTATGCATAAAAAGTAAATAGTAGTGGCATTTTGACTTGCACACTTTCATGGTCTCTTTTGTCTTTTGGGGTTCATGTATTTTCATTTTTTGGACCTTTTTCATTCTTTTTATCCTTTGATTATTCTTTTAGGACATACCCTCTTTACATTTTTTTAATTTTTTTTTTTAATATGGAAAACATTTGCAGAAAGCAAAGGTATGTACAATATTACAAGGCTTAACCTTAGTCAATCAAAATTATGACTCCTATTGGTATAGGAACCTAACAAGGTGAACATAACGGAAGATGAGTTCAGTTAAAGGTGACACAAGTTCGGTTAAAGGTGACTTGGTTAAAGGAGCATGTAGATAAGTTCGCTTAAAGGCATGCAAATGAGTTCAATTAAAGGCGTGCTAACGAGTTGGGTGACTGGGCAGTGTGATGAGCAGGTGCATGGAGATGACCAAGGGCACCCATTTGACCAAACATTGGTTGGCCCATGACTTGGAAATTTTTTTGAAGGGGTGTGGTGGAGTGTGGACATTTCAACTGGGTGACACATGGGAAGGCTGACCTATGGGAAAAACAAGGGACGCGATACTTGGTGAAAATACATGGGAAACGAAGTGTATAAGTGGAACAGATGGGCAGTTCATTCAAGGCATCATCCATCAAGCAATTTGTTCAAGAAATATGAAGCAAGAATGAAGGTTCAAGAAAAAGGGAATCGAAGGCAACAAAACTTTGCAGAATTGGGTATGAGCCCACAGGATGGGTAAGTCAGATGAAGGGTGAGTTTTGGCAAGTCAAAAATCGGGGTTCCTTGTGTGAAGTTTCAATGCGGACCACGGTATGATTTGGATGGAGTTGGGTCGTAGTGTGGTAGGATGAATGACAGTTAGTGCGGACCACTGCATGAATTCAAAGCACTACATGACTACGAACTGCTACAAGAAGGCATGGACATGCCATTACAAGCTGAACGAAACCTGACTAATGAATGACTGCGGAAGGTTGAACAATAGACAATGTGGATGCTGCATGAAAGTAGTGTGATTACGGAACGAGTCATGACTACGAGCTTGTGCATAGGTCATGACTGCAAAATGTTCAAGATATTTGGGCAAGAGATGAGAAATACTGCATGGTGTGGGTAGGAGTCGTACAAGCCTAGACGACAAGCAGCATGACTGGTGAATTGTGGTAGATTGATGCACACTTTTATTTTATGAACTATAAACTTGTAAAATAATTTGTTGAAGATTTTATACGTGATTGGGCAAACTTAACTGGGAGTTTCCCCTCCCTTCATGAATACGTGCACATTTTTTATTGTTGTTTTGAGATATCACATGTCTATGAAGTAAATGTTGATGACGTATTAAACTTGAATGAATGTATTTTCATTACTGTTGGTCTATGACCATGGGTAACACATGGACGAGATGATGAGGCAGGTGTAAACTTGCCACTTTGACAACATTGATGGGTAACATATCATAGATGAGATGGAGTTTCTTCATGGATCTAGGTATGGAACATTAAGCATTAGATTGATGGAGAGAGTTCTTGATCGAGTTGAGGATGTGACAGGACGTTGGAGAAATGACTAATGAAGGCAAGTGGATGTGCATTCTCATGGTTTGGCCGCGATGGTTGGATTAGCTACCCAACTAGTTCGAGTCATGGGGGCTATAGAAATGTACTGAGATGTGTCTAAGTTGAGTTGGAGTATTATAATAGCAGTTCACATGATGACAACACATGGTGGATTAACACGATATGAGTTGTAGAATTGCGACAAGGTGTGGTTGATAACCATAGATTAAGGAGTCTTTCCTACATAGAGACATGGAATTCGATGGAGGTTCATATGAAATAGGTAGGGAGTTAGGTAGAATGGACATTTTATGTTGGAGCTGATGACACTATGCAACATTTGGTCTTGGCGATAGAGTTTTGTCGGTATGGTGTTATTGAGGGTGACAAACTTTTCAAAGTGAGGGAGGATATAAGGGCCTTGAGTTTGCGAGCGCCCAAGGAGACCACCCAAACGGGGAAGAGTGTCAAAAAATTGAAGTCATGGGTATAGGCATGCTCAATGGATGTGCAAACATAGTAGAAATTGCATTTGGTTAAAGGTGACATGAGTTTAGTTAAAGGTGACACGAATTCGGTTAAAGGTGTGTGCGAAAAAGTTTTATTAAAGGCATGCATACCAGTTCAGTTAAAGGCGTGCAGATGAGTTGGTTGATCAGGTAGTGTGGCGAGAGGGCATGTGTGAATGAGTGGGGGCACCCACCTTACCGAACATAGGTCAGCCCATGACTTATAAAAATTTTGAAGGGGTGTGATGGAGTGCAGACAGGTTGGTTGGGCGACACATGGGTGGGCCAACCCATGGGGAAATGAAGGGACACAACCCTTGGTGAAATTACATGGGAAGTGAAGCGCATAAGTAGAAAGAATGGGTAGTTTTTTCAAGGCATCATCCATCAAGCAATTTGTTCAAGCAATCTAAAGAAAGAATGAAGGATGAAGAAAAAGGGAACCGAAGGCAACTGAAATTGCAGAATTGGGTATGAGCCTGCAGGACAGGTAGGTCAATTAAAGGGAAAGTTTTGGAAAGCAAAAAATCATGGTTCCCTATGTGAAGTTACAGTGAGGACCACAATATCATTTAGACTGAGTTGGGCTGCAATGTAGCAAGCTGAATGAGAATCGATGCAGACGGCTACACAATTACGGACTGTTACACGAAGGTGAGGACATTTCTCTATAGTTTGAACTAAACTCGATTGTGGAACAATTTCAGAAGGTTGAATGATAGACAATGCATATGCTGCATGAAAGAAGTGAAACTATGGAACGAGTCATGACTGCGGGCTAGTGCACAAGTCATGACTGCAGAATGTTTAGGATATTAGGGCAAGAGCTGTGGAAGACTGCACAGTGTGGGAAGGAGTTAGACATGCCTATACGACAAGCTACATGACTGGTGAATTGTGGCAAATTGTTGCACACTTGTATTTTATGAAATATAAACTTGTAAAATAAATTGTTGAATATTTTATAAGTGGTTG
Source organism: Pinus tabuliformis (assembly GCA_031772625.1). Classification (NCBI taxonomy): domain Eukaryota; kingdom Viridiplantae; phylum Streptophyta; class Pinopsida; order Pinales; family Pinaceae; genus Pinus; species Pinus tabuliformis. The sequence continues at coordinate 216,268,553 of CM062813.1, forward strand.
GGCAGGCTTAACTGGAAGTTTCCCCTCCCTTCATGAATATGTGCACATTGTATATTGTTGTTTTACTATATCACATGTTTATGAAGTAAATGTTGATGAAGTCAATTGAACTTGAATGAATATATTTCTGTTGCATATATATAAGAAAATGTGAACACTTAATTAAAATTGACTAAGTGTTGGAGGTTAGGCGTAGTCCGAGAATCGTAGTAGTGGGAAATGAAAAGGTTGGTTGGTGCGCAATGTGCCCATGAGTGGAATTTGAGTCGCCACTAGTGTGGGGTCATGAAATTATGATTTTCAGTTTTCCCATACCTCCATTTCCACATTGATGTTTGTAATACACACAAAAACGTATGGACAAAGTTAGTTTAGAGGGAATCATCTAGAAAATGAGATTATATATTTGAGCTTAAGAAACTTTGATGCCTTAAAATACTGGATTTCAAACATCTGTGGTTTATATTTTCTGAGTTAGTAACCAGAGAACCCACAGTAATACCCATATTCCGTCAACGTTTCAAATCCCAACAGGGATCCATCATCATGACTATTTTCAAATGTTGATAGTAGAAGAGCTAAATTTCTTTGAAGCTCTTCTTGCTATCTTCACTCTAAATTTTTCGAGTAAAATAATTTCACTCCATGTATCCCCTCCGTACTGGGAAATTATTCTAGATTTCAGACATCTATGGTTTATATTTTCTGAGTTAGTAACCATAGAACCCACAGTAATACCCATATTCCATCAACGTTTCAAATCCCAATAGGGATCCATCATCAAGACTATTTTCGAATGTTGATAGTAGAAGAGCTAAATTGCTCTGATGCTCTTCTTACTATCTTCACTCTAAATTTTTTTGAGTAAAATAATTTCACTCCATGTATCCCCTCCATATTGGGAAATTATTCTGGATTTCAGACATCTGTGGTTTATATTTTCTGAGTTAGTAACCGGAGAACCCACAGTAATACCCATATTCCATCAACGTTTCAAATCCCAACAGGGATCCATCATCAAGACTATTTTCGAATGTTGATAGTAGAAGAGCTAAATTTCTCTGAAGCTCTTCTTGCTATCTTCACTTTAAATTTTTTGAGTAAAATAATTTCACTCCATGTATCCCCTCCGTACTGGGAAATTATTCTGGATTTCAGACATCTGTGGTTTATATTTTCTGAGTTAGTAACCAGAGAACCCATAGTAATACCCATATTCCATCAACGTTTCAAATCCCAACAGGGATACATCATCGCAACTATTTTTGAATGTTGATAGTAGAAGAGCTAAATTGCTCTGAAGCTCTTCTTGTTATCTTCACTCTAAATTTTTCAAATTTAGATACTTCTTTTCCAAATTTAATACTGTTTTCAACATGTAATAACTTGTGGCATTGATAGAAAGAGGTTTGAATTATGGCTAATTTGTTGTCCTTGATAGGAACCTACTTGATAAAGATGTCAACATTATGGTAACAAGATGATTACACAGGATGGTACAGATGTAACAGAGAGAATGGACAAAGAAATATCAGTTCAGGGACAGAGGAATGATGAAGGTAAAGTTTGAGAAAGTATACGCAGGTCTATTTTCAGCAAATTTAGTGTTTCTACAAACGCCTAACCCTCTAGGCTTAATAGTTAGCCTAGAAACAATAGACAAAGTAATTTGTTGCCTTTTATATAGTTAACAGATAAGTGTTGAAAAGTGTGCAACAAGAAATACTTGTTGAGAGTGCAACAAGATGATGGAGCTTAGTGAAAAGAGTCGCCTTCACTAAGTGGGCCCGCAGGCTATTTTTGGCGCAAGTCTATTTTTAGACTATGTCTATTTTTAGACATATGGATCATGTCTATGGATTGCAGGTTGTTGTTTATGGATGATTGGTCAAGTTGGGAAAAATAGATGGACTTCTATTTTTGATGAAAGTGTGAATGATCACAGTGTGAGTGATCAAAGTCTATTTTTAGACCTGCTGTCAAAAATAGAAAAGTCAAATATTATTGTCTCATAATAATATTTGGACTATAAACTTGATCTTATTCTCTTGGAGCACTTCAGTTTGAGCTACAGAGGTGGCACATGCAGCTGTCAGAAGGAAATACGCTTTTCTTATGAGTCAGTTGAGTTGTTGCATGCATGACTTCAGTTAGAACTCAAGTGAGTTGAGTTTAGTGGACTGGAGGTACAGTTGATGGAGTTGTGTTCAGTTTAGCTTTGTTAAACTAGTTGTATTTAGTCTAACTGATCAGTAGACTAGAGATGAGTTGGGTGAATTAGTTATTAATTAATTCACAAGTTATTAACTCATAATTCAACTATAGAATACATCAGTTAACTCAGTTGCATATCAGTGCATGTTCATTTTAGCAGGGACAGGTGTTAGAGGATCAGATTGCTATCAGTTGTGACTATAGCTGTGCATGATGATTTTCACAATCAGAGGGATTGAGTATGCCAATGAATTGGACAATATCAAGAATTGTAGCTTGTGCTCACGTCCAACAAAGTGTGAGTGATTATTTGCAGGTCAAATACGAGTTTGGTAAGCCATTCTCATCAATTCTTGAGCAGGTATTGAGCAGTGGAGGCAGGCAAGCAGTGGAATAGATTTGGAGATCAGATCTTAGTTGTATTGTGTGTAACAGGTGGAGCTGGTACTGGATTGATGTGATAAGCATTGTACTTTGTAATGTTACATGATTCAATCAATATAATATACAGATAGTTGGGGTTTTTAGTGAGATGCTTTCCTTGGGATACATATTGTGTTAATGAGTTTGATTGATGCTTCTATGTGTGCCTGTGAATGTTTCTGCTTCTGTAAATTGATGATCAACATAGAGGAAATTATGTATTATACATGTTCCGCTTATAATTGTATGATCAGGATAATCTCTGTGAATATGTGTTAAATTATTCAAAATTTCTACAATAAGAGAAAGAAGAACAAAGGTACTAACCTGTAACTTTCGTTTGATCCCTCTCTCATTTGACTGATTTCGCCACTCCTTTCCATACTTAACTCGCTTGGAAAGTACTTGTACACAAGCTGACACAAAAACCCATCAAAGCATACAATAATGATGATATTTTAACTAAACATATCATAGAATCAAGAATACGATATACATCATATAGACACACGAATGGAAAAAGCTTAGAATTATTTATTAATAGAAGGAAATATTACAACTCATGTAGATGCATGATCGATTCAGTTTCATTCTCCCAGCTTCAAACCCTTCTCTCCTAATGAAGCAAAATTTCAACATCATTGCAATACTCTTAGTAATCTCATTCAAACAACATTTCCTTAGCTCAAGAAATTCCAACTTAGACCAACCTTTGAATGCTTGGTCAATTTATAGCTGAATGGAGGAGGTTAAGCCATTAATGGCCCTCATGAATGCTTTGCCAAAATTGGGAATTGGTTCCATGGAGGAAGGGATAATGGATTAAGGTGCATTCATCCTCTTCCTCATCCAAAAGCGAGCTCAATCCATCTGGATGTTGGGTTGTGTTATATTCTTTCCACGTAGTTAATAGGGGGTTTGAAGAGCACCCGTAACCCCACTTTATGGGGGCGGACCCACCTATGGTTTTGTGCATGATTTTCGCACATGTTTTTTGGACGCGATGGTTTTCGGTCCATGGTATTGGACGTGATGGATTTCGGTCCATGGTATTGGATGCTTCGGCATGTATAAATATATATTGTAACATTGAAAGGAACATAATGAAAAATCAAGCTGGTAGTCCCGGTTTTGGGATCTAGGGCAAAATCTCTGTGCATATGTGTTTTATGGGTTATGCTCTCGCATTGTTTATTTTCTTTGTTTAAGAATTCGTATGCAGGTAATTTTTGTATAGGGTTAAAACCTACATTTGGTATCAGAGCTGTTTTGGCTTCAAGGGGACGCCTTTGTTGCTGAGGGGTTTCGCTCGGGCCTGTGGTAGACCCTGTTCAGTGGGAGATCTGCGAGATCGATTCTGGTGGTGAAAGAAGATGGCGAGCAGTGGAAAGATAGAGATTGAGAAGTTCAATGGTCAGAATTTTGAGTTGTGGAAACTCAAGATGGAGGATCTGTTGGTGCATAAAGATCAGTGGATCGCGGTAGATCCGGGTACTAAACCATCGGGAGTGACCGATGAAGAATGGAAGAAGTTGGATCGGAAGGCAAAGAGCACAATACGATTGTGTGTCTCATATTCAGTATTGCTGAATGTATCAGGGGAAGCTACGGCAAAGGCTTTGTGGGTCAAGTTAGGGACTTTGTACCAATCTAAGTCTCTGGTGAATAAACTATTCCTGCGAAAAAAAGTTGTATAACCTGAGGATGAAAGATGGAGACTTGGTGACAGAGCATTTGAATGCGTTTAATACTGCAGTAAGTCAGTTATTATCTGTTGATATTAAAATTTCAGATGAAGATAAGTGCATCAGTCTGTTGTGTTCTCTACCAGATTCATGGGATAGTCTGGTTATTGCAATAGGTAGCAATGCAACTGCTCTGCAGTTTGATGAAATAGGCTCAGCCTTGCTGACGGAGGAGATGAGACGGAAAAATATGGACAACCAGAATGGTGATGTCTTGTCTGTACGAGGACGGTCCCAGAACAGAAACAAAAATAAGTCATCGAATGGGAGATCTAAATCTAGAGGGAGATCTAAATCTCCAGGAAAACCTACAAAGGTGGTGTGCTGGAAATGCAGAAAGGAATGGCACTTCAGAAGGGATTGTAAATCTAAAGCTCCTAATAAAGGAAAGGGATCTGATAATGCTCCTTCTGCAGAGGCGAAAACCACCTCAGATGAAGGTGGGGATGTGTACTTGGCTTCTTCAAGTACACATGTAGATCATGAGGCATGGTTGATTTACTCAGGTGCATCCTTTCACTTCACTCCCCATAGAGAGTGGTTCTGCGAGTATGAGAAATACGATGGTGGTGATGTCTTCTTAGGAGATGATAGGAAGGCTAGAATCATTGGTCGGGGAAAAGTAAAGTTGAAGTTGCAAGGTGGAAGGGTTAGAACACTTATGGGTGTTCTACATATTCCTGCATTGGCCAGAAATCTGATTTCTGTAAGCAAGTTGGATGATGCAGGTGTAAAGACAGTGTTCGAGAAAGATACCTGCAAGATGGTTCGAGGAGCACTGATATTGATGCGGGGAGTTCGGATTGGAACTCTGTACAAGCTGCAAGGTAGCACTATTGTTGATGGGTGCAATAGTTCTATGGTTCCTGAAAATGGAGTAGAAAATCTAGTGGTCTCTGGAGAGAATACCATGTTGTGGCATCAAAAGCTTGGACATATTGGAGAGAAGGGCCTTTGAATACTTCATAGTAAAGGTATGGTAGAAGGTATGAATGATAGCTCTCTGGATTTTGATTTCTGTTAAAATTGTGTGTATGGGAAGCAAAATCGGGTGAGTTTCCCCTCTGGTGGTAAGAGGACGAAACAGATATTAGAGCTTGTGCACAGTGATGTGTTTGGACCTGTGAAGGTTCCATCACTGGGTAAGTTTGTGTACTATGTATCATTTATATATGACTTCTCAAGGAATACATGGATATATTTCCTTAAGAAGAAATTTGAAGTCTTTGACAGGTTTAAGGAATTTAAGGCTCTGGTGGAAAATCAGACAGAGAAGAAGATAAAGGTGTTGAGGACAGATAATGGTGGAGAATTTTGCAGCAAGGAATTTGAAGAATTCTGTAAGAAGTGTGGTATAGCATGGCAGAAGACTACTCCATATACACCTCAGCAAAATGGAGTCACAGAAAGAATGAACAAGACGTTGATGGAAAGGGCAAGAAGCATGCTCAGTGGTGCTGGGATAGGACAGGAATTCTGTGAAGAGGCGGTGGATACTACATGTTACCTGGTCAACAGGTCACCTTCATCAGCGTTGGAGGATAAGACTCCACAAGAAGTATGGACTGGTAAGAAACCCTCTCTTTCACATCTGAGGGTATTTGGATGTGATGCATATGTACATGTTCCAAAGGAGAAACGAACCAAGTTGGATAGTAAATCTGAAAAGTGCATCTTTATTGGGTATAAGGATGGTTTAAAGGGTTATAAGCTTTGGAACCCAGTCACACGGAAGGTTGTGTACAACCGAGATGTGGTGTTTAGAGAGGTAAAAGATGTTATTCAACATGAAGTCCAACCAAAGGAACCTGAGAAGATAGAGTTTGAGCCAAAGGAGGAAGAATCAGACTCTACAGCAGAGGAGGAATCAGAAGATGAAGAGCCACAAACTCCGGCTGTGAGAAGATCAGTTCGAGAAAGAAAGCAACCAGAAAGGTATAGTCCATTTGCTTTTGCTTTGTCTGTTACTGATGATGATCCCAGAACTGTGAAGGAAGCAGTGGATTCAGAGGATGGAAAAGTCTGGAAAGAGGCCATGGTTGATGAAATGGCATCTTTGCACAAAAATGAGGCTTGGGATCTGGTGGAGTTGCCGGCTGGAAGGAAACCCATCGGCAACAAATGGGTGTTCAAGAAGAAGACAAATGCGGAAGGAAAGGTGGAGAAATACAAAGCTCGGTTGGTAGCAAAAGGTTATTCCCAGGTGCCGGGAATTGATTTTGGTGATATTTTTTCTCCTGTTGCCAAGGTAACTTCTATTAGATTACTTTTATCTGTTGCTGTTGCTTTTGATTTTGAGGTAGAACAGATGGATGTGAAGACAGCATTTCTTTACGGGGATTTGGAAGAGGAAATCTACATGAAGCAACCTGAAGGCTTTGTGGTGAAGGGTAAGAAAGAACTGGTATGCAAGTTAAAGAAGTCTATGTATGGGTTAAAACAGTCACCAAGGATGTGGTATCAGAAATTTGATACATTTATACGGGGACTTGGCTTCACCAGAAGCAAAGCAGATCATTGTGTGTATTTTAAATTAATTGGTGACCGCGTTATTTATCTGGTCTTGTATGTGGATGATATGTTGCTGGTTGGAAATGACAAAGAAATTATCCAGGATTTGAAGACCCAATTGTCCTCCAAATTTGACATGAAAGATCTTGGTGCTGCAAACTATATTTTGGGCATGGAAATTAAAAGAGATCGGTCAAAGAGGAAGCTCTGGTTAAACCAGAGGAAGTATGTCGAGACAATACTGCAGAGGTTTAATATGCAAGATAGTAAATCGGTGAAGGTTCCTATTCCTGTAGGTGTGAGGTTATCTGCTGAACAGTGTCCCAAGACACAAGAAGAGGAAGAGGACATGTCTCGTGTTCCATATGCAAGTGCAGTGGGTAGCCTGATGTATGCAATGGTCTGTACTAGACCACACATTGCACATGCAGTGGGAGTATTGAGCAGGTTTATGTCAAAACCTGAGAAGGAGCACTGGACAGCAGTGAAGCGGGTTTTCAGGTATTTGCGTGGCACTAGTGATTATGGTTTGTGCTACCAAGGAAGACCAGGATTGGACAAAGTGTTGGATATTCATGGCTTTGTTGATGCAGACTGGGCTGGAGATCTGGATCAGAGACGATCTACAAATGGGTATGTGTTTAACCTATTTGGAGGTGTAGTCAGTTGGATGAGTAAGAAACAATCTGTAGTGGCACTATCAACTACAGAGGCAGAATACATGGCAGCCACTCATGCAAGCAAGGAATCAGTTTGGTTGCAGAGATTGTGTTCAAGTATGGGGTTAGTACAGGGAGCTATAAGAATAGACTGTGACAGCCAAAGTGCAATTTTCTTGGCAAAGAACCCTGCTTATCATTCAAAGACAAACCACATTGATGTTCAGTATCACTTTGTGAGGGATATGATAGAATACAGAAAGGTGTTGCTGGTAAAGCTGGACACTTTGAAGAATACTGCAGATGCATTGACAAAATCTGTGAGCTCTGAGAAGTTCTCTTGGTGTAGAGAAGCAATGGTAATCTCAGGGCTAAAAAAGAAAAAAAATGACTAAGCTCTCTGTGGCCCCCTGTGGAAAGAAAACAACAAGTGGGAGATTGTTGGGTTGTGTTATATTCTTTCCACGTAGTTAATAGGGGGTTTGAAGGGCACCCGTAACCCCACTTTATGGGGTCCGGGGCAGCGCCCCGGAAAATTTTTGTTTTGGACCATATGTTAGGTTGGGCGGACCCACCTATGGTTTTGTGCATGATTTTCGCACATGTTTTTTGGACGCGATGGTTTTCAGTCCATGGTATTGGACGCGATGGATTTCGGTCCATGGTATTGGATGCTTCGGCATGTATAAATATGTATTGTAACATTGAAAGGAACATAATGAAAAATCAAGCTAGTAGTCCCGGTTTTGGGATCCAGGGAAAAAACTCTGTGCATATGTGTTTTATGGGTTATGCTCTCGCATTGTTTATTTTATTTGTTTAAGAATTCATATGCAGGTAATTTCTGTACAGGGTTAAAACCTACACTGGAAACTTCCAAAAGCATCCATTGGATGAGGAATCCAAGCAGGTTAAACAAAGGCTAGGTGCGATGCATAGCACCCAATCAGTCTAGCTCCTGCAGTGCATTGTAGCCTGATAGAAGGCTTCCTGCACTGATCTCCTTAAGAGCAATTTTTGGATGAATGAAGTCATGGAAACTATTGGGAGGCAAGCATGAAGTAGGTTGACCTCATTAGGGAATGAAAAAAGCTGCATTAGGGATTGATGGACCCTAATAATATTGATTTGGAAGTCGGGATGGGTGTGCCCAAATTAACCTATAACAGTTGCCCCCTAAAGCATGAAGTCGAAAATAAACATGTCGAGTGAAATGCTTTACCATTTGGAGAGAAGGTTTTGAAGTGAAAGGAGACCTGCATCAGTTATAATACAAATATCATGATAATTTTATTTTTTCTCACGAACTAGTTGAGGAAAGGCATACCCATGCTCAACTTATAAACTTCCATTACATGTACAAATATAGTCGTCTACAGATATAGACACATGAATGGATGACCATGAATGTAAGGCCATTGTACATTTGATATAGTAATCCTAAAAAATATATCGCAGCCCAGATGGATGAAACTAGAACTGGGGTCTTCAATCTCATTCAATATTCACTCAATGTACAAGTCTAACCATGTGAATAAAAGATCTAAAGTCGAACATGGAGAGACATCATTTGATTACTAGCCAATGATGTGAGTCGTTAACGGATGCGAGAGGAATCACCGATAATGTAATGACCCTCAAGGTATTGCAGTACATTTAGCAAGGTGTGAATAAATGATTTGATGTTGAACACCATATGAAGTCTTTCGATCGAAGGCCAGTGATGTCAACCTATCACTAGAAGCGAGAAACCTGCCATTGATGTATGCAAACCTCAAGGTACTGAAGGGGTGTTTCTAAGTCAACTTCTTGGATGATGTGCTGATGTCGACAAGAAGTGACTCATCATATGAGGGCCTTGATGTATCCCACATCAATGAAGTGAAACGAGGTAGATGATTTTGGAGATTTAATATCGACTCATGACACAAGTTTCAGGAATGGCGGACATGAAAATGAAGGTTTACTGTATTATAAAGGATGAAGTTTTAAACTGAATGACTTCTGATGAACATATCGGAAACACTGAAGTGAATTGGTAGCGTTGATCCAAAACAAAGTGATGGATGGTATTATAGACCAACGGTGTGATAACCATCAAGCTGAATGACCCAACCCACATAGTCACGGTGATGAGGTGAAAGTGTCATGTTCAAGAGCAACCTGCTACCATAAAGTGTTCTCGGATTTTTCCATTTTCCCTAGTCATTTTTTACCACTACCTCTTTATTTTTATCAAGATTGAGGAGGATAACATATGCTTGTTGTATAATTCCATCGTTCAGGTGAATCCATTGCTATTTGATGTTTTAACGAGTCTAGCAAAGGTGAAACTCGATCTTGTCTAGATGGACAAGTTTGTCGCTATTTTAATGTTTTTAACGAGTTTAACGACAAAGATAACTCGGTCCTTTTCACATTTAGAGAGTTTGAAAAGGGACAAAAAGGAAACTCCAAAAATATTTTTCGTACATTTGTCTCTTAAGCCCGAAAAAGCATAAAACAATACAAGAGAGAACCTATTGATCATGTTTGATCAACAAGTACCTTCTTCGTAGTTAATCTATCTCAGCCCGAAGAAGGGGTAAAATACTGAGTAGATATCAATTCTAATCCATTAATGAGCTAGAAAAAACAAGTGCTCGACAATATTTTCATATTTAGAGAGTCTAAAAAGAGCTTAAAGAGGACTCCATTTTGAGGAACGAGTGGTGTCTAGGGTAGCAACTGGTTCCGATGATGTTGGAACTTCTCAAAACATGTTGATTTACGTGAAGAAGTTGGCTAATAAGCCCACTCATTGTAACTGTTCCTCAAAAAGTAAAACAACCAAGTGAAAGCGTATGATTGGTCAAAGGGATGGTGGTGATGGAATTAAAACAACCAAGACTCATTTGACAAAAGAGGCTGATAGAATGAGAATCACGAGGGTTAAGATGAAAATGGGTTCAAGCTTGAACCATAGGGAACTATGCTTAGATTCAGTTTCATGTTTACTCAAGCTTGAAACGAAAAACTATGCTTGAATTCAATTTCATTTTTACACAAGATTGAAATGAACAAACTATGCTTGAGATTGGTTTACATGCCCCCAGCATGATGAAAGGGAAAGTCTCCTGAAACCAGATGTAAGTCGTTGTGGTGAAGCAGGATTCTTATCCAACACCTTTTTGGCTTCATTCAGATAGGTACAAAGGTGAATGGGGTGATTCCCTTCCCATAACCAACAAGAAAACTTAGCTTTACCATTAGGTGCATGCCCCCTAAGCATCATTACATTTACCTAAGTAGCCTACTCATGGCTATGAGGTTGATGGAATGAAGGTTCACTTATGAGATCAAGTGAAAGACTCGATTGGGATTTTACGAGATCTAATCAAAGACTCAACTTCGAACTTTGATTTAGGGGACCTTATTTCATTTTTTAATGAGCTTGACATAAGACAAGGAAATTTTCTCCAGGGGACCTTGTTTCTTTTTTTAATGAGCTTGACATAAGACAAGGAACTCTGCTCAGATTCCTTGTTTCATTTTTTAACGAGCTTGATACAAGACAAGGAACTACGCTCATGAGCCTATTTCATTTTTTAACAAGGTTGACACAGTAAAAGAACTATCCTCATGGACTTGTTTCATTTTTTAACGAGGTTGACATAGTAAAAGAACTATCCTCATATCCTTGGTTTCATTTTTTAATGAGGTTGACACAAGACAAGGAACTCTCCTCGAGAGTTGTTTCATTTTTTAATGAGGTTGACATAGCAAAAGAACTATCCTCGAGGACCTGTTTCATTTTTTAACAAGGTTGACACAATAACAGAACTATCCTCGAGGTCAATCACAACTCATAAGTGGTCATGAAGGAGAGATCTAGTTCCAATTCCCCCAGTACATGATGTACAACATCATTGAATTGATCGTCAGTGGATGTAGGTATGGAACAAGTTGCCACATAATTAACCCATGGCGGGGATGATACAATTGGTACAAAAGGACCAACCAGGGAATATGGTTGACTATGAGCCATATTTGGACCGGGAAATGAAATTTGGTCAACAGTGACAGTTTTCCTTCATGCGGGAAACAAATCACTTGAAAGGGTGTTGAAACAATAGCTCCCATGTCATAAACATAATCTCACCAAAGAAGTAAATTGTAATCTAATTGGCTTGGGTGTTATGAAACCAGCTCAAGAAAAGATAGAAAAGATGTATCAACGCCTTAGAATTCAGCCTCTTCGAGGGGGAAACCTCCTTTACATTACATAAATGAACAATTCTTGGATGATACAAATGAAAAGACCTCCTTTCTATATATAGGAGTCTAAGGGGTCATAACATAATCAGAGCCGACATAACAATAATAATGTAAGGGCACAATAATAATAATAATGGGCTTCTATGGGGCACGATAGTAACAATATGGGCACTACATGGGTACATCAATATAATAAGTGGGTTATACTAATACAATAAGGGGTTACACTAGTAGTATAGGGGCCTAACATGCCCCTCTCCTTCAAAAAGTGTTGTCATCAACGCTTGGGTACACTTCCTGGTTTCCATAATTTTGCTTTCCACTATGTCACAAAGCCCTTTTACTCTTTCCAATTGTTGTGGTGTTGCTCTAAAGAAGGTGTTGCTCTTTGTATCCTCATAATGTGCTATCATTTCCTCCGTGAAAATTGACCACGTAACAAGTTGTTTACGAGTACAAAACCCTTTGTACCATAAAAATTGATCTGGTTCTAAATATGAAGATGCAATACATACCTTTTGTAACAGTTGTACACCATGTAGATCAAAATATTGCTCCATCTGAAGTATCCAATTTACCAGATCCTTGCCATCAAACTTCCTCATCTTTCTTTTTCTTGATTTTAAGAGCTCGACCTTGAAATGACTGTAAATCTGTACTTTCAGATCTTTAAGTTTTGAAATTGTGACCTGTAGTAGCCCTCTGTGTCCTCTTTCCAATGCCACCAGTCTGCTCCAAATTGGATTCTCCAAGAAAGAGTTATGCACAATCTCCCAAGATGACCTGATTATAGACTAGTTCACTAGAGTGAACTTGTATGAAGTGCCACGTGTCACTGTTTCAACCTTTGACTCTGAAAAATATATACAAGAAAACTACAGTCTTTCCTCTTTCTGTAACTTCTTACGAAATTTCAATCCGATCCCCAGAGAGAAAGTTATGACGATTTCCCCAGGCCACCTGTTTTGAATGTAATTCAGGAGTCTGCAAAAAGACCAACTTCCTTAGATCATATCTCCGCAAATATCACGGAAAAAGCTTTGAAATTCGGACCCAAGGTTCAGTGCAATTTATTCTCAAATGGGTTTTTTTGCAACTTCTGAAACGTCACAGAAAAAACGTTATAGCGAAAATTCCACGATGACCTGTTTGGAGCAGCGAAACCCTAGAATCCAAAGCTCTGATACCAAATGTTATGAAACCAGCTCAAGAAAAGATAGAAAATATGGATCAACGCCTTAGAATTCAGCCTCTTCGAGGGGGCAACCTCCTTTACATTAAATAAATGAACAATTCTTGGATGATACAAATGAAAGGACCTCCTTTCTATATATAGGAGTCTAAGGGGTCATAACATAATCAGAGCCGACATAACAATAATAATGTAAGGGCACAATAATAACAATAATGGGCTTCTATGGGGCACAATAGTAACAATATGGGCACTACATGGGTACATCAATATAATAAGTGGGTTATACTAATACAATAAGGGGTTACACTAGTAGTATAGGGGCCTAACATTGGGACTACCATCACATTTAGATAAATGATTCACCCCCCAAAGTAATAGGTAACCGAGGGAGGATCCCTAATGGTCGACTAGTTCCTCTGTTAAAAGCCAACAAATTATGGGTAACTCGCACAAGTGGCATCGAACCAAGTGCTTGTCAAGCAGTTGAGAAAAGGATGCTCACTGATGCACCTTCATCTATAATAGTGCTAGATACAATCATATTACAAACTTGTACTATGATCTGGAAAGGCACATAAGAAGGAACACGAAATCTTGCTAGTCGATTCCAATCAAAGGAAGTGACTAGACTACTTGGAGGGGGTACCGTAGAAATGGGAGGATTAACCCCTTGAGTTCCACGAACTGGAGGGTTTTCCTCCTGTCTTGATGGAACAAGAGGATTTCCCCCAAGCTCATTTGAATCTAAAGAAACAAAAAGTACTTGAGTGGTGTCATTTTCACTCTCTTCGGGAAATGTACGATTAGCTGAAGGTGAAATCGGGTCAACTATTACCTCAACCTGTTGATTTGGGTCAGTTATAGACTCATAGGATTCACTTTCAGAGAGATGGTTTTGACCGACAGTTGATTTGAGCCAGTCAATTCATCAACTAGTGAAGGATTTAGGGATAGTTTCCTTTAACCAGATGGAAGTCACTGTGGCGAAGCAGGACGGTTATCCAACACTTTTTTGGCTTCATCTAGATAGGGACAAAGGTAAATGGGGTGATTCCCTTCACATAACCTACAAGGAAACTTGACTTTTACCTTCTTTCCATGATCTTTACTGCCACTAGTTGATGGTGTGTCACCAACATGATCTCTAAAGTTGATGACACAGGATGATGTGAATGGGAAGACCATTCTTCTAAGATCTGAGGAATATCAGGACAATTTCAAAGAAGATGGTCTCCCGCACAAAATTTGCATGGATATCAAACTTTGAGAGGATTGATGGATGGTTTCTCATCTAATGTTGCATTCAAAGCAATGGTTACTTGGTTGCCCCTGTGCTGAATTTGCTTCTTCTTCTTCTTCTTCCCTTTCTTCTTCTTCTTAGCCACCTGGTTACTAGTACCAGTACTTTCATTGGGCGAAGAGGAAGAAGGGGAGGAAGAAACAAACAAGGAAGAAGGCAAAGGGTCAACTTTAGGATCAACTAGAGGTTGATTTTGTCCAGTTGAAGGTGTACTCAATTGAGGAGAAATCATGACATTCTGAAACAAGGAGGTTGAAAACAACCATACTGGCAAGCCAATGGTAAATCCAAGAAGGGACAATGTAGCCATATATGGAGCACCAATATTTCCAAATGGAGGAAAAGGACTAGGATTCCCATCAAAAGGAATTCCTTGATCGAAGGACTCTGGATTTGTCGCCATATGTTTCAACTTAAGATCAACTAAGGAATGAGCATGGAGAATGTTATCACTGGTCAATTAATTTTTACGACATTGGAACACAACTTTTTTTTTTCATTTTTAAAGAGTCGAGAAAAAGCAAAATATGACTCTAGTTGCTTTCGATGTTTAATGAGCCTAAAAGGACAAGTGCTCAGATGATCCTTTTACTTTTAAATAGTTGAAAAGGAATGAAAGTGACTGCTCTGGAGAATATAGAAAAGAGGGTTTACCAGAAAAATCACAAAATTGCAATATACACCTTGGTGATAAATGAAAGAGAAATGACCAAGGACTTTATGTACGGTAGTCAATCTTCCCAAATGTTGTGTTTAGTGCATTGTGATTGTTAAGGTGGAAGACTCGGCTTCCTAGGGATAAAGGATTTCAACCTATTGGTGTCTCCCACTATATACTCAATGGTACAGGGAGCACAAATCCGTACTAGCACTTATTGAATCAGAGAGGAGGAACCACCCAACCTCAGTCAAAATGACAACCACTAGGTTTAAAGACGCTGGAACATGTCTCTAGCCTAGACCTCTAGATGTTTTCATTAAGCTCCAATGTGTTATTAGATTAATTGATATAAGTTTTAGGTTGATCTTGCTTAATATTTTCCTTTGAGGGTTCACCACGAGATGATTTTTGAAATTCCTAAGAATGCAACTAGAATGAGAAGCACTCTTTCCATTTATTTTCAGCAATGAAAATCCTAGCTATGAGGGATAGAGCATACAAGTACTTTTTGAACAAACAACAAAAAGCACAAACTAATGCAATTCCCTACACTATTCCTTTCAAGCATTCACAAAATTTAATATGAACAATGCATGTTTTTCTTCTCAGTTTCTCTTAATGTGAATGATGCAATAAGAAAACTGATGCACAAACGATTCAGATCTTTTTTCATAAAAAATGACGATTTGTGACAATTTCTTTTAAAAGGGAAAGGAAGATTGTACGACACTTTCGATTTTAAAGAAATGAAGATTTTTGAAACTTTAAATGAAAATACAAATGAAATGCACAAGTGAATCAATCGATTATCTATGAAGGAAGACTATATGACACTTCATTATTCAAAGAAAATGACGACTTTACGACACTTTTCTATCGGCAAAAATAATCGATCAAAAACTTACTTTGACTATAGACTGATAATGACTAAGAAAACATTAAAGAAACATTAATCAATCCAATCAAAGTAGGGCTGGATTAAGGAGATGAAAAGATTGTTTTCAGAGATAAGACATCATTTACATTCAACAAGCAATTCAAACTGATGAAAATTAACAAAAAATTTTAGTTCCCAGATGGTAAATCTGACCCTAAATGGATCATCGCAGGAATTAGTTAGAGACAGTGTGATGCATCACACAGAATCTATGCGAGAAGTGCACTGCATTACACTGTGTCAGTCGCAGAAGTGCGATGATTACTGAAGGCAATTTTATGCTTAAATTTAATTCAATTTTCAGTGAATTTAGACTTGAATTCAAAAAATGACAGGAAGTACAGTATGTCAATGTGCTTTAAGAGATCGACAAGCTACTAAAAGGGTTAATATCGTTACCTAGCGGAGTTTCCATTTTGTTTTGGGCAAATTTAGTGTTTCTACACACGCCTAACCCTCTAGGCTTAGTAGCTAGCCTAGAAACAATAGACAAAGTAATTCACTGCCTTTTCTATAGTTAATAGATAAGAGAAAGAAGAACAAAGGTACTAACCTGTAACTTTCACTTGATCCCTCTCTCCTTTGACTGATTGCGCCACTCCTTTTTGTACTTAACTCGTTTGGAAAGTACCTGCACACAAGGCGAGACAAAAACCCATCAAAGCATACAATAATGATGATCTGTTAACTAAACATATTATAGAATCAAGAATACGATATACATCATATAGAAACACGAATGGAAAAATCTTAGAATTCTTTATTAATACAAGGAAATATTACAACCCATGTAGATGCATGTTTGATTTAGTTTCATCCTTCCAGCTTCAAACCCTTCTCTTCTCATGAAGCAACATTTCGACATCATTACAACACTTTTAGTAATCCCATTCAAACAACATTTCCTTAGCTCAATAAATTCCAACCTAGACCAGCCTTTGAATGCTTGGTTAATTTATAGCTGAGTAGAGGAGGTTAAGCCATTAATGGCCCTCATGAATGCTTTACCAAAATTGGGAAGTGGTTCCATGGAGGAAGGGATAATGGATTAAGGTTCATTCATCCTCTTCCTCATCCAAAAGCAAGCTCAATCCATCTGGAAACTTCCAGAAGCATCCATTGGATGAGGAATCCAATGAATTCATTTTAAAAATTCGATGAATCTCGCTCATCACAGGTGAAACAAAGGCTAGGTGTGATGCATAGCACCCAGTCAGTGTAGCTCCTGCATTGCATTGCAGCCTGATAGAAGGCTTCCTACACTGATCTCCTTAGGGGAACGTTTTGGATGAATGGAGTCATGGAAACTCTTGGGAGGAAAGCATGAAGTAGGTTGACCTCATTAGGGAATGAAAACAACTGAATTAGGGATTGATGGACCCTAATAATACTAATTTGGAAGTCAAGATTGATGTGCCCAAATTGACCTATAACAGGGTCCTATGAAGAAAAGATGCATACATACGCAGGTATGGTGAATCAAATTCATGTACATATTCTGCACCATGGTGATTGGAATACCAGGGGTATTTACCATGGTATTTGGTCCATAGTATTGATGGACGTTACAATGAATATTTGATCATGTCAAAGAATACCATCAACATTACTAAGGGATTGGCCTAAGGTATTGGCTAAGGATTATGGTATATAAGGAGATGGAGATCAAGTGTTAGGTGTGCAAGTTATGGCTTATTAATGTGTAATATGATGTAAAACAGGTGTGCACCAAGGAGCATGGAAGAGGCTCATATTTGATAGATTTGAAAGAATAGTAATGAATATGCTTGCTTGATCTTTTTGTGATTACAACTAATAATGATAGATATGTGTGATAATAATGCTCTGATGTGGATATGTGATGGCAAAGTATGCACAATATGTGTTGTGGTTGCAAAAAATGTTTGACTCAGTGATTTTAGACATGCACGTTGATTTTCCTCAAATACGTCGTGTACATACATGGATCATCTTCTAAGTAGTCATGTATATATTCTATGAAAGTTTAGAATATGTATGCACGTGTTAAGAATGGTAAGTGCGTACATACACAGATGTGGTTTGTAAAAGTCATGTATACATGCTAGGATTTTATAGTATGGGATGTTGATGATGTTTGATAAGTTATTTTATGTTTGTTGTTGTCTTTTGATGATGCCACTCTCATAATAATATTTGTTTGACAGTACTGGTTGGATCAATTTGGTTATGGAATGGAATGTTGATTAGTGATCATGCTACTGTGTGGTGATCTGTATTTGGCTATGTGATCTGTGATTGATTTATTATATGGTTCAATGGTTGTTTCAGTGTTACAAAGATTCAGGTTTAGGTATCAGTAATTTAGGATTTGTATGTAGGTCTTCTTTAGGGGAAGTGCGTACATACGTGGGTATGATTCATAATAGTATCATATACATTCTGACATATGTTTGATCAAGGTTTGAAGTGACAACATTTGGTTTGTGTGATGAAAAATATATGGTCTGGTATACTTATGGGTGGTTGTGCATTGATATAATTTTATATGAATTGGTTTGATCTGGTTGCTTGAGATTTAGTGATTGGTTTGCTGATGGTATAGTTGGTTCAATGATTGGATAAGTTATTGATTTCAAAATTGTTACTTGATTTGAGCTTAATGATGGATGTGGGTCTAGTATGAAAATATGATGAAAAGTAGTCTACAGGGTTATCGTTGTGAGTCAGGTGGATTCAATATGTAATATTATGAAACATGATCCACAAGAGGTGTTGAGGTTCGAAGCCTTCAGTGAGGGAGTCAAAGCTTCCTTCCAGCGGTAGCTGGTAAATCTGATCATGGGGTTGGATATCCTTTCTGGTGGGTGTTGGTAAACGAGATTAGGGGGTTTTAGCTACCTTCTAGTGGGTGTTGGAGAATGAGAGAAGGTTGTAGCCTTCTGCAGGTGAGTTCCTGCATACTGGTATGAGTCTGTGCTAGTACACGATTGTGAAATGTTTTCCTTTATAGTAAAAGAAGAAGACAAAGACAATGACCATGATGGTTTTCTCTCACATTGGGTTTCCACCTAAAAATCTTGGTGTCCTCATGTGTTGTTGTGTTTCTTATGTGTGATGGTTTATTATACTCTTACTACTCATAGTTAATATTTAATTAATGTCTAATGAAGTAATGATGCACTAGTTCAAGTTGAACAAATGATGAAATACATGAAAAGTTAGTTAACTAGATATACGCTATTGGTATTCATCACAGCAGTGTACATACTCTAGTTTACTCTATGATAGTAGCGTGCACAAATATGAATAAAAAATTGAAAGTTGTAATTGATTTTTAAAATACTAATTCACCCCCTCCCCCCCTCCCCCCATCAATATTTTTCCCAAAAATTTGTATCAGAGCAGGTAACTTCAATCAAAGCTTAACCGCTTGGAGTGGATCAAGGATGATGGGAAAGAAGAAGGTAGCTCAATGGAAGGAGTCAGAAAATTGTAGTAGTGACAATAATATATCAGATGCAATGACAGTTATAGACGTCAGAAAATATTCAGCTTTGGGAGAACCCCACTTTCTATTGATCAAGAATGAAGAAGACAATAACAAAGAATTATCAGGTATGGGTTTTTGTTCTAATTGTGGTCCATTTCCTTGTCTATGTAATAATGTTAATAGTGAAGATGACAGTGAATCAACTGAACTTGCTCTCATGGGTAAAAGTGAAAGTAAGCATTCTAAAGAGAAAACATATTAAAAAATGATGGCCCTAGAAGCAGAAGAACAAGGCAAGTTAGAAACAATGGACAATAAAGGTATGTTTATGCTAAGTAATGATAACTATCAAGAATGGAAAGAAGAAATGAAGTCTAAGTTAATGAACCTAGGATCTGATGTTTGGAATTTAGTATGTAATGGTTGCACTAAAACTCCTCCATCAGGTGAAGAATTATGAAAGAATAATGTAGCATTAAATGAGATCTTTTGTAACATACTTTATTCAGCATTAGGAAAGATTATGCACTATGAAATTTCAAAGGAAGTGTGAGATGATCTTAAGGAAATACATGAAGGAAGAACAAAGGAAGATTTTTCATCAAAATAACCAAAAGGTAACCTTATTTCTAAAGAAAATAATGATGTATCAAAAGATAAGTATGTTATGTCAGATGGACTTACTGATTCAGAAGAAGACATGTTAGAGGAAATTCTTAATATTAGAAGAAAATTCAATCTTGCCTTGAAAAGGATTATTAATACTAAGGATAAGTTGTAGACATATGATAACAAAGATCATGTCGCAGTAGGATATAAACAATATTGTGAAGGACTTGAAGCTGAGGTTGTCTCTTTAAGAGCAGATCTAGAAAAGTCAAACAAGCAAAAAGAAGAGCTACTTCAAGTATTTGAAGAAAAATAAAATGGGTTGAAGAAAGATATTATCAAATTAAAGGAGAAATTGGAAGAAGGAAGAAAGGTTGAAGAAGGAATGAGGAAACAATATCAGGTAAAGGAAGAACAATACCGAAGAATGGAGGTTGAGGTAAACATTCTAAAAGGAAAATTAGAAGAAAAGGATAAACACTTAATATTTCAAGATAATACTAAGATTTTGGATAACATTCTTAGTAGTCAAAGGTCTCCCACGATTAATTGTGGTCTTGGTTTTCATGAAACTATAAAAGAATAATCTAGTTCATAGGCTTGCACGAAGATCTTGAAGGATACTGAATATAAAATTCCTTTCAAAGAGATAAGAAGTCAACAAGATCAACATCCAAGGAAGATGAATTTTGAGAAGAAATCATTTTCTCCCAATAATAGAAACATTAATCAATTCTCTCCTCTGATCAATAATGTTGAATGTCTTATATGTCATAATTATGGAAAATTTGTAGCCAATTGCAGAAGAAGATTGTTTCAATCTCAAGCAAATAGCCGCTTCACACGTAGATCATTAGCTCCTAGGTACTCAGGTTTCTTTAAGGGATATTGTTTTCCTTGCAACTTATTTGGTCACAAAGTTATTGATTACAATAAAAGTAATATGAAATAGAAATATTATGATTCCTCTGCTCCCTTTTTTGGTAATATATGATGTTATGCTTCTAACAAGTTTGGGCATGTAGAAAAAGAATGCAGGAAAAAATCAGTGGATCACCACAGATTATATGGCAAGCAATCATATAAGAATGTTGATGTCAAAAGATCTGAGAAAGATGGATCCACCAACATTTCGCATAATAAGCAAAAAGAATAAGAACAGATAAGGTGTCGTCTTCCCCTCTTCTCGTTTGAAAGTGAATATGAATGGTACATAGACAATAGATGCTCTCATCACATGACAGGAGATAAGAATAAGTTTGAATCTCTCAATAATAACAAATATGTTAAGGCTATTCTTGGAAATAATGCTCCAACCAAAGTTCTGGGAAAAGGTAGAGCTAAAGTTAATAAGTATACAAGAGCAACCAATACTTTATTAGTTCAAGGGATAATGCATAATATTCTAATTATAGGTCAAATAAAGGATAAAGGAAATGTAGTTATGTTTAATTCAACCAAATGCATGGTTATGGATGAAGAAACTAGAAAGGTCATGGCAAGGGGATACATAAATCCAGACAAATTATACGTGTTTAAAGAAATGAATTATCGCAGATATGAGGAGAATGGTTCCTCTTCTTAAAACTCAGAGTAAAAGAAGATGGTCTCTATTGCAATACACCGTTCTAAAAAGAATAATTCTCATAGTGACTGTAGAAGTGGTGTGAGTTACATGACCTTATGAAGAGCAGAAGAATATTAGTGATGCATGATCTCAGGGGGAGATATACATATGTATATTTTGATGATGATTCCCATGCTAATTTGATATTCATATTTCTTATATTACTGACAGTGCATCTGATGTAGTAACAATGAACAAGAACATACAATACAGGCTTATGGGGAGTTGTAGTTATGAAGGGTCAGCATTTTACTTTATGTACATGGATCTCATAAAGGAAAATTGTGTATATACGCGAGTTTTGATCTAGACATTCGCGTATGTTTCTTTGAGATGAAGAAACAATAGGATAGACTCAGGGAGAGGTTCTGATATGCTTCAGACAATTATTATTTGTATTTCTAACATTGGTTTGTTACAGTCTGTCGATGCTCAAATACTACCTAGAAGTGGTATTTCCTTATGATTGTTTATGAGTTGTTTCAATATGTCATTGTTGCTTTAGTTCTTTTGATGGCTTTACTGATTGATGAAGATGGATATGATCATACCTAATATTGAATAGTTGGCATAGGTTCAAGGGGAGAATTTGCTATGCTTCTAATAGTGCATTGTTTACATTATAATTTATTAAGCATTCCTTGTTGCATGTTGATGTTCATGATAAGTATATATATAATTGATGATGCGTAGTTGTTGCTAACAAAGACACATATGTTGATGTTATTATTTCATTAGTGTTGATGAAGTCTTAGATATATGTTGGTTAAATTTGCACTTAGTGGAGTTAATTATACATGAAGAGGATATGCATGCCATGGTCCTTATTGACATTGGTTGATGATGATGAGTTTCACTCACTACTTATATGTTGTTGTCATTATGTCTTCAATGATGCATAGGTTTCATATGGTGCAACTATGGATGATGTGTGTGTGTGTGTGTGTGTGTGTGTGTGTGTGTGTGTATTGTAGAAATTTTGAATAATATAACACTTATTCACAGAGATTATCCCGATTATACACTATTTGCGGAATGCATGCATAATGCATAACCTCCTCTACGTTGATCATCAATTTTGCGGATTAAAAACAATGAAACATCAATCGCATGTGCGCATTAACACGGTATGTACTGGGGAAAGCATACAGCTGAAAACCCCCAACTATCTGTATATTATAATGATAGAGAACATGTAACAATACATAGTACAATACTCCTCACAAGTACTCAGTACTATCTCCACCTGCTACACACAAACTAGCTCAGATATGAATCAAGTCACAGGTTCAAATCTCCTCCGTTGTCTGCCTGCCTCTACTGCGCAATCCAATGTGAGAATAGGAATGATCCAAGCTCGTTTTCATTGGCTTGTACTGTGCAATCCTCATTGGCAATCTCTACAATTTCATGTGCAAATCTCATGCACAGCTATAGTCACAACTGATAGCAGTCTCACTCTTTCACCCACCTCTAACACTTGTCTCCACTGAACTATCCATGCACTGAGTTAACTGATGTATTCTTTAGTTAATTTATGAGTTAATAATTAGTGAAGTAATTAATAATTAATTCACATCACTCATCACTAGTGTATTCTGCAGTTAGACTAAATACAATTGGTTCAACCAAGTCAAACTGAACACAACTCCATCAACTCCTCAATCAACTCCACCAAACTCAATCACTTGAGTTCTAACTGAAGTCCTTCATGCAATAGCTCAACTGACCCATAAGAAAAGCGTACTTCCTTCTAGCAGTTGCATGTGCCACATCCGTAGCTCGAACTGAAGTGCTCCAAGAGGATAAGATAATGTTTATAGTCCAAATATTGTTAAGAGCTAATAATATTCGATTGTTCTATTTTAGCCTGGCAGTCTAAAAATAGACTCCGCCCATATGTCTAAAAATAGAATTCCATCTATTTTTACCAACATGATCAATCATCCATAAATAAAATCTTTCAACTCATAGACCATGATCCATATGTCTAAAAATATACATAGTCTAAAATAGACTTTGCGCCAAAAATAGCCTGCGGGCCCACTTAGTGAAGGCGACTCCTTTCCACTAAGCTCCATCATCTTGTTTCATTTTCAACACTCCCTCTCAACAAGATATGGATTATCTGCAACCCCTATCCTGCAACTCTGGAATGTTCTGCATGCAACACATTTGCCTGATCCACTTGCTCTAACAACACTTGGAACAAAAACACTCCCAACTGACCACTCTGTTGGGCTAGGAACATACTCTGACGCTGAAGCTCTACCTGTTGCTGACAAGTTCTCCCTTTCTGACATCTGCGCTACTGAAAAATCTCCATGCATCTCGCACCATTGCACACCTCTTTGTGCCACCTAGCACTGTGCAAAACACTTGTGCCTCTCGCATTGCTGCAGCCTGCTAGCTATGCGCTATCCTGGGATTCCCTACACCGTCGCTCTCTCTTCTGCTCCATCTGCATCTGTCTCTACCCAATCAGTCAGTTCTTGGTACTCCACATCGGGGCTCCCATAACAAGGTCTCATCCAAGAGGTTGGGTACTTCAAGGATCTTGTCCCTCCTCCTTGGGACGATCACTCTATATCGCCCCACCTCCTACCTGGAGATATGGCTGCATGTGATCCCTTTGCCCACCTGGCTCGAAGTTTCCCCCTACTTGAGGTCTCTGCATGAGTAGATGTCTCTACTCGATCTCCTCTCAGCTTCCCTTGTTGTGGCTACTCCACAACCTCTTGAAGCTGCTGCACCAATCGTGGCTCCTCCACAATCGTCTGAGACTTCTTCTGGCTCTGCATGTTGAGAGGTAATATATGCTCCCTCTCAACCACCAAGTCTCCATCAGTTGCCTCATTTCTCAAGGCTTTGCATGCATCTTGAACCTCAAGAGCATACAGGTTCTTGACCCGTGAACCAATCAGCTTCACCTGTCTAGTGATGATGTGTCCAAGGAAAACATTTCCCTTACTGAAGACCACATCATAGCCTCTATCTTCCAGCATCGCAATCGACACCAAGTTTCTCTTCAGTCCTGATACATACTTGACATCGGTCAAGGTAAGGCGAGCTCCATGCTCCCTCTAAAAAATAACCATGCCTACACCTGAGACACTACACTTCTCATCATTACCCATCGCTATGAGTATCTGGAGATCTTTCTCCTCCAAAGTACTGAACAAACTCTTGTCACCGGTCATGTGGAAAGAAGCTCCACTGTCAAGAAACCAACCACTTCCCACCATGGATGAAACCATGCATGCAAAGAGTGTTAAATCCAACTCAAACTGTGAAGCAAGTGCCTCACCTTCAGATCCTTCCTCGGATCCCTTCTTGGATTTCCTCCATGGACAATTTGAAGCATAATGGCCCACCTCATGACAACGAAAGCATCGCACTTTCGATTTGCCAACCTTCTTCCCATCATTGGAAGAACTGGATTTGGAAAGAGAACCCCTCTCCTTCCGCTTCTTTGCTTTGGTAGCCAAAGCGCAATTTACTTCATCAGATGCCTTTGATGAAGATCTGTCGCTGGTATTCCACCTGATCTCCTCTTGCACAAGATCCGACCAGAGTCTCTCCCATCCTGGCCATTTCTCCCGACCATTGACAGAGTCCTGATAGGAATGCCAACTCTTCAGAAGACCAAGGAGATCTAAGCTCACCAATTCCTCATCATCGACAGTCACCCCCACACCTCCCAGCTCATCTCGGCACTGGGTGAACTTCGTGAGATACTCGGGCATACTGTCTCCATTCTCACACTTAATGTTTCTGAGTTTATCCTTGAGTGCCAACTTCCTCTGGTCACTCTTACTTTGGAATAAATCTTTCAACACTTTCCACATCAAGTATGGAGAAGCCTTTCCATGCAGGCTGGATACAATGTGATCCTTCACGCCCTCCAACAGAATCCTTCAACACTTTGTTGTCTTCTTTTGCCAAACCTCAACATGAGCAGCATCAGTAGGCTTTGGCACCTCAGCCTCTATGAACTTCTTCAGCCCATTTTCATCTAACACCGCCTCCATCATGTCTTTCCATGCAATATAGTTCGAGCTACCTTCAAGAGCATACTCCAATCGCAATCTGTTGAAAGGCATTTCAACTTTGACACCAAGAACACATTGCTGCAAATTCGAATTCCACCAGCTCAAAACTCAACCGCTTCTGATCTAAAATTCGTGAGAACAAAGTATTTCTCGTACAAAGATTGACTGTATGGGCATTCATCAGATATCTCACCTTCCAAAAGAAGGATGAATCCAAAGGCTACCTGGCCCGATTACAGACTCTCCCTGAAGAAATAAAATGTAATCACTTTCTGAATAATAGATCTGATGATCAACTTCACTCTGATACCATGTAGAAATTTTGAATAATATAACACTTATTTATAGAGATTATCCCGATTATACACTATTTGCGGAATGCATGCATAATACATAACCTCCTCTACGTTGATCATCAATTTTGCAGAATTAAAAACAATGAAACGTCAATCGCATGCGCACATTAACACAGTATGTACTGGGGAAAGCATACAGCTGAAAACCCCCAACTATCTGTATATTATAATGATAGAGAACATGTAACAATACATAGTACAATACTCCTCACAAGTACTCAGACTATCTCCACCTGCTACACACAAACTAGCTCAGATATGAATCATGTCACAGGTTCAAATCTCCTCCGCTGTTTGCCTGCCTCTACTACGCAATCCAATGTGAGAATAGGAATGATCCAAGCTCGTTTTCCTTGGCTTGTATTGCACAATCCTCATTGGCAATCTGTACAATTGCATGTGCAAATCTCATGCAAAGCTATAGTCACAACTGATAGTAGTCTCACTCTTTCACCCACCTCTAACACTTGTCTCCACTGAACTCTCCATGCACTGAGTTAACTAATGTATTCTTTAGTTGCTTTATGAGTTAATAATTAGTGAATTGATTAATAATTAATTCACATCACTCATCACTAGTGTATTCTGCAGTTAGACTAAATACAAATAGTTCAACCAAGTCAAACTGAACACAACTCCATCAACTCCTCAATCAACTCCACCAAACTCAATCACTTGAGTTCTATCTGAAGTCCTTCATGCAATAGCTCAACTGACCCATAAGAAAAGCGTATTTCCTTCTGGCAGTTGCATGTGCCACATCCGTAGCTCGAACTGAATTGCTCCAAGAGGATAAGATAATGTTTATAGTCCAAATATTATTAAGAGTTAATAATATTCAATTGTTCTATTTTTAGCCTGGCAGTCTAAAAATAGACTCCGCCCATATGTCTAAAAATAGAAGTCCATCTATTTTTACCAACATGACCAATCATCCACAAATAGCATCTTACAACTCATAGACCATGATCCATATGTCTAAAAATAGACTTTGCGCCAAAAATAGCCTGCGGGCCCACTTAGTGAAGGCGACTCCTTTCCACTAAGCTCCATCATCTTGTTGCATTTTCAACACACACACACACACACACACATATATATATCTAGCTTGAGCTACATGTGAAAATTTGCTATGAAGCTGGTCTTGGTTCTCACATATGTTACATGGTGATGCAAAAATCTTATGGATGATTACTTGAGCTGCATATTGGTGAAGTTGTTTATGATGTGATAATTCTTCTTGCATGAAGATAATGGGCCAAGAGAATGATATTGTTTCCTATACGATAAAAATGCAGGTTACATGAAGACAAGAGGATGGTTATTGATATACTTCTTGGATCCTATATGATGTATGAAGGTTGCTGAAGACTATCTTGCTACCTCACTATTGAATTCTTTGGTTTTGGCTATAAATATTATATATGTATCTTGATAAAAAGGTCATGTAAATACCCATGCTGTAATAATTGTAATATTCAATTATGTTTTGGAGTCAATAAAATTATGTATGTAATCCCATTTTGGGCATTTGATGTAATGTTGAGTCAAATATGTAACCCCACTATAAGTATGAGTCCTTGGTGATAGGAAATGTTATATTTGGTTGAGTCATAGAGTCATGTACTTCCTTGTATATATTCCAGAAGATTTAGCATATACTTAGGGGGAGCATGGTCAGTATACAATGTTCATGTTCAACAGATCAAATATACATTGCTCATCTCTACAAAGGGATAGAGAAGTCTTCATTCAACATTGCTCAGCCCTTTCCCTTGATGTCAAAGGGGGAGACTAGCTTGGTGTTTAGAGAAGAATGCTTGGAGAGTAGATTTGTGTGTCTACAAATGTATTTATAGGCATTTTTGTCACTCACTACACTATTGATTTCAATTGATCAAGGTTGTCCAAGAGTAGTGAAATTTGGAGCCACTGTCCCAGGCCACAGAAGATCTCAAAGCTTGATCAACCCCCCTCCAATGCCTAGTGCTCATAATTTTTTTTTCCAATGGTATATAGAAGTCCAAAAATGGACTCTTGGAGTAGAAGTTAAAGAATTTTGAAGATTACCATGGAAAATCCTTGCAAATAAAGAAAAATGGCTAAGTATAGGGAAAATCCTGCAAATCGGCTGTTACCGTGGGCCCGCAGTGACAACAAACCCGAAGGACTGTGCAAGGGCTGATTTGCGATAAAGTGCTGCACTGTTAGGAGAGGGACAAAAGTTTCCAACACAGGAAAGGAGGGAAAAATAGAGTTGGACCACCCCCTTCTCTCTCCTCCAAGTGGCAGGTTCCCGTATCTCGACAGTCCTGCAGCCCCACGATATCAGTGGATCGGTTGGGGTTTTAACTCAAAAGACCAGTGGGGGACTGATCTGCGATATAATATTGTATCACCAAGGGAGGGATGAAAATATTAACACATGAAACGCTTACAAAACAAGGGTGGGTGAATCCCCTTCTCTCTCCTCCACATGGTGGATTCTCGTATCTTGACATCCCCGCATCTCGTAAGATAGGAGTGTCAATGGATTTCCAAACTTGAAAGACCGTGCGCTTAGTGTGAGAGTCCTGGGAAATGCCAAAATTCACTAACAAAGAAATTCTTGACAAAACAGGCCTGAGCAGGCCCTTTTCTCTCTCGTCTAAGAGGTCACGTGGCAATCCCTGAGTGATCCTCTGAGCTGATAGGGAAAATAATGTCAGTAGTGATGTGGCAGTATAGTTGACCACGTGGTAGAGGACACGTGTCACCTAGTTTCAATGTTTTCAGGGGTGACATGGGGCCATTTCTAGGTGCCACGTGTCACCACTCACAGGGTGACATGTGGCAGTGATGATGTCACCTTGCATACTGACAATCGTAGCGGCTAATGAGAAAAATCTTAAGACATTGATGCTAAGCAATTGCGATATGTGGGACTTCCCTTATGGACGCGATAAAGTATTATGGCCGAGTTTTAAGGACCCCGCGTCCGGATTGCCAGCCCATTCCAAGGAAAAGGGTAAGGGGCCTTCTTCTCTAGTAGGCGATTGTGATATGTGGTAACTTCCCCTCGGATGTGATATAAGATTATGGTAGGGTCTGAAGGGACCTAACATATGGACTGTCGACCCACGCCAAGGAAAAAACATAGAGTAGGGTAAAAGAGAGTTGAAGTGTTGATATGCGGGGGAAATCGATAACAAAGGAAAAGGCCTCTAGACACGGGTTTGAAGGCCTTAGGACCTAAGGGCTCAGCCCCTGGTCCCAGCTCCCAATCATATGAGGAAAGTCACACGAAGGGCTACGATAAGGGGGGGTCAAGGGGAAATCCAAAAAATGCCTATTTTCACTTATTTCAAAGGAAAAATCCTGCGCCTGCGTGACTGTGTTGTTTCCATGGAATGCATCTTACCTACCACATCAATGTACTAAAAGCACAGTGCAAAGTTTTAATGGGCAGATGAGCTGGCAGCTAAGGACTTTAATGGAGCATGGCGAAGCAATGGATAGGTACCCAGGACTCAGGAAGGTTAATGGATTAGTATGGAGCCTCGTCTCCCTACACAACATAGGATTGCAAAAGCAAGCACTTACAGGTGACCCAACTTCCATTTCATAGAAAAATTCGCCCTCGCAATAAAATCAGAAACGAGGGGAGCCAGACGTTCAACACAAGGGGCCATACTGTGAATAAATTACATCCTGAGGTCGATGCGATCAAAGGATGGGCACGGGGACTTTCATTTACTATTATGTCTGATTATTTACTCTCTTTTTTGTCCTATAACATGCCTTCCTTCAAATGGGTTATTTATTTTTGTAATATCTTTTTGGTTCACAGAGATATTCATGACTGATGCAACTAGTCGATCTAACAGTTGAGTCTAGGGATAAATATTTTTGTTGTATGTAGCTTCTTGCCCCGCTTTGATAAATAGGGGAAAGTAAGACTTAGTTGAGGTTCATAAATTCTAGAGAAGACATTGCATTTTATAGTAGGAGACAACATCTCCTTTGTAATACAGATCTTTTCAGAATATGAAGGAAATAGTGGTGATTCACTCTTCAAAGGATTAGAGTATGTGTTCCCCTTTTCTAATTCATTTTTATGTTCATACCTCTTCCCTGAAATCATGTAATTATTGCTGCTAGATGTGTTTCAATCTGCCTCATAGATTCATTAGTATCTACATGTTAATGCAAATGGTTGTAATGGTTTCATAGATTCATTTGTTCTAACATTGTTTACGTATATGCCTGTGAGGAGTATTGAGATTAGATCTTTAAATCTGCAATACATGATTCATAGCTTTTAGCTCCTCCTTCAGTCATTATTTCTGCTTGTAACCCAAATAAGCATAGAAATCCCTAATGCCTCAAGCTCTGCATGTTAAATATAGAAGTTTCGAAGCCTTATGCTTTATGTGATGAGTTTCTCTTCTCTATTATCCTCCCTCACCCACTCCACAAAAGATTATTAAATTGTATGACCTTGAAGCTCTTTTCCTCCACTATTTTTGTGCTTACTTCTGAGATCTGAACTTGTGAAGAAGTATCTGAAATCTATGTCTCTCTTCTTTGGATTAATGAACCAATATATTTCTTATGTATATATGTATCTATAGATCGGAAGTGTTATCTCTAGTTTCCTACAAAATCATTTGAGACACATCAATTTAGATGTGCCAAGGCACTGGTCTTGAAGCAATCCAAGGTTGTGTCTGGGAGATACAACAAGTATTTACAGGTGGTGTTGACCAAAAACCAAAGTGGTTTCCATCAAGTCAAAAGGGGTAGATTGTTGGCATTATGGCTAATGTGTTTTCCTTGATGGAAACCTCCTTGATAAAGATGTCAACATTATGGTAACATGATGATTACAAAGGGTGGTACAAATGTGATAGAGAGAATGGACAAAGGAATATCAGTTCAGAGATAGAGGAATGATGAACGTAAATTTTAAGAAAGTATACATGGGTCATGTGAAGAAAAGACACGTACATATGTAAGGATGGTGAAGAAAATTCGTGTACATATTCCGCACCATGGTAATTGGAATACCAGGGGTCTTTACCATGGTATTGGGCTATAGTAATGAGCACGATAACGAATATTTGATCCTGTCAAAGAATATAATCAACATTACTAAGGGATTGGCCTAAGGTATTGTCTAAGGCTTATGATATATAAGGAGATGGAGATCAAGGGTTAGGTGTGCAAGTTATGGTTATTTATGTGTAATATAATCTGAAACAAGTGTGCACCAAGGAGCATGGAAGAGTCTCAGATCTGATATATCTAAAAGAATAGTAAGGAATATGCTTGCTTGATCTGTTTGTGATTACAACTAACAATGATAAATATGTGATGATAATAATGCTCTGATGTGGATATGTGATGGTGAAATATGCGCAGTATGTGTTGTGGTTGCATTGAAGGTTTGATTCAAGGATTTCAAATCTTCTCATTGGTTTGCCTCTGAGAGGTTGTGTACATATACAGATCATCTTCTAAATAATTGTGTATATATTCTGTGAAATTTCAAAATATGTACGTAGGTGTTCATAATGGTAAGTGCGTACATACATGAATGTGGTTTGTAAAAGTCACACATACATGTTAAGATTTTGTAGTATGGGCTATTGATGATGTTTGATCAGTTCTGTTATGTTTGTTTTTGTCTGTCGATGATCTGTGTTTGACAGTATTGGTTGGATCAATTTAGTTATGGAATGAATGTTGATTATTCATGATGCTAATGTGTGTTGATCTATATAAGTGATATGTGATTGATTAAGTATATGGTTCAATGGTTTTTTCAGTATTATAGTGATTTAGGTTCAAGTATTAGTAATTTGAGATCTATACGCAGGTATTATTCAAGGGAAGTGCATACGTACATGGGTATGATTCATAATAGTGGCATATATATTCTGACATATGTTTGGTCAGGGTTTGTAGTGTCAATATTTGGTTTCTGTAATGAACAATATATGGTTTGGTATACCTATGAGTTGTTGTGCATTGATATAATATGATATCAATGTGTTTGATCTGGTTGTTTGAGATTCAATTATTGGCTTGTTTATGATATAGTTGGTTTAATGATTGGATGAGTTATTTGTTTTAGAATTGTTACTTGACTTGAGGTTAATGATGGAAGTCGTTCTAGTCTGAAAATATGATGAAAAGTGGCCTAGAGGTTTGATGTTTTGAGTAAGGTGGATCCAATATGAAATATTATGAAACGTGGTCCATAAGAGGTGTTGAGGATTGGATCATTCAGTGAGGAAGTCAAAGCTTCCTTCTAATGGTTGCTAGCAAATTTGATCAGGGGGTTGGAGCTCCCTTCTGGTGGGTGCCGGTAAATATGATTTGGGGGTTAGATCTCCCTTCTAGTGGGTGTTGGATATCGGGAGAAGGTTGTAGCCTTTTGTAGGTGGGTGCCTATGTACTAGTATGATTCTGCGCTAGTACAATATTGGAAGATGTTTTCTTTTATAATAAAAGAAGAAGACAAAGACGATGACAACGATGGTTTTCTTCGACATTGGGTTTCCACCTAAAAATCATGGTTTCCTCATGTATGGTTGTGTTTCTTATGTGTGATGGTTTATTCTGATCTTACTGCTCATAGTTAATATTTAATTAATGTCTAATGAAGTAATGATTCACTAGTTCAAGTTGAACAGATGATGAAATACATGAAAAGTTAGTTAACTGAATATTATCTGTTTTTCTTCATCAAAGTCGCATATATACGTTGGTTTACTTAGTGACAATAGCGTACAAAAATCTGAATAAGAAATTGAAAGGTTTAGTGAGTTTTAAAACACTGATTCACTCCCCCCCTTCTCAATATTTTTCCCAACAAAAGAAGGAGCAAATAATTATTTCAATTCTTTCAAAGCTAGGATCTGAATATTTTGTGTTTGTTTCTTCTTTCCATATTGCTAAAATATTATTGGTTAAAAATCGTAATATGCCTTCTTTGGATAGATTTATGGAGTATTTTATTCAATAGAAAAACAAAATAATTCATATTGGGGCTTTAAATTCATCAAAGACCCATGCGTTTGTAGTAGAGGAAAATAAGATGAACAAGTAGAAAAACTAGAGTAAAAAGGAACAAGAATATCAGAGGGAAGATTCCAAGGGGGGAGTTCCAAGAAGGATAATACTAAGTGCACTTATTACATTAACGGATTCCATCCTGAGAGTGAATGCATGAAGAAGACAATTAACCCCATGGAACAATCCCTTCAACTTGAGGAATACAGTCCAAATAATGCCAAGAAAAAGTAGGTGGACAATCCACTAGTAGATAAAGGTAAGGGCGATGCCTTGATTTCTGTTACTTCTACTCATAACATTTGGATTCTTGATTCACGAGCCACTCGTTGTATTTCTTCTTCATTTCATACTTTCTCATACTTGGAGACTTGTGATGGGCCACCTATTTTGATGGGGGGTGTCTCTCTTATTGAGGTGGGTAGAGAAGGAAGAGTTTATCTAGACTATGGGAGTGTGCACAATGTGCTTCATGTACCTAAAATCCCCATAAACACTCTCTCCATCTACCATATTATACACTCATGTTTAGGAAAATTTGAGTTCACCCTGGATGCAATTGTATTTTATAACATATCATATGGTTCTAAGATAATAGTTGGAAAGGTTTACCACCATTCCAAGTTGTATTCTTTCTCACACTTTGTTCCAAAATTAGATTTGGTCTCTATTCTTATTCTTGAAGATGAGGAGAGTAGGTTGTGGCATGAAATGTTTTTCCATCTAAACTACAGTTGTTTAGATCAATCAATTAAATAAGGAATCGTTGAAGTCCTACCAAAAATTCAATACATAGTTGGAGTTTTCTAGGGATGAATACTTGGAAAGCATCTAGAGGAGAAGTTTTACATAAGAAAAGCATGGAGAGCTACTACACTTCTATAGTTGGTGCAAAATGAAATTACAGGTCCTTCCCATACTCATCAATGAGAAAATTAAGGTACATTCATTGTTGATTTGCCAATGCTTAGAAGGGACATATATATCTCCAAATCTACTTCACCTTAGGAGAAAATCCTAAAGAGAATTCTTTGAATAATACCTTTGATCAGATTCAAAATTTGATATTTTTTTATCAATAACATGATATTGTATATCCAAATTATATACCATGATGGGTACAACAAACACTTTAGGAAGTTAGTGAACTAGTGGGTGATCCTAGTGATCCATGGAGAACTAGGGCATAGTTTGTGGACCTTCTACAAGATTTTGTAGTGATACCTCCTCTATTACGTATTCAATGTTATATTATGCTTGAATTATAATCTTAGTCTTATGCAAAGGCTAAATATAACCCCTTTCAAGGGGTAATGATGAGGGAGGAGTACAATTCCCTTATAGAGAACAACACAAGGGAATTGGTCCCTCTTCCACCCAACAAGAAACTTACTATATATTGGTGGATTAATAGGAAAAAGAAGGATGTATATGGAATGATAGTATTCTATGTAGATGAATTACTCATTACAAGGAGTTCATCTTCCTCCATTATTTGCAATCAAGTCTGCTTTGCATGACAGGTTTACTATGAGAGATATGGGACTATTGTAGTGTTTCCTTGGTATTGAATAAGAAAACATTATAAAGGTATGAAGATGACTCATTTCAAGTATGCTAATGCTATCCTTGAATTTTTTTAGATGATATATTTCAATATAACTCTAACCACCTTTGTTTTAAGGGTTAAGCTAGAGGATGGTATTAGTACAACTTGGGTTGACTCTATCAGGTATCAATAGTTAGTCAAGAGTATTTTGTACCTTACAACTCTTGACATGACATATCCTATGAAATTGGAGTATTTTCCAAGTTCATGCATGATTCAAATGAGCTATATTATAAGGAAACAAATTGGATCATCAGGTATGTCAAAGGGACTACTAGATTTGGTTTACGCTATGTAGCAGGGTCTTCCTTAGATCTTATTCGATACAAAAAATCATATTGGATTAATGATGGCACAAATTTCAAGTTCACATCAAGATATGTGTATAGCTTGGGTTCAGTCTAATATATCAAGAGAAATAAACTATTTCTTTGTCATAACATAGGTAGAGTATAGGGGTGTAGTGAACACTACTACTAAGGCTATTTGGTTTTAGCGCGTTCCTACATATTTGGGTGTTTAGTTTTACTATTAGATAGTTACATGGTGTGATAATCATAGTACACCCAATTTTTGTAAAGACAAGATATAGAGGCATGATACTAAGAACATTGAGGTTCACATGCATTTTATCAACGAATAGATTCATGATGGAGTCATTGATATGCAATATTTTCCTTTTTATGAGTAGATTACAAACATCTTCACTAAGAGTTTTACTGAGTAGAGATTCATAGCTTTGCGATAGGTCTTACAAACAAAGGACACAACTTCTAAGCACTTTCTTGCTAGCATTAACATTCTAGATTTGCAGGGGAGGGGTTTTCCCTCTTTACCTAACATTTTACATATTTGTTGGTACTTGAAAAACATGGCTGAAAATTTCCAAGACTCACTAATAATTTACACTTCCCAATTGTGCTTCCGGGGAGGTGTTGCGGTGAATTCACACATAGGGACTCATTCATACATAATTATGTACACATACAATGAATTTTATTCATCTACTAGACCTTCCCTACCATTTGGGACCATATTCCATTTTTTTTTAAGTTTTAGTAAGTCTACTTTTAGCAGGGGTGACAACTAGGATGACATGCAATAATGATGGGGCACTGTAGCAACATGGCTATTTCCTATCCATTAGTATAATTTTTTTATTCTGTAACATTCATAATCACTAATGCACATTCCCTCTCTTATTTTGGGATATTACCTTATAAACCTTCTCCTTTTACTTTTAGTCTTATTTTTTGAGGTTTCTTGTTATTTCTGATTTTGGAGTTCCTCTCACTCTATTTTAGGGTCTCCTAATCTAATTTCATCTAATAAAGGAAGGTGTTTTTGTATTTTCTAATATGTGTGCACCATGGAACCCCAACCTAGTGCTCATTAGTACTCTCTTAACAAGGGTTATTTAAGTGTATACATCTCAAGAAATAACTCATGTTGGAGATTATGAATGACTCAAATTGGTCTCTTTAGCTACTCAGTCTTCTTTTGGTGTAATTTCATTCTTTCTTCTTTTTTGTTATGCAATTACTAATGTAGTATTTTTTCACAAAATATCTTTTCTTGAGATTAATATCCAATAGTGTAGAGCTAGACAGATCCTTATTGGATGTAATCCACTCTTATGTTACATACTAATGTGATAATGTTGATATATATAATGATTTATCAATGACATAAATGTGGGCATTAGATGATGCAACCCCATGTAGAGGAGGACCTGCATTTCCCCTTTGCAAAGTAGTATGAGTTTTACCAACCATTTTTTGTTGTTGTGAAGAGAATGGGTGCATGAATACTGAATACTAATAGAGAGATACTAGCATCTCTCTCTCTCTCTCTCTCTCTTTGAATTGAATTTTCCCAAGATATCTCTCATAAAAAAGACTCACTTTTGACTGAGTTGTAAAAACTCCAGCATGACCTTACAAACTTACATATTAAAAAAAAATAACCTTTAGCAGTAGCAGACATCTCTAACTAATAAAAAAAATAAAGAAATTCAATTTAAAAGGAGAGGTTGGTCCCAAGAGAGTCCAATTACTTTCTATCCTAAAAAACATGATAATTTACTAAGCTTGTTGGTAGTTCCAATGCTTCTTTTGACAGATTATCGATTTCTATATTTAACTCATGGAGGATGTGATAAAATACAATGTCTTAAAATGAGTTAGTATCTTCACGTATGTCATCTAATAATGATTCCATTCCCAAAATCCGTACCTTTGCCTTCCGATTTTCCAAGTCTATGGCCAATTTTGACTCACCCAACACTTGCAATATTGAGACACCTTTCTCCTTTTCTAGGTTCAACAACACCCAGATGAATATAAAATTTTCCCTATTGTTAGTTCCTCTACCCACCACATATTTGTATTTGATCCATTGATTATGACTAAGTTACAAAACTACTCCTACCTCACACCTAGGCGGGTGGCCTTGGATGGCCCCATCCAAAAACTCCCAAGGATACCTGAAATCTAAAAGGGGAATTATCTAATTCCCAAGACAAGGTTTTTTAGGTTCTGACCTACACTCTTATACTAATTTTGAAATTTTGGCTATGTAAAAATCCAAAGGGATAGATTTCCCTTGAAATATAGTTTATTTTCTCATCCACCATATCTATGATATCAATAGGGATGAAATACATGCAAAAAATACTATAAATTTGTCCTACCACCACCATCTAAAAACTTCACTTAGTGAGGGGCCCACCCAACTACACTTCGACTTTAAATCAATCCACAAGCTTCTGCAAACTTGCAAGCTATACTCATAATGGATAAATAAGTAATTGTGATATTCTTCATGATATTTTCATAGTGCACATTGGTGAGGACCATGCAAACCGCTTCGTAGAAATTTATCACATGTCAAAAGTTTCCCACTAAAATCTAGACATAAGAAAATTTTAGATTTCAATGGGGCTTTAAACTTCCATAACACCTTCCACCACAAATATTTGTTATTAGTGAACTATTATTCCTGCTAAGAATTATATCCCAATTTTTCTTTGAATTCAATAGTCTGAGGATTTTTTGTCAAACAAAGAGATTCATATATGCCTTCCCTCAATCTAATTAATGCTTCCATTAAAACAACCACAAATATGTTCCATTCTTCTTTCGTAGCAATGTTTAGCTTTACGTGCCTAACATATTTCCATCCTTAAATGCCCCCAGTTTGGGGAAGTTGAGTTGCAACATCAGCCAAACCCACAATATTCTACAAACTCAATTCATGGAAAAGGGAGTTTGATAACATGTAATTATACCCAACACCAACTAGTGGTCACATTCTATTATAATTTCCCTACCATTTCCAACCCGTCAGGCCCTCCAATGTCTCTCCAGTTGGAAGGCCTTAACCAAGGCTTTCTAGAAAATAGAACATGTTTAAGGCCTGATCACCAATATGAACCATTATGATATTATTGAGCCTAGGAAATATTTAGGTTGCACCACTTTATACCGTAATAAGGGATCACTTGTTAAGCGCCATAAGTTCTTGCCTATTAAATCCTTCGTGAAGAGGTGAATCTTATTGAGCCCCCATCATTTGAGCTCTTTTGGTATCTTAATGCGATACCAATTTACTGACACAATTACCTTATGATCACTAGATCCAGACCAGAGGAATCTGAGGCAAATTATTTGAATCTGATTGAGAATTCCTTTTGGGATAATAACTATAGAGTTCCAATATACAATTATGCTTTCCACTATTCCTTTGTTTAAGACTAGTCAACCTCCCCTAGAAAGACAATGATTCAACTAACCCGACACCCTTCCTTCCACCTTCTTGGCAATCCAAATCTAATCATCTTTGTAGTATTCGAAGGATTTTAACTAACATCCTAAATATTTTATGTTGTCCTCCAGTGCCTTTACTAAAAAGCTAACCTTGCATCCTAGCCTCTTCTAACCAACCATGAAACATAATGCAAGATTTTAGTCCATTTATAACCATTCCTATAAATCTATAGAATAAATCCAAAGTACTCATCAATGATGAGAGTTACCTACAGGAACCTGAAAAACAAGCCAATAAATCTTCCATAAACATCAAATGAGATATGGAAAGAGAGTCCAAAATTTTTATTACTCCAAAGAGCCCCTTGCTTCAAGCTTCCAAAATTAAATGACTGAAAGTGTATGCGATAATAAGAAAAAAAGGGTGAAATGGGGTAGCCCTGCCTCAACCCCATAGAAATCGTGAATAAATGGGAGGGGGACCCATTGATCAGTACTGCAAAAGAAGCGACTTTGAACACATTCCATAATCTAGTTAATAATATTTATACCAAATTCTAATTGAATAAGCACTAATATGAGAAAAATCCAACTCACCCTATTATAGGCCTTGGGTAGGTCCAAATTCAAGATCATTTCTTTGAAATTGCCCTTCTTAATTGAGTGGAAGACCCCCTGGGCTACAACAACTACACCATGATGTTCCAATGGTGAAGGAATCCTGGTTGTTCTTTCAATATGAAAGAACCAAGGATTAATTTAATTATGTCTACATTACTTTAAATATTAGCTTATATATAATATTACGGTAGGAAATAAGCTTGTAGTTTTCGAATTAACAACTATCCTAAGAATTTTGGATTACATGAATTAAAGTCAAACTGAAAGTGGCTGGGATTTTACTAGAGGCTTGGGATTCACGCACAACTTTAAGAAGTTCCTCCTTTATTAATGCATATAAACCAAAATAAAATTCCACCAAAAAGCCATCAGGGCTAATAATTTTTCCCCTCTACATTGAGGAAAGAATAGTCCATATCTCCTACTAAGAGATAGCCTTGAAGAGGTGAGCGTTCATTTCGTCATTAGCAATTTTAAGGAATTTTTTGACAACATGCAAGATCTCTAAAATTGGGCATCCATGCAATTCTGAATAGATATCCTAAGAGTATCGTACACCTTCCTTTGATTTTCCCTTGAAAGAAACCTTTGGATCCCTTAACGGTCCTTTAATACTCCATATAGTGTTGGCCTATGTGTGGCCATTCACAAAATTATGAAAAAATATAATGTTATTATCCCCAAAAAACAACCATAATGCTTTTCTTTTTAATCTATATTTCTCTTCTTAAACCAATAAAAAATCATTCCTTTCTACTTCTAGAGCCTTCAATCTCTCCCACTACTTTTTAGAAACAAATTCCATCATTGAGGTCGTTTCTTCTATACATTGTTCATTTTCCAACAACCTATTTTTCTAACACATGTGAAATTCCTTAGCTCATTTTTGAGATGCTCTCTTGACAACTTTCACATTGCCAGAATTGCTACATGAAATAGGAGTCTAAGAGAGAAATATGGTGCCATATACCAAAAGGAACAATATTCCTCCTCCTTGAGTTAGGAAAGAAGGAATTGAAAAGGAATATAATTGGGGGAATCCTTGTACGAGACCTAGAGAGTGATAGGTTGGTGGTACAAAACACCTCCATGAAAAGCTATAGATTTGAATAACATTTCTAAGTTCATAAATTCCTATAAAACCATAATGTGATCCAATATTTTAGAAACCTTTGAGCCTTTAGAGCACCCATTGGACCAAATTTGGAGGATCTTAGTTGGATCCACATCCACCAAGTGCTTTTTAGAAAAAAATCTATGAAGAAGACATAAGCTAGATCCAGACGGGAGTGGCATCCCTAAACTTCCCTCAAACCCATTGTAAAATTGAGGTCACCACCAAAAATAACATACTTTTCCACAAAACACCTAAAACAAAAAATCCTTCCAATAATAATTCTATGTCATTGTAGGAGCCATAAAAATTAAGCAGAGCAAAGGAGTTGACTTGATCCTTAAAATTTAGCTTCACCAATATAGAAGAAGGAGGAAGAGAGGAGGTGAAGGCATTACAATCCATATTCCACCTAGTAATTAAAAATCTTGACAACCCCACAAGATTCAAATGAAATTAGGTCCAATCCTTTTCAAAATTTTCCAAAATTTTACAGGCTTTGAGCCCTCACACATGGTTTCTTGGATCATCAAGATGTCCAACTGATAAACATCCAATGTATGCTCGAGGGAATTATTTTTGGGAGTTCCCCCTAGCCCCTTAACATTAGATGATATAGTAATGATGGATTCCTTCAAGACAAGGCTTCATTTCCTCTAAGCACCCTATCTATTGAAACTTTCTTTCCTTTTTTTATTTTCTACCTAGCCTTCTCCTGAGCTTTGTGAATATTGGACTTCCTACCCACATATTTTGACACAAGGACATCTAGAGCAAGGCCACCTAAATATGGGGGAAAGAGAGGAGTGTATTTCCTTGGTTTGAGAGCATAGCTCTTCGAGTCATCCCTTGACACAGGGGCCACCAAGGCCATGGGGTGGGGGGGACATTTTTACCTTGGGGGATCGAGAAACAAGGCTAGAAACATTGACAACTTCTATTGAAAGGTTAGAGGAGTGGTGAGAATGAGGGATAGGAATAAGGGGAGGCTTCCTAGATGACGAGGGGTTAGGCTCAATTAAAGAGGTTCCAGGAAAAAAACTAGAAAGGAAGGGAGGGTGAGGAGACTTACCCAGTAGGATGGCCCCTGTTTCAATACCTGAAGAAAGAAGGGGTTCCTCTCAAATCTCTGCATCATCTTTTGTAACTTTAATTACTTTGTCTTGATATTCTAGTGAGACCAATACCTCTTCCAAATTCCTAGGCTTGGATGACTCCTTTTTCATTTTGATGGCGACATGTCTGAAACAATATTTCATTAAGTGACTAGTGCCATAACACTAATGGAACTTGAGAGGCAGTTTCTAGTAGTCCACCCTTTGGTTCCATGATCTTTCATCAAGTATAAGTTCCACCTTATCTATCAGGTCAGGCCTAAGATTGATGTCAACTTGTATCCACATTATACATTTGTCCCCTTTCTCATGCCATCCCTCCTCTGCACCCATGAAGGAGTCCAAGTTATTGTCAATGGTTGTGAAAGTACCCATGCTAAAAAAATGAATCGGTTGGCCTGGAAGGAGAGCCCAGACTCTCAATCTATCCATTGGCTCTTTCTTAGAGTTGAAACCAATGGACCATGGCTTTAGGAGTAAACCCTCCTTGCCCCAGTTCCAATTCCACTTCAAAATTCAATTGCAAACCCCTCTACCCTTAACATGAAATCCAACCATCCTTAAACCAAGGTATGGATTATAGGATCATATCCTAAGAGGGGGAACGATGAAGAAGAAACTCATTTTTTTGAAGTTTTCCCTACAACTGTTTGAACTTGAAAATGACCCACTAGTGCATTTCCTTTAAAGTCCATAATGCACAACATGAAAATGTCTTCACTAATTTTTAGGATTACAACCTTTCATTGTAGCCTAATGTATTTATTCCTTCTATGATGGTGAGGGGGTAGAGAAAGTTCAGAGCAACTGAGGAGCCTACTTATTTTTTTGAAGGGGAAGGCATAGAGTCAACGATAAGGTTCTTTGTGCAAAGTGGTGAATATAATGTCATTACAACCATTTGTTGAGAGGGAGAGACCATGCATGGGGTGCATGTGCCACCTTGCCAGTTTCTATTGCAAATATTACTCTCACATCATCTCCTTAGTGGAAAATTAGACTGTGGGGATTTATGAAAAAACCGTTTTCCACTGGTATTCAAACTGCCAGCAAAAAATGTGCCCACATGGTGGGTTATGCTTACAGTCTTAAATTTCCTCCCAATATGGATCCATGATTAGCCACATGATCTATTGTATCCTAACAACTTCATAATATGCCATGCACCACTCACAGAAAAGTAAGAAAAAATCTCAAAAACCCTCATCAACTGCATCATGGTCCTTGTTCCATGCATGTATATATGTATATGATAGTAAACACAATATGTAGCCAATGCAAGACAAAATGTACATATACATAACTATAGAATAATGTGCATCGTATTCAGATATTCACCCTTATTCTTCCATTCAATGCCACATTATAAAATAATATATCAAAAACTCCACCATGAATATAAGTATATCGATACCATGTAAAGGACCATCATATCATATTGACAATCCTATTTTATGACAAAATTTTTTCTATGATTATTATCTTATTCGGCCTTAGGAAACTTTTTAAAGATTTTTTTAATGAAATTTAGTCATATTTCACCTCATAAACATGTTCCCTAAGGTATTTTGTTGTATATTTTTAATTTTCAAAAAATTATGAAATAAATGCATTGTAACATGAATTTATAGGAGACAATACATCTTGTAAATCATCATTCATTTTGATACTTGCGGAAATCTAGGAAAATTTTAAGATATGGGTTTTGAAAATCGATATCTCGAGATGGATTAATACCCATCTATTTGTTGAAAACCAATCCTGGAATGCCTAGTCAAAATGTGGTCAACACACTCATTTCAACAAGGAAACGTAGGACAGTTTGGGGATTTCACTAATATTTATCTTTTATTAATTTGATCCATTATCTAAGTGATAAAAAGAGTCTATTTGATATAATACATCCTCAGGATAGGCCAAAATCAACAACAAAGAAGACTTTTGGGCAAATTTTTCTATTTTTGCTTTTAAAAGGAAGCAAACAAGGCTTGCAAAATAGTGAATTAGAAGTTGGTAATTAAAATTCTTTGATAAATATTTTTGTAACCCATAATTAAGTCTTTTGAAGCTTATTTCACTTAATATATGTTGTATTTCTAATTTTCAACTACTGGTAGACAATATAGTGTCCTTGTTGAGGCATGGAGGGCCCTCACAAATCAAAGCTTGTGCATTACTTTCCATGTGAAGTTCATTCATTTTGTACATGCTAGTATGTCCTGTGTATATATGTTCTTTTATGTTCATATATATCTTTAATTTCCTTGTTTATATTAGTTGTTTATTCTTGTGTGATCTCACTAGTCTATTCATTGCCATATTGTTGTCTATAATTTATATGGGTGTTTATGTTTAATGATTTAAAGTATTGTTTATGAGCTTTATTTATCATGCGGTAGTTATTACATATGAGGATAATCTAATTGAAAATGTTGAGAAAAGCACCAAGAGTTCCATCCACCACCTTTCTCAGTGAAAAAGGACCCAACCCTTTGACAACTTTTTCACTTAGCATTATATGAATTGGCACCATAGTTCATTGGTTTTAGTCATTTATTGCTTTCTTAAACTAGATCAATGATTTGGGTACATACAACTTAAGAGGATGAGTAGAAGAGTACTTGAGTTTCATCCATTTTCACTCTCATAAATGGAGAAGGCCATAGTGCATTCTCATATTTTCAATTGGAATGAGGTTGAAGTCTATAAGATTGAATAAAGGACTATCAAAGTGTCCACTTGATTCTATCGACAAGAGAGGCCCTAGTAAATTACCAATCTATTAAACCAAAACCATTTTCATCATTGTTTCAATTCCATTAATTTATAAGCATTTGGGTGTGATTTACCTTTCCAACAATTATGTTTAGTTTAAAAGTTTTATTTCATGCTTCATTGAATTAAATTTTAATTAGAATAATTTTAGTTTTGATTTCAATTAGCCAACTTTAACACTTAAACCTAGAAGTGACCACGAATCTAGCCTAACTCTCTATAGATTGTATTGTTCTTCTAAGTTTACAAATATTGGATTGACATAAACATCATGTCCTAGTTTATGTATTTAAGCTAGCCTAACATTTTTGGCATCATTTCTAGGGAAGCACATTTTGAGTTAAGTTAGGGTTTTCTTGAAAGTTTGTAATTTTCAAAAATATAAACATTTAGGATTTGGACGAGTGGAGGCAATCATGATGTGAGGTAATAACTTTCACATTCACTTTAGTTGACTCTTTGCAATGCCAAATCATTTTTATATTTGCTTATTTTATTTAGATTTAGTTTCAATAATGTTCATTTATGCAT
Source organism: Pinus tabuliformis (assembly GCA_031772625.1). Taxonomy (NCBI): domain Eukaryota; kingdom Viridiplantae; phylum Streptophyta; class Pinopsida; order Pinales; family Pinaceae; genus Pinus; species Pinus tabuliformis. The sequence continues at coordinate 216,313,162 of CM062813.1, forward strand.
CCTTATCGATCTAGAGATCAAAAAGGTAGTTTTTTAGAGAAACAACCCCCTAATAATCAACCTTCAATGGTATCAAGAACATCTTGAATAGAAAAAAATTAGAAGAAAAATCACAGTCACCATTGGAAAAATAACTATTAAGAAAATTGGGAAAAAATAATTTGAAGGAAAAAAGTTCGACACTTGTGGAAAGACAAGTTTTATTGGCACATCAAACTAAAAAAAAACAAGTGCAAGGAACCCCTTCATTATAAATATCAAGAAAATTAATCCCTTAACCATTGTTTTAAGACATAGGAATCCATAAAGAAGAAAAACGTAAAGGTAATGAACTAATCCCTTGACTAGTATTTGAAGAACCAAGACCATCTAAAGAAAAATAACCTGAATTGAATATTGAACTATTAGGAGGAGGTCTTGATTAGACCAAAAAATTGTCAAATTAGTTTGAAGGAAAAATTCTAGATGTAGAAAGAGAACAATAATGCAGGGTGAAAGAAGTACAATAAATATGTGAACATGAACAAGAAGTACTTGAATCATAATGAAAAAGAAGAGAAGAATGGGAAATAATTGAAGCATTAAGGGAAAGAAAATCTAACGCAGAATATGATGAAATGGAGTCAAATGTAAGAGTAAGAAGAGCTAGAACTGAAGAAGAAGATTAGGAGGATAAAACTACTTTTGGGTTTCATATTTTAGATGCAACAACATTTTTAAGAATTGAGATAAAAGTGAATAACATTCCATGTTTGCTGAATAACCTAATGATTTCTTGTTTTAATTTGATATTTTATGTCATACATATGGATATACAAATGATGATAAAAAACTTTGTTTATTCCCTCCTACTCTAAAAGGATCTACATTAAAATGTTTTGTGGGATTAGGAGAATCAACCATAATATATTGGGATGATATGAGAAAAACATTCTTGAGAAAGTATCAACCTTATTATCTATCCTAGAATGCTAAAGAAGATATTTTTAGGATGAGTCAATGAGAAGATGAAAGATTGGAAGATTACTTAGAAATATTTACATATAATCTATAAAATTCAAAGAAAATTGATCTATGTCCTAAATTTACATGAACAATATTATTAAAAGGAATCTAGGATGAATATATAGAGGTCCTCAATCTTATTGGGTTAAGAGATATTTCTCAATTACCTTACAGTCAAATTACTAAATTTTGTAGGAAATACTCCAGAGGAAGATCTAAATCAGGTAAAGGACAAAAGGACGCACAATCAAATGTGATTAAATCAACTTTAGGAGGAGTCACCAGAGAAAAAATTGGAAATTTATTACAAAACTTTAAATAGACCTTGTAATACTCTTGGCTCGCAAAATAAGACATTGAAAAATAAAAAGAGACAATAATAACAAAATGAAGTACTATCTATATTTTTCCCAAAATGCAGAAAAAACATCCTTTACGTGAATGTCCTTTGGATAATATTGATGTTTGTGGAATTTTTGTAGAAAAAAATTAACGAAGAATTTACCAACAATAGTAAAACTCAAGGAAACCAAGATAAGAGAAGGTGAATAAACATAGTCACTTTAGTACATAGCCAAGAAGGCCTTGTCATCCTCAATTTATAGGTATGTCTTCAGATCCAAATCCACAATTTACTTATTATCAAAATCATGTGTATAATACATATATCGCTCTATGCCATGACAACTGGACCTCCTTAGCAACCTCCAAACCTAACTTATCAACAAGGTTAGAAAGAGTAAGCTTATGGAAACCAAACTCCATACAATGCCCAGTAGCATTATCAACAACCTTATCAACCATATTTTGAACAAAAACCTCCTTTTCAACAATTTCAACCACCTCAAAATTGCCAACAACAATTTATCATACCACAAATAACCCAACCACAAAAGCTTTTGTTGCCTTGAAATCAACCTCAACCTAGACTTACTCAATTACCAACCCAGCCAGTATAAATCCCTAATGCTAAAATAGGTACAAATGTATATAATGTAGAATAAGAAACATTCCCCACATATGCAATTATTTCTATTGATATTATTCACTTAAGGTCTAGGAAGGTGTCGGGCTTCCAATTTGTCAAATTTCTTTTGATGAAACCATGGATTTTAGCATCATTCCATTCACCCATTTTCATAATTTTTAACCATATTTGTTCATAAACACACCAAATTCCCGCATACATGTTTACATGGTTTATTATTATTATTATTATTTCCATTATTTTTAATGAATTAAGAAGATTTTTTCATGGTTTTACTAATGACAGTTTAGTAAGTTCAAGTTGCTACAAATTTGTCAAGTTCCATAGATACCTCCATGGTTGAGGTAGTAGCACCACCCTAGAATGAAATCCGACACTTGGAATTGGTTTATAGAAGCTCCAATATCGATTTTTATTGGTCAAATTCCACCCAACTCACACGTGTGGACCTCCAGGAAAAGATCAAGGGAAAATCGCAACAATTTTGACCAGTCAAATTAAAACGCATTTTCTGAGCAAATGAAAGCGAATATCAGGAAGGAAAAAAAAAACACACATGTGTTTTTTTCATAATAGGCCCAATTAAGTTCTTGAGAACAAATTTTCCCGAATTCATTACCATTTGGGAGATATTTCATATTCTTTGGAGCCCTATTTCGTAGGTTGCGTGCACAAACAGTGCACCCTTGTGTCAATAAATGGCCAGTCAATCAAACAGAGGTTGGAATAGGCTATGCTTCATCAAATTCATGGAAACCGGATTTCCATTCAGTTATGATCTTTAGCCATATCAATCTCAATGAAGTTACATTGTAATCACTATATAAACACTCCATTGAAACAGAGAGGGAGATGTAATTTTGAGGTGACTGTGACATTTTAAAAACTCTTTTTTTTCATTCCTTTTTAATGAAGAATTACCTTGAAGACTTGATGGAGGGCCCCTGCAAATAATGAAGGTTTTTCATTCTGCGGATTTAATGTAATTGTTTTCATGTTTTTATTTTATCATTTGATGTAGTTAAATTCATGTTTTTATTTTGTTATTAATAATAGTTGTTTCCACAATTCCATTTTATCATTTGATGTAGATGTTTATATAGTTTTCCTTTATAGTTTGATGTAGATTCATTAGTCTTTCCTTTTGAATTTATTGCACAGTAATTCATATTTTTATTTCTAGAAATAACAATGATTTATTTCTGAGTAGTTTTACAGAGTTCATAATTGATTTATTTCAGAAAATTGAGTGATTTCTTTTCCAGTTATGAATTATTTCTTTTTAGAAAATCTTGAGTAATTTATTTACATGTTTATGAGTGATTTCCTTTTGAGAAATGGTTATTTCTTTACAGTTTCAGAGCATTTCAATTTCACAATTAAAATGATTTCTTTGAAAAACAATTCAAATGCAGAGCATGAATGATTTTCTTATTGTTCCATTTTAGAACTTAGTTGTGCAATTTTCATTTTGTTTAAGCTTCATGTAAGAATTGATAGGACAATAATTATGCTTTTAGAAATTTATATGGGTGTTGCAATAGTTCAATTTAGTTTCTTTAATGAGATAGTGTGACTTTGCTTAATTTCATTTTGCAAGTGTGAATTTATTTTAATTTCATTTGACAAGAGTAAGCTCATTTTGCAAGTGTGAGATATTTATAGTTTCATTTTTCTAGAGTGATTTTACTATGGTTCCATTTTTTAAGTAAGAAGTTTGCTTTAGTTTCATTTCATTAGATAGTAATGTTAATTTAATTTTGGAATAGGAATATAAAATAAATCTTAGAAATGAATTTTCAATAAGTCAATCATTCATATTAGTAATCAAATTTAATGAAAATGGCTTCTAGCATATATTTTGCACTTTCACTTCACAAGTTTACCAACTCCAATCGATAATTTATGTAACAATTTAAGACAAATAAATTGACAAACAAAAGGCATTACAAAAGTCATCTCTAGTTGTCATAGAAGAACTAAAATAAATTGAGGAAATTCCAAGTAAAGTTGGCACATCAACAATCACAGAAAAGCCTAAAATCACATAAACATTTAAAAGCACAGAAGCTCATAAATATCAATCATTAGCTACTAAAATACCCCCTTTTCCAAAGAGGTTAACTGTAGGAAAACCAGTTATTCCTCTTGAGCATGATTTCTTAGATCAATTGGAAAATCTATTTGTTAAAATTCCTTTTTTGGAAGCTAACAAAGAAATTTCAATATATGCCAAAACAATTAAAATATATTGTTTTAAACCTAAGAAAATAAATAAAGGTGCAACTACAATACATGTCATTGTACATTTAGCTATCCTAATGTCAAAGTCAAGTGGAATAGAAAAGTATGTTGATCCAGGAATTCTTATGGTTACAATTAAAATTGACAATATTTTAATACTAAATACTTTAATTGATTTAGGTGCAACAATAAATTTAATGACAATGGATACAATGCAAAGTTTGAATTTACACAATCTTCAACCAACACCTACAATAATTGAATTAGTTGACAGATCAAGTACTAAGTCAGAAGGTGTAATATAAGATTTAATAGTCTCCTAGGATTCCATGGAATGTCCAATATAATTTTTAGTTTTACAACCAAAATATAACTTGGGAGGACATCTTGTCATCCTCATAATACCATGGTTGGCTACAGTTGATGCATTCATTAGCTATGGACCAGGAAAAATGACAATTCAGAAAGGGAATGAAAGTAAGCAAATGACATTATATCCCCTAGCTAAAAATTTAAATGAACTAGAACAATTGTCATGGCTTGAAAACAAATTTAGAAGAAGAAATGGCTTAATTAATGTTTAATATCAATTATAAAGCTATTTATTTTGGGGATGCATCCAATGAGAATTGGTTAGATTACTTCATTTGTAATCCTGATATTGCACATTATTTAAGAACAAGTCAATATGTGGCAACAAGAAATCTTTTGGAACAAAATTTTCAAGACAATTGTACAATAAATTCTTTATAATATTCATTTCAAGCAATTTTTCCTATAAATTCAATGGTCAATTCAAAATCTAAAATTGTTGAACTTGAACCAAGAAAAATTGTAAATATTACTTCCACATTGGAAGCATCTCAAGAAGATCAATTAATTCAAGTGCTAAATAAGTATTCCAAAGAATTTTATTGGGATTACACATATATGCAAGATATTCATCCTAGTACATGCATTCATCACATTTATTTGGAAGAAAATGCAAGCCAATATCTCAACCTCAATGATAAATGAATCCTATTCTAAAGGAGATTGTAAAAGAAAAAAATCATAAGTTATTACAGGTAGATTTCATCTACCCTATCTCTGACAGTTAGGGGGTTTCTCCCTTAGTTTTGGTACCCAAGAAAATTAGAAAATGGCAAGTCTGTGTAGACTACTTCTGGGGGAACTTTTGCTCATTGCTTATGTTTAATTTTTAACGAGCTTGAACTCCACATAAAAACTGCCCGTGCCAGTCATATAATAAGGGTGTCTCATCGATAGGTTCAATTTTTAGGGAGTTTGCACCATTCGAAACTATGCTCTGGCGCCTCTCACATGCAAGCTAGGAACGACCAACTACGCCCCTCTACTTAACTACCAAGATCACTACCAAGGGTAGGTAGGAAACTTTTCCTTTACTTTGTCGGTGCCATGGTGGCCCCTGCATATATGAATGGTTGATTTGACCACTCACCCAACCTAGGCGGTTGAAGTCATCGGAATCATAGAGTTAACGTTATTTGGTCGCTTCTTGCTTGTTCACAAGAGGTTTGCATGCTCCCAGGTGCAGTGAAAATTTTCCAGGTTACCATATAGAAGTTCCCGCATCTGCAAGATAGTTTCCATCCACACCGCAGATAGAAACACTTCCTGGCTTAATCCATTTGGACAAGGGTGGTTCTAAATCCCAACCTCCTAACCTTGATGGAGGAATCTTATTCCGGTCTAATTCCCTCTTCCTATGCGGACGAGTATCGGACCAGTCATTTTCCTTTGCGGAAACCTACTCTATACCTAGAGTTCCCTGCCGGAGCAGGCCAAGGTGCATGCCCCTGGATTTCAGTTATGTCCTCCCAAATCACTCGTGCTCATAAGGTGGACGAACTGGAGATTGATGAGACATTCCTTGCGTGAAAAGACCATTTAGGGATGGCATTTGACTATTAGCTATGTGTGAGCTGGGGAACGAAAGTTGGTCTATGAGCTTGACCACTTGGCCTTCATGTAGAAAACACATTACTCTAAAGAGGAGAAGACAATGGCTCCCATGCTATAAATATAGTCGCGCCCAAGGAGTAGATTATAATCTAGAGGTCCTCGTACTACCATTATGTTCAAGTAAACGATTTTCCTTCTCAATGTTATGGGCACATTGGGAAGGATCCCTAACGGTCGACTGGTTCCTCTGTCGAAGCCTGTCAGATTTCTCATCTCGGGCAGAAGCGATGGCGAACCAAGTGCTTCCCAAGCAATTGAGGAAAGGATACTCACAGAATCCCCTTCATCTATGATGTTACCGACCATGATCATTTTGTAAGCTTGTACAATGATTCGGAATGGTAAATTGGCCGGTACCCGGGGTCTGCCTAGTAGATTCCAATCGAAACAAACGACTAGGCTGCTTGGAGGTGGGACCAAATAGACGGTCGGATATGACTCTAACGAACTTCCTTCCCGCGGTAAAGGAACGAGTAGACTGCCCCCATGTTCATCGAAGTCTGTGTTACGAAAATAATTTGAACAGTGTCGTTCTCATTCTCTTCGGTGATTGTGTCATCTGAAGATGGACCTTCCGAAGACAAGACCGGGTCGATTGCCGTCTTAACCTTTTGACTTTCGTCTGGTATGGATTCAGCGGGTTTTTCAATGACAGATGCTTCGACCGACCACAATGGCTTGTCAGTCGGATTTTCAACCAGTGATGGACTCGGCAAGAGTTTCTTATATCCAGGAGGAAGTCGTAGTGGCAAAGCCGGACGGTTATCCAAAACTCTTTTAGCTTCGTTTAGGAAGGGACAACGATGGATGGCGTGATCACCTTCACATAATTTACAAGGAAATATACATTTCCTTTTTTGTCTAAATGCTTCGTTCTCACTAGCTGATGGTGTACTTTTAACATGGTCTTCAGAGGTTGATGACACCGGGTTGTGCAAACGAGGAGACCAGTCCTTTAAGATCTGAGGGATGCAAGGACAATCTCGATGATAGTGGTCTCGTTTGCAAATGACACATGGAGATTTAGGCTTGGATGGTGCAGTGTGTGGATTTTCACTAGACGATGCCTGGTTACCCCTTTTCGCCTTTGGCTCCTTCTTCTTCTTCTCTTTCTTCTCCTTCCCTTTCTTCTCCTTAGTTACTTGATTTTTGGCCTTACCAGCTTTATCAAGCGAAGAGGAAGGAGGAGAGGGAGAATCGGATGAAGTAGAAGGTTTGGGGGTAACTTTAGTATCATCCAGTTGCTGACTTGATTGCTCAGGAATCACGGTGTTTTGAACGACGGAGGTCGAGAAGAGCCATATTGGCAAGCCAATCGTCAATCCTGGAAGTGACAATGTGGCCATATGAGGTGCACCAACATCTCCCCAAGAGAAGAAAGGACTAGGATTTCCCCCAAGGGGAAATCCTTGGTTGGTGGACTCCATTTTCCTCAACCTAAGACCAATGCGGGAATGGTGATATTATTCTGATTAAAATAAATTTTAGACGCTTTGACACAACTTGTTTTTTCAATTTTTAAGAGTCGAGAAAAAACAAACGATGACTCTAGTCGCCTTCAATTTTTAATGAGCCTGAAGTGACAAGTGGTCAGATAGACCTTTTCCTTTAAGGAGTCTGAAAAGGAATGAAAGAGACTACTCTGGAAATCTAGACATAGGGATTACCAAACCAATCACAAAACTGCAGAATACTTTTTACGGTATGGCATTCAATCTTCCCAAATGCTGTGTTCAGTGCATTGCGATCCATAGGGTGGCAGACACGGCTTCCTATGGATAAAGGATATAGCCTATTGTGGTCTCGCAATATATACTCGACGGTACGTGGGAGCACAAGTCTGTATTGGCACTTGTCGTCTCAAAGAGGAGGAATCACCCAACCAACAGTGAAAACGAAAGTTACCAGGCTTTACGACGCCGGAATACGTCTCTAGCCTAGACCTCTAGATGTTGTGCGTTAGGTTCCAAAGCGTTTTTAGGTTCATTAAATTTATTTTATAGTTGATCTTTCTTAAGAAATTTTCCTTTCAGGTTCACCACATGATGTATATGTACAATTCCTAAAATGAAATCTAAGATGATAAACAATCGTTTAATCTTCTTTTTGCAATGAAAATCCTAGCTACTAAAGAAAGAGAGATGATATTCTTTCAACATAGAGCAGAGAGCACACTCTAGATGCACTGTCCTAAATCAAACCAACAAGCACTCTAAATGCACATGCACATGCATGTATTTGTTTTCAGCTTTCTTAATGTGCAAATGACAAGAAGAATGCCAAGTACAAATCTGAATTATCTTTTCAAAGCGACAGTACTAACAAATTTCTCTTCAAAAACGAAAGGAAGATAATAACGACACTTTACTGTTTTGAATTGAAAACCTACTTTCGACACTTGAAAAACTACTAATTCAAATCAAATACAAGAGTAACTGTATCATCGACCATCAAGAACAATAGAATTCTTTTCTTTGACTGAAAATGACACTTGCGACACTTTCAAATCAAAATATGGCAGTTCAGCTATGCTACTACTTTGTAAAAGAGAACTGAAAATGGCGGAAAATACATAAAAACATTCACAATTATTTGCATAATGGAGGCGGAATGATGGAAAGGAAGGGGGTTTTGACAGTGGTATACTGATCACAGACAACAAAATTCCTTAATAGAGCTGAAGAGAGTGAACACAGAAACCAAAATCTGAGAGGAGAAGAGGTCTTGTCTGATCAGCGCACCTGTAACATAGGGAAAGTGAGATGCAGCGCACCTACTGCACACGGGAAGTGCGATGCATCCAGATTCCCAAGAGTAAAAGGTGCGATGGTCTAGGTAAGAGACTTCAACTGGGTTCTGGGTCACAGTTTGCAGCTCAGTTCAGGGATTTAGGTCGGGCAAGTGATGTACAGTAAATAGAAATCACAGGGGATGATCTAATGAGGTTACTAGAGCCACCACTAGGGAAATTAGAAAGTTTTCAAATAGATTGTTCAGTTTACAACCAAAACCTGGAGATAGACTGAAGCAGCATTGATCTACTTTGCACTTGCATAGCAAATGCAGTTCGAAGGCTAGTTGGCTTGACTTCAGGCTTCGTTCGTAAGTTTATAAAACAAACAATCTATTCTCTCCCCAGTGGAGTCGCCATTTTGTTATTGGGAAATCTAGTGTCCACTCGGAGCTGCTAGTCCCACTAAGACTAGTAACTATCTTAGAAACAAACAAACTAAAACTACTTTCGTTTTCCTTTATGAGAAGTAGATAAGAGTGGAATGAAGGACACCAACCTCAGTCTTGAGCTTGGTTCCTTGCTTGATTCCTCTCCCTTCTGACAGATCCTTACCGCTTCTCCTTCGCCTACCTAGCTTCAAAGAGCACCTGTGGAATCAAATCAGCATAATACTATCGAAGAACAGAGATCTACAATCATAAACAATATAGGACCAGATGTATATTGACCACACAAATGCATATATCTTCAAACATACAAGAATGTGGAGGAAAACTTGAATAGCTTTAGTAATATCAAGAATAGCAAAGAGGATTACTACCAATTGTTCTGACCCAGCATCATCCTCCAACATGAAAGCCCTTCTTTCACCTCATGAAAAGCTTAGATCACCCAACACTATGATATTCCAACAAGAAACCAATAGCACTTCCTTACAAGATACAAAATTCCAGCCTCTGGATCTTTGGGATGAGGGATCCATATATAGATGATTGTAGGGCGGTGATTCAGCTTCTGGGATTTTGATTAGTGTCTTCTCTATGATAGTTCTTGATTCCACTTGGAGATTTATGATCTCTTACTCATCCCTGGGTGAATTCAGAGAGGCAAGTGTCATAGGAGAAGTTTCTAGAAGATTCTATGAACATCCACCTCCCAAACAGTCTCTGCCATTTGTCCACCTTGCCCATTGCACCCTACAGAAGGGCTTTTCAGTATGCATCGTACCCTTTACACTGGGCAGGTGGGATGCATCACACCCTTAGCACTGAGCAACCTGTATGGTCCAATTTTGATTAGTTCTGAGCAGTTTCCTGTGGAAAACTTCTGGGAGATTATGTAATCAGCAGACCTTGTTCCTTTAGGGTATGAAACAACACTTTTAGGGACTTAGGATCCCTTTTTTATGGACATGTTTGATTGGGGTTGCAGTGCCCAAAAATGTCTATAACAATACGTTAATACATCATCTAGCCCAAATTCGGGCGATAACAAAATACAGCAACCTGTTATTGCCTCTCTGAGTCTCTGTTCTATCAAAAAAACTCCCTTAGTCCTATTTACATTCTACATTATATAGATCTTTGGCCAAAGGCAAAAATAGATCATTCAACTGATTACATAACCAAACGCCAAATTTAGATTTTCGACCCTTAAACTTAAACAGTTAGCAAAACTGGTTGTAGCCAATCTCCAGCTTTTGTTCTTCACAAATTCAATCTCAGCTGCCTTTGGATCGATCTTGATGTCATGGTTGAAGTTTCTCAAAACAAGGTGGTGATCAAGGAGGTTCAAATTTGTTGCAAGGATTTGTTATGCTGGCAACAGTGCAAGATCCAATCCTGCACTAGGATCAGCGGTCACGGTAAGTACTATAACTACCAAATAAACATTGCAGATATCGATAAGTTACAAAGAGTGACTAAAAGTAATAAATCATGTAATAAATGGTTAATTAATGCTAAGTTAAATTAAAAGTATGAAAAATAAAGTTTATACGAAATATTTCATCGTGCTTTGACTAGTGCAAGATGAGGGTGTATAAGAGAGGTAAAACCGCGGTAAATGGTTATGATTTAGGAAGGGGAAAATGGAAAAAAGAGAGAAAATTAGGGGGCTAACATCCTCCCATCCCTATGTTGTTGTGTGTCCTCACACAACTCTTTACTTTTGCAAAAAACCTTCAAAACTTTGAGCATTCTAGCTCAATTCTACTCTGGCATACAGGCATCAGCCTACAATGTTTCGGACTTCTTCTTTCCGATGTTCTTTAGTTTCTTTGTCACCTTTTTAAGTCGTTTGAAACATTGTTCAACTCGGTACTTCCAAATTCTAACTTCGCTTTTCTTTTTTTGGATCTCCGCAGTTAATTCTTCTTTACTCTATTCTTTATCCTCCTGCGCTTTAGCTATGAGATGTTTTAAGTTCTTCACTTGAAGCTCTAGTTCAACTATCCAAGCAACAGGAGTTACCAAATATTCTTCTTTTGTTGTCTCGATAGGGGCTATGTCTTCCTTGGGGACTGTTACACTAAAAAATGTCACCATGACTATTTACAGTTAGTATGGCTCTATCAACAGTCATGCTATCCTCTTAGGCAAGTCTTATGCCTCTGCTCTCCATGTCAAACTCCAAAAAAGAGAGAAAGTCTTTATAAATGTATTTATCTCTGGGTACGCAGGTTCTCTCAACCTTACCTGCGGGTACGCACCCAATGTTCGCAAAAGCTGCGTCTTTGGACGCTCTGTATGTAAAGGAGCAGGTGCGTCCCCCTGTAAAGGTTAAAATGCGCAAGTTTCATCTTTAAAAAGTTACTTGTGGTCATTTCTAGAGCATTCTAGAAGGTTGTTCGACATGTATTGAGCGCCTCCAGATGGTTCATGCACCCCTACCAAAGAGGAACTTATCCCATCAATAAGGGAGCTATCCCATCCAAAGAGGGGATTATCCCATTGATGGTGGACCTGATTAACTTCCTCTTGAGCACTATAAATACAGGCATTGGGCCAGAAGGAGGGGAGGTTGGAAGCTATACATTTCTAAGGGTAGATGCTGCAGGAATTAGGACTCCCATTTAGAAGCTTGTGAGGAGAGATTGCCATCTTTGCTTGTTCTATTTGGAAGTGGGTGAGCTTTGTCAAAGTAAAGGAGAACTCTTGATGGACCCTGGGAGGGACTTGCACAACACCAAGGCTCAGGTTGTATTTGTTCCTTTCGTTACCTATTAATGCAAATGAGTCCATTCTTCTCAATAACTTGTTATTTATGAGTTGTTTCATGTACTCCTTGGTCTATGTGTTAAATATGTTTTATTCTATGAGATTATCAAGTGCTATTTAATCGTTTGATTGTTAGTGTATGCAGGTTTCAAAGTGAAGGAGGAGCTCATCCGGATCAGCGGAGCCGGATTGCTACAACAGCGTTGGATTACAGGTAGGATCTAAACACTTGATTTCCCATATAGTAAATGCATGTTTAGAGAAGGATTGCTCTTGTTTGTCTTGTTTGTCACTAGAGAGTCTTAGGCTCCTAGGGAGGTTGGTTGTGTACGCACAATCGACTCTTTCCGCCTGACAAATTGGCGACTCCACTGGGGAATCCATTGATGTGAAAGTCTTTTCCTTTGTATGAACTTTGCTCTGAGAAAATTGGTTTATTTTTCTGGTTTTTGGCTCTGTGACTTTGTCTTTGGGTGGGTTAGCTTAGGGTTAGATTCATTTTGGTTTTTGTTGGATTTTCCAGTAGGACGCACCCTCTGAGTATTGCACAGTGCGTCCCTGGACGCACTGTCGCTGTGTGCACAGAGCGGGCCCGCACATGTCTTAACGGGTCGCCTGCGTCCCCCGCTAAAATTTGAGAAAATTCCATTTTTTGCATTTTTTCTCTTAGTTTTTGCTTTTTCTTAGTTTTTACTGCCCAGATTCATTAGTCTCTTGTCAAAGATCTTCACCTGAACTTGTTTCGATAGCATTGAGTGTTTTAGTGGATTTCATAGAAGTTTAAGCCCTAGGGTTTGATTTTTGAGTAGGTCTTGTAGTGACTTTGGCGGTAGAAGTTGTCAAGCCTTAGATCTCTCTGGTTTTGTCAGCATTCTTAGAAGTCAGACCTGTCATAAAGTCTACCTGTGAGAGCAACTTACCATTGAGTTGTCTCTTTGGGCAAATTTCGAAGTGCTTGTCGATTGAGTCTTGAATTCCATTTTACAAAAAGAACAAAAAGATTTGAGTTTTGTTTTGACTAGTCTTTTGATTCTGCATTAGCTAGTCCTTGATTTGATTTTGATCAAGTAAAACAACCTAGAATCATCTTTGTGAGCTTTTGCCTTGTTAGGTTTGCTTAGAGTAATTTCCCTTTTGATTTGCTTGTGAGTCAAGTTTTCATAGATTTTATAGCTTTTGCGATTGATTTTCGTTAAGATAGATTTATATGCTTTATTAAAAAGAGAAAATACAAAAACATCTCCTTTGAAAAGTTTTGTTTCATGTAGCTTTGAAAAGTTTTGAAAGAAAAAGAGTTTTTCGTGCACGTAAAGAGTGGTCATGTTTGTATGCTTGAAAAGATAAAGAGAATTGTTTCTTTGATTGTCTTTACTAAGAAAGTTGTTTTCTATAAAATTTGCATCTCTCAACTCTCTTAGTTAAGAATTTCATTGAAAAAGGAAAGTAGCGTAAATCATCTTAGGTGCATCTTTGTAGTGGTTTGAGTCGAGTCTACACACCATTGGTTTCACTTCCGCTACCTTTTGTATTTAAAGAAAAACCATAAAATTAACGCTTAAAGTAAAATCGACGTAGTAACTTTTATTTACTAGGGCTCTGAAACACCAATTTAGATCAGGCTAGTGTCTTGGAGTAGGTGAGTAATTAACTCTCCAAGACAACAAAACCAAACAAGTAGCTTATCTTGTGATAGAATAAATCCAATTGTCTCATTTGTACTCTGGGAAAGCTCCTCTTAAAGGAGAAGCACGAGCTCGTGTCCGAACCAGTGAGGGGATCAATCCCCCCTCGTTGGGAACGACGCCAGACACGCACGTATTACAAACGGTAAACCTCGGATTAACCATTGTTGAGGAGCCAGGGGTCACTTGTCGGTAAACCTTGGATTATTGTCAAGGAGCCGGCAAGGGGATTGAGCTTGATACTCTGCCCTTGCGTGCTGTCGGAGTGTAGACTGTTCCCCCAGGTGCATTTGTTGCGGTTGGTAACCTTAGTGACCATTATCTTTAGGATTCTACCGAGGTGACGGTGGAGGGAAGATCCCATTGTACCTGGAGCAGACGTCGGCTAGACTCACTTGGATTTTCTGGGGGGTTCACTTCACTCGAGACGGTTAAAGTGGAGGAACTTGTGTCGGTCTATTCATTAAGCAGGTTGCCGGGGTAACTGTTCCACCCGCCACTTCTGTACTGAATCCGGCGAGGTTGGATTTCATCACCAACTAGCGCTTTCGGTCTGGAAGGCTACTGTTTGTGCTTGGTTTGACGCCCTAGATTCTTTAGGCGTGTGATTCAAATTTGTTTGGTTCTTTAGAGACTTTAGGTGGTTTGATTTGAAATTTTACTTTGTTTTCGTGTGTAGTAGTTAAAAGTTTTTAGCTGTGGCGGAATTACCGAGACAGTCCCGTAGACTTCGGGGCCAGTCTCCTGAGATTGTTACTGAAACAGATTTGTTAAGAAAACTCCGTAGATCGCGGGGTGGATCTCCTGAAGACGTTCCGGGTCAATACGGAGGGTTGAAGGTCCTTGTAACTCCTCCTAGTGGCAGTAGAGTAGGTTCACCTGAAGAAGGAGAATCTTCCTTGGTAGTCCATCCAGATTACCAAAGTTTAGAGACAGGTTATAATCCTGAAGCTGTTACAGTTTCTGAGCTTGTTGGTAGTTTTTCGTCTGCTAGTGATACAGGCGAAGAACCTGAAATATCTGAACCTGTTACTCCGACTTCTAGTGTTCCAGATTCACCGAGAATAGAAAGAATTATCACCGAAAATCTTCCTACTGGTTTGATTGCTATCGAAGAACTTGCTCCAAAGGAAGAAATAGGCGTCTCTAACCTTGAAGGTCAACTTACCATTGATCTCAGGGAGCGTGAATCCATCTTTTACAGTCCTCCTAGAAGTACTACTTGGTACCTTTCGTTAACCAATTATTTAGACAACTCAAGGGTAGGTTTTTCTATACCTCGTACTCCTTTTCCACCTGGAGGTATTTATACTCCTGTGAATATGTCTGGTCAGTCGTCCGTGTTTACTCAAAGTCCTGAATCTTTCTTACACGGCGGTCCTTCTGTTCCCACCGGGTATCAATCACTTTCTGGTACCTTTGCAGGGGCATCTCCTCAACCCGTTGATCATGGGTTATTAGCTGGAAACAGTGGTAATATACCATTGGGTGTAGGAGACATTTACATGATGTCAGGTTCAGTTCCCGTTTCCCAACCTCAAGGTGGCCAATTACCGCCTGGGGGGCAGCCTCAGTTAATGCCTGAGGGGCAACCTCAAGGTACACAAATCGTGTCTGGGGGAAACCTCAAGGTCAGTATGTGCCTATGGTACAATACATGCCTCAAGGTCAACCCCAGCCTCAATATGTACCCCAGGGTCAACCTCAGTATCAATATCAACCTCAAGGATGGCAACCTCAAGGATGGAAACCTCAAGGATGGCAACCCCAAGGGTATCAACCCCAAGGGTATCAACCTCAAGGGTACCAACCTCAAGGTCAAGGTCAACCCCAGTATCCGTATTTACCTCAAGGTTATCAACCTCAAGGTCAATACTCGAGTCAAGGTTATCAACCGCCTCAAGGTCAGTCATATGTTCCAAGTATGGGAACTGCACCTTACAATTATCAATCCTATCCTCAATCCGGTTATGGATCTCAGTATCCTCAACCTGTTACGGGTCAATACCCTGGAATGTTAGTATGGGATCCATCACAGGGTCAACAGGTGTTGCAGCCAAGTATACAGTTGGTACCTCAAGCTGGACAACCCGTAGTTTCTGGTCCACCCCAGCAACCGCAACCTGTCCAGTCACATGTTCAAACTTCTGTAACTTCGGTAGACCGCCAATTGCACCTAGTACTCCATCTCAAACGGCTGCTGCAACTACCGCCACATCTACCATACTTACTTCTGGAGTATCGACGGCTCCGGTTTCTACTGTCTCTGTAACCACTCCTCAGACATCTTTACCGTTGTCTGGATCTACGATTCAAACCACGGTCCAGATGCCTGCAGGTCAGCCTGGTATAAGTACGGTTGTCACTACTCAACCTCAATTTGTTCACCAACCGTACCAGGGACAGTACCAACCTGGGCAAGTTGTCCAACAACCGGTTTACCAGTATCAACCGTATCCTGGGTACACTTATCAACAACCTCAACAACCCCAGTACGGTCCGGTTAATCCTTGTTTTCCAGGAGGATATAATATCCCAAATGCGACTCCTGTTCCTAGTTATCCTGGATATCCTCCTCCTGGGACTGGTCTTGTGACCCAGAGTTTTAGAGATCCTAACCGGCAGTTACCGTTTATCGCAACTTTGGATTTACCAGACTTGACGCGCCTAACGAACGATCCAATTCAATATCTTCAGTTCTGGCCGCCAATGCCAAATAAGTTGCCCAGTGATATACCCAAGTTCGAAGGTAAGTCTGGAGAGGATCCGTCCAATCATGTGATGACTTACCACCTCTGGTGTGCTTCAAATTCTATCTCGGATGATTCGATCCGCTTACGTCTTTTCCAGCGTACACTCATTGGTCTCGCGGCCAAGTGGTACATTGAGTTACCACGGGCCTCTTTTTACAATTTTAGCCAGTTAGCTACCTCGTTCTTAACTCACTTTCAGTTGCCGGTCAGATACGATAACGGCACGGAGTTATTAACTTCACTAAAACAATCGACGTCCACGTATATTTCTGATCACATTCATGAGTGGAGACGTCGAAGAAGGCTAGTGAAAGTTTTTATCCCGGACCAAATCTTAGCTGAATGGTTTGTTAAATCATTATTACCGAAGATTACTGAAGATGTAGCTAAGGCCGGAGTAGTTACTGAGGAGCAAGTCATTGCTCAGGCGCAATACCTTGACTTAGTTTACACTCAGTCAGGTACGTTACATGAGAAGATTCCGGATCTACCAAAGTCGAATCAAATCGCTGCTGCTCCTTCGGGATCTCATGCCGCTGATGGTATGATTGGTATCGTGAATACAAAGAGCAAGAAGAAGTCTTCCAAGGCTTCAACTACTCCTATTATCACTTTGCCTGATTCCCCGACAGGAGAGTCTTCTCCTGAACTTACCGCCGATATTCACGCTGTAGAGTCATCTACGGCCAAATCAAAAAACGGTGGAAAGAAGAAAGGAAAGAAGAAGGCTAAAGCAGACAAGGCCCCGAAGGAGAAAACGGAAAAGTCGGAAACCAATGACGAAAAGCGCAAACCTCGATATCCTTGTCTTATTTGTGAAGAGGATCATTTTACGAGAGATTGCCCTCATCGGGCCGAGGTTGTGAAGATAGTCAAAGGTTATCCCACTCCTGCTGTGTTAAAGAATCCATTTCCAAAGCAGGAGAATAAGATGATAGGTTCTTCCTCGAATGCCAGTGAAGAACCCATTTTGATGATGTCTCATGTGAGGATTGCGACTCGATCGCAAGATTATGGTAGTAAGAATCCTGTTGATGGTAAGGAAGCAGAATCTTCTCATTCTAACCCATCGACCTCAGCTCCTGGTTCCGATCCACTACAGATCGAAAAACCTAACCCGGACTTAGTAATTAAACCGCCCGCCAAGGGTGTACTTCGAAGGTCTGCTTTCAATCCACATGCGAGAGCAGCCCAGAATTACAACATTGTTGAGGACTTAGCTGTTTCACCCTCAGCAATGTCGGCGTTAGAAGTGCTGCAATCATGCCCAGCACAACGAAAATTACTTTTGTCGGCTATCGGAGCTGTTGATGTTCAGGACCCGAATCTAATAATCTTCGATCTAGAAAATAGTACACCGCGTCTCCCCCATCAAATGGCTTTCCAAATCCCAGTGATAGTCAAAAACAGGCCTATTCATCGGACTGTGATTGATGAGGGAGCCTCTACGTGTATTATGTCGATTCAATGTTGGAGATCTCTTGGTTCTCCTTCGTTGAACCAATCCCCCACCATCCTTAAGGCCTTTGATGGCCGTGGGTTCCGTCCGTTTGGTATTCTACAGGAATTGCCTATAGGGGTAGAAGGTAAAACCGTTAGTCTGGATGTGGAAGTGGTTGATGCCCCTCTAGACTACAACCTTCTTTTGGGTCGAAGTTGGTCATATGCTATGACAGCGGTCGTTTCATCGGTCTTCAGAGTAATCAAGTTTCCATATAACGGTAAGATCGTGACTATTGATCAGCTGACATACTTTTCATCCGACCCAGCCTCTTCAGAGAGTATCCAGCATGTCGGTAAGACGACAATCCCTTATAGGGACGTTGGCGTAGGTTTAGTTAAAGATTCCGGTTTACTGGGAACTTTTCCTCTCCCTCCACTCAGCGTAGATCCTTCATTTGCATCAATTCATATGATTACATCAGAAAACATTATTTATGATGATCCTTGGATTGTCCCATCTGAATCTGAGATAGACTCATTCGGTGATGCTATGCCTTTGAGTCCATATGAAATTGCTTATGAAGCTGTCATGTCTTTTACCGACTCGTGTTCAACCCAAATCGACCAAATGAATGTGGTCAGTGAAGATTCACTTTTCACCTCAACCTTAGAACGGATAGCGTTTCCCGAAGTCGTGTCATCTGACGAACAACTTCGCGAAATCCTAAGTGTAGACGATCTACCATGGGAAGATCTCCATCACAGATCTTCATTTTTACCTAAGGATGATGCATTTGAAAATGATTTTTCATCTATTTTTACCGCTGAATATGTCAAAGACGCTCAGAATCCAACGAAACATTCTGATTCAGAGTTGAATTTGGGGAATATTTCTCGTACTATTCCCATTGATATTTCAGTGAAGCCCGGAATTGAGGAGAACATTCATATAGGTGCCGCATGTACAGAAGATGAAATCCAAACTTACAAGGCCCTATTCCAAGAATTCTGCGATGTGTTTGCCTGGTCTTACGAGGAAATGCCGGGAATCGATCCTGCCATTGTTGTTCATGAAATAAAGACCTACCCGGATGCTAAACCCATCCGGCAACGGTTGCGTCAGATTCACCCTCGAAAAGCGGCTGCGATTAAAGCAGAAGTCGAAAAGCTGTTGAAAGCAAGTTTCATTTATCCGATCCCGTTAACGGATTGGGTATCGAATATTGTTCCAGTCAACAAGAAACAAGGAACAATAAGAATCTGTATCGACTATAGGGATATAAATCGAGCTTGTCCAAAAGACAACTATCCTACGCCTTATATCGATCAAATTATTGATGATTGTGCCGGAAGTGAAATGTTTTCCTTTATGGATGGTTTTTCGGGCTATAATCAAATCAATATTCTACCTGCCGACCAACCAAAAACGGCATTCATTTGTCCATGGGGGACATTTGCTTATTGCAAATTACCTTTTGGGCTTAAGAATGCCGGGGCCACTTTTCAACGGGCGATGTCTTACGCATTTCATGACATCAAGCACATTGTGCAACCGTATCTCGATGATTTGCCTGCTCATTCTTTACATCGAGCTGATCACCTTGTCCACTTACGAGCAATCTTTATGAGGTGTAGGCATTATCGAATTCGGTTGAATCCCCACAAGTGTGTTTTCTGTATAGAGACAGGTCGATTGCTGGGATTTGTTGTTTCAAAAGCCGGCATTCGCGTTGATCCCTCGAAAGTCGAAGCTATCATCAAATTGCCTCCTCCTTCGAGTTTGCGCCAACTCCAAAGTTTGCAAGGGAAAGCGAACTTTTTACGCCGATTCATCCCAAACTACGCCGAGGTCACTAAAGTTTTTACACGGTTGTTGAAACAGAACGCTCAATTCTTTTGGGACGAGATTGCCCAACAATCTTTTGATGCACTTAAACACGCGTTGACCCATGCACCGTTGTTGCATCCTCCCAACTACAACCAGGACTACTTCTTATACCTCGCAGCTTCGCATTCCACCATTGGAATGGTGTTAGTTCAAGAAGATGAATTCGGAGCGGAACATGTGATATATTATCTTAGTAGGACCCTAAATCCCACTGAGCTAAAATATTCGCATGTGGAGAAATTGGCCCTGGCAGCCGTTCAAGCTGTCCAGCGTTTTCGTCACTACATTCTTCTCCGTAAAACTACAGTTATTTCGGATTGCAACCCTATGATTTATATTTTGACAAAACAACTGCTAGGGGGCAAGTACTCTAAATGGATCGTTATCCTGCAAGAGTTCGACTTGGAGTTCGAGAAGTCCAAGTCTAAGAAATCCTTAGTTTTTGCGGAATTAATGTGTGATTTCCCGAGTGCTGACACAGAGACTGTGGCAGAGGAGTCCATTGCGGACGAATCTTTGTTTCTTATCAGTACTGTAGATCCGTGGTACGGAGATATAATCATCTATCTCCAAACCCAAACCTTTCGGCCTGAAGCTTCAAAGGCGGAACGTCGAAAAATTCGGTTTCAATCCCAGCAATACAGAATTATTGGAGATACACTTTATCGCCGGGGGGCAGACTTAGTTTTTCGACGTTGTTTAACTCACGAAGAGGCTGAGAAGGTTTTGAATGATTGTCACTCTGGAGCATGTGGCGGTCATATGTCTGGGTATGCCACAGCTCAGAAGGTGTTGCGCGCTGGCTATTTCTGGCCGTCTATGTTTAAAGATTGTATCATTGCAGTCCGGAAGTGCCACAACTGTCAAGTGTTTGATCGCAAGATGCGCGCACCACCTGCTCCTCTCCACCCTATAATTGCCGTTGGTCCATTCGCCAAATGGGGTATCGATTTTATTACTTGTAACCCTCACTCGGCCGGGGGGCATGCGTATATCATCCTCGCGGTTGATTATTTTACTAAATGGGCCGAGGCGATGCCTACATTCGACGCAAGCGGCAAAACAGCTGCAGTTTTCGTATTCAATCATATTATAACTAGGTTTGGTGTCCCACAAGCAATCATTACTGACCATGGGAGCCATTTTCGAAACATCATGATGACTGAGCTTACAAGCCAGCTTGGTTTGCGCCACGATAGCTCTACTCCTTATTATCCGCAAGCCAACGGTTTGGTTGAGTCTATCAACAAAGTTCTAGTTATCATGATCCGACGAACCATTGGTATTCATCGGTCGAATTGGCACAACATGTTATTTTCAGCGCTATGGGCATACCGAACCTCAGTGAAAACTTCAACAGGGTTCACTCCTTTCCAGCTAGTTTATGGCTTAGAAGCTGTGTTACCCATTGAATGCGAAATCCCATCACTTCAAATGGCTGTCGAATTACTTCCAGCTACTTCCGAAGAGGAGAAACGTTTATTGTACTTAGCTAAATTAGATGAGACTCGACGTGACGCTGCATTGGCAATCGAGACTCACGCGAAGCGAATGAAAGCTCAGTATGATAGAAATGTGACCCCTCGAAGTTTTTCTGAGGGAGACCTAGTGCTATTATATGATCAAGCTAACGATAAGCTAGGTGCTGGAAAATTCGTTCCTATGTGGCATGGACCCTACATTGTAAAGCGAAAGCTAGCAAAAGGGGCTTATGAGCTGGTAGATTTTGATGGGGACTCTTTGGGTAAACCCAGAAATGGACTTTACCTAAAGAGGTATTATGCTTAAATGGTGGGTATGGAGAATTTTTAGTTAGGTTAGATTTTCTTTCTAGCTAGCGTGTTTGTTAGTTTAGTTAGTGTGCTTAGCTTAGAGAGTGTGTTTTTCGTCGTTATTCTGGCTTATCTTGGTTTTACTCTTGATATTGCAGATGTCGACGCCTCTCCAAACATACATTGGATTTGCTGATGGTGCTTGTCGTAGTACACGGAATATCTCTTCCGCAGCTTGGGTTATCTATTCGCCCTCTGACGAGTTAGTTTCTATGCATGGGGTAAGCCTCGGTCAAACAACGAACAACATTGCAGAATACAGTGCAGTGGTTGAATTATTATCCGAATCTATTTCATTTGGAATTCGACGTTTGATAGTGAGGTTAGATTCTGAACTTGTTGTATTACAGCTTAATAGAGTATATGCCATTAGAAATCCTGTGTTATTAAGGTTGTTTTTGAGAGTGCGTCTCTTGGAACGTGAATTTGATTACATTGAATATCAGCATATTCCAAGGTCTTTAAATACATTAGCAGATGCAATTGCTTCTCGAATGTTGGACAGACATTTACAATAATCATGCAAGTAAATTTAAAAACATTTCATCACATATGTTAAACAAGATAAGCCGGTAATAGTGATATATATATAGATAGGAGTGTGTCAAAAAATATATACATCGTCTTCGATCATAGGTTGAAAAACACCTTATGATCGGCAAAAATGATAAAGTACAAAAAGTCAAAAATGTCACATGTGTCTACAAAGTGACTAGCCAATCACTGGTGGTGCTCCCTATACGACACCACTGCACGGGCTACCTTACACAAAAATCTCCTAAACGGTCCAGGGACTGCGACTACATAGCGCTGAAGTCTGATAGGAATATCATCTATGGTAGTCTCAGGTATATCCACCGTCAGACGCTCTAGATCCTGCTCCAACTCAGCTAGTGACTCTGCAGCAGCATCCTGTGGGGCCGGTACCGGTGCAACTGGATGTCTCCTCTCAAAAGGCCGGAGGTTGGCTGGGCGCTGTGGACCAACATCTGCATTTTGAAAATTTTACTGTCAGTTTTGAGACGATATATATAAAAAACAAAAAAATACATAATTTGAAAACTTGTGAAAACTAAAGTACCTCTGTCATCCCATTGTTCTCCCTGTGGAAGAACCATGTCCGGATCACCTCGAAAATCTACTCCGGCATACGGAAAGTCCTGGATCGAAAAAACCTGGTCCTCTAACCAGTGAAAATAACTATCAGAGAATCGAACAATCGTTGTGCCCTCGTCAGGATGTCGGGCCATCACCGTAACCCATCGTATCAGCTTTGGCTCCCGAGGACCCAAGATATCAACAGTGAGTTGCTGAGGGATCAGCATCGGAACTCTCTCTAAGGCAAAGCTCACAACTAGAGGCCCATATCCAAAGGTCTTCAGTTGTCCGTTCTTTGCCCTAGTCAGTTGGCTCTTCATATTAGCCGACACAGCATCACACCAGTTGAAAATGGTGCCTTGGTAACAGTCAATCGCCATCCGCATTTGGGACCCGGTGGCAATATGTAAAGCGGCTGCGCCGCAAATTCTGGTAACCGTGAAAGCTATAACCTTGAGTTCACGCAGAGAGATGTGTTTGATTTCTACGCCTTTCGCATGGTGTGCATTGGGTGTGCACCAATCTGCCCGGAGACTAGCAAGGGATTGGCCACCCGGCCTAGTCCCGGCTAGATTGAGTTGCTCGCCTCTATTTGGCAAGCCAGTGAGAAAGTATACGTCAGAGGGCTCTATCTCGAGCTGGTGCCCTCCTATGTAAAAGCATTGCTCATGAACATTCCATCTCTCAACCAGCCATTCCAAGAATCTCACCTGAGCCCTCATGCCAGGTATGGCCCAGTATTTATATAACCCGCATGCTTTTAGGGCATCAATGGAAGGTTGATGTTCAATTGCGGCTAAATCAACGTCTTCGTGCTCTCTTTCTCTCCAATCCAACATGGTGAGTGCCCTACACACCAAGAAATAGAGATTAGAATTGATTTGGGAAATTTTAAATGGTTGTTTGTGGAGTTTGGGGTTTCAAATTCCGCCTTTCGCGGGGGACGCACCCCGCGTTTAGAACACAGAGCGTCGGGACGCAGCTGACCTGAAGGTGGGCTGCGTCCCCCGACCTTTTTCCTGTACAGGAAAAAGTCGGGGGACGCAGGTCACCCGAAGGGCACCTGCGTACCCCGCAGAGCGCACTTTGAAACCCAAAACCCCCCAAAAATCAAAACTAAAACCTAAAACACAATTTTAATCGGATGAAATTGAAGAGGGGGATGTTGTAAAATACCTGGAAGAGACGGCGTTCGATTCTGACGGTCGGATTTTCCGCAGCGACCACGGGAAGTTTCTTGCCAAAAGCCCTTTTTTCAACCTCAACAGTAAAATGGTAAAAATGACATGGTAAAAAGTCTTTTTATAGGTTTTTTGGATGAATTTGTTCATTTTTCACCATGGAAGGATATTTTTCGATGTATTTTTGCCTATCTTAAACAGGTATGAGTAATGTGTCGTTTTTGTGCAGGACAAAGGGATTTAGAGGGAAAATTGTCATTTTTCACAAACCAAAATATCAGAGTCATCTTTTAAGCCCTTTTCTGACTCCTAAAAAATGAAAAGATTGCCGAGCGTTTCTTTTACACTCGTTAAAACGGAATTAAAAGACAGTCCCCTTATAGCTCTTTTCTGACCGTAAAATCAGGAAAAGATTGCCGGGTTTTTGTCGTTTCAAACTCGATACGGAAATAAAACGACGTGTCCTTGATCGCTTTTTACTTTTCAGGTCAGTGGCACTAATTATGAAAGTACTCCTTGGTCGCAAGATCAAGCGGTTCCCCCAGGTATTATTTTATACTTTTTCGGGCTTGAGGGACACAAATCTACGAAAAAGTTCAACTTGGAGTCTTCTTAAGTTTTTCAGACTCTCTAAAATTGAAAAACGCCGAGTTTCTCCTATACTGGGCTCATTAAACATTTCACAGTAAAGGACCTGTTCCATTACAAACAGGAACGAACCACTCCTTCCTAGGGTTCGAATCAAAACTAGGTTGGACTCATCCGAAGGATGAGCTTATAATCAAGCATATGTTATCCTCCTCAAGCTTGTTAAAAATAAAGAGGTACTTGCCAGAAATGGTGGGGGAAAAGAGAGAAGAATGAACCTATTTGTTATCTTTTGTCTCAGAAGAAACTTTATTACCACTCTTGAACACGACACTTTTCATTCACCTGGGTTGGGAAATCTTTTACCTCACAGTTGATCAAACCACTTTGAAAGTCTTCAGCCGGGTTCCGGGGATTAACTTTGAGTTATTCATCACCAAGCCATCTGTCGTGTCGTTATGTGTTCAAGAGGTCTGCAAGCAAAACTTTCATCTGCAAAATACTTGTCATCCATTTGACCATCCCTGAGTCAGTCCTTACAGCAACATTTCTTCAACTTGAACAATGATTTCGTGTTGCGGGCTTGCCTGCAACGAGTCGCTTTCTATCGACATCAGCACATTATCTAGAGAGATGACTTAGAAATCGTCAGTACCTTGAAGTCTGCATGCATCAATGGCAGGTTTCTCGCCTTTGACGTCAGTTTACATCATTGACTTTCGATCGAAGGATTCCGTGAAATGTTCGACATCAACTCATTCATTCACATCTCATGGATTGTACTGGGTACTTTGAGAACCATTGACATTACTGGTGGTCTCTCTCACGCTTGTTAACAGTTTACATCATCGACTGGTAATCAAGTGGTTTCTACCATGTTCGACATCAACTCATTTATTCGCATGGCTAGAATCGTACCAATTCGGGAAGTAGAAATGAAGACCCTGGATCTAGTTTCCACCATCCAGGCTGCGAGGAGTTTTGTATTCATTATCTAAGTAGACTAATCATAAACAGATGGATGCGCCCATACTGTGTCTACAAAAGTCTATGATTATGATGTACTACAAGATCATTCCTGTATCAGAGTAGTTAGTCTGTTAGTTAAAGTTTTGATCTGAGTATGGGAATGCCTACCTCAGTGATGATATAATCTTATACATGTATTTTGTGTTGAAAATTGCAGGTTCTGACCAGGTTCTCCACGAGATAATCCTTGAAATGATAAAGCGCTTCACCCTTCCTAGATAATACAAAACCCTAATCTATTACAGGCTTCGCACTTTAGGGGGCAATCTGTTACACTAAAAAATGTCACCATGACTATTTACAGTTAGTATGGCTCTATCAACAGTCATGCTATCCTCTTAGGCAAGTCTTATGCCTCTGCTCTCCATGTCAAACTCCAAAAAAGAGAGAAAGTCTTTATAAATGTATTTATCTCTGGGTACGCAGGTTCTCTCAACCTTACCTGCGGGTACGCACCCAATGTTCACAAAAGCTGCGTCTTTGGACGCTCTGTATGTAAAGGAGCAGGTGCGTCCCCCTGTAAAGGTTAAAATGCGCAAGTTTCATCTTTAAAAAGTTACTTGTGGTCATTTCTAGAGCATTCTAGAAGGTTGTTCGACATGTATTGAGCGCCTCCAGATGGTTCATGCACCCCTACCAAAGAGGAACTTATCCCATCAATAAGGGAGCTATCCCATCCAAAGAGGGGATTATCCCATTGATGGTGGACCTGATTAACTTCCTCTTGAGCACTATAAATACAGGCATTGGGTCAGAAGGAGGGGAGGTTGGAAGCTATACATTTCTAAGGGTAGATGCTGCAGGAATTAGGACTCCCATTTAGAAGCTTGTGAGGAGAGATTGCCATCTTTGCTTGTTCTATTTGGAAGTGGGTGAGCTTTGTCAAAGTAAAGGAGAACTCTTGATGGACCCTGGGAGGGACTTGCACAACACCAAGGCTCAGGTTGTATTTGTTCCTTTTGTTACCTATTAATGCAAATGAGTCCATTCTTCTCAATAACTTGTTATTTATGAGTTGTTTCATGTACTCCTTGGTCTATGTGTTAAATATGTTTTATTCTATGAGATTATCAAGTGCTATTTAATCGTTTGATTGTTAGTGTATGCAGGTTTCAAAGTGAAGGAGGAGCTCATCCGGATCAGCGGAGCTGGACTGCTACAACAGCGTTGGATTACAGGTAGGATCTAAACACTTGATTTCCCATATAGTAAATGCATGTTTAGAGAAGGATTGCTCTTGTTTGTCTTGTTTGTCACTAGAGAGTCTTAGGCTCCTAGGGAGGTTGGTTGTGTCCGCACAATCGACTCTTTCCGCCTGACAGGGACCTCATTATCCCTCATGGTTACATTAGGAAATTCTTCTTCTTCTGGTTCTTCTTCTTGCACTGGTTCTTCTTTTTCTAGTTCTTCTTCTTGCGCTGGTACAGAAGGGGATTCAACGTCCTGTGTGGACTATGATTCTTTGCCTGCACCTGATTCTTTATTCTTTTTCCAGGGCCTTTTAATGAAATCTGCCAACAGAGTGTCATCTTCGACCTCTGCAAATTTTGCTATGTCCGCAAGGATTGACAGGTTATCTTCTTCGGGGGTCTGTGCCTGTACTAGTGGCATAGAAGGAGTCTCCTCAACAGGTGCACTAGCTATCTTCTTATTTGGAGATGGGGCCCTTTTTTCTTTTGATTTTTTAGGTCATTTCCTTTTTGCACTGGAGTAATAAGGACTCCCCTTTACATTCTTACTTGGACCCTTGCTTGTGCTGGCACGGTCCTTTATCTCCTTTCCAATAGTTGTCTTTTTAGGTAGCTATTTTAATAGCACCTCCCAGGTCATACTTTTAACTTCTAATTGTTTCTGAACCAAAATATTTATTAGGCTGTGGTGATATAACTTCTTATCGACCTAGTCTGCCCATATGTCCCGCACACCTTTTGCCATTTTTTCCAAGCTCTTAAACAAAAAATAGGGGAAATTCATCCTCCACCGGATGTGTTGGGTAGCTTTGAAATGCTGCAACATCCTAAAATGGTACACAAAAGTGCAGGAGTACCTTCCCTCACAGGTTATGAATTTTTGTAGGATGAAAAGGAGGTCCTGCCACTATCCCAGTAGGGCACTGCATGGAACTCCTTCATTCTAATCTACCTTCATCTTCTTATCGACGACAAAATGCTGCCATCGCTTCCTTTCTAGTTTCTGATTTTTAAACCATTGCTCACCAGTATTTTCCAAGCCTGTCGCTGTTGTTATAAACTCTTCTGTAACCTCAAAATTTAGAGGCCCAATTTTTACTTTTCTATTTTTTAAACTTCTGGCAAACTGTAAGGCCACTTCACTGTTGTGCCCATCAAACTTTTGCAAGAACTGAAGAAAGCCCGAGTCTTGCAATAGTGCAAGACTATTGCGATACTCAGCAGTCTGTTCTACCCTACTAAGAGATGAGGGTTCTCTTCAGATAGGCAGCATCGCTGCTTAACGGTTATGAACAGTCGAGTATTTACATGCAACACCAAGAAAATTGGTTCTTATAGATAGGGATCCAACTCTCCACCATCCCTTCCATCTTATCACCCATTCATTTCACTAAAATAGTCGTGTATGCACGGCATCTTTGAGATCATGCCGGATTGGTACTTGCGGCGGCGTTTTGACGGCTAGGAGAGGTAATCATTATGAGTGAAGGACATTTAGGATTATGGTAGAAAGGGGAAATTATATCCAAGAAATGGTTAAACACTTCCGCATTCCTTCATAATTCAAAAAAATGAACTTAGCATTCATTAGAAAATGATCATGATTCTTAACTTAAAAACACCTTGTACTTTAAATAATTTTCTCCTAGTTAATATGATAGCACAAGTACTCATCGACTAAGTGAAAAGACTTCTTATAAACTTTCATGATGACCACTTTCCTATGACGTATACTATGAAAAGAAAAAATTTTACAATTTTTCTGACAGGGTGCATGCTTGCACCAGTCTGCTTGCACCGCTTAAACTATGTTATTTTGTTGGTACCATTCTGCTTGCATTATTATATAGGACGACATGCTTACACTAGTGCAAGCATAATATCTGAAAAAAGAATAGGGAATTTAAATAAAATATAGGTTGGACTTCCAACATGACTTCTTCAACTTATACTGGAAATTTGCTTCGCCCTTTCTTGATGCTTTAGAGCAAATCCTTTTGCTCTTTGTGCACCAGATCCTGCAATGAATTCATGAGGGAACAAAGAAGTGGGAAAAGGGAAATTTCAAAATGGGAAGGAATTATGTTACATGGATTCCAGGAATAGTACCACAAGAGGGGATAAACAGAAGTGGGATAGGGAAAAAAAATTCAAGGGTAAAGTGGGGTTTTTACGAAACGGACAGGGTAAATTCAGAAGAATATGGGAAGGTTAATCATTCTAGGATTGAAGAAGAAAACTGAGATAATATTACAAAAGTGTAATATGAAGAAAGGCATAAAATTTTCTGGAAGGTCTGCCTACACTGGTGCAAGAAAAAATAATTGCAGCAAAAATTAAGTGTTACTTGAATAAAAATATCCATGCTAACTACCCCAATTGTATAAAGATTGGCTCTATTGAACCTGCTTTTACTTGGTGGTCACTAGCATATCTAAAGATCAAGCAACATTTTCTTTTTATTAGAAATTTTTTATCTTCCTGCCAGCAAGCTAGTTTTCAAGTTGATCCTTCTGCAATGATGTCAACGAACTGATTTTCATAATTACAGGAAAATGTTTTTTTTCTCTACTATATATATATATAATATATATATGATATATATATATATATATATATATATATATATATATATATATATATATATATATATATATTTATTTATTTATTTTTAAGAAGAAGAAGAATTCATGTTTTCAAAAGGTTGGTATTACCATTCACCACTACCATCCCGAATTGTTGTTGGACTTGTTGTGTAAAACCTTTCCTGGAAAGTGGCTAAAAATACTTCTTTAATTTGTATCCATTTACCAAGAATACTGAATTTTTTCCATCAATAGTTTTAACTTCTACTGCTCCATTCTCGAATACTCAGATCACTTCATAAGGTCCCATCCAATGTGTATGGAATTTCCCTTTAAAAATTTTAAATCTAGAATCATAAAGGAGCACCCAATCACCTGGTTGGAATTGCTTTTTCTGAATAGACTTGTCATGCCACCTTTTACGTTGTTGTTGAATTAGTATGTTCTACTGAACAACATCCCTACGAAATTCATCTAACTCATTTAATTGGAGAAGATGTTGTTGTTGTGCCTCAGAGAGATCTAGTCCTAACTGAACTGCAGTTCTGAAAGTTTTGATCTGGAATTCAATTGGTAACAGAACCTGTTTGCCATATACTAACTCATATGGTGTATGTCCCGTGCTATTTCTCCAAGTGGTTCTGTATGCCCACAAAGCTTCTAGTAATCTTTCAACCCAATCTTTCCAATTCATATTTGTTGTCTTTGTAAGAATGGACTTGATCACTTTGTTTGTGGATTCCACCTAGCCATTTGCTTGCGAGTGATACGGCA
Source organism: Pinus tabuliformis (assembly GCA_031772625.1). Lineage (NCBI taxonomy): Eukaryota > Viridiplantae > Streptophyta > Pinopsida > Pinales > Pinaceae > Pinus > Pinus tabuliformis. The sequence goes on from CM062813.1 coordinate 216,343,380, forward strand.
TGGATTTCCTGTATCGGATCTTGTATTGCTCCATCCCACCCTGTACCAGATTATAAATAAACTATGGACCATCTTCAAAAACAATTTCTCTAGGCACACCAAATCTATTAAAGGTTTCAATAAAAAGAAAATCAACAACAACTTTTTATGTAGCAAAGGAAACAGCTTTAGCTTCTACCCATTTCGTAACAAAATCTGTACAAACCAAGATATATTTTTTACTTAATGACATTGGATTTATTGGTCCTATAAAATCAATAGCCCATTTTTCAAATGCCAAAATCATAACTTGGGGGCATAAAGTCATTTCATTGGTTTGATTAGGCTGGCCCATTCATTGATAGTTGTCACATTGCCTAACATATTGTTTGGCATCCTTAAACAAGGAAGGCCAAAAGTAACCAGCACGTAATATTTTATATGCAGTCCGCTTATCAGTGAAGTGGCCTCCACAAGGTTCATCATGAGCATATTTCAATATGTCAAACGCTCCCTCCTTTCTTACACACCTACGGATATTCAGATTTGGACCAATGTAAAAGAGATCTCCTTGAATCCAGGAGTATGCAAAACTTTTCTGAATAATATTCCGCTTTTCACGAGAAAACAAATGGGGTGTTGTTTTCCCAATAACCAAGTAATTAGCAATGTCAGCAAACCACTGATAATCTATTGACATAGCAAAAAGATGTTCATCCGGAAAATCATCATTAACAAAAGTTGCTTCACCAGGATTATCTAATCTAGAAACAAAATATGCTACAACATTAGATTTTCCTGGTCTATCAACAATAGTAATAATAAAGTCTTGAAACAATAGTAACCACCTAGTCACTCTACCACTAGTCAATGGTTTGTTCATCAAATATTTAATAGCGGAATGATTAGTATGTACAAATACTTCATATCCTGTAATATAGTACCTGAACTTATTAATTGCAAAAATTATAGCTAAAAACTCTTTCTCTGTAACTGTATAATTTAATTCAGCAGAAGACAAATTCTTAATAATATAATAAATAGCATAGGATTTCTTATTTTCATCTTGTCCTACAGCTACACCAATAGCCAAATATGAAGCATTAGAGGAAATGTGAAAAGGCAGGGACCAGGTAGGACCTCTCAAAACTGGTGCATGTACTAACTTTTCCTTCAATGTTTCAAAAGACTATTGGCAAGCTGTTGTCCAAGAAAATTCACTATCCTTAGGTAGAAGTCGGAAAAGAGGGGCAGCTATCTTAGAAAAAATTTCAATGAATCCTCTATAGTAACTAGCATCTCCTAAAAACCCTCTTACTTCCCTTTGAGTTTTAGGTGCAGGAAGATGCAGAATGATTTCAATCTTTACTGGATCAACCTGGATACCTTTACCAGAAATCAAATGGCCAAGTACCACTCCTGCTTTGCACATTAATCTACATTTCTTGTCACTCAAGGTGAGATGGGCTTCTTGACAATGAAGAAGTACTTTCTCCATATTTTTGAGAGCTTCCTGAAAAGAATCACCAAACACAGAAAAGTCATCCATATAAATTTCTACAGATTCTAGATCAGTAAAAATGGCCAGGACTACCCTTTGAAAGGTAGTTGGGGCATTACATAAACCAAAGGGAATCACTTTATAAGCAAATGTACCCCATGGACATGTAAAAGTAGTTTTATCCTGATCTTCGGGTGCAATCTGTATCTGGTTATAACCACGAAGCCATCCAAAAAGGAAAAATATTTCTTTCCTGCAAGGGTATCAAGCACCTGGTCAATGAAAGGGAGAGGGAAATAATCTTTGAGAGTGGCTTTGTTTAATTCTCAATAACCAATACAAATACACCATCTTCCATCTTTCTTAAGTACTAGCACTAATGGAGAGACCCACTGACTGTCGGAAATAGGATAGATAAAACCGACATCGAAGAGTTTCTGTACTTCTTCCTTCACAATATCTCTTAGAGATGGATTCATTCACTTTTGGGGTTGTCGGATAGGTCGGGTTCCTTCCTGAATATAGATATGATGTGTACAAGTTTCAGGAGGAATACCCGTCATATCTTCGTAGCCTCAAGAAAAGGCACTAAGATGGTTTTGCAACAAATTCACAAGCTGCTCCTGCTGAGATGAGTCCAAATTTGAACTAATATGCAAGGATTTACTGGGGCTAATCTCAAAAAGAGTAGTATCAGGCTCAGCAGTACTCAAGGAAGTGGTCAAATGCAGCGGTACAGAAGAATGAGAATCATGATTATCTTGAAAATCTAGGCTGAAAATCTAGCTCAATGGCTCAAAATTAGGCATAGTGTCTAGATTATTCAGGAAATCTTGAATTTCATCTTCTTGTGAAGACCTAATATAATGATGGATAAGGGAAATGGGTTGATTCTCCTCATCGCTACTTTGATCCAACCATAAAGTTTCTCAAAGGTCCTAAATGGATCTAGCATGGGGGTATAAGGTAACTTTCTTCCTAGAATCTCCATACGAAATATACATATCACCGGAATGACATCCAATATATGCATCGGCTGTAGCAAGCCATGGTCGCCCAAGATCAAGGGATGTCCTCCTACTGGGTTCTTTGGCTAAAGCAAAATGAAATCAGCAGGATATTCCCAAGAATCTAATGAGATGATCACATCATCTAATCTCCTTCTGGCTTGATTTTAGATCTATCTGTTGATCCAAGCACAGTGGGAGTAGGGCAAATATGAGATAACCGAAGTTGATCCATGGTTTGCTTAGTCATGACATTAATGGCTGCCCCCAGGTCTATACGAAAATTAGAGACAAGGACATTACCAATATGAACCGAGACAATAGGGTTTCCGGGATCAGTATATTTTTCCATAGACACACATCCCATCATCAACTCTGATGCCCTACCAACAAATTGAATGGTTTGGGGTTCCAATCTCTTCCTCTCAGGTTTCTTGAGATAGAGTTCCTTAATAATCTTGGTACAAATGGGGATCTCTTTGATGGCTTGAAGCAAAGGTATCTTAATGAAAGGATTCCTAAGATCTGATGCTAAGCTAGTCTCAGAAATAGGCTCACTTCTTTCCATTACTAGCCTCTCTAGGAAGGGAGGCTGGTTGGAAGAAGATGGCAAGGATTCAGAGGGTAAGGGCTGCTTAGTGACATCTTTCGGAGAATGGTTAAGAGTTTCCTCTTCTCCTTTCTCTTCGACAATCATTGTAGGTTTCTTCTGATTTTCTAATGTTACAGTCCTTCCCGATATTAATTGAATATCATGAACCCCAACTGGAATAGACTGGTACTTGAATGGTAAAGGTGGGTTTGTTACATAGATCATTTGCACTGCTTTATTATTGTTAGGATTGGGCATAGGTTGAGCAGGCAACTAAGGAGGCCCAAAAGGTGGAGGTATAGGCGATGGTGGGGTAGACTGACTCAGAAGTTGAGGCATTGAATAATGTGTATGCGTAGATGGATATGACTGCATAGCTAGCTGGTAGGAATATGGAGAATGAGTTGGCCCTCTCCAAACTTGTTTTCATGGTTGATAAGGTTGCCCATGCTGATTTTGATTCCCATACTACCACTGCTGATTAGTGTTAGGATAAGAATATGCATGTGAATTATAACCAAAATAGTGTGGAGAAAATTCAGGAGCCATACTTGCACCTACCTGAGGCCAATTCCTTTTTACTCCCATATCATACAAGTATTCAGCTTTAGGTTGTCCCCCTATAAATACAACTTTAAGTCCTGGTATAGAGGGACATTTTAATGTGACATGGTCTTCTGCACAAATAGCACACTTATTAGTTTCTTTCAAATTAAGAGGACAGTCTTTAGGAGGATGCTTGTCTCTACATTTAGGAGAGAAAATACATAATGATTCTTGTTCCTTCATGAGTTTTTGCTGAAATTTTAAAGAGTCCAACTGTTTGGTAACATTATTCATTATATCAATTTTCATGTTTTCCATTTTATTTTCTAGTCCAATTATCATAGCATCAGTAGATTCAGTTTTTCTATTTCTATTTCGAGTTCCTCTACCGGATCTATATTGATTTCTTGAAAGTTTCCTGCATAATTCAAAAATTTATTCAAAAGTTTGCTGAGAAATATCACCTTGTCCTAACAAATTTAAATTATTTCTAGCATTATCAGTAAGTCCTCTTAAGAACAAGGTTCTAATAGTACTGGGATCAATCTTAAGTTTCGACCTTTGTAAAAGATACAGAAACCTTTATAGGTAACTTTCAAGAGTTTCATCATCATCCTGTATGATTGTAAAAATCTCGTCCTACATGTCCCAAGTTTTGCAATATTCTTGATATTTCAACAAAAACACTCTCTTCATCTAATCCCAAGAGGTTATAACATTTCCTCCTAACCACATAAACTAGCGTAAAGTTGAGTCCTTGTGAGTAACAGGAAATAATCTTAACTTATGAGTGTCAGTTGAATAATCATAACTTCTACACAGAATATCAAACTCGAATAGAAAAGAGTCGGGATCTTCATGAACTTTACCATGGAAATGAGGGAGAGTTGATGGTGGAATATTCTTCATTTTCGCCACAATATCAGGGTCCACAATTGGAAACACAAAAGTGGATTGTTATCCACTTACCTTGTTTTCACCTATCCCTTCCACATGATCTTCATGGTCTGCCATTATTTCCCTTTTACTTGAACTGCTCTCAACAGGCTGAAGCACACCTGACTTGTTGTCACCAGAATCCAAGTAGACTGTTCTTGCATGATGGGTTTGAATTGGATTGGGCTTCCTACTTACAGAAGGAGACCCAATATGAGAATTGTTTTCAGAATTCTTTCGGCCCTTAGTAGGCTTCTAACCTTTACCTTTTCTAGGCATTCATTTCAAAAAAAGAAAGAAAAATAACAAACAAATTCTAAAAAATGTTGTCATAAATCAATTAACACTAGTAAAATTCCTTCAAAGAATCTTTTCCAAACAATACTGCAAAAATAAAGGAAAAATTATCTCTATTGTATAATCAGAAAATTCTTACCAAATCAAATCGCTTCCCCAACAATGGCGCCAAAATGTTAGGTGTAGGAATTACACTTAAGCAAACTCCTCAACACTTAATTTGTCAACCCGGGGGATCCGTAAACTTAGAGACGAAGCACAGGAAATGCCAAAGATTGTATGAATCTTTCTAATATAAATCCCTACTTTCTTTAAAGGAAAGATTGCATAATCAAATTAAAAAGAGAAAAAAGCAACTTGAACCATCAAAATAATCTAAGATTGGAACAAGAAAGAATGCATTTGCAAGAGGGAATTAAAGATAAAGGGCAATCACTCTAGCTAATTATTGTTTAACTACTGAGTGTATGTTTTTCTTTAGTAGAGACACTTAGCAGTCCCATCAGATGGGCCCTTAAACCTGCTCCTTTAGAGATTTCCTTCTAGCACTAATCTATCATGTACTATCGCAGTCTGCTTGCACTAGTGCAGGAACAGAGATTTATGCAGAAGGTATAAGTGGTGTCTTTACTAAAGGCTTTTTACTTCCTGCAAGGGCTTGAACTTTTCCAAATTCAAAGAACTTAGATCCTGTGGCAAGAAACTAGTTCTTGCACCAGATCAGAGCTTCTTGCACTTAGCATTTAATTCTTAAAATGAGTGCTTAATTATTGCAAGTGCTATTATACTGTTAAATAAAATTGCACACATAAAAAGTGGATGTTTCTGATCTTGATAGAGTGCAGGAATAAAGAAACAATCCATATACATTTATCCTGTCATAATCATTAAATGAAAGAAAGAAGATTGTGAGAAGTAAACTAAGAAGGCTTGCTTCATCACACCAACGTTCACTGGTGCAGATTCATTTCTCCTGCTTGGACCAGGTAGGGAAAACCAATCAAACAGAATTTTAGAAAAGGAGATATCACACCAACGTGCACTGGTGCAGGTTCATTTCTCCTTCTTGGACCAGGCGGAGGAAAACCAATCTGAAATCAACTGCAGGAAAGGGAATTTATCTACTTCACACAGCGGATCTACGTTCACTCAAATAGGAATGCATGTGCTTGAAATTAAATCACACTTGACAATGTAAACATAAATTACAAGAAAATGAGAAATGGGGTAAACATGCTGGGTTGGTTGGGCCTTAGCCAACCAGCGTGTTTCCCCTTGAAATAAAAATGTTGCTCAATGCTTCAATCAATTCATTAGCTCAAATACATAAATTCGATTTGTGAAACATGAGGCGGAGCTCCCTTTTATTAATTCACTGAGGCAAGTAAATACATTAATACATCATCCAACCTAGATTTGTGCGATAACAAAATACAGCAACCTGTTATCGCCTCTCTGAATGTGTCTCTGTTCTATCAAAAAAACTCCCTTAGTCCTATTTACATTCTACATTATATAGATCTTTAGCTAAAGGCCAAAATAGATCATTCAATTGACTACATAACCAAACGCGGAATTTATCTTTTCAGCCTTTAAACTTAGACAGTTAGCAAAACTGGTCATAGCCAATCTCCAGCTTTCGTTCGTCACAGGTTCAATCTCGGTTGCCTTTGGATCAATCTTGTTGTCATGGTTGAAGTTGCTCGAAACAAGGCAGTGATCAAGGAGGTTTGGATCTGCTGCAAGGATTTGTTGTGCTAGCAACGGTGCAAGATCTGATCCTGCACTAGGATCAGCGGTCACAGTAAGTACTCTAACTACCAAATAAACATTGGAGATACCGATAAGTTACAAAGAGTGATTAAAAGTAAGAAATCATGTAATAAATGATTAATTAATGCTAAGTTAAATTAAAAGTATGAAAAATAAAGTTTATACGAAATATGTCACCATGCTTACATTGGTGCAAGATGAGGATGTATAATAGAGGTAAAACAACGATAAATGGTTATGATTTAGGAAGGGGAAAATGGCAAAAAGAGAGAAAATTAGGGGGCTAACAATAAGGAATAGATTGATGATTCAAAAGATTTCTTGATAGTTTGAGAAGTAAGGTATTGGAAGGTACAACATTGTCATGATAAAGTAGGATTGTGCACATAGATCAAGATCAATGGCCCACAATCATTCACAATGGTTAGGGAAAATACATGAGGAGGAAACTCTTTTTGGAATGAATGATTGAGAATCTACTCACAAGAGATGATATGATGACTCATTCATCTATGATGTTTTGGGAAAAGCTAGAGATAAGAAGATCCTACCTATCGTATATTGTTGAGATCACGCCCATTGATTTAGATTAATAATCTATATCTCATCAACAAGTTCAATCCTTGTAGTATAAAACATTGTTATTACGAGTAGAAAAATATAGGGACTCACTATCTCATCAACTTTGATAAATTTTCTATATGGAAAAGATCTTGAACCTTCTTTACTTATGGATGAAAAAGAGGAGACTCAGTCCTAACATTTTTTCCCTTCCACCTATTATATTTTAACATATGAGGGTGAGGGGGAATATTGGGTAAATCATATTTATGAGGCGGGAGTCGAGGGGGGAAATTATGTAAAGCATATCTATGGGGTGGGGGAAAACATTGGGTAAAACATATTTTTGGGCATCGCTACCTTCACCCTCATCCACAAGCATAATAAGAGTTAAGGCCTCACACACAAATGAAGAAACACGTACTTATATATATATATATATATATATATATATATATATATATATATATATATATATATATATATATATTTATATATATATGTGTGTGTGTGTGTGTGTGTGTGTGTATGTGTGCATGTATGTGAATTAGAGAAATCCATAGGTTATGGTATTATGAAATAGAAAATAAGATCATATTAATCCTTCTAAATGTGGAACGTATCAGTAGGTTAGAGGTTCACATGGTAGGTAAGAACATGAAGGCTCTAGGTAGACTCCATTTCACTTTCCACATAAGCACATGACACATGACCCATGGATGCCACACCAACAACAAAAAAATATTTGGTTTAAAAAAGAAGCTTGGTACCATATCTTATTTTAAGTGTAACTAGAACATACATAGCCTTGGTTAGTTCAATTAGCTACTATAACAAGAGGGAAAATTAGTGAGATAGTGAAGGGTTATCCATAAAATTTTAATGGACTATATTAGCATAGAAATCATAATGTATTACTTCTTGGTTCTTATGATATTCTCATTGGAATGGATGGCTTGTAGCTACATTATGCCATTCTAGAGTGTCGCAACAAGACATTGAACTCTCTCATTGAGAAAGGAAAACAATGAGCAATGAAAGGTTTCCAACTTTGATTTCTATAAAGTGGATTTCAACCTTATAGTTAAAAAAAAAAAAAAACATTAGAAAAGGGTGTCAATTGTATGCAGTGAATATTGTGGAGATAATAAAAGACAAAGGCCCAAATCATATGGATTTTTAACTGTTAAAAGAGTTTGAAGGTGTGTTTCTAGAGATAGTATCTAAATTAACACCAGATAGAGACATTGATTTCATTATTGATATAGTTCCTAGAGATGCTCTAGTAGTTTAAGACTCCATATGTAATGAGTATTCCAAAGTCGAAAGAGGTGTAAATGACATTGGAAAAATTGCTAAAAATGGGGTATATGTGCCCAAATATTTCTCCTTAGGGAGCATTGGTGTTGTTTGCAAAGAAGAAATATGGAACTCTAATGTTATGTATTCCCTACATGTAATTGAATAAATCCATTATAATAAATGAATATTTTTTACTCAAAATAGATAATTTATCTTATTCGTTGAGGAGAGAAAAGATGTTTTCAAAAATAAGCTTGAGGTTAGGCTACCATCAAGTGAAGATTGAGGATGAATACATTTGTAAAATAACGTTCCTAATTTGATAAGTGACACTGAATTTTCGTTGGTGCCATTTGACTTGAAAAATGCACTAGCTGCTTATCTGTGTTTTATGAATGGAATTTTCCAACAATGCTTGGGCACGTTTATGATTGTTTTCTTTGATGACATTCTTATTTACTCACAATTGAAAGAAGAGCATGAAGAACATCTTTGACTAGTTTTGTAAGTGTTGGGAGAGCACCAAATTTATGCAAAATTCAGTAAAATAGTTATGAACTTGACAAGAACCCTTCAGTTCTCATGTTTTAGAGGTCATATTTAGTGGTTGCTTTAACTCTCGTTTCAAAAAATGATGGTTTTGATCTCATTTTTTCAGGATATTTTCCAATAGATATTTTCCCCTAGAAACCCAAAAAAATAAACTAACATCAAATGGCCTCTAAACCTTTATTAATAAAAAAAATACAGTGATTTTTTTACGAAGTATATATTCCAATGAGATGATAGTAATTCACTGAAAACGAATATGCTAGTTTCAGCTAAGGAACCCCTTCTAATTTATTATACAGGAGCTTATGGGTATAATTATGCTCTATTGTACAAGAGCTTACAAGTAGCACTAGGCATCCCTACCCCTTCATTTCCCTTTTTCCAATGTTCTCTTTCCCATTTGTCTTTTGCTAGAATTATTCATCTGCATGGTTCCTTCATCTTTATTGTCATTTTGTTAATTTTTTGTTGTTATTCAACATTTCAAAGTCCCTTGTGTTAAGTGGGAGGTTATGTATGGATTCTTCAAAAACTGCTTTATCTTACTATGTAGTCCCCATTTTTTAATAATTTTCCTAGATCTCAATTATAAAACATTTATGTTTATCCATTTCAAATCAACACCTACCATTCAAATTAACACTCGAGATTCATTCTTTATATGTTATATTTGAGAACTTTATCCCCATTTCTTTCAGATATTTGTGTTATCACCAAAATAGGGCCCTAATAGGCTGTTGATCAGACTACCTCAATGTAACTATTTCAAACCAATCTTTTAGCTGAGGCTTAGCCTCCTCAGCCTGAGAGGGATTTCTCAAGGGTTAATGATATAAGTTATATATAGATGGCTAACTCTTTGGTTTGTGATTTTGTATGTTTATAAGTTGAAAGATGAAGGCTTGCTACCATTGGGCTATGGATTCAACAGGTTAATAGATTCAATGGAAAAGTTTCTAGACATGGAAGTTGACGCAAATGGGGTTTTCAAACCAAGATAATTCACTCAAGAAAATAGGTCAACACAGTAATTCTATTACTAAATTCAGAGCATAGGGTTATGAATTCTGAGTAATAGTAATGAAACTTATTGTTAGTGATTCAAAGATAGTTTACTCATAGAATGCAGAAAAACACAGTCATCTCATTTCTAAAGGAAGTCAGAGCACATGGTTGTGAATTCTGAGTATTAGCAATAAGATCTAATGCAAATGACTCAAAGTAACATATAAATCAAGAGAAGATTAACCCCATGAGAACTCAGATCTGTTCAGGAAAACCTCTCTGCATTACTGATTATAGTTCATAGCATAAAGCAGCAGCTGGGCCAAAAAGTCTTCAACCCCCTTCTAATTCGACCTCTTGCTTCATATATAGCATTTAAAATATGGATTCCCTGATCCTTCATCAACAGAATTCGAATTTCTATGATTGACACCTATTCTAACCATAAAACAGACCCTTAAATGCATTTGACAGTTAACTGTCTCTTCTAGAGTCCTAACACAATTAGGAGAAAAACTCCTTATTATGACTAAAAAAACCTTATATAGGAATTAAACATTATTTTTGACACCTATAACTCCATGAATTCAAATTTGATGAAGCCTTTAACCTTGTTGTTAGATTCTATTGACTCATCCCTTATCTGTCCTAAAACCAGGAACCTATTTCCTGCATTTAAGCTTTAACCTTCATTGATGCTTTTCAAATACATTTGCTGATCAAATTGACCTTTTGAGACAAGTGACATGTGTTATCACTTCCATAGAAATTTTCTCTTCGACCTGTATGAAAATCAAGCCCTTGAAGGAGTATAATGAACGTTGATCTGGCTGCGCTACGAAATTGTCTGTTGTTTTCGTAGCGCAGAATCTTATCATTGTAAACATCTTCTTAAACCTTTAATTTCTTCTGCCTTAACCCTTGGATCTTCATTTTTGAACTTTTTACATCCTCCAGTAACATTAACATTCAAAAATCAACTGTTGTCACCTCTTAAAAGCCTTGCAAAATGTCAAAAACTGCACCTACAACAGTTTCGTAGCGTGCTACGAAACTACTGTGTATGTCTTTTACACAACTCTTTTCAAAAATTTCAGTCTTCAAAACTTCTTTCACTTTTTCCATGATATCTACAGGCTTTAATAATCAACATATATCATCTTTGAAATATTTTCAAGAAATAAAATCCTTCTCCACAACAAAACTGCGTCAAGAAATTGTAACTTATTGTTCTATTCTAGCTAAAAAATAGGTGTTGGGACAGATCTTTTATCTCCTCATAAAAAATGCATTTTGCAAAACTAAAGGAAGATTTTGGAGACCACTCTGTGCTAAATAAAAATCTCTCTTGGTTTTTTTTGCAATACCTCTCCTATTGCCCAGAAAATGTCTTTGAATATCAGGTGTAAATTGAAAAAATCTAATTTCGGAAAATATGGCTTCAAAGAAAGCCTTGTATCTCCCAACTAGTAACGCTTATGAAAAAATGAGATAGGTTATTGTAGCTGGAGATTTTATGAATATACACGTCCTTCATAATTCCAAAATAATTTTTCATGTAGCTAGAAATTGATCTTAAAAAAGACTACTAAAACCAGAACGCAGAATGTTTCTCTTAATGACTTTCAGCCATTTCGTAGTGCAAGTTGAGTCATCAATTTCTCCCATATCATAATGAATATGAAGCAACTGAAAGAGTTTTTTGTATATAGGTATGTTAGGAATAAAAACCTCTTTCATTATTCCAAAATAGTCTTTCAGTTGCTCAAGAAACCCCTTGGAAGATGACTACTTAAACAGAAAACAGAGTTTTTTTTTTTTTTTTAGCTGAAAAAGGCTACTTCAGCCATTTTGTAGCTAATTTCAAAAAAATTTCAATATGAATTGAGATATGAATTCTAAACACAAAGTGAGACTTCTAAGACATGGAATAAGGTTGTCAAACTTTGTTTGGAAATGAAATATGACCTTAAAGACTTCTAATCCTATGACCTAACCCTTTAAGCATGAAATGACCTAGAGACCCTTTAACACCATGACTAGAAGAAGGGTTTGGAAATGAGAATGACACTTTTGAGACTCTAATCCTATCACTTATCCCTTTAAGCATGTTATGACTCGAAACCTATTATAAGACCATGACTAGAAACAAGGCAAACTTTCCGAAGTTTAAAAAAATAATAATAATAATAATAATTAGGGTGATAACAATTTGAATGAAATATGGTTACTATTTCGTGTACACGTAATTATATTTATTTTGGACAACTACAATTCATTGATTTATCATAAAAAGAATTGCACTTGAATTATTTTAACAAGATGAATTATTCTTTTCAAACAAAAGATTTGATTACTATCTAATTAACCCATTTTTAAACATAATGTATTCAATTTAACCCTCAAGATTCATTCTTTATAAGTTATAAATGAGAACTTTACCTTTCTCTTTCTATTTGAATGAAATATGGTCATTGTTTTTTTTGTAAGTAAGAAGGAGCTACTTTATATTATATGAAACTGAAGATTACATATGCTTTCCAACTTGCATAGTTAATCAGATTCGAGACCTTACCAATGACAAAAAGTGCCTTCCGGGAATTTATACTTTTACAAAACATGTATTTCATCTAGGCTCTGGACCGACTAACATTGGTAGCTTTTGTTACAAAATAAGTGACGAAATTGATAGAACTAGAGACTTTAAAAAAACTAGTGACCATTACATCCTTTAGATGGTGACCCTTACTCTTACGTGTCACTTCCTTTTCTACATAGTTGTTATGCAAGAAATCCTTTATGCGGATAGAAATGATCCCTCTAGTCTTATGGGAGGATCTAGCAACAAACGAAGACAAATATATGTAAAATTTCCTAGTTTATACCAAAAAACAAAAAGGGGGATAGATGACCTACCTCACTCTGATGCTAACATTCGTTGGTGTCGTCCATGATTATTTCGTTTCCAAGCTCAATCTCCTCTTCGCCATTATGGATGAATCCCTGCAAGGAAGATCATGTGGAGACAACAAACGAATACATAGAAAAATTCATTCCAATATAAACCATGTAACAAACCAAGGAGTCTTACACTGTATGAGTAATAATTGACATATTTATGGAAAGCAAACACATAATGCATTATTAATAGATGGTAAATGGAGAATTACAACCACTTAAGCCTTGATGTTGGAAGCCTCCTTTAGGTGAGTTTCCAAGTCCTAGCCTTAACCTTCAAGCACTCCTTTCTCCTTAAAAAAATGGGAAGCAATTGCACATAGTTCAGCACTAGGAAGGCAAACAATCATTAGACAACCATTAGTGGATAGTATGGATCTCATTTATAGGGAAGAAGAGGAAGTTGAGGATCCATGAAAGGAGGGTGAAGTACCACATCTCAAGGAAAAGATCCATGAAATTAGGATGAAGGACCAGGAATGGGAGGTCTTGTTCCAACATTCATTCACTTGTAATCAACTTGTCATTCTCGAGACTTCTAGTAAGAGAATATTCTCCTCCATTTTTGGAAAAACTACCTGAAGAGGACCAACACAGACTTTCATGTTAATAATAGTGTTGGTAGCCTTAGTCACTAGTTATGCAATAGGTTACCAACACAGGTTTACCTACTAAAAGTAGCACTGGGCTTGCAAAACAAGGTTTTTGACAAGCTCTTTGGAATGATTTCAAGTCAATTTTTCTTCCTTTTATTCAGGGATGTTCCAAACATGTTTCATGGTGAATACATTGTTTGTGACAACTTTCATCACTTTGTGACACTTGCGACATTGACAACACAAAGTGCGACACTTCAGGATACAAAACTGGGAGTGCGAAAAAATATTGTATAACAATAGTGTAAGGAAAACCAAAAATGACTTGCCCATAAGGGAAAAAAACCAAGATAGAAGGGGTTCATATTGTATCAGGCAAATCAATTTGCGAGGTCCTCTTCCAACAAAATCGACGTCTCTAGATTTCCTCCAATGAGGGCGTCCTTAGAAGCAGGGTGGTTGGTCGAAGCACCTCCCATCTCTTGCTTGATGATGGGTGTGCTCTCATGTACATCTTGCATAGTAGCCATATGTCTCTTGAGTAGGGCATAGTGCAGTGGATCCTTGGTGATGAAGCACATGTGGTGGATAGTTTCCACATACATTGTAAGCTTATTGTTAAGCTTGTCCATCTTATCCTTCAGGGTTTTGTTGGCTTGATTGTTTTGCTACATTGCCAAGCCAAGAATTATCTTAAATTTCCAAGAGAGCTCAATGGTGCAGATGTATAGATTTTCCCTGTCCGTGGTGGACCCTGAATCGGGGATTCGCTCAATCTAAGCATCTATGTCCTCAATGTTTTTTCTGCACTGAATGACTCTACCTAATTCTCCATCTCTGAGATTTTCTCCTAAGCCTCTTGGGAGACAATACCATTGTAATTGAAGGCAACCTACCTAGCCACCACCTTTGCTCTTATTCTGGATTGCATGTCAGCTTGATTCCTCCTTTCTATATTCCTTCCTCTGCGATGGTTGGTGGAGGGGACTCTTCTTTGGCAGGGGGCCATGCTTGTGAGCAAGGTGAAGGAAGTCTTGTAGGTGGAGCTAATCAAGGGACATAAATGGGGGCATGGAAGGGAGAAATTGAGAGGGCCCGAGAGCGAAGAGAATGGTGGGTGAGATCTACAGACCTAGAGTATTCATAGAACAATATAGAGATGAGGAAGTTGAGGATAAAGGTGGTGATAATTAAACCGTGAATGCTTGTTAGAGACATGTACTCAGAATCCATAGATGGGCGAGGTATTTTACTAGTGCTTGCATGGAGAGGGCAGTGCTCTCTACCAAGAAAATTTTTTGAGATTCAAGGTCCCATGGGAGAATAATTGGATTTGATACAAGAGGTGAGGTTCATCACATCGACTTAGGGATATTGTACTATCAGAACCTAGGAGACCTGCATGTGGAAAAATAATTATTTTTGTTGCCTTCTTTGTCCTTAGCATTAATTCCCTCACACTCGTGGCTGAGGGGCCCTTCCCCCTAACTCCCTCCATGCAAGGGATTACAACACTTCATTGCCAGTTATTCCCACGTTGGTGCGCTTGTCATCTATGCCATTCTTGTTCCTTCCGACCACTTGAAAGTGGAGTCCACTAAGTTCCCTAATGTATTGTTGAATACAGTGAAGTGCTTTGCTCAGTCTCTAGTTGTATGTGGCCTTGCTGACTGTGGAGCCTTACTGGAGCTTGCAGGAAGCGAGAGTTTCTCGCACCGCATCTCCTTCCGTAATCAGGAGGCCAAAGTGATGATCTTTTGTGATAGCCATATCATGCTCCATAGCATGGAGCTTTGCTGCATTACTAGTGGAAGTCCCTAAATTCGTAAAGTAAACCCAATTTTGAATCTCACCTTTACAATTTCTGAAGACACCACCAAATCCTGCTGCTACTAGGTTTCCTTTGGCTAAACCATCATAATTCAATTTTATCACATTGTTCTCTGGTGGGGACAAATGGTCAGGAGCTTTGGGGGATGCAGTTCAAAGTTTTGGTATGGCCTAGAAAAGGTTGTGCAAATCCAGGAGATGGAGAATACGCTAGTCTACTAGAAGGGGGAGGGGATTGGATGTGAGGAAGCTTGGATATCGAAATGATTTCATGAATGATCTGTTTGATCATGGTAAGAAGGTTTTTCCCTAACTTTTTTACATTCTTGAAAGTTCTTCCATTGCATTCTTTCCAAGTAGCCCAGAAAATAGTCCCTGGAAGGAGATTCCAAGCTTAGTCTACTACCAGGTGGGGGGGTATGCTCGAGTGCCAGTTGTCCAAAGTGGTCCGGATTGAGGCCCTTCCTTCGTCTTTCATCCTGAATATTTGAACCAACCATTCCCAAAGATTGTTGGTGTAGTCATAGGTGATTAGTAGAGGATTGATAGTCTCTTCATGTGATTCAAAAAGAGGGCATCTAGAAGTTCTTGTGAAGCCTCTTCACCAAATATTTTCCCATGTGATAATTTTACCGCGCATGACCACCCAAAGGAAGAGGGTGATTTTGGGCCAACATTTCCTCCCCTAGAGAGTTTTCCATCTTTGTTGTTGTTGCACCTAATCATGATTACATATATAACCATAAGTTTCCTTGAGATTGAAGAGCCCGATTAGGTTTTTTCCCCATCACAGCTTGTATTCCCCATGATCCACCTAAATTTGTCATTGTTGCATGTCCAACCATTCTCTCCATCGATCTTCAAGAGTAATAGGATTCTAATAGTGGTAAACTTGAAATTTCACCTTTTCTTGCATGGTTCTTTGAAGGTATGTATATTGGTCGATGTTGAGGATCAAAAGTTGCTGCTAGATGTCCTCCCAAAAGAGGGCATATTCCATGTTGCAAATATCCTAGAAGTTGTATCCCTGAATAATATTTTTATTTCTCCACGCCTGGTTCCATATGGTCAAGCCTTGGGCTTGACCTAAGAGCCTGATGAGGTCTTTATTGGGAGCATATTTCACTCTCCAAAGGTGGCCCCAAGGCGTACCTAGGTTGTCCAACCACCTCCACTAAGTTTTGGCTCTAGTGGGCCCCAGTATTGCAGCAATAATGCTGCAACTCCTGGAACTCCCTTCTTTAATTTTATCAACCCGGTAGTTCGTACAAACTTGGAAGCGACGGTGTTGTATGCACAAGTACTAGCTCTTGTCGCAGTTGTCACTTGGTCAGCTGGCACAAGTCCGCTAGGGCTCAAGCCAACTTCTATATGCTCTCAGAAGAAGCTTTCTAAATGATGGACGAAGGCTATCTCAAAGGAAATTGATCTACTTTGCAAAAATGAACTGAAAGCCAACCAAAGCATGGAAACCCTAGTAAACCCTAATCTGACTAGTTTAACCTCTATGGTGCAATAGTGAGAGTGCAAATGTCTACAAATGATGCCATTACTTCTAATGATGTGAAATGCATGAACTCAAACTACTTCTATGAAAAAGAACATTGTTTTTGTATTTTTGCTTAAGTGGATGGAGTGATTATGAATTTGTTTCTTATTAGGGTTTGGCTGTGCAGAGGTGGTGCGAAGGGAGAGAAAGCTTGGGAAAGGTCAGGAGGGCTAGGAGAGGTCCCAGAGGATCCCTAGCATCAGTCCACAACGTTCAGGTGCTCGACAACCGAGTTTGCAGGCTTCTACAGGATGTCTGCAGGGGTTTCTACAGGATGTTCAGAGATTTCTACAGGATGTTCTGGAAAGAGGATTTTGGAGAATGGATGGAGGGAAAAAGGTGGAGGAACGAGTATGGAGGTGAAATAGGGGTCTGAAGTGGCCTAGGAACTGATGGATAGAGTTGATGAGAGGGTGTGGAGGTCTAGCTTGCATCAAAGAAGGTTTAGGCAATGGAAAAGCAAGAAGGTAGGGTTACGTGGCAAAAGAGCAGATGGGAGATGAGGAAACAGACTTGGTGATGGAGGAGCTGATCTAGATGAGGCTCAGATGAACGAGGAGGTGATGAAGGTGCCCTACATAGTGTTTCCAACTGAACCAACAAAGACATGCAAGAAAACAAAGATCTAGTTATGCTACCCTAATATGATCTAGCTTACAGTAGCAAGAATGGACAGCAGCTTTATTTGCAAGGAAACCATGTACAACACGTGAGCAAGAACATTCCAAAAGATCTGAATGCATGACTAAATCCTACCGCTCTATTCCAACCATAAAAAGCTACTTTAACCATCAAAAGAAATCTAAATAATAAAGAAAGATCTAAATCTAGATAGCAGATTTTATTTCAAGAACGCAACAAAACACATAAAGATAAACAAGGGAGGTACTGGGCGCTTGAGATGGGCCCAACCCCAAGAGCTACAGCCTCCCAAGAGAGATTTAGAGCTGGTGCAAAGCTTGATTCATCTTTATTAAACAAGAATGAAGAGTTACATCAAAACTGTCGACAAGGAGAACTTGAAAATGAGCTGACAGCAAAACTAATCTATTGCATAAAAATCGAACTACAAACTAGCTAACTAATGGCTAAACAAAATGACTAACTAGCTAACAAAAATGACTAACCACTAGCTAACCAAAATGAGGCCCTAAGCCTTCTTATTTATACAATTTGAGGACCCAACAGTCCTCCTAAAATTTAGGGACTTGGCTGCCCAAGACTTGTAGTTAACAACAGTCCTACTTGACTTGCTTGGCTGCCCTTGTGCTCATTGATTTGGTGGCCTTTGAACTCTGAGCTGATGGTGGAGAATTCAAGGTAAGGGCCCATAAATGAGGGGGACACCTTCCTACAAATCCTCTAGCTTGTTCTCCCACGAATTTGGCTGCCAAGTGCTCATTAAGACCTTCAATTTTGTCTCCAAATTGACCAAAAAGGCTACACAAAGCACCCATTAGACTTGTTGGCATAATGACTAACCAAATTCACTCTATTAACATAAAAATAATCGAAAACATGCAATAAACTAATGAGAATGGTGGATTAAGTCAAATTAGGAGGTTGAATGAGCCCAAATAATTATCCATTTTTGGGGCTCATCATCACCCCCCTACTGAAAGTGTTGCTCATCCTCTGAGCAACCAATCTATCTCCTTGTCTTTGATGGCACTGGTGGCTTCTTTGGCTAACATCTCGTCTGATTTCTCCTTTGGCTTCCCTCTTTTCAAACTTCCTGTAGAAACAGTTCGCTGGCTTCCTGTAGAAACAGTCTGCTAGCTTCCTGTAGAAACAGTCTGCTAACTTCCTGTAGAACCAATTTTCTCTGATTTTGCCTGCAGTATTGTCTCAACTTGTTCTGTTTTAGTGGCTTGCTGAAGGCTTACATTCACAGGTACACTGATAGTTTCACCAGATGGATTGGACTCACACACTACATCATTCAAATCTAAAACTGCTTTTTCCTCTTCTCTGGAACTTTCACCATCAACTTTTTGTTCAGTTGATAATGTCAAAGATCCATATACTTGCTTTGCAATGTTGTTTGTTAATACATCCTTTGTCTCAGAAGCTTCAAAATTTTCAGTCTCTTTTAGATATGCAGAATCATTTGCCAAGACATCCTCCATTTCTGTTGCTGTAGAATCCAAAACCTTCTCTTCATCCCCTTGTATGTCACTGATTTCGCTTTTTAGTATTTGTTCAGTTCCTAATCTAACTGATTCATCTATTTTCTCTGCATTTCCATTTGTTAATCCATCCTTAGTTTCAGTAGTTCCAGAGCCTTTATCCTCTGTTTTTTCTGGTATTTCAGGCATCTCCTTCTCTGCAATTTCATAACCAGCTTTCTCATTGGATACAACTTCCTCCTCAGAGTCAATTGTGCCAACAGGTGCTTTTACCTGTTTATCATAATTTTGTTCTTCAGCCTCTACCAGAGGTTTTTCTGATTTACCATATTTCTTCAGAGTCTCCTGTTCTTTTAAGAAAGCAGAAATAACAGGATTTTACGGAAAGCCAATTCAAAAGGATTGGAAGCAACTTCAATCTCACCTTGGTTAAGTTGCATATTCAGACCTGCAACATCTTCCTCTCGTTTCATAGACAAATTCACCCTTCCCCTCTCAATACGCAAAACTCAGACAGTAAAATCTTGCCCAATTTGTAGATCCATATTTCCATCAAGATTTCCATAGCCCTCAGATACTTCAGATGAGCGAAGAAAACCCTCTTCATCATCAGGAAGTGATATAAATGCTCCAAATCTGATTATATTCTTAACTTTTCCTTCTAGAGTTTGTCCCTTTTGGAACTTGGATCTCTTCTGAGTCTCGTCTGTCTTCTTCTGGCCTCAGGAGAGAAATTAATTGAGAATGATATCAATGATAATATCTTATGTGGTAGCACTAAATAAGACCTAGATATTTCAGAAAACGAAGAGCTTCTTAAATGCTTCTTGGCCCTTGAAGTGACGGTTCTTACTGGTGGGTACTGGATAGTCCCAATGGGACAAAGTATTGCAGGAACCATGCCGGGTGAAGCTTTATGGTGACCTGAGATGTATCTTGGGACCTATGAAGCTCAATCTCCTGAGATTAACTTTCTTCAAGCTCCAAACTTGATGAAGAAAAACTCGGGCTTTTCTGCTCTGGACGACTTTGCCATACTTTCCTGTAGAAGACCCCACCCGTTTCCTGTAGAGTGTGATTCTGCCTTTGAGTGAGCCCGATGCACGAGTGAAATTCGAGAATAGGTCGTAAAGCTCCATGGAGGTTGATGGGTTAACCGATTGTGGGAGCAGAGGATGCATACTTCAGCTAAGAATGTCACAAATGCAAATTAATCAGCGGATGGTGAGAGTCAGCCGAGCAATTTTTTTAATTACGACATGATTTGTGGTGAGGGAGTGAAGTGGCCAAGTGTACGTGGCCACATGCAGACGGCAGTGCTGTGAAGCTGCATGTCCTCTTCCCGTTAATCAACTGCACTGGAGTTAAACTCTCTATCACTGTTTTTTTCTTTTAATTTTTTTTAATTTTTACGTGAGTCCATTGTCCACGTGCACTGCGTGACTGCCGGCTGAGTTCTAAAGAAGACAATCAGTTGAGCCTTGCTAATCCGTGGCTTAATTCCACCATTCCATCAATTCATGCAGTTTCCAAATTAAATCTATGCAATAGAAGAATGAGATCAGTCACATACCTCGAAGTTGAATGGCTGTCGTGAAGCTTTTTGCTGTTGCATGCTCTGATTCTGCTGCTGCATGCTTGGATCCTTTGATTGCATGAGGCTTGGCTGATGATTTTGATTGCTTTTCCTTGTGCAGGTGTCCTCTGGTCGGATCTGAGCTGCATGCAATTGTTTTCACGTCCAGATCTGCACCTTCAAGCTGCTGCTGCTGCATGGTCACAAAATCAGAACTTGTTTTCGCCATTGCTCTCAAACGGTAACCCGGATTGAGCTAAAACTCGATGAGCATGTTCCTATCATCATTATGCATCTCCCATAGCAAAATCGTAATCAATGGATGCACGGATTTCGAGAAAAATGGAAAATGGCTGAAGATTTCAGAGCTTTATTTCTCGGAAACCGTGCATCGGAATCGGTTGAAACTGCTTGGGTAGGTTACTATCACCCATTTGCATCTCCCCATGAAACAGGTTTTGAAACGGATGCACGAATATGGAGAAAACGCAAAAATGGATGATGGTGATGGAGGCTGATTTCTTGGAAACCGTGCACCGGAATTGGCTGAAACTGCTCAAGCATGTTGCCATCAACCTTGTACAATTCCCCATAAAACGGTTTGTCAAATGGATGCATGGTTTTCAAGTTATGGCAAAAACAAATTTTGCTCTATGGATTTTTGCTTCAAGGCACTTTGCATGTGTTTGCATGGTATGACAAAATGAATTTTGGCTGTGATGCAGGTATGGAGATGATGGAGGAGGAGTTGGAAGATTGCATGAGGACTTCTGAACCCTTGAGGAAGCTACCATGTTCGCCAAACCACTTTTTGAAATGCATGCCTAGTTTCCCACAATTTCTACAGGAAGTTCCTGTAGAAGCACAATGAGAAGCACAAGGAGGTGGAAAAAATGATGGAGAAAGGCAAGGGATGGACACACAAGTGCTTGTAGGCCTAATCAACAGATTCCCACCATCAGATTCACTTTTGAAATTGGATTTGGCTCGTCCAAAGGTTCTACAGGATGTTTCCTGTAGAAATACAGAGCTTCCTGTAGAAGGCACAAGAAATTCCTTTGACCTTGATTTGAGTGCTCCTCCTGTCATGAAACGTCCTTCTTGCAACCTGCAATGTCACTGCTGCAACATGAAATTATTCAATGGAGATTAGCTTTATTTTTCTTTTTCTTTTTCTCTTTTTTTTTTTTTGAAAAACAACTAGGGCGCCTCATGGAGGTTTTCACCCTAATTGCCTGCCTTGGCCACCTCCAAGGGAGGTTTTCACCCAAAGATCTTATTCTCTTTTCTCTTTTTTTCCCAACCCATTGACCGCCTCATGGAGGTTTTCAATCAATGAGCCAATCTAAGGCGCCTCCGAGGAGGTTTTCACCTTAGATTTCTATTTTCCTCTTTTTTCATTTTTTTTTCTTTTTCTTTTTTTTCTCTTTTTTCTTTTTTCTTTTTTTTTTCTACCCTACCCTACTTGAAAAACAAACTCATTTTCAAGTATAAGAATACTTCCAATGGAGCCATGTGCACATCGAGATTAGAGACAAAATGATGTGGAGGCTCGAAATGCATGCTCTGACAAGTATCCAGATCTCAGAGACCAAATGATCTGACTTTGAAGGGATCAAACATAGTTGAGGAAGAGAGTACTGCTGCAACTTAGTGACTGTCTGGAACCATGTCTCAATATAGCTTTGATATCCTTGGTCCTTTTTCTGATCTGGATCACTCTTCATGTCACTTTCTATCATGACTTTCTCATCTTCCTCCTTTTGCTGATCTTTCTCTTGAATACATGGAAGATTTGATGGTAACCATGAAGGATCTTTCTTTATCTCTGATTCTGATCTCTTCTCTTCATCAAGTGCAGCCCATGGTTCTTTGATTTCCTCTTTGGAATCTTCTTTTTCCTTTGGTCCTTCAATGTTGTCAATATAATCTCTGTTTTGCAACACTCTTCCTGAGCTTTGGTGAACATCATTGAGCTCAAAAGGAGTCATTTGCACATGTTGTGCCTCAGCTTTGCAATTGGGTTGAGCTACTCCATGGTATGGCTTTGGAAATGGTACGGGTAGTTGAGTGGAGGTGTGAAATTGAGATGGAGATGGATGGCATTGTGGTTGGGTAGGCATTTGGGGTTGCCTTGGTGGAGGAGGAGGTGATGGTTGTGGATGAGCAGGTGGTGGAGGACAATGAGCGGGATGAGAGTTGTACTGGGGCCTCCACTCCTGATAAGGTGCATTCCACTGAGGCTGTGGCTGAGCATAAGAGTGAAATGAATGAGCAACTGGTTGGGCATAATATGGATCTATGAAGGAACAAGGAGGAGGTGTAGACCCGGAAGGATGAGCAGGGGGACCCCAAGAAGGCATGAAAGTGGCTTGATAGGGGTCATAATAGGTCTCGGGTGTCCCTTGCAGTTCCTGTTGGTAAGATCTAGGTCCATGTGGCCTCCTTTGGTTCATATAATAGAGTGATTTAGTGGCTCCCTTGGCTCTTTGGTATGTAGCTTTGATTCTGGGCAAGGAAGGGCACTGATCTGTAGGATGGTATTCTTCACAGATGAAACACACTTCTAGAGAGTGCATTGGACATTCGTTCCCAGGATGCTTTCTAGTGCACCTAGGACAAAAAATGGCCAAAGCCCTCTTGGCTTCTTCTTGCTTCTTTTGAATCCGCAAGGCATCCAGTTGCATGGTAAGAAACTGCCTCATATCACTCTTGAAATCTTCGATCTGATTTGCAAATTCATCTTTGGACAAGGGACTGCTCCCAACAGTTCTTCTTGTAGCCATTTGCTTCAGAGGAATGTTTTCTTCTTCTTCTCCCCTAGAGGTTCTTCAGATATGTCTTGATGTCCACCCAGGGGTTCTTTCATCACAGCCATCGAAGAAGAACGTTGGCTGTGTGAAGCAGTGGGGGTGTTGTGCAATCATTTTTCTAACTTATCTCTACTCCTACAAAGCATGCAATGAAATCTTTTTGGTTGTTTTTTTTTATTTTTTCTACTTCTACTTGTAAAACTGAAATAGATTGAACTGCAACTAACTGTCTTGCTAAAATGAAAATGCGGAATTGAAATGAAAGCAGGAAAGGACTAATCTATTTTGCTCAAATGAAATTGCAGGAATGGAAAGGCTAGTCTACGCTTGCAGAATTGAAATACTAATCTACGCTTGCAGGAATGGAAAGGCTAATCTAGGAAAGCAAGAAATGCTAATCTATGAAAGCAGGAAATGCTAATCTATGAAAGCAGGAAATGCTAATCTATGAAAGCAGGAAATGTCTATGCTACTTTTGCAGAATGGAAATGAAGTAAACTACTTAGCAGAAGGAAAGAGTAAGAAAATAGAAGAAAAGCAACAATTACTAATACTCTGACGCTTCCTCGGCAACGGCGCCAAAAAGATGGTGGGCCCCAGTATTGCAGCAATAATGCTGCAACTCCTGGAACTCCCTTCTTTAATTTTATCAACCCGGTAGTTCGTATAAACTTGGAAGGCGCGGTGCTGTATGCACAAGTACTAGCTCTTGTCGCAGCTGTCACTTGGTCAGCTGGCACAAGTCCGCTAGGGCTCAAGCCAACTTCTATATGCTCTCAGAAGAAGCTTTCTAAATGATGGACGAAGGCTATCTCAAAGGAAATTGATCTACTTTGCAAAAATGAACTGAAAGCCAACCAAAGCATGGAAACCCTAGTAAACCCTAATCTGACTAGTTTAACCTCTATGGTGCAATAGTGAGAGTGAAAATGTCTACAAATGATGCCATTACTTCTAATGATGTGAAATGCATGAACTCAAACTACTTCTATGAAAAAGAACATTGTTTTTGTATTTTTGCTTAAGTGGATGGAGTGATTATGAATTTGTTTCTTATTAGGGTTTGGTTGTGCAGAGGTGGTGCGAAGGGAGAGAAAGCTTGGGAAAGGTCAGGAGGGCTAGGAGAGGTCCCAGAGGATCCCTAGCATCAATCCACAGAAGTCCACAACATTCAGGTGCTCGGCAACTGAGTTTGCAGGCTTCTACAGGATGTCTGCAGGGGTTTCTACAGGATGTTCAGAGATTTCTACAGGATGTTCTGGAAAGAGGATTTTGGAGAATGGATGGAGGGAAAAAGGTGGAGGAACAAGTATGGAGGTGAAATAGGGGTCTGAAGTGGCCTAGGAACTGATGGATAGAGTTGATGAGAGGGTGTGGAGGTCTAGCTTGCATCAAAGAAGGTTTAGGCAATGGAAAAGCAAGAAGGTAGGGTTACGTGGCAAAAGAGCAGATGGGAGATGAGGAAACAGACTTGGTGATGGAGGAGCTGATCTGGATGAGGCTCAGATGAATGAGGAGGTGATGAAGGTGCCCTGCATAGTGTTTCCAACTGAACCAACAAAGACATGCAAGAAAACAAAGATCTAGTTATGCTACCCTAATATGATCTAGCTTACAGTAGCAAGAATGGATAGCAGCTTTATTTGCAAGGAAACCATGTACAACACGTGAGCAAGAACATTCCAAAAGATCTGAATGCATGACTAAATCCTACCACTCTATTCCAACCATAAAAAGCTACTTTAACCATCAAAAGAAATCTAAATAACAAAGAAAGATCTAAATCTTGATAGCAGATTTTATTTCAAGAACGCAGCAAAACACATAAAGATAAACAAGGGAGGTACTGGGCGCTTGAGATGGGCCCAACCCCAAGAGCTACAGCCTCCCAAGAGAGATTTAGAGCTGGTGCAAAGCTTGATTCATCTTTATTAAACAAGAATGAAGAGTTACATCAAAACTGTCCACAAGGAGAACTTGAAAATGAGCTGACAGCAAAACTAATCTATTGCATAAAAATCGAACTACAAGCTAGCTAACTAATGGCTAAACAAAATGACTAACTAGCTAACAAAAATGACTAACCACTAGCTAACCAAAATGAGGCCCTAAGCCTTCTTATTTATACAATTTGAGGACCCAACAGTCCTCCTAAAATTTAGGGACTTGGCTGCCCAAGACTTGTAGTTAACAATAGTCCTACTTGACTTGCTTGGCTGCCCTTGTGCTCATTGATTTGGTGGCCTTTGAACTCCGAGCTGATGGTGGAGAATTCGAGGTAAGGGCCCATAAATGAGGGGGACACCTTCCTACAAATCCTCTAGCTTGTTCTCCCACGAATTTGGCTGCCAAGTGCTCATTAAGACCTTCAATTTTGTCTCCAAATTGACCAAAAAGGCTACACAAAGCACCATTAGACTTGTTGGCATAATGACTAACCAAATTCACTCTATTAACATAAAAATAATCGAAAACATGCAATAAACTAATGAGAATGGTGGATTAAGTCAAATCAGGAGGTTGAATGAGCCCAAATAATTATCCATTTTTGGGGCTCATCAGGCTCCTAGGGCTTTTCCCAAAAATTCTGGATCTTTGAGGTCGAGCCCATCTATGTTCTTTTGTTTGAATAGCTAATCCCACCCCACTAGGGCTTGATTCTTCTTCATATTTGAGCCTCTCCAAAGGAAGCTTCTTTGGATGCCACGGATGGTATTTGTGATAGATATTGTGGTTGTTAGAGCTAAGAATAGGTAGAGAGGCATGGATTGAAGAACAAATTTAACTAACATGAGCCACCCAACCAGGTTAATGGATATAAAGGTCTAACTAGAGATTTTATTGGCAATCCATTAAGGAGGTCCTCTCAATTTTATTTCCTTAAGGATTTATCAATGAGGGGAATCCCCAGGTATCTAGGGGTAAGGAATTAGATCTAGAATCCCAAGATTCTAGTGATATTTCTTTGAATGGCTAAAGCAGTGTTAAAGAAAAAAAATTATTTTATTTTTCAAGGTTAATTGAGGTTCCAGATGCTTCAGAGAAAAGGATAAGAATGTGTTTGAAGGCAACAACTTCATCAACAGTTGGGATACCCATTAAGAGGATGTCATCGAAAAATTGTTGATGGGCGGAAGTTGGGGCAGATTCATGAAGATTAAGACCAATGAGGCTATTATTAGTGTTGGAACCTTGGAGACATATGCTTAATCCCTTGGCCATGATGACCAAAAGGAAGGGGGACATAGGGTATCCCTGCCTTATGCCTCTTGAGGGGGCGTACGGTTGGGAGGGTAAGCCATTGAGAAGTATAGAGAAGAAATCACCCGAGACCAGAGCCATCATACAATCAATGTAGTCTTGATCGAATCTAAAAGTTTTTAGGACTTCACGCATACATTCTCAACTGATATTTTCGAAGGCTTTTGACATATCCAATTGCATCATCATTCCAGGCATTTTGAGGGTTTGGAGCGAGTGAATAGTTTCATGAGAGAGGATAATACTATTGAGTATATATCTACCTTCCACATACCCCTTTTGGTTGGTCGGTATCAGAAGGGGTAACAAAGCCTTAAGCATGTTTTCTAACAACTTCAAGATGATCTTGTAGATAACATTACAAATGGATATCAGTCTCAATCAGTTTGGAGAATATGGTCCTTCTTACTTGGGAGTTAGAGTTAAGAAGGTGGCATTCAAACCACCAAGCATTATTTTTTAGACCCGAGAATTCTCCACTAGGGCATGGACCTCTTCTTTGGTAAAGGACCAACAACTTTTAAATAAATCAATGGTAAAACCATCATGTCCTATAGATTTACCCAAGGGAATGGCCATCACAAATTCCTGCACTTATTCCATGGAAACCTCTCCTAGGAGAATCTTGTTGTGATCTTAATTAAGGATGGTGGGGATGTTACTAGTAATTTCTCTGATGACCTGGGTCCTGTCTATGTGGGGCTCCTCTAGGAGTTTGTTGTAGAAACTATTTAGATCCAATGAGATTTCCTCAAGGGTGTTTTCCATTCTCCCATCTACAGTTTTCAGGCTTAGAATTATGTTGGTTTTCCTTTGTTGGATCATGGAGTGGTGGAATAATTTGGAGTTATTTTCACCACATTTGAGCGAGCGAGCCCTAGATTTTTGTTGCCATAGATTTTCCTCTTGCTTGGATCTTTCCTCCCACCTTTTTTGCCGATCGCTTTCCTTGTCCTTCATCTAATCCATGATACCCTATTGGATGATTCTTTGTTGGAGCTCCTCCATGCACGATTCCAACTATTTTTTTCCTTGAAGATGTTATTGAAGACATCCTTGCTCTATTGTCTAATTTTTTTTTTTACATGCTTCAACTTTTGTTGGAATTGGTACATTTGGGTACCATTCTAAGGTGGGGAGTTGGCCCACCATTTTTTCATTTTTCTCAAGAATTCCATATGCTTTAGCCAAAAAGCCTCAAATATAAAGGGCAAATTTTTATGGGTTGTTGAGATATGAATTTTCAGAGCTACCAGCGAGTGATCAGATCCCAATTGTGGGAGTATTTTGCATTATGTTTCCTGGGAGGCTAGGAATACTACTTCCGAGATGAGGAATCTACTGAACTTGGAGGAAATATGCTTATCTCCTCCCCGTTTGTTGTTCCAAGTGTAAGTACCATTGACATTCTACATGTCCACCAATTCCATTTTGTCTATGGTTCCTTGGAAGGATTTTGTGTCCCTCTCCTGTTTCCTAAGACATCCTTTATTTTCTGACAGATTAAGGATCATGTTAAATTCCCCTCCTATGATTTTGAATGGATGGGGTATGATTTCAAGAATTCTCATGACTGAAGATAACATTTGGATCCTCTCTTTCGCCTTGTGAGGTCCATAGATATTGGTTATGCATATTGTTTCGATGGTTCCTATTATTTTTAGGACCACATTAATAGAAATTCTAGTCGTTATTGAAGAGGTCATTTCATATAGCAAGTTCTTCCACATAATTAAATTTTCTTTGGATGTACCACGTGTTGCATTAGCCAAGTAACTGTAGATTTTGCAACATTCGTTTTGCAGGGTTGGAAGGTCTTCCATAGCTAGCTTTGTCTCCTGGAGGATTACTGTGTCTGGTTTGCTAGTCAACATTATTTGTTTTAAGAGTATTTTCCTTCCAGGTCCATTTAAGCCTTTGATGTTCCAAGAGATGCAATTCATTGAGAAAGATGAGGAGTTAGTAGAGCACTTACCTTGCCCACATTTATTAATCTTGCGCCTAATTTCGTAAGGAGTTGGCATGTGGTTTTCCATCCTCATTTTTCGCCTGGACCTTTGGGGCTATACTGATTAACTGTGATGTTTGTTACAATCCCTTTGTAGGAATTTTCCTCAAGGTATTTTCTCATTGTGGTATATTTTAGCTCTTCTTGTATTAGATATGTTCCTTCTAGTTTTTGGAGGTATTCCTTAAGTACTGCAGCCATGCCACTTATTTCCCATACTTCTTCTATCGAGTTGAGATCAACTCCTCCTAGAGCTTATTTTATGACTTGGTCCACTTCTGAGTCTTGTTTGGGTTTGAGATCCATATCTACGTCATGTGAGGGCTAGCCATTCTCATTATGTCTCTATATGGGAGTGTCCTCTCAATTCTTTTCTTGGAGCATTGGTTTTGATTTAGAATTTCACCATCATCCTCAACATTTCCCTCTATAGTTTGTTCTTTTGGTTCCTCTTGCAAGGCTTCAAATTTATTTTTGTTGGATGGAGATTGTTGACCCTGTTTTCCTTGATTTATTTTGTTGTTCCTACTTCTAGGGGTTGCCTTGGTGAAGCCTTATTCATCCATCTTCTTTTGTACTTGGGTACTGGTTTGATGGGATATATTATGGGGGAAGTCTCTAAAGCAATGACTGTGCTCGTGACATTTCTTGCATCTGAATGATATGTACTCATAGTATATGTTCTGGAGCCATACCTTGTCCGAGAAAACCAGTTTAATAGCCTCTGGAAGTGCCCCTAAGACATCCATGTAGATGCAAATTCTAATACCCTCCAACATTTTGATGTATTCTCCTATTTCATCACCTATGTAGAAATTCCTTGTAGATTCAAACTATAGATTGTAATGTGTTAAAATAATTGACTTGAATCTACTCTACTCATCAACAAAAACAATAAACAATTGATGAAATCATGAAGCATAAAAGATAAATAATTCAATCACAAATAACATAATAATTTTCTAGGGAAAGCCACAGCGAAAAAACCCTGCTATATTTATATTGCATTAATCAGAAAATATGAGAAGATTACAATGCTTTCCTCAAGCCCGAGAAACCTCTGCATTATCTCAATCTATCTCACTGCTTCACAAACCAGCTCAAGCCAATACTTAACCAATTTTGATGCCTGCCAAGCTCCTATTTCCTTGCGCAGTTTGCTTGGGAATTAGCCCATATTTAATTGGGAAATTCCACAATTATGAATTGTGCAATCATCATAGGCCTTCCTCTGATTGCATCAACCACCTATACAATTCGGCTGATTATATAACTGATAGTACATTGTCCCTGAACTCCAATCTCAACTGGGTCTTTACTAATCTGACATGCATGATTCAATTATGAGTGAATCTTCATTTTACTGGTTGAGCAATGCTAGTTACACCCCACTACTATAGGTTACACCCCACTATTGGATCTCCCACTAATTCCTCCATCACTTGCAACTAGTTTAATTGAATTAAATAATTACAACTCAAAATAAACTCAACCCGGGCCCCTAAAATTTAGGAAACACTCTACATGACTCTAGATAGACTCCAAACTCGAAATAATTGAGCCAACTAAGTTTAATTAACTTAGTTAACTATTACGAGTTGCTATGAGAATTAGAATTACAATTTAATTCCTAATTTAATTCAAGGGCATAATTAAATTAGGATATTCTTATTGCATTTTTTCAACACTCCCTCTCAACAAGAAAGGGATTATCTGTTACCCCGATCCTGCCTCTGTGAAACTCAAATTTTCATCTTGACAATGCATTTTTCAAAATATTTGCATCCTGCTCCTTTGTAGCAATGTACTCTAGCAACATGATTCTCCTATGCACACAATCTCGTAGATGGTGATATAGGATGTCAATATGCTTGGACCAATCATGAAAAACTGGATTCTCAGAGAGTTTGATACAACTTTGGTTGTCACAATAAATTACTGTAGGATCCATCTACAGACCAAATAACCCAACAAGGATCTTTCTCATCCATATAGCCTCACAAGTTGCTTGACTAGCAACCATGTACTCTACTTCTGTTGAATTGAGTGCAATTGACCTCTGCTTCCTATTGAACCAAGAAACTATTGTTGACCCAATATTGAAGATTCCCCCTGATGTTCTCTCCATGTCAAATCAAATCCCTACCCGATCTGCATCTGTGAAGCCTTGAAGCTTCACTCCCTCTATCTGTCTATGCCAAAGACCAAATTGAGTGGTGCCTTTGAAGTATCTCAACACATGTTTAGCTGCCTTCCAATAAAGTTTGGTTGGCTTAACCATGGTTTGACTAATTTGGTTAACTGCAAAACACATGTCTGGTTGTGTGTTCACCAAATACATAAGTGAACCCACAAGTTGTCTATAAATAGTAGCCTCCACTAATTCACCTAAAGTAGCATCCTCTTTCCTCCAAATACATGTTAGAGGAGTCTCCATGGGTTTGATGTTCTCCATGTATAACTTCTTTAGTATCTCGTTGGCATACTTTCCCTGAGAGACAAACAGTTCCTCATCTCCTTGCAATAATTCCATACCAAGAAACTAATGCATGAGCCCCATGTCCTTCATCTCGAATTCTCTTGCAATATCCTCTTTGCAAGATTTTATCAGCTTCTCATCACTTGTTAGATTCAAATCATTGACATATAATACTATAATCAACAATTTACCTTCAACCACAATATGGTAAAGGTTCGCATATGCTTCACTTTTGGTTAAGCCCAACCCAGTGAAATAGCTTTCAATCCTGGTGTACCAAGCACAGGATGCTTGTTTCAGTCCATACATCACTCGCTTGAGTATGCACACATGCAACTCTCTGTTGAAGGTCTCAAATAATTTCGGCTTCTCAATATACACCTCTTCCTCAATCATATCGTTGAGGAATGTTATCTTCACATCCATATGATGTATCTTCCATCCCATTTTCACCGATAGTGCTAGAATAGATATCATTGACGAGTACCTTGCTACTGGAGCAAAGGTATCCTCGTAATCAATTCTCTCCACCTGAGAGAACCTTGTGGCCACGAATCTGGAATTTTGTTTCACCACACTCCCATCTATTGCCTACTTTACCTTGTAAATCCATTTGGAACTCACCGCTGACTTGTCTATTGTTCTTTGGACCACTTCCTAAACACTATTTTTGATAATGGAGTCATACTCCTCAACCATGGCATCAACCCATACTAGCTTTTGTACTACCTACTCGAATGAGGATGGCTCAACCTCCACACTTTCGCTCATTAAAGCCATGTAGTCAGTGTACTGATTTGGTGACCTCATGTTGTTGCGAAAAGTATCCAATACGGAATGCCCCTATCCCACTCTAAGAGGTGATAGTGCCTTAGCAACAAACAAGGAAAGCTATCTGAGTATTCTTCTTTATGAGATGCAAATAGAGAAAGAAGGATCTAACTAACCGGTGTCTTCGGCTAGTTTGTCGATCCAATCGCTCTCTCTCTCTTTCGTTCCCTTCCCGCTGCTTGCTCTTTCACTGGTCCAGCTTTACATGGTTCCTGCAAGATCACAAGAGCAGAAGACTACACGAAAGATAAAGATTCACATTCATAACTAGTTTAGGATCATATATAAACTAAATATACAAGTACAACAAAACACCATTGAAATACAACCATATAGGAGAAACTCAAGTAGCTTTATTGATATGATAAACAAGGCTCAAGAGGAGATACAACCAAGTGAGTCTCGATCGAGCATCTACCTCCCAGCAAAAGAATCCCTTCCTCTCCTCCAACAAAGCATAAATCACCCAATGTACTAATCTCAATCTCAAACCAACAGCAATTCTCTGCAAATACAAAATTCCAGCCTCCTGAACCTCTGGGTGAGAGATCCATATATAGATGTAAGCAGAGAGGATGAGTCATCTTATGTTTTGACTTGTGGCTTCTCTCTGTCAGTTCTTGCTTCCACTTGGAGGTTGAGAACCTCTTACTCATCACTAGTCGAATTCATTGAGGCAAGTGTCATTGAGGAAGATTCTGGAAGCTTCCAGGGGCTTTCCACCTCATTGAATGAACTTGCCATTTGTCATTTCCCGCTCAGCGCACCCTGGTAGTGCTTCTACTTGTGTTGTAGTGCAACTGGCCAGTGTAACCTCTGCATTTCAGCGCAGACAGCTAGTGGAGCCTCTGAATTGATCCTGAATTGAATATTTTTGAGTTGTTTTTGGTGGAGAACTTCTGGGAGAAGCTGTCATTGGTTGACCTTGTTCCTTTAGGGGTAGGAACAACTCATTTAGGGACTTTGGATCCCTTGGATTATTGACATTTCATGCTTAATGTTGTAAGGCACAAAAATGTCTATAACATTTGCCCCCTAAAGTATGAGGCCGTTTATCGGGTGAAATGCTTTATTAGGAGGATCCGAAGTTCTTCCAATGCTGGGAGGAGACCTGTAATAAGATACAATACAATACATTATTTTTCATACTGCTTTCATGATCTAGCTGAGGCGGGCATTCCCATGCTCAGCTTTATAAATTCATTTTTCTGTACATAGAACAGACAATCGTCTGATGGTAGACTGATGATTTTGATGAAATCATCATCCTTTTTGGTAGGATGATTATCTGCTGCAATGATGTACATGTCAATGTCTTTATCTTTCCTGAATATATATCGCAGCCCGGATGGATGAAACTAGATCTGGGGTCTTCAATCTCGTTCGATCTTCACTCTAAGTACAAGTCGATCCATGTGAGAAACGTTCTGAAGTCGAACATGGAAAGACATCACTTGATTACCAGTCAATGATGTAAACTGTTAACAAGCGCGAGAGGAATCACCGATAATGATAATGACCCTCAAGGTACTGCAGTACAATTCACGTGGTGTGAATAAAGGACTTGGCGTCGAACACCACGCAAAATCTTTCGGTCGAAGGTCATTGATGTATACCTGTCGCCGGAAGTGAGAAACTTGCCATTGAGGCATGCAAGCTTCAAAGTACTGAAGGGTGTGTTCCTAGATCAACTTCTTGGATAATTAGCTGATGTCGACAAGAAGCGATCTGTCAAAGGAGGGCCTTAATGTATCCCACATCAGTGACACGGAACGGAGCAAATGATTTTGATGTAGGTGAAAACGATCTGATGATATATGGTTCAGGGTGGCGGTCATGAAAGGATGAAGGATAATGTATGGTAGTGGATGGGACACGGTTGACTTCTCTGGATGACTTCTCTTGAACATATCGGCGACACTTGTGTGATGGATTGGTAGCATTTACCCCAAAGATGGATGGTATGGCGAGACCATGGTGATGTGACCGGTGAATGAAACAACCCAACCCGACTCAGGCACGGAGTGGAAGTGTCATGTTCAAGAGCGACTTGCTACCAATAAAAGTTCTTTGAGTTTCTTCCCAATTTTTCCCCAGTCATTTCTGACCAGTACCTCTTTATTTTTGTCAAGCTTGAGGAGGATAACATATGCTTGTTCTATAATTTGCCCTTCGGGCAAACCCATCGCTATGTTTTAACGAGCCTAGCGATAGTGAAACTCGTTCTCGTCTAAAGACAAGTTTGTCGCTATTAATGCTTTTTAACGAGTCTAACGACAAAGATAACTCGGTCCTTTTCAATTTTAGAGAGTCTGAAAAGGTACGTAAAGATAACTCCAAAGTTCCTTTTTCGTCATCTAATCCCTTAAGTCCGAAAAAGTATAAAACAATACAGAAGGGATGAGTTTTCGATAGTTTTAACGAGCCGAACAAAACAAGCGCTCGATCTTTTTGTGCAATAATCCCTCAGGTCCAAAAAGATTAAAATATAGAGGAGGGATAGCACTTCCGGTCGGTTTAACGAGCTGGAAGGCCAAAACTCGGCAATCTTTTCATATTTTACGAGTCAAATGAAAAGAGCTTAAAGAAGACTCGTCTTTTGAGGAACGAGTGATAAACGGGTTAGCAGCTGATTCCAGGTAAGGCTTGGAATTTTCCAATCACGGCAGTGTCACAAGGATGGCTAGTGAAATCACTCTCGCAGCTGTTCCTCAAAATGGGTAAACAATCAAATGGAGGTGAATGATCGGCCAATGGAAAAGTGGAGGTGATGGTGCAAACATGACCAAGGCTTTAATGGCTGATAAATCTACATTCGCAGTGGTTATTTACTGGGTAGTTCATTTTTTAACGAGCTTAAACGCGGATTGAAACACTTGCTCGATCTTATGTTTATTTTTTAACGAGCATGAACTATGTGCTAAAACTGCTCGATAAGTTTGCATGCCCCCAGCATAATAAAGCAAATCGAGGTGCATGCCCCCCAAGCTTCATTGCATTCAACTCGGTGGTTGGAATGAAGGTTTACCTTTGAGATTTGGAAAGGGGATTTGTTTCATTTTTTAATGAGGTTGACACAAGATAAGAACCATCCTCGACTCCTTGTTTCATTTTTTAACGAGGTTGACACGATATAAGAACTGTCCTTGGAATCCACCGTATTTACAGTATTTGATAGAAAATCGAAAACTGAAGGATGATAAAGGTCATCTTGATTATCTTCTCCACAATCCGGGAGAAGGGAACGATGGTGGGAATCATTCCATGGTGCCCCGTCAATTACCATTGATTGGACAATTCCTTCGTCGGTTTCATGCACTCGCGACCAAGGATCTGAAGGGGTACCATATTCTCTAGACCTATCTATCCAAACGCTTGATGAGCGTTGATTTGGGGTTGCCCCCCAGGCCACGAAAATTGATTGCTACAATATTTCTAAAATGGCGATGATCCATGTTGACAAAATGTTCAGGAATCTTTGGAATCCATTAGATATAGAAGATTTCATATTGTAGGTTTCCACTGTGGCCACTTCCGCCAGATTACTCGGAGGCGGTACGGAAAAAGTACCCATTAAGGCAGGGTCTTTTAGGAGACCTAATCCAATATTTTGAAGCGAATGATTGCTTCCATTGTTCATTGGAATGCTTCCCGTAACTTGTGAACTGTCGGGGAGGAAAGTTTGTTGGTCGACGACTGTAATTCCTCCTTGAAAGGGAAATGCAATCTTCCTGAAGTATGTCGACACAACTGCGGCCATGGCATATATCCAGGGCCTTCCCAGTAGGATGTTGTAATCAAGATTCCCATCGATGACTTCAACATCTATTTCTACTATTTTTCCTCCTAGTTCAATCTTCAAGTTATTTAGGATACCATATGGGGTATATGTCCTTCCGTCGAATGCTTTTAATGTCGTCGAAGATCGCGACAAGGTTGGAGATTCTAAAGTTTTCCAGCAACTCATCGACATAATACATGTAGATGCCCCCTCATCAATAATTGTCCGGTGAACAGTTTTTTTGAGGGCTTTCACTTGAATAAGGAAAGCTAGTTGAGCTGGTAACTGAGGATCGTATCCCTTGTGGTCAAAGGATACAAGATTGGAATCCCTAGGGTCAACCCCACCAATGGCTGATAACAAAGCCTGCCTTTGGGATGGACAATTTTGTAGTACTTCAAGAGTCGACATAGCGGATGGCGATTGGGCCAAATCTTCCACTATGTTATAATGTTGCGCTGCTCTGGCGCGAGGATTAAATGTCGACTTGTGTACTACTCCCTTTGGCGGTTTTATTGTTAATTCAGGAATGATGGGCGGTACAACTTCTGTCGAAGTTGTTGTCGAACTACTTGGTTGATTTTACGTTTGTCGTTTGACAGCTGCGGATTCCCGTAATCTTTGTTCCTTGTCGAAATCAAAGCATCATTTTGTTGCTTGGAAATCGACAACATTAGCACTTGCGATGGGGAAGCATTTCCACTATCAACCAGATTTGTACCTGGATTTGGAAACGGATCAGTTAACACAGCTGAGGTTTGCGAACTCTTAAAGAATCTTTTAAGCTCAACTTTGTATGGACATTGCGAGGTCCAATGATCCTCATCACATATCTGACACCCTGAGGGGGGTGGTTTCCTATTTCCAGGAGGTTTTGAAGAAGTTTTTTCAGGAGACGACTCACCCTGTTTCTTCTTCTTCCCTTTGTTTTGCTTCTTCTTGCTTCCTGGTTGTTTGGTTTCTTTGCCTTTATCTGCTGATACGGCATTTACTTCCGAAGCAAGAATTTCGTCTTTTGCATTTTGATCTGAAATCTTACGGGCTTTCTTTGACGAAGCCTTTGTCGATTTCGCGTTTGTCGTGCCAATCACGCCATCGCCGGCATGAGAGTCATTATTTGATTTAGGAGGAGGAGGAATTGAGAATTCCGGTCTAGGGGCGTCAGGTATTTTGTCGTAGAGCGTGCCAGACTGAGTATAAACCAAGTCTATATATTGCGCACGAGCGATAACTTGCTCTTCTGTTACGACTCCCCCTTTCGCCACATCTTCCGTTATGGCAGGAAGTAACGACTTGATAAACCATTCAGCTAATAGCTGATCGGGAACGTACGTTTTCACCATCCTACGATGACGTCGCCACTCATGTATATGATCGGATATGTGAGTGGCCGTCGTTTGTTTGAAGTTGGTTAAGATTTCGGTTCCCGTTTCATACCTTATCGGTAATTGAAAATGGGTTAAGAAAGTCGTGGCTAAGGTGCTGAAATTGTCGAACGAAGCTCTAGGTAATTCAATATACCATTTCGCCGCTGGACCCGTTAACATCCTCTGAAAAAGGCGAAGCCTTATCGAATCATCGTTTAGGGTGTTTGATGAACACCACAGATGAAATGTCATCACGTGAGTCGATGGGTCTTCACCTGGATTTCCATTAAATTTAGGAATGTCCGATGGAAGCTTGTGAGGAATTGCTGGCCACCAAGGGGCGTAAGCAATTGGATCGTTTGTTAACCGGTGTAAATCGGGTAACTCTAAAGTTGCCACGAATGGTAACTGTTGATTCAGGTTAGGTGAAGCATACCCAAGGTACGATGCAATTGCCTGAGCAGTTGGCCTTTGCATACCAGCATAATGTAATTGATGCTGGTATGACTGATACGGTTGGTGGACTTGACCACTGTAAAGTGGTTGATTTTGACCGTTTTGAATGTACAGTTGTCCATTCTTCGCAAAGATCTGCTGCTCAGAACCTTGGTACACTTGTTGGAATTGTGGTTGTTGGTATTGCACCAACCACGATTGTGAAGCCATGTTCTGTTGTGCTATACTAACTGTCGGACCAAGATGTGGGGTAATTGTACCCGTTTAGACCTGTGTCGCCCCACCAGTTGGCGATTGTGGCTGAGTCACAGGGTCAAGGGGTTGTTGCATTACAACCTGAGAAATCTGAGGTTGACATACAACAGGCATCGTTTGAACTTGTGACACTGTTACAATAGCTGGTGTTGTCGGGATGTTCGACATAGGTACACATTGTTGCATAGAATACACAACTCTTGGTTGTTGGGGTAGTATAGGTACCCAACCACTTGTCGTAATTCCAGTATAACCTGAATACTATTGAGAACTCTCGTATGGATATCCTCCCGGAGGGGGTAATGAAAGGGCATACTGCCCCCCATACGGTGGTAATCCGGAACTCAAGGGGATTGTTTGCCCTTGGGGACTGGATGGCCCAAATTGACCTCCAAATGGATCAATTTGTCGAGTCTCAACATAAGAGTTGCCAGATATTATTCCAGAGGAACAAACTGGAACGGACCACACTGTCGAAATAGTCCCTAGATGGACTCCTTCTAGCGGTTGTGAGCTAGTCGGGACAGATGGTACGCCGGCAAACATTGTCGAAGTGACGATAGGGAGTTCTACTGTCGCTGTGTCATAGGACACAGTCCTAGATGTTGACGGTTGTTCAGACATTTTGAGTCTATCCAATAGATTGCCTAGTGATTCTACAGGAACTTCCACTGGTGGTAGACTAACTTCTGATGTCGAAGGAAATAGAGTGACCCCGACTCCAAAATGTGTTGGAGTACTTGCTTGCGAATCTTCTACAATTTCCTCTATCGCAATCAAACCAGGTGGAAGGGGAAGACCGTCAGGTCCGTAAAATATTTCTGGTGCCGAAGAAGGGTTTGAATCGACAGCGGCAGTTGTTTGAGGAGCAAGACTCTCTAAACCGGTTGCAGATGGAACTGGTTCAGTAACGCAAGTATTTGCTCTCAGACTAGGATCAATATTACCGTCCCTCTGTGGTTGTTGAACTTCTTATATAGAGGCAGGGTTTCCAGAAATGTTTGGAGTAACCGGTATCTCGGATGTCGTTGGAACACTTGTTCTAACTTTGATAGGAGATTTCGAACCGGTTAAACGAGTTCGCTTTGTCTATACTATTTTCGATTTCGGAGACAAAGACAGTTGACTCGTAAGCCTCTGCGAACGACGGGGTTTCAATTGACTTTCTTCCACGATTGTGGATTACTCGATCAACCAAAATACAAAAGGGGAAAGTATGTTTCCGAATTAAATGAATTTTTAGACACTTTAGACACAACTTGCTTTTTCAATTTTAAAGAGTCGAGAAAAAGCTAAAGATGACTCTAGTCTCCTTCGATGTTTTAACGAGCCCGAAGTGACAAATGCTCGGATGGACTTTATCTGTTATAGAGTCTGAAAAAGGCCAAAAGGAACTGCTCTGGAGTTCTAGGCAGAGGGTGTGCCAAACTTTTCGCAAAACCGCAAAATACTTTTTAGGGTACGGGCGGTCGATCTTCCTGAATGTTGTGTTCAGTGCATTGTGATCAGTAGGGCGGCCGACACGGCTTTCTATGGATAAAGGTTATATTCCTATAGGGGTCTCCCAATATATACCCGACGGTACGTGGGAGCACAATCCGTACTGGTACTAATCGTCCCTCAAGAGGAATCACCCAACCATCAGTGAGGTGACCAGTGACCAGGTTTTACGATGCCGGAACACGTCTCTAGCCTAGACCTCTATGTCGTGCGTTATGTTGCAAAGTGTTGTTAAGTTCATTCAATTTATTTTAGGTTGATCTTTTTAGAAGTTTTCCTTTCTGGATCACCACGAGATGTATGATACAATTCCTAAATGCAGTCTAAAGATGATAAGCAAGCTTTATATCTTTTCAACAATGAAAATCCTAGCTACAAGGGGAAAAGAAAGACACCATCTTTTCTCAAAGAGCATAGAGCACACAGTAATGCACTTTTTCCTAAATCAACCTACAAACTGTTAAATGCAAATGCACATATGCATGTATTTTTTTTCGCTTTCTTAATATTGATGCCTAAAAAGAAAGCTGTTATATAAATTTGAATTCGATTTCAAGTGAAAACACAAACAAGTTCCTTTTTCAAAATCAAAAAGACGATTACGACACTTTATGATTTACTTGTTTCGACACTTTGAAATGCATAAATTCAAACCAAAAGACAAAATTAAAAGCTAAATCAACTGTGAACAGCAAACAAACTCACTCCTAAGATCAAAACGACACTTACGACAGGTCTAGATCTAGGGGCGACAGTATGACTAGTTTACTTTTGTAATGGGAAACTGCAAATGATGTAACAAATACACAAAGAACAAATATAGTTTCTTTATATAACCGAGGCGGAATTGAGGCAAAGAAAAGGGGTTTCAGATAGGTACACTGACTGATAACAGGCTGCAAAAACAGAGATGAAAACTGAGCAAAAGGAAGCAGGGAACCACAGCTGCACAAGGCAAAGACTGATCAGCGCACCCTCAACACAGAGGTTTTGAAATTCAGCACAGGTAGCCTTCATGGGACCTGCGTTGAAATGCAGAACCTCTTCACAGAGTCTGCGCTGAAGCAGAAACGAGAGTTGTTTCTGGGTTCTGGGTTACGGTTTGCAAGTTTTTCTACAGTTTTTGGCCGGATAAAAGCTATCAATTAGGTACAATTAGGAGGATGATTTATAGGAGGACTAAGATCTATCACAAAGGGCTGTTAGAGCACTTGTGAATCAGCTTCTCAGATCATAAACAAGCCCAGTGAGAGGGCTAGAGTAGCTGATCTCTACTTTGCATTTGTAAATATCAAATGCAGTTCAATTCGGCACTCTTGAGTTTATGGAATGAATAGCAATAGAAACACAAGTAAAACAACAAGATACTCTTCGCCAGCGGAGTCACCAATTTGTTGTTGGGAAAAGTATCCAATACGGAATGCCCCTATCCCACTCTAAGAGGTGATAGTGCCTTAGCAACAAACAAGGAAAGCTATATGAGTATTCTTCTTTATGAGATGCAAATAGAGAAAGAAGGATCTAACTAACCGGTGTCTTCGGCTAGTTTGTCGATCCAATCGCTCTCTCTCTCTTTCGTTCCCTTCCCGCTGCTTGCTCTTTCACTGGTCCAGCTTTACACGGTTCCTGCAAGATCACAAGAGCAGAAGACTACACGAAACATAAAGATTCACATTCATAACTAGTTTAGGATCAGATATAAACTAAATATACAAGTACAACAAAACACCATTGAAATACAAGCATATAGGAGAAACTCAAGTAGCTTTATTGATATGATAAACAAGGTTCAAGAGGAGATACAACCAAGTGATTCCCGATCCAGCATCTACCTCCCAGCAAAAGAATCCCTTCCTCTCCTCCAACAAAGCATAAATCACCCAATGTACTAATCTCAATCTCAAACCAACAGCAATTCTCTGCAAATACAAAATTCCAGCCTCCTGAACCTCTAGGTGAGAGATCCATATATAGATGTAAGCAGAGAGGATGAGTCAGCTTATGTTTTGACTTGTGGCTTCTCTCTGTCAGTTCTTGCTTCCACTTGGAGGTTGAGAACCTCTTACTCATCACTAGTCGAATTCATTGAGGCAAGTGTCATTGAGGAAGATTCTGGAAGCTTCCAGGGGCTTTCCACCTCGTTGAATGAACTTTCCATTTGTCATTTCCCGCTCAGCGCACCCTGGTAGTGCTTCTACCTGCGTTACAGTGCAACTGGCCAGTGTAACCTCTGCATTTCAGCGCAGACAGCTAGTGGAGCCTCTGAATTGATCCTGAATTGATTGTTTTTGAGTTGTTTTTGGTGGAGAACTTCTGGGAGAAGCTGTCATTGGTTGACCTTGTTCCTTTAGGGGTAGGAACAACTCATTTAGGGACTTTGGATCCCTTGGATTATTGACATTTCATGCTTAATGCTGTAAGGCACAAAAATGTCTATAACACCTCCTCTGCCTGCATTATGATGTGGGTGCTCCCACATTCTCTCTAGCATAATGCATCAATTTGTCAGCCTCTCTGGTGCAATTCCTTCCATCTCTGGAAGTCTCTGCATGAGTGGGTGCTTCCACTCTTTGCTCCTCTGCATGTGGTTTCTCCACATCATCCTGAGGT
Source organism: Pinus tabuliformis (assembly GCA_031772625.1). Taxonomy (NCBI): domain Eukaryota; kingdom Viridiplantae; phylum Streptophyta; class Pinopsida; order Pinales; family Pinaceae; genus Pinus; species Pinus tabuliformis. Next base: position 216,385,430 of record CM062813.1, read on the forward strand.
TCCTCCTTTGGAGCTAAAAGCTCCTTATTTGTGTGTAACTGAAGCTCCCTCTCAAGGGAACATCTCATGGCCTTCTCTTCATAAAACTTCAGATATCTACGAACCACTTCCATCCTGTTGGATGGAAGGTACAACTGATAGTTATGAGGTGTATCAATGTACCCCACAAATATGCCAAACTCGGTTGTTGATTCTATCTTTTTCCATGCATCCTTGGTAACATGATAGTAAATTGATGAGCCAAAGATCCTAAAGTGTGCCACATCTAGTTTCTTACCTAAAAAAACTTCTTCTGATGTACTCATCCCGGGAATTCAATTAGGGCTTATGTTCTACAAATAAACAGTTGTGTTGCATGCTTCATCCCACAAGTGCAATTGTAGGCCCTGATCATGTAACATCACCTGTGTTGCTCCCACAATACTTATGTTCTTCCTTTCAACCACCCCATTCTACTGTGGGTTATGAAGTGTTATTAACTCTTTTCGAATGCCTTCTGATGAACAAAAGTTCTTGAATTCATTCAACACATATTCTCCACTGTTATCACTTCTGAGATATTTAACTTTCCTGCCAGTATATTTCTCAACAAGTGCTTTAAATTCACAAAATTTAGTGAACGTTTAATCTTTCTTCTACATGAATAAAATCCAACACTTATGAGAAAAATCATCAACAATTATTACATAATATCATTTCTTGGTCACGGACGCTATCAAGAATGGTCCACACACATATGAGTGAACTCTATTAGGAATCGCTTGTGCTCGACTGTCTTTATCATGAAAGGAAGCTTTGGTGTATTTCCCCATTATACACCATTTCCATGTGTCTCTCTACTCTAGTGTACCCTTGGGAAGTCCTGTAGAAACTTTTTGCATGATCTTCAAAGCTTTGTGATGCAAGTGACCCAATCTTCTATGCCAAAACTCACTGATGTCTTAGCTCTGCACCTTCTCTTCTTTAGTGCTCAAAGTAGTGCAGTATTCTACATCTAATTTGTAGAGGTTCTCCACCCAAACCTAGATCCGTTTCACCCATCCTGAGGCTATGTGACGAAGGAAAGCCTTTCCCTTGCTAAAATCACATCGTAGCCACAGTCCTCCAACATGGAAATTGAAACCAAATTCTTCTTCAAACCCGGAACATACATGACATCTTTTAATGTGAGAGGAGAACAAGACTCGCTCTGAAAGGTAACAGCACTGATGTCGATCGCACTATACCTCCCATCATGTCCCATCTCGATGTGCATATGGAAGTTCTTCTCCTCCAAGTTGTTAGGTTCCTATACCAATAGGAGTCATAATTTTGAATGGCTAAGGTTAAGCCTTGTAATATGTACATACCTTTGCTTTCTGCAAATGTTTTCCATATTGAAAAATAAAAAATGAAAAGAGGGTATGTCCTAAAAGAAAAATTAAAGGACAAAAAGAATAAAGAAAAAGGTCCAAAAAAATGAAAAATATGAACCCCAAAAAACAAAAAGAGACCATGAAAGTGTGCAAGTCTAAATGCCACTACTATTTACTTTATGCAAAATAATGATTGTGTGCAGCTTGTGATTCATGCCACAATCCAAGGTAATCAAACTATTTAATCTTGATTATGTCATGCTTTAAATTTCATGTTGATAGTTAGAGAATAAAATCTGACCAAACTGTTTAATCTTGGCAGATCATTAGATTAGGTAGAGTAAAATAAAAGGAGCTCATCAGTTTAATCTAAGCCCTTGGATGATATAGTGATAGAATTAGATAGTTTTCTTTGTGAAAAGAAAAGAAAATGTTTTGATAAGGGTTTGCTAGTCTAAATGCACCCTAATAAAGTGAAGAAAAAATGGTAGGACAAGTAGATGGGTAAGTAGAAGAAAGGTTGCAGAAATATGGTGGTAGGGCAAAAAGCATACTTATCATCTCATCATAGGTTTCAAATGTAAATGGTCAATCAAGCATGAAGATGGATTTCACGGTCAATTGATTAACTTCCCCCATTCATTTTACCTATTTACTTAACTTATTTCCCATAATAAAGTTCGAAGTACTGAAAAACTCTAAGTCAAAGGGGCTCAGAGCATTTCTCTAACTTTTGGAGGGACCGGACCCTCGTCTCAATGACTTATGGATACCAAGTATCAAATTCCCCTCATAAAACTTCATCCCCCCTTCATTTCATTCATTTCCCTTAAAAAACTCCTTTTCCTAAGGTTAAAACGTTATTTGCATTGGGAAAGTAATCACCCACATGTAAATTCCCCTTTCATATAAAAAACCCACAAAAACACTTTAGCCTAAGTTATAATTCATATATGTGAAAAACAAACAAATCACACAAAATGCACTATGCTTAGCGCTATTCATTTCCGATGTTTTTTCATATTAACCTCTAACTATTATATGTTAATTCCCATTAATAACCCTTTTCCCGTATATATTAATTTCCTATAACAGCTATTTGGAGACTCAAAAATCATATACAACTAGATAAACAAAAAAGCACAATGCAATGCATACTCTCTAAAGCATATTTTGGATGAAACTCACAGACTCATAACATATTTTGATGTCTTCTCATGCCGTCACATTTATAGGGAACGCAACACAGCCGTTGACATCTTATCCAGGGAGGCTGCACACAGGGACGACACTTCTTGGTTGATCGTGGAGGAAAGAGACAGCAACACCTATCAGTACTACCATAGGCCGTTTATAGAACCTGGCATATGAGCAATCTCCAACAGTTTTTTGTTTTTTGCACTTTTGGATCCATAATCTGAATGACCATGTGTAGATATTCACTGTTTATTTTTCCTTATATTACAACACAGTAAGGCTCTTTGTGAAGAGCTTCATAATATTTTCATAGACTCTTAACTGAATGCCTCACACATGAGGTGGAACACAGGTTGAAATGGTTTTGGTTGTTGACAGGCTCAGGCCTGAATATTGTATATGCAATGCATCTGCAAAATGTAGTTTCTTATCAATAAAGAAATTGCAACTTTTTCCACGGGAAAAAAAATATTAATTTCCTATATAAACTTATCCTTATACCCTAGTTGAAATATAAACTATAAGATACATCAAACCCGACAAAAACCCAGTAACTAATCGATTTGCAATTAAGTTAGTCAAAACCCTGATTAAGCCCTCCGCTAACAACGCTGATGGCCTAATCCCACCTTAATCCACCATTAATCCCGATACTTCCATATTTAAAGTGCCCATCGGGCCCCCCATTAACCTTCACGCACAATCATGCCCCAACCACTGTCTAATTTGAAGGCCCAGATCCAATGCCCTAGAAACCATTTCGAGCGAGATCATTCATCGGACGATACACACCCGAAAAAAGTTGTTTTCCACGAGATCGCCCTGGCGACGTGTCAGTCGCTGAGTGGAATCAGGTGGCCCCTCCCAAATACCACCCGACACCCATAAGCGGTGCGAAATTAACCGCTTACCGCCTCCCCACTATGCAACAAATCAGTCATTATTGACTCGTACCTGCCAAAAAAAAAATTCCATATAAAATCCAAACACCCCAAAAATATCTTTTTGGCAGAATTTTCGCCTGCAAGCTTCTGTACGCATGCACGACACCTACAAAACATCGAAGCCGTCAACCCACGTGAAAATTTCACTCCAGAGGATGCCACAGACCACCCAGTCAACCGTGCAGCCTCCATAAGCACCCTTCAACCAATTGCCTCAGTTTCAGGTATTTAAACTTGAATTCACCAAGTGCCCTGTCAATTTCAAGTTAGACCAGTCATTGAGTATTTTGTTAAACTTAAAACTTAATTGAAATTACTCCAATAGACTCCATACTGCACCTTGTTGAATACTCAAACCCCGAAACTGCCAAGCTACCTCTAAAAACCCCAATTCAACCTTGAGCAAGCCTAATTCAAATCCATAAGAACCAAATTATGGCTTCCCCTACTACATTGAACATCAAGCCTGTGTTCACACCTCATCTGAACCTAGACTACCTTCCCCTGGCTTATAGATATTTCCAGATAAAAGACACGGTCACCAATGGCCTAATGATTAAAATATATTTCCTTGTGAGAGACACCCACCTTAACCATGCTAATGAAATTGGGTTGTGGGAATCTAACTTACCCAAGTATGTTTTCCCACAAGTCCGTTGTTTTCATGAGATCATTCACCAATGCAGAATTCAATACATTCCCAGCACCATGGTTATTATCTCTCCTCATGAAGGAATCCTTTTCAAAATCAATGTCGAGTCCATCAACCAGATGCTGCAACGGCAACAGGGCCAAAACCTGACCCCACTAGTTGTTGGAGACTTGCTGGAAAATTACCCCACCTTGGGCCTTACGAGACTCACTAAAATTCTTCAAACTTTCATTTTGGAAGAAGCACATATGCTCACTGGTATCCCACCATACATCTTTGTTGTCTTTTCTAAAAGGGGTAAACATATCATCACCATGATTTCTTCTATCCTAGGTTGTACCACTGATGAACAGGTGGATGAAACAGTCCTTGCTTTCATGTCTATATTTATCCTTGGTAAGCCTCTGGCACTAATCTATGACTATGCCTAGTTCATTACAGACAATATGCATGAACAACTTATGAGATTACCCACATAGAGAGTCTTCAAGTACTCAATATTATACCACATGTTCCTCTACTTCCAAGCAGATAGATTCCCACTTACCTTGCAAAAGTTGGACACCAAGGGCCGACCAAGATTAGTCATCTTCTAGACCCCATTGATTCATCAATATTCCTCCCCTTATTCATACAGTGAATTCATAGATTCCTTTTTCCATCATGTGATGACCATGCTCAGTGGAACCCCTCCACCAAGAATCAGTTCTGAGATCAGGAGAGTCCTTCAACTAAACATCAATCATCAGGTGGGAGATTGGTACTTGTACCAAAACCACACTGAAATCAGGATTTATGGGTGCCATCTTGCCCCATACAAACTACCTAAATACCTCCCAATGAGGTTATTTGCCTTGGAGTACTACAGGAAGATAATAAATTCAAATGAGGTAAACTTTGCCTCAGCCAAAAAGAAAGCCCAACTCAAGATCAAAGACCAACTGGGTCCTTTTATTTGTAATAGCAAAGAAGATGGAAAGGAGGCAGACCTGATCCTTTAGAGATTAAAATTAAAACAAAGACTAATATGGATATATGATCCCTTGGATTTCATCTGCAAAAGAAGGCAGAAAAACAAGATGGCTCCCTGTATCCATCACTGTATCCCTGAGATAGAAAAGTATGCCAACCAATTGCAATGGTTGGAAAACACTTTAGAGGATAGGGACAATACTGAATTTTTTGTGGAAAACACATTGTTAGATCTAGAAAAGCAACTTGATGAAAATTCATTTCTACAAGTACCACCTCAGGAAGGGACAATGAGAACTCCCCCATCATGCGGACTCCTTTGAATGAGGAGAAAAATCCCAAAAGCGGCAGGGAGGAAGGATCAAGTTCAAGGACACAAGCCTTCAATGTTCAATATGAAAGAGGCCAAAGCAAAATGCCTAGACTCAATCCTGTGTCAAAGCAGGAAGACACCGATGGCTCAGTTGAAATAACTGATTATGAGCCAAAAGGGAGTAAAGGTATTGTTCCTTTAGAAGAAACATAGCCCCCATCATCCTCAGGAATCCAGATGATACAGAGACAGATGAGTGTAGAGGCCTCATCCTTTAGCAGACCAGTAGACCAAGATAAACGTATCAAAGACAGATTCAAAGAGATAAAAATGAGGAATGAAAGGTTGAAAGTTGAGACATATGCTCATCTTTTCAAACTTTATACTCCAGGTCAGAGTAGATTGATGTTAGCCTTTGACATCAAAGAGGGGAAGATGCAAGTGTCCTTCATTCAACCAACTGTGTAGCAACCAATGGCACCCATTGACTATAAGAAAGTTGATTTTGAGGTGTTGGCCAGGGATATTCACCCTGTGGACCAAATAGAGTTTCACAAGCAGGCTAGAGAAATGATCTACTCCACCCTAACAGTGAAGTCCATAGTTGTTCATCAACTGCAAAGTTCCCTGAACAACATCTCAGCTCAGTATCAGTTTGAACAGGCTTCATCACAAGCCAAGGATAACAGAATCAAGTCTTTGGATGATCATAGAGATGGGACATGATCCCAAAGATATCAAAGCAACAAAGGATTTAATAAAACAGAAGAAAAAGGACATTGCTTCACTAAAGAAGCAACTAAGATACCCTCCTTGCATCATCCACAAACACAGGAGGTGTTACAGTCTCAAACTCACATGAGGACTTAATGGATTTAGTCCTCAAACTGAATGATCAGTTGAGGAGCACAGAGAAGGAATTGGATGCCTTAATCCAATTACACAAGGTGAAGTAGGGACCACACCAGCAACTGTAATCCCTACAATGACTACTGTAGTACCATCTACATTTGCTCCAAAAACTCCTATAATCACTGCCTTTCCCATCACCACTACAACATCTACATCAGCAGTTTCTACAACAATCTCAGGTATAGCAACAGATGAAGCAGCCAAGCTTGTTCATGCCATGGAAGAAATTTCTATTCAGACAAACGGAATAAACAAGCTAAAGGAACATATGGCAAGCTTAGAAACAGACTATAAGCTTGCCAAGATTATGCAGAAAGAGGAGGAACGGAAGGCTGCAAGGATAAAGGAAAAGCTCAAGTTAATGGAAAGAGACTTGACACTAAAGGAGCCACTTGGAGAAGCTAAGGAAAAACTGTGGGCCAATATCATTCTCTGGCAATGACATTTGGCCATCCATACAGGTCATATTCAAGCAGATTGATCTCATAAGATTAATAACATAGGCTATTGAGAAAGTGAAGATAGAATTAGGCAACAAGCCTAGAGATGTTGCAAGGCTCATCCAGTTCTTAAATTCAAAGAACAAGCACCAACTACAGGAACTGGAAATTGAAGATAGGACTGCTACTATTCTGGAGGTAAAGAAAGCCCTCACCAAGAGGGACCTTATGCATAAATTAGAGGAAAAGAGAAAGGAAATGCAAGTAGTCGTTGACAGGTTCATGGCTAAGTTTGATAAGCTAAAGGAAAAGGGATTACCTTATCCTTTATTCATTCATGATAAACTTATGGAACAAGGAGATTATAACAACAAACTCAGGGATGTAGCAAGACAGTAAGTGGCTACTTCACAGGTTTCAGGAGTACCAACAGGAAAGGTACTGTACAGTGCTTTTGAAAATCTATTTTACCTCCAACATGAGGTAAAACATCTGTTTGTAAATAAGCCTTCATTTTCCAAATACATTGAGGCAGATGAAACTTATTGGAGAATGTTGAGTATCCGGTTACGAACATATCAAGAATGGTAAAAATTGACTGACTTACTATAGCAGAACACAGTTAAAGACCAAACACACAGTCAACGAGGTAAAAGGACATCAGAGTCAAAGGTTATAGGGTCAAAGAGTATCTGTGTCAAAGAGTATCAGTATAGAAGACAGCAGCCTTTGGCTAGCACAGAGCATAGCAACCATAAACTTCCAGCTAAACCACAATAAAAGGGATAGCAAGAAAACAGTTCAATAGTTGTCTCTATCTTCCTACGAGAAGATATTATGAATTTCCTAGATTAATTCCCAAGTTAGTTTGGGATATTTTTTAAAAACATTTTGTATAAATACTTCATAAACCGAAGTATGTGAGGTGGATTCTTATACTTTCAATAGAATAGTAATTCTCTTGTGTTGTTTTATCTCTCTTAAATTTGTTTCATAATCGTAAATGTTTCAGAAGTCCGAATGTTTTAATTTGAATATTATTTCAAAATTTGCTTAATTGCACTCTGTCTTACTGTTATACATTCTTAATGTTTTCTCTTAAACTATCTTATCTAGGGAATTCTTAACTGCTCCTTAGCTTCCATAGTTTCTCCTCTAGTCTATAGTAAAGGATTCTTAATTGTCCTTTACTCACGATTCACTATTGTTCCCCCATCTTAGCCTCGGTCTGAGGATTCTTGATTGCCTTCTCACCTTTGTTAAGACTCATTTCACCATTTAGTCCAAGGATTTGTACTTCACTATGCTCTCTTGCCCCTTGAACATTCCCTTTAGTGAGTTAACTCCAGCTTTGCTGCCCCTTCTTTGACTCCATTTCCCAATGGCCTAAAGGCATCAACCTATCTTCCTGTTTTAAGGATTCCACCACCAAATCTTCATACAAATCAAAAATCCTCCCTAAACTCTAGAACTAGCCTAATATCTAAGCAAACATATCTAAATTATATAGAGAGAGCCCTCTATGATCCATAGGTTGGCTAGAACCTATGCTTAAAAGTTGGTTTGTGGTTACCTTGAAGCCTTCCCTTCTTCCAAAACTTCTGAGGAAAAGTTTTGAGTGATAACACAAGTCACTGAAAAACTCTTTGTTGCTGGTCATATGGAATGAGGCTCCACTATCCAGGTACCACATACTAACCATCACCGATGTCACCATGAAAGCAATGAGGGTGGAATCTAGTTCGAATTGTGAAGCTAGAGCTTCACCTACCAAGTCTCCTAAGGGATTCTTATTAGCCTTCTTGTGCGGACACTTTGTGGCATAGTGTCCCAACTTGTGACAATGAAAACGTTTAATCTTCGACATGTCCTTCTTCTTGTAGCCCTAAATGGAATCTAATTTGGAATGGGATGACTTCTCCTCCCTTTATTCGCATTCCTAGCTAAGGCGAAGTTCTCCTCATCATCATGCTTGGATGAGGATCCATCTCTGGTGTTTTTTTTATATCTTCTTGTACTAAGTCGGACCATAATCGCTCCCACTATGGTAGCTTCTCCCTCCCATTAACTCAGTCCTGGTAGTTGTGTCAGCTCTTGTGAAGTCCTAGAAGTGCTATGCTCACTAGATCATCTTTAGAAACTATAACACTGACACTTCCAAGCTCACCCTGACATTGTGTGAACTTGGTCAAGCACTTCAGTATTGTGTCGCCCTTCTCCATCTTGATATTTATGAGCTTGTCCTTCAGTGCCAGCTTCCTTTTGTCACTGATGTTTTGAAATAGGTTTGTCAAGGCCTTCCACATTAGAAGTGGATTTTTTTTACCGTGGAGGTTCGAGACAATATGATCTTGAACTCCTTCTAGGATAATCCTTCTCGCCTTTTCCACACACTTTCTCCACTCTACCAGATCCTGAGCATTAGTTGGCTTAGGAATATCTTTTTCTGTGAATTCCTTAAGCACGTTGTCTTCCAATACTGCCTCCATCCTATCCTTCCAAGAAATATAGTTCAAACTAACCTCGAGGGCATATTCGAGTCTCAATCCGTAGAATGACATCTTGCTGGCTCTGATGTATGATACTACGAATTTGATTTCCCCCACAAAACACAAACTCATATTCTCCTCTTGTATAGTGATTTCAGCTCTGATACCATGTAGAAATTCCTTATATATTCAAATCGTAGATTGTAATATGCTAAAACAATTGACTTGAATCTACTCTACTCATCAACGAAAACAATAAACGATCAATGAAATCATGAAGCATAAAAGAGAAAGAATTAAATCACACATAACACAATAATTCTCTAGAGAAATCCACAGCTAAAAACCCTTGTTATCTGTATATTTCATTAATCATAAAATATGAGAATATTACAATGCTTTACTCAAGCCTAAGCAACCTATGCATTATCTCAATCTATCTCGCTGCTTCACAAACCAACTCAAACCAATAAGCCAATTTTGCAACCTGCCAAGCTTCTATTTCCTTATGCATTTTCCTTGGGAATTAGCCCATATTTAATTGGGAAATTCCACAATTACAAATTGTGCAATCCTCATAAGCCTTCCTTTGATTGCATGCACCACCTGTAAAATTTAGATGATTATACAACTGATAGTACATTGTCCTTGAACTCCAATCATAACTAGGTCTTTTTTTTATCTAACATGAATGAGTGAATTATGAGTGAATTTTTAGTTTACTGGTTGAGCAGTGTTGGTTACACCTCAGTATTGGATCTCCCATTAATTCCTCCATGAGTTGGAACTAGTTTAACTTAATTAAATAATTACAACTCAAAATAAACTCAACCTGGGCCCCTAAAATTTTGGAACCACTCTACATTACTCTAGATAGACTCCCAATTCAAATTAACTAAGCCAACTAATTCAAATTAACTTAGTTAACTATTACAAGTTGCTATGAGAATTAGAATTACAATTTAATTCAAGGAAAAAAATTAAATTATGATTTTCTTGTTGCATTTTTTCAACAACCTATTCCTTTCAACACAGAGGGCGACCAGTAATCAATGGGGAGTGAATAGAGTCTCACCCAAATGGGGACCTTGGTGAATTCTTCCTTTTCTGGTGTGAATTTTTCTTTCCAATCCCACATGTATAACCCCGCAAAATTGAAGAAATATGGGGTGCCTTTAAGGATGTGTTCACAATCCTCCAAGAGGTAAAAATTAACAGTGAGAAAACCTTTAGATCCTAAATGTAGTCTTATTTCTTGTTTTGGGTGCCATTTGGTATGAATACACCAGTTTAGGGCTTTTCCGAGGGCCATATGCCCATCAATTTACAAATGATGGTGTGTTATTGCATGACGTCTTTGTATGCTGCAACATTAGTGTTGAATACCAAAATTGTTCCTTTTTTACACCTTCCTTAAAATCCATTTTCTTCCTTTTTGACCATAATAATTCCAATTAAGTGTCAGCTTGCAAGGTTATTGGAAAAAACATGTATTTAATCATCTTTTATTAATAGTTTTTATTTTGTATTTATCATTTGATTTAATATTTGCACACGCTACCAAATTGCATTAATTTTGCAGCCAATAATCAATTTTGTAGCTTACTTGAAGAATCTACAGGTTTTGAAACATCAGTTGAGGAACGAAGCATATGAACAGGTAGCTGGAAACTAGCACAATGATATCCACCTATTCCTCTAATCTAGCAAAGTGATAAGGACATTGTATGAGCTGGTCAATGTGGAATTCAACCCAATGAAACAAACCAAAGACAAATCGGGAGAGTGAGAAGATCGTGGATTGAAGCTAATATTTTGCCTCATGATTTGCTTCTTTGATAGAAAATCATGAAGAATCGTTATCTCATTTAAGTAATGTTATTTTAAGATGATCGGTTGAGAAGGATAAGCTTATAGATCTCCAAACAATTTAACAAAGGAGGTTATAAAACCTGCCTCTCAGCATGATGACAATGTGATTGGTTATTTTTTTAAACTCTTTGCAATTGATTAATTAAGTGCTTGATTCCACTCTGTTGTGCGTATAAATGCGTGGTTAATCTCTTTGTTGCTCATTGCATGCCTACATTCACGGTTGGGCCCCTTGAGAGTTGTAAGGTTTCATTTTTATTTAAGTTTTTTGTTTCATAGGAATAAGTTATCACAGTGAATATAATTTTGATTTCTAGAAAAGTGTTAGTGATAGTCAACATAGAATTTGTTGTAGATTTTATAATAGAATTTTTTGTATAGATTTTCTTTCATAAATCTAATCTCGTTGTGTGAATGGTGAAGAAAATAATCAAAGGGGTTTATTATGTACACGTAAATTGATCATTTGATTTGGAATTTTCAATTAGTTCAAGTTTTGATTTCTGATAGTGTGAAGAATATTTTAATTTTGTTGGTGTCATATTTTTTCTGCAATTTAAGATTAGATTTCTTTTCTGCAAGTGTGGAGGATTTAGATTTTATTTTTCTATTTACTTATGCACTTCATTTTAGCTTTATTTTCTTCAATGTGATACTTTTCTTCCTGAAAAAGTGACAATTCTTTTACTTTAAGTGATTCTTAGATAAAACATGTGCATGAAAGCATCCTAATTCAATTTGAAAATTACTCACCTAATAAAGAATCCTAGCACAACTTGTGCACATACACTTCATTAGTTTACAAGTCTTGGTCGATAATTTATGAAGTAACTTAACCTCAATTAAATTAACAAACATTTTAGCGTCATTTTCGGGGAAGTGTATATAGGATTTATTTTTTAGGAGACTATTCATATAAAAAAAATGAAAAAATATATGTATGCATAGGGAAAGAGATTCTAGGGGTAGGTTTATAAGTAGAGGTAGGAGTTCCATTCCAACATCACCACTCACCCCACCATGACCTCGTAGTTCCACACCATCCACTGAAACTCATATTCCATCATTTACAGGTAGACATAGACTTCTTGAGGTACAAAGATCTAAAATCCAACCTAAATATTTTCCAACTTCTTCTACTGAAGCTGTAGTAGACGAACCTACATCCCCAACGGAAGGAGTAATATTTTTATCTTCAACTGGAGAACCAATTCTAGGACAAGAATTGGAATTCCCTACTGAAGAGGAAGAAGAAACTTATTTTATTCCATTGGTAGAAGAACCAGACGAGGATCTAGAAAATCCAATTGAAGAACCCTATATTAGCTCTGAGGAATCTACAATGGAAGGGGAAGGAGAAGTACATAATTTGAATGATGAACATAAAATTGGAGGTGGAGGAGGTGGTGGAGGAAATAGAGGAGGAGGTGGAGGAAGAGATGGTAGAGGATATCCAGGTTCTTTTGGGTTTCTCATCTTAGATGAAGACACCACTGTTAAAATGAAGAATATCTCACCCTCCATCCTCCCTAATTTCCATGGAGTAAGACATGAGGATCCTGAAACATTTTTTTTTGAGTTTGAAGTCTTGTGTAGATCTTATGACTAGTTGCTTGATTCTCAAAAATTAAAATTGTTTCCAACCACTCTTAAAGATGGAGCACTTAAATGGTTTATGGGTTTAGAACGCATACCATAGGAACATGGGAATAAATGAAAAATGTGTTCTTAGATAAATACAAAGATTATTGTGTGCCTCATAACCTTAAAGATGAAGTATTTAAAGTGATGCAAAAGGAGGATGAAAATCTTGAAGATTTCGTTGAAATATTGGTGTATAATGTTAAAAGTGCTAAGATGCATAATCTACAGGAAGAAACTTTGAAAGCTTTTTTTCTAAAAGCCATTAGAGATGAGTGGGTAGATCTTCTCAATTTAATGAGAAAGGGGATGTTTCTCAATTATCATTTAGAGAAATTTGTGAATTATGTACACACATTTCAAGAGGAAAGGCTAGAACTCGGAAAAATCCAAGAGACCCTATTATGTCTAGGATTAATAAATCTGCAACTGGGACAGTAAGTAGAGCATAAATACGAAATTTGTTTGACAACTTCAAAACATATATCTTAGGGAGTATTGGTGAACAAATAGATACAAGATTCAAAACAAGAAAAAAAGCTTAAATTGTTGAACTAACAATTTTTTGTCCTAAATGCAAAAAGAAACACGCTCTAAGAGAATGTCCTCTTGATAGTGTAGAAATATGTGCTATCTGTGCATAAAGTCATATCACAAAGCAATGCCCTTCAATTCTTGGACTTAAAGAATTCTTGCAAAATGAAGTTGAAGCAAGCCAAGTTGAATCACTTTGTTTTATTGGTAAAATACCATGGCCACCACAACATCTGAATATGGTACAAGGTTTTAATCCTCAATAATCATATGCACAACCTCAGAACAATTGGAATACTCCAATGTCTTCGCAAAATTGGTCACTTCAAAATCCATTATGGACACAAGGTTGGTAGTATCCTCCTAGGAATCCTCAGCATAATCAATTTCAACAACCATTTATTCCATATAAACCTCCATATTATCCTCCTCAATCAAAATCCTTTCCACATTCTCAAATTCAAACTCAACCTTCTAATCAACCACTTCCATTACCATCCACATCATACCCCCAGAAAACCAATCAACTACCTGCTCAACCACTTCCAAGTCCGAATAATAAAAATTCACAGCATGTTTACAAGATAGAAGGTTAGAATTTCCAAGCTTGCATGATAACTCCATTAGATCTAAACAATGTCCAACTTAGATATGGTAGGTTTTTTGAAAAGAAGTTACGATCTGTTGTTATTCAGGAATATGGAGAGGATGAACCCCTTGAAAAAGAAACATCTCTTAAACAAGAAGAAATTTCTCAAAAAGAGAGCACCCCTATACATGATACCTCAATAAAATCAACTCCCATTGCAAAACAATCTTCTATTTCTATTCAAAATCCAACTTTTCTTGAAAGGCTAAAAATTGACAAAGGAATAGAAAAACAAGTTGTGTTGACTGAATATGATATGTTAGATGAATTGAAGAATGTTTGCATCATGATAACTTTGTTACAAGCTAGAAGGGAAATACCAATATTTGCAAAGACAATTAGGGAGTTAAGCATTAAAAAACCAGGAAGAAAAAGAAAAGAAGTTGAAAAAATTCAGTTAGTTGGAAAAAATGCAGATATTATGATGGGAAAACCAACAGTTCAGAAATATCTAGATCCAGTTAGTCCCATTGTAAAAGCACACATTAATGATGTTGAGATTCCAAACACACTGATCGATTTAGGAGAAACTATCAATATCATGAGTGAACAAACTATGGATCAATTAAAACTTTCTAATCTTTAATACACCCCAACATTACTACAATTAGTAGATAGATTTGTTACTAAACCATATGGTGTATTAGAAGATGTATTTGTCTCCTTAGATTCTTGGGAATATCCTGTTGATTTTATGATTTTAACTCCCAAGAATAATTTAGGAGGACATCCATTGATTCTAGGCAGACCATGGTTAGTTATAGATGATGCTTTTATAAGTTGTAGATCTGGTGATATGTTTATTTCTGATGGAAGATCTGCTAAGAAATTCACACTATATCCTCGTGTAAAAACAATAATAGAAGTAGAAAGTGAAGTTTGGATAGATGATCATAATGAAGATTTTGATATACGACCAATATTTTCTACTTTGAAAATAGATGAAGAGGATTAAATTTTAAATCTGATGAATAATAATGATTCTTCTTCATATTGTGAACAAGAGAAAAAATTTCAATAACAATGAAATGTTGAATATTTATCATCTCATCAAATGGCTTTACATTCTATGGAAAAATTTGGCAATTCTTTAATATAAATCTTTCCAGGAAAAACTTTGAACATTAATGATAATCTGGAAGAATCCCAAAAGAAAGAATTGATAAAGATGTTACAATAACATTCATATGCTTATGCATGGGAATACACTGATATGAAAGGAATTGATCCTAATACTTGTATGCATCATATATATTGAAGAAAATTCCAAACTAGTGCGGCAACCCCAAAGGAGGATGAATCCAAATCTAAGGGAAATTGTTAAAGAGGAGTTACAAAAGCTGTTGAATGTGAATTTCATTTATCCAATATCAGATATTCAGTGGGTCTCACCATTAGTAATTGTTCCAAATAAAAATGGAAAATGGAGAGTATGCATAAATTATAGGGAATTGAATAAATCTACCTTGAAATATCATTTTACGCTTCCTTTTATATATCAAGTCCTTGATACATTGGCAGGGAAAACGTTTTTTTCATTTTTGGATGGTTTTAGTGGATATAACCAAATCCAAATAGTTGTGTAAGATCGAGACAAAACAACTTTTACCTTTCCATGGGAAACTTATGCTTACGAGGTACTTCTTTTTGGATTATGTAATGCACCTACAACATTCCAAAGGGAAATTCTAGACATTTTTTGATCTAATTCATGATTGTGTGGAAGTTTACATGGATGATTTTACTATCTATGGTAATTATTTTCAGGAAGCTCTTGAAAATTTAGAAAAAAGTTCTCATTAGATGTAAAGAAACAAATCTCTCATTAAACCATGAAAAATGTTTTATGATGTTCACCGAGGGAATTATTTTAGGCCACCACATTTCAGGAGATGGAATTAAAGTGGATGCATCTAAAGTAGAAGTTATTTCCAAATTATCAGTTCCTATTTGTCAAAGAGATGTTAGAAGTTTTCTTGGTTTTACTGGTTATTACAGAAGATTCATAAAAAACTTCACAAAGATAGCCTCTCCACTTTTCAAATTACTTACAAAATACTGTGAATTCATTTGGAATTTTGATTGCCAAAAATCTTTTGAAACATTGAAAGAAAAGATTTCTGAAGCACCCATCTTAAGAGGACCAAATTGGAGTCTTCCTTTTCATATTTCAACCGATGCTTCAGATACAGCCTTAGGAGTTGTATTGGGATAGAAAGATTTGACTCCTTATGCCATTTATTACACAAGTAAAAATTTGACTCCTACAGAGTTGAATTATATTGTAACAGAAAAGGAGTTTTTAGTTGTTGTACATGCCATTAATAAGTTTCGACATTATATCACTAGTTATGAAACTTTTGTTCACACATATCACTCTGCAATTAGATATTTAATGAATAAATCAATTATTAATGGTAGAGTTACAATATGGTTATTGTTATTACAAGAATTCAATATTACTATTTTAAATAGGCCTGGAAAGGAGAATACAGTTGTTGTTTTCTATCTAGAATCCAAAATGATAATAAGGATGTTCCTGTAAAAAGATAATTTTCCTGATGAACATGTTTTTGCAATATCTATTAAATCTTCCTAGTTTGCAAATATTTCTAACTATTTGGCCACAGGAAAGTTGCCTTCATATTTGTCTCCTTGGGAGAGGAAAATTATTCAAACCAATGCATCTTATTCATGGATAAATGGAGAATTATACAAAACACGGCCTGATTTAATCATTTGAAGATTTGTTAGAGAAGATGAAGTACCAAAAAAATTAAAGGTTTGTCACGATGAACCATGTGAAGGACACTTTACTGATAAAATGACTTCCTGTAAAATCCTTCTCTTAGGATATTATTGGCCTTCTCTTTTTAGAGATGCCAAAGAATACATTAAAATATGTGATAGTTGTCAGAGAATGGGAAAGCATGTTCCTTTAGATGAAATGCCTCTACAAACTCGGGTACTTATTGAACCTTTTGAAAAATGGGCTCTAGATTTTGTTGGTCCAATCAATCCACCATCAAGGCAAAAAAGGTACATTCTTGTCTATACAGATTATGTCACAAAATGGGTAGAAGCTAAAGCACTTCCTTTTGCTACTGAAAATGTTGTAGTTTCATTTATTTTTTAGGATATTTTCACTCGTTTTGGTGTCCCAAGGGAAATTGTGACAGATCAAGGTACTCAATTTACATCCAAGTTGGTGCAAAAGATAATGGAGGAATACAAAATCAAACATCAAAAATCCACTCCATATCATCCACAAGCAAATGAACAAGTTGAAACTACTAATAAAGAACTTGAAGTAATTCTTACAAAAATTGTATATCTGCATAGAAGAGATTGGGCATAAAAGCTTCTAGAAGATTTATGGGCATATCATACTACATGTAGAAACACAACAGGGCATACTCCTTATGAATTTGTTTATGGGAATTAAGTCTTATTTCATATTGAACTCCAAATAAAGACCTTCAAAACAACAGTCAAATTAGGTCTTGATTTGTCAGAAGCCCAAAAAAAAATAATGGAGCAATTGAATGAACTTGATGAGATATAACAAGATGTTATTCACAGAACCAACAAAGTTCAACAACAAAGATCCAGATGGCACGATAATTTTACCAAAGATAGGAAGTTCCAACCAAGTGATTGGGCATTACCTTTTTGATTCTAAATTTAAAGATTTTCAAGGAAAATTTCAAACTCATTGGCTTGGTCCTTATGAGATTGTCTTTGATAATGGAGTAGTCATATTCAAACCATTGATGAAGAAAAAATAACTTTCCTTGTAAATGGTCATAGATTACAAATATATCATAGATCATTGACAAAGGAAGAGTTCATAAGAAATCTGCAAGATAATCCTAATTTGAAGTTGGTCAGGGAAGATTCTTCTTCCTCTCCAACTTAGCCTTCTACTTTATTTTTTTAAGAAATGTATAAAAAATAAAAATATATATATAAAATAATAATTGTATAAACATGAAAACCAACATTGTTGGCATGTTTATACAGAAAATCTAAGTTGAAAACCAAGAATTCTTGGCAGCCTAGATTTTCTTTTAATTTCCCTATTCTTGTCCCATTTATTTTATTCCTCTTTTGCAGAAATAAAACAACTACAGAATTGTCAATAATCTGCAGCTCTCATGAAATTTTGCAGTTGACTTGACAGATTATAGCCAAAGCAACCTGAATGGAGATCATAGCCAGAGCAACCTAAGCAACCTACAAAAGAACAAATCAGTAAGGTAGAATGAAAGGTATGTAAATATTAGTCAAATATTAAAAAACATTGAATTATGATATAAATAGATGATTATTTTTAAACTAATAATCGTTGCCTCCACCATATTACATAATGATTATCTTTGTCATGACACAACATTGGTTTTCACGATTCAATGAATGAAATTTTTTATAATCATGTCTTATCACAAGATATGAATGTCATTAAACCTTGTCATCATTCAAATTCATTCCACTTCATCTGTATATCATCCCACTTCTTTCATACCCTATCTCATTTTCTTCACATCATATCCCAATTCCTTCAACTCTATTTCATTTTCCTCTACGGAAAACATCTTAGTTGCTACCTAAATCTCGTCCTTGCTACTGAAACTCCATAGTGCTGTCAAAAAGGGAAATTAAGGACTGAAACATCCTCAATGTGGGATTTATTGTGCGTTCTGAGCCAAATGGGACCAGGTTTTTTGAAGCCTGTCCACAGGTGAAGCAACAATTACAGTAGGGACAATGGTTACAATTATTTGAGATGTTTGATGGACATGACAAGGAGGTCACAAAGTCATTTTCTCGGGCCTATGATGGGATAGAAGCAAAAATTGGAGATCTCAGGTTGGTCTTGAAAAATATATGGTGGAAGCTACAGGATTACCAAGAATCGGGGAAAGTTGGTTTAAAAACTAGAGAATCGAAAGAAAAAGACTGGGAGATCTTCCTTAAAACCCCAGGTATGGACATCTCCATTTTCGAGAGAGGAATTCCAGTAACAGATTTAAAAAGTATATGGAAAATTTGTTATTAATCATTCATAATTTTATAACTTGTGAGGGTGGGTTTGGAAATATGTTCTTCTATCATGCTCTATTGATGATGCATTTTATTGATGGAAACAAAATGAATTTTCTATATTTCTTGTTCTTTAATTTAAGAAAAATGGCCGCCAACATCCAAAGGAAAATACAGTCTATTGATAGTGCTCTGCATCATCAGGGGTTAGTAAAAATTTTGATTGAAGTTCATTTGAGGAGTAAAGGGGTTTATTGGGAGGATTTTCTGGTTCAAAATCATTTTAAAGAAGTTAAGCAAGATGAACCCAATTCCAAAGTAAGAATAAGCTGGCAAAAATTCCCCTCAAACCCTAAGCTTCAAAATGAAGATTTACCTGTGCAAGAAATACCACAAGATGAGCATACACAAAAAGATTTTGATGATGAAACCCCTCTTGCAAGTGTTTTAAAGAGTCTTAGAAAGAAGAAATTTGTTAGTACAGATGAAGGCCCATCAAAAGAACGAACAGAGAAAGACAAAATTAGCAAGAAAAAGTGTGTTCTCACTTCTGAAAAACCGTCAAGAAGAAGTGCACGACTTATGAAATCGACCATTAAATAGTCTCCAGGTATTGTTGATTTAGAACAAGAAGAGAGAGAGAATATCGTCACCAATTGCAAGTCTAATAAGAAAGACCCCAGAAATCAACCTTGTTCAACAATAAATCTATGATTGTATAGAATCTTTGAATAGAAAACCCAAGGAAAAGCTATTGATTTATCCTCAAATCAAGAATAAATTCTAAGTGAAGAAGTTCATTTCATTCCCCCAAAAGAATCTAGAATTGAAAATTCTCTTAAATAGGAAATTTATGAACTAGAAGTGTTAAACAAGTATCTGAAGCAAGAACATGAAGCAATGAAGGCGCAAAGTGGCATTCAAAGGACTCAAAACGAATAATATTCTCCTACATATTTTATGTTGGTACAAGAAAAACAAGAAGTTAAAGGTTAAAAATAAACTTTTCAAAAGTAAAATCAAGAGTTTGCGGTGCAATATTTTAATGAAGAAACCAAGGATGGCAACCATAACCAAAAAAACAGAGAATACTAATTTAGATGTTCTTTCTCAAGCCTCAAAGGTAGCTCAGTGGCAGAGTGGGTCACAAAATTTTGAAATTTTGTGCATGAGGACATGCAATATCTTATGTGTGGGGGAATGTTGAAGACCAAAATTGTTCCCTTTTGACACCTTCCTTAAACTCCATGCTCTTCCTTTTTGACAATAATAGCTTCAATTAAGTGTTAGCTTGCAAGGTTATTGGAAAAGACAAGTATTTAATCACCTTTTATTCATAGTTTCATTTTTTTTATTTGATTTAATATTTGCAAAAGCTACCAAATTGCATCAATTCTGTAGCTAATAATCGATTCTGTAGCTTACTTGAAGAATCTACAGGTTCTGGAAATCAGTTGAGGAATGAAGCATATGAATAGGTAGTTGGGAATTAGCACAATGATATCCACATATTCCTCTTATCTGCCTATTCCTTTGATCTGGAAAAGTGATAAGGACATTGTATGAGTTGGTCAATGTGGAAGTCAACCCAACAAAATAGACCGAAGGAAAATTTGGTGAGCAAGAAGATTGTGGATCAAAGTTGATATTTTGCCTCATGATTTGCTTCCTCGATAGAAAATCATGAAGAATCTTTATCTCATTTAAGTAATGTTATTTTAAGATAATTGGTTGATAAGGATAGGCATAAAAATCTCCAAAAAGTTTAACAAAGGAGGTTATAAAACCTGCCTCTTGGCACGATGACAATGCGACTAGTTTTTTTTTAAACTATATGCAATTGATTCATTAAGTTCTTGATTCCATTGTGATGTACATATAAATGCATGGTTAATTTCTTTGTTGATCATTGCATACGTACACTCATGGGAGGGACCCCTAGGAGCTGTAAGGTTTCATTTTTATTTAAGTTTTTTGTTTCATAGGATTAATTTATCACAGTGAATATAATTTTGATTTCTAGAGAAGCGTTAGTGATAGTCAAGATAGAATTTTCTATAGATTTTATAATAGAATTTGTTGTATAGAGTTTCTTTCATAAATCTAATCTCATTGTGTGAATGCTGAAGAAAATAATCAAAGGGATTTATTATGCACATGTAAATTGATCATTTGATTTGGAATTTGCAATTAGTTCAAGGTTTGATTTCTGATAGTGTGAAGAAGATTTTAATTTTGCTGGTGTGATATTTATTTCTGCAATTTAAGATTAGCTTTATTTTCTACAAGTGTGAAGATGATTTAGATTTTATTTTTCTATTTACTTCTCCACTTCATTTTGGCTTTATTTTTTTCAGTGTGATACTTTCCTTTCTTGCAAAAGTGGCAATTTTTTTTACTTTGAGTGATTCTTAGATAAAACATGTGCATGAAAACATCCTAATTCAATTTGAAAATTACTCACATAATAAACAATCCTAGCACAAATTGTGCACATACACTTCATCAGTTTACAAGTCCTGGTCGATAATTTATGAAGTAATTTAAGCTCAATTAAATTACCAAACAATAAGGGTCTTGAATCTCTAGAATTGGTATTTTCTTCCCCTTTGGTTTGCAGTCGTTACTTGTTTGTATCTGAGGCAGAGAATTTTCTTTTACGCTTGGCTGCCTAGAGCCCCCTACATCATTTGGTTGTGAGATGGTGTATTTTCCTAAACCTTTCTTCGCTCCTCTATCCCCTGAGTGAGCACCATTTGATTTTTTGTAGGAGTTGAAAGTGTTATAACTCGTAACTTTCATGAAGATTGATGATTCGAGCTCCTTGCCTTTTCCCAAGACTCTGTCTTGAAAGGAGGTGCCTCTGAGACCCCCATGACTATGTCATGACAGTGATCAAAATAGAGAAAACCATAAAACCCTATGATTCAAGGGATCAATTTAGTGCTCAAAATTCAAAGTGTGTGGAAAATATCAAAACCTGAACAATTAGATAGATCTTGGTGATCTGAATCCAACACAACTCGTTTCACTCAAAACCGATATCATATGCTCCTAAGATCATGTTGTGATCAATTTTGCAAACAAATAAAAATTTTAAGTTTTGGGTTGTAGGTACACCCAGTCAGCAGTCCGTACACTGACTATGAATTTTACTAGGTAGGTGACCCTATTTATGAGGACCTATGGCTAGATGACACGTGTCTTGTTCTTATTGGTTTTGTTTGGTGTGATTTCATTGCTTGAGTGATGTCCAATGAGGGAGGGCCATGTGGGCCAATCGGTGGCTGCCACATGGCCTCTCTTATTTGTGTAAAATTTTGGTATGCGGACGAACGGCCTCCACAGGATTCGAAACTTTGACCTGGAAGAACACAACAACAGGCTCGCACCATTGCGCCATCTTTTGGTTCTTAACCTCTATTTTCTTAACTACTATATAAAGTTTCCATAACACAATTGGGGGAGGGCATTGGACTAAGTCCTAGCCCCTAGCCACCCCAATGCCCACAGGACCATAGGAGGAGGGGCCAAGGGGTTAGGCCTTGGCCTGGCCCAAGGCATATCACCATCAGAGCCAGCACTCAAGTCTAGGGGCGTAAGAAAAGGAGCCAGCCCCAGGGTCACATGAAACGCGATAGCACCAGGCGTGCAAAAAAGAGGAGGGGGGCTAGCCCTAAGGCACATGACATCCACAGGACTGTAGGCACGGTGGAGATAAGGGGGTCAGCCCCAGGTCACCAGGACCCAATGCGACCAAGAGCATGGAAAAACCAAAGGGTGTGGAGTTAGGCCCTGGAATCTCGGCCCCTAATGCGGTCGCATGCGCCAACGTGACCGAAATTTTCGTAACTGGAGGCTTAATGGGCAGATTAAAAACACTATAATTTCGCCAGTCGAGTGAGATTAGAGGCCAAATTTGCGCATTGATTCTATGTTTGGGGCGCTCAAGCTAGAGTTGGGTCGAATTGTAGGATGACTGACAATAGAATTTGGGAAAAACTTGTAACAGACATAACTTTCTCAATTTTTAGCCAAATGAGGTGTTGAAGGAACCTAGATGGGGGTTTTTGAAATTTATGGATCCATTGGAGACATAATTTTTGCTACTTGAACATTTTAAATCCATGTAAACACACTTTTGAGCACTTAATGAAAAAGGCCATACATTGGAAGCTGGACTAGGAGATGTAGCCTAGGAGAGGGGTGAAATCCTTTATCATGTTTTGTGTTATGCATTTCAAATATGGTTATTTGTCTCTATTTGGCTGTAAAATTTGGTTAAAAATCACTTTTTTATGTGTTTAGTAACTTGATCCATGACCCAAAACACATATAAATTTCACTTGCAATTTGTATATCACCTTCATTTTTCAATTACATATCATTTTGGTATCAGAGCATCAGGTTATTATGAAGGTTTGATTTGTTTGCAAGTGATTTTCTAATCTTATAAGTTTTAGGCTTAAAAGAGGAGAAGGAGAACTTGTGGAGCCAAGATCTCAAATTGTTTCAAGGAGAACAAACACACCTCAAGATCCAATAGTCATGGCACATGAAGAATGTCCTAAAAGGGTGTTCGAAGATGAAAGAACTTTCAAAAAAATAATAATAATAATAATAATTAAATAAATAAATAAATAAAAAATAAAAAAATTAAAATAAAATTAAAAAAAATTTAAAAAAAAAAATTTAAAAAAATTTAAAAAATTAAAATTAAAATTAAAAAATTAAAATTAAAATTAAAATAAAAAATTAAAAAAAAAAAAATTAAAAATTAAAATAAAATAAAATAAATAAAATAAATTTAAAAAAAAAATTTAAAAAAAAAAATTAAAAAAAAAAATTAAAAAATTAAAAATTAAAAATAAAAATAAATAAAAAATAATAATAATAATAATAATAATAATCATAATATTTGAGATGTCTGAAATGGTTAAGGTTCTTCATGAAGAGAGAAATTCAAGTTTTTATGGAGATAGCTCAAAACCTCCAAAAGGAGGTGGAGGAAAAGGATACAAGCCTCCAAAATGGAATGGAGGGAATGGTCACAAACCACCACCTTCACCTCCATCATCCTCATCCTCGTATTCTTCTACTTCTTCTACCCTTTCACGAAAAGAAACACCTCCAAATTCTCCAAAAGGACATGGTAAGACTCATTTTCTAAAGCTTGAGATTAAGTTTGAATTTCCTATGTACAATGAGGATGTAGATATTGATAAATTAGATAATTGGATTCGTCAGATTGAAGTGTATTGCAGGATACAAAGAATCAAGGATGATGAGACCAAAATTCAGCTTGCTTCTCTTAGATTGGAAGGTGCGGCACTTATTTGGTGGGAAGCCAAAACTGAAGAGGGCATGAAAAAACATGGTAAGGTTTTTTCCTCTTGGAATGATTTTGTTGTTGCAATAAGAAGGCATCTTTATCCATTAGCATACATGCAGAAAAATATCATGGATTGGCAAAACTTTAGGCAATCTAAGGGGGGAAATGTGCAATCTTATGCTCAAGAATTTAGGAAAAGAGCTTTGATTTTGAGTATAGATATGTCCGCTCAAGATACTTTTCTCAAATACATTGGAGGATTACATAATTACTTAAGAAATACCATTCTCATGTTTAACCCTACAAAACAAGATGAATTTTGTGTACAGGCAACTCATTTAGAGGCAAGAGGAAAAAATGTTTCTGAAGAAACTAGTGAGAAGTCATTCAAGTATGGAAAAAAAGAAAAGGGAAATTTAAAGGAAATGATAAGAAAAATGTTGCAGTTAAGAAAGAAGGTTAAAAGATAACATGTAAACATTGTTCTAAAGAAGGTCATGATGAAGACCATAGTTGGAAACTTTATCATGAGATGAGACTCCAAAAGTTTAATAGCAAGGAGAAAGAAAATATTGTTGCAACTACACAACAAGATTTAAGTTCTAATTCTGGGGATGAAACAAAGATCACAACCATGGGCTTGAAAGGTAAGGACATTTCAAGTACTATTTCTTCAATTTGTCTCAATGATACTCAATATGAAAAAAACAAGAATAGAGTTTTTCCACATTAGAATCATTTCAAAACATACCTAGATAGATACATTGTTTGGTAGTGGTTCACAAGAAAATCTTATCTCAGCAGACAATGTCAAGAAGTTGAATTTAGAAACCATTCCTCATACTAAACCTTATCCTTTAGGTTGGGTATGTGAGAATGCAAAATTGCAGGTGACAAGGAAATGCATACTTAGATTTGCAATCACTACAAACTTTCTTGATGAGGTTGAACTTGATGTAGTTTTGCTTGATATATGTGGTATTATTTTGGGAAGTCCATATCTTTACGATAGGATAGCTATTTTTCATCGCCGTGAGAATAAATATCATTTGTTCAAGAATGGGATTGAGTACATTGTTAGAGTGCACAACAAGAAATTGAGTTTATCTCTTGTGAATGCTAGACAAATGAAGAGGATTGTTAATGCTAGCCATAATTTTTCATTGCTAATGTTCAAGCACAAATATGTTGAGGAACCTAAAGCCTTTCAAGGATATGAATCAAGTTTGAAATTTGATTTCATTGACGTTTCTAATTCATGTGATAAGATGTTTCAGGATTCTTACAAGTTGCCTCCTAAAAGAGGTAAACAAAATGTAGTGCAATTGCAATAGGATGCTTCATTGTTGAGCATTGATGTGAACAAGATGCCAATGTTAAAGCATGCAGAGGTCAAAAATAAAATGCAAAGGTATTTGAAAAAGACGACATTGGTCCCGAAACATATTCTTGTGGGTTTCATAATGTTTTGGCTTTGAAGAGGGATAGTGCATGGCAACGACGATCACATTTGGTAAAGATTCGAGCCAAGTGCAAGGCTAGACATGCTAAGCATTGTTATGGAGACAATGTTCAAGGTGAAGTGAATTTGAAATTTAATCAATTTACTTTGATTGAAGGTCACGAGGAGAATGTTCAGATTTCTTTAAAAGAATTTTTCTCATCTAAACATCTTGAATAATTGTTGCAAGGTCCTATATTTGATAGAAAGAAAAAGACTTCAAAAGTGAAGTACCTTCATGAAAAGCTCAAAGCAACAAATCCAAACAAAGCCAAGTGGATTAAGACTGAAAGGGTGAGGGAACTGTACTCTCATTTAATTGTTGACTGAAAATGAGATTTTGGAGGTCTAAAAGCTTCCAGTGGGGAGGAGTGATCCAGGGGATCAATTTAGTTCTCAAAACTAAAAGTGTATGACAGAGCTCGAAACCTAAATGATTGGATAGATCTCAAAGACATGAATCTAATACAACTCATTTCACTCAAAACCGATATCGTATGATCCTGATATCATGTTCTGATTGATTTGGCAAACAACTAAAATTTTTAAGTTTTGCGTTGCAGGTACACCTAGTCAACAATCCGTACACTGACTAGGCATTTAACTAGGCAGGTGATTGTGTTTATGAGGACCTATGGCTGGATGACACTTGTCTCATTCTTATTGGTTGTGTTTGGCGTGATTTCATTGGTTGAGTGTTGGACCAATGAGGGAGAGCCATGTGGGCCAATCGGTAGCTGCCACATGGCCTCCTCTTATTTGTGTAAAATTTGGTATGAGGCCGAACTACCTCCACAGGATTCGAAACAGCGACCTGGCAGCACACAACAACAGGCCCACACCATTGCACCATTGTTTGGTTCTTAACCTCTGTTTTATTAACTGCTATATGAAGTTTCCATAACACAATTGGGGGGATGGGGTTGAGCTAAGCCCTATCCACTAGCCACCTTAGTGCCCACAGGACCACAGGTGGAGGGACCAAGAGGCTAGGCCTTAGCCCAACCTAAGGCTACCGCACCCAAGGCATATCACCGTCGAAGCCAACACTTAAGTCCAAAGGCGTAATAAAAGGGGCCAACCCCAGGTCACCGAGACTTAATGCGACCAAGAGCGCAGCAAAACCCAAGGGCACAGAGTTAGGCCCTGGAATCTCAACCCCCAATGTTGTCGCATGTGTCAAGGTGACCGAAATTTTTGGAACTGGGGGCTTAATTGGCGGTTTAACGATCCTACAATTTTACCCATTGGCTAGGATTGTAGGCCAAATTTGTGTGTCTGTTCTGGGTTTGGGGCGCTCAAGCTAGATTTGGGTCAAATTATAGGATGACTAGCCATAAAATTTGGGGAAAACTTGTAATAGGCATAACTTTCTCAAATTTTAGCCCAATGAGGTGCAGAAGGAACCCAAATGGGGGGTTTTCATAGTTATGGGTCCATTGGAGACATCAATTTTGTTTTTTATCATTTTAAATCCATGTAAACACACTTTTGAGCACTTAATGAAAAAGGCCCTGCATTGGAAGTTGGACCAGGAGATGTAGCCCAGGAGAGGGGTGAACTCCTTTATCATCTTTTGTGTTATGTGTTTCAGATATGGTTATTTGTCTTTGTTTGGATGTAAAATTTGGTTAAAAATCACTTGTTTATGTGTTTAGTAACTTGATCCATTACCTAAAACACATATCAATTTCACTTGCAATTTGTATATCACCTTCAATTTTCAATTACAAATCACCCTAGCAGAGTTGTCTCCACTGTAACAACCAAATATGGTTATTGTTTTTATTACATGTGATTATTTATTTTGGACAACTACACTTCATTGATTTATCATAAATATTATTCTGGACTTGAATTATATTAGCAACATGATCTATTCTTTAAAAAAAAAAAATGATTATTCTCTAACATAACCATTTTAATACATAATGTTGCTCTCATTCATGTGTTGAAAAACAAAAGAAATTAATGGATTGGCCTTTCAATTTAGGCATTGTCCTTGTTGTTTTTTTCATTTTACATATTTTCTAATTTCCAAAATGTATGATGTTTATAACAACTTAGTCACGTTAAGATAGGGGCTATGTCACTATATAGATTTTGTCAAATAAGGTAATCATGATTCTTCATTTTTCAGTACATGTAAATAATATTGATTTACAACTATAATCTATATAAATCCCTTGAATTATGATTCTTTTTTCTTTTTTTCCCTAGAGAAAAAAAAATATTTATGTTCATTAAAATTGAATATACATAATGTTGTCCTTTTGGACTATGAATCACAACTATCCTTTTGATCATTTGAAGAAAACATTTGCAATATTAAAAGATCTACAAAAGAGAAATGTTTTATCAAACTACCATAAACAAAACAAAATTAGATAGAGAACATCAAAAATACAATTGACTTAACCCGTAAAATCCACCAACAGTTATTTGTTCATAATACTAGAGATGGAACTCAAAGGCTTCGATCTATTGGCCTTCTAGAAATTTCTTTAGAGAGAATATATTTACAATGTCTTTGGAAAAATCATCTACTTTTTGGTTAAGCTCTCAGAGAATATGAGTGAAGGTAGACCATGAGAAAGACTAAAGGAAAGCATGAATATAATTAATAATATATTGGATACATGCCAACTGAAGATGAATTATGCTTGCTACCTAGTCTATTTGCATCTTGGAGTCTCGAAAAACTTGTATAATGAAGATACCTTTAAAATTGGCTACATGAAGCAAGGTCCCCAGAGCTATGAATTCTAATTTGGAGTTGGATCCTTTACTATGATAGTACCCGATATGGAAAAGGTTAGAGCTATTTAAGAAATGTACTAACCTAATCCCACATTTAGGTGGGATCCATAGCTAACCCCACTAAAGAATCCCTAGTGGATCTCGTGGTCAATTGCAGGCATAGCTGATTGGCGAATAATATATCTCTTTGTATCACATTTAAATTCTCTACGAAATTTCTCAATCATGTCCACAGCAACCTACATCAAAATACATTTGTCTTAAAAGAAAGATGAGTTTTGAGCCCACCGAATGAAGTACACCAAAAAGTAGAGGAGAGATGAAAAGAAAGGCTTAGCAAAGTCACTCATCTAATATTTAAGATAATCCACCAGACATTAATTATGCCAATAAGAGCTACAAATAAATTTCTTCACTGTTGGTGACTAGAATTGCATGGTAAAGGGGCACAAATGATGAGATGAGTTAAAAACTTTGACTTAGATCGATAGAGCAGACATATATCTAGAACTAACCAACCTTTTATTTAACAAATAATCCCATGAAAGGATCTTATTAGATAAGGCTATCCATGAAGTTAATTTCACCTTAATAGGCCCCAAGAATTTTCACACTACCTCCCAAGACCATTGAGAAGGGCCCAGGGTGTAATATTCAACTAAATATTTATGCCCAAGCTTAACCATGTTGCCTTTGTTATGTGGGTTTTTAGTCTTACATAGGGAGTCATCATCTTCTTCCACTAAATTAATAAAAAATTCCTTAAGGGAATCAGTATAATCCCTTCATTCATCATCTAATTCTCCTTCAATACCCAAATCATCCATTGATTACCAATTGGTCCATATAAGACCATTAAAATCCATTAATATGGCATCCCATAAAGAAAAAAAACCTTATCAGTGGAGTTATTTTATCAAGTTCTCTAAGATTCTAAAACCTTTGTCTACACCCACCTAAGGATCCTCACTACGACTTGCATTCTTCTTGTTGCTTATTTTCCAGGCAACCCAATGTCCAATTAAAGGAAGGGAATTTACAAGATATTTTCAAACCATTGATCCATTCTTATGGGATTTGTGAGGGAACCTAAACAAACCCAACATCAAGAGACCTTTCAGATATTTAGAATTCATGAAACATCCCCACAAAACAACATCTAAAGCAAGTTTCCAAAGGTTCTTGACTATTACAACCTAACAAAACCAATACATGTTATTCAAACCCCAATCCCCAAGGTATTTGGGTTGAGCTAAAATAGATCACTTAACCAATGGGATGCCTTCCTTGTCATGACCCCCGGATGAAGGAAAATGAAAACATTTCTTTATGATCTTAGTTAGAATTCATTTTGAAATATTTACAATGATAACCTAGTATACTAGGATGTTGTCCAGGACAAATTTAGTAAGAATAAATCTACCTCCTCTAAAAACCCACTTGAATTCCCAAAATGAGATGTGCCTTTCAATTTTTTGAAACAACCATATTCAATTTGTTGAGCAAAATGTTGTCATTAATATCAAAGAGTGTTGTCATTGATGCCAAAGTGTATTATCATTGATGTCAAAGTTGAGGCATTGTTCTATGTTTGTGTTATTGATGTTAAGTAATAGTTATGAGTATGTTGGTCATTGTAGTTGGTTGTGTTAAGTTTAGGGGGAGCTTGGTGAGTCAAGAATGGAAGTTATAACTTTGAAGTTTTGAAGAGGAAATGTTCCTTAATTCCTCAGCTCAAATGAGGAAGTTAAGTGTTTCATTTTGTATTCCTCTCAAAAACCTTTCCAATGGTATATAACACTTAGAAAACCTCTTAAGGGTTGTTGAGAACCTAAGTTTTGAAGTTTCATCAAGTTTAGTAGTGAAATATCTAGGTCCATTCAGACTGTTGGAGAAATGTGGGATTTTGGAGATATTTGAGCCTATCGGGGATATCCAAGCACATTTGAGATATTCAGGGCACAGGGAGGTTGGTGCACGGAAAAAATAAGCGGAATATCATATTTATATGGACATATCCAGGAAGCGTGACATATTCAGGTCATTCAAACTTGTGGAAAATATAATACATCCAGATATATGAACATATGATTGTCTGCACACAGTGACAAATTTAAATTGACTCGAATTCGAATTGCAGGTTTATTTGATCACTTTTCTACACCTAATGTTTGAATTCAGGCATCCGACCCTCAGAAATTTTTACAAATAGAACTGAAAAATACACCTGGATCAGGATTGTTCCTTTGTACAGATGAATGACGTGGCAAATGACTTGGTTGGTGAAGTGGTGTACAGGTGGTAGCAGTGACAGATGGAAAACTGTGATAGGAGGATACTGATGATGTGGCGCCAGTTGGCATGCCAAGTTAGCATGATGATGACATGGTACGCGTGGAAAGGATACGTGGCATGAATATTTGGCACTTTTAGGTGCCCAATTGGCTCTTTGTTAAGTGACACATGGCACCACTCAAAGGAAGCCACATAGAAGTATGATGTTAGCAAATTGACATGGAATATCTTCGAGATTCGTCCTAGAATATTGTGTTTCTAAATGTTTTAGTGTTAAGTGATTTGGTGTATGACTTGGCAATGGGCTCAAAACAGGATCAAAATAGGTCTTGAATTTCTATGAGTCCAAAGGTGATGCACAATTGGCTTAATACCAAAAGGGTCTTAATACAAGATGTAATGTAGACAGGTTCCATAGTGGACAAAATTCAGAAAGGAAAAACATCTGGTTCATGGACAATTTGGGGGTGTTGTGCATCAAGCACTATGGAAAACTTTTGAAATACTCAGATGTCGGATGCAACGCAAAATGACTTTAACACACAACAAGTAAGACAAGGTCACAACTTCTAGTCATATTGTAGAAGGGCTAAAACAAAAGGTTTAAAGCACTTTCAATGATATCTAGAGTATTTGATGGTCAGGGAATCTAGTACAAATGCATTATAGAAAAAGACCTAGATATTGGATTGTGCATTGAAAAATTAAGAATATTAGGATTTAATAATTGATTCTAGCTTGTAGGCATATGGGAATAGGAGCTAGCAAAAGAGGGTTGCAAATTTTAATAAAAAATTGGTGTTGAAAAAGAATTTTTTCATTGCATTGAAATTTGGAATTTGGCATATTTTTACATTTCAGCATTTCGAGTTCTTAATTTGGCATTTTCATATATTTCAAATTTGGTGATCTGCAATTTGATCAATCTTAATATAGTATAATTTGTTCAGAGAAAATAAGAGACCAAAAAAGTTCAAACAACATGAATCTAAAGAGGGTGCAATCTAAAGATAAAGGAAGAGTGAATAATTGTCCATGCATGAATTGAACAACTAGTTCGATTTGGAAGAGGAAGAGATGCGCAGTCTCATTTAAAACTAAGAAGGAGAGTTGTTGTTGAGCTTGAGAAAGAGATCTAGTATCAATCTAAATGATAGAATGAAGGGTGCATTTAGACTCGTACTAGATATGGAATTATAACACGAAGAAGAGATCGTTTCTAAAGATAAGAAGCGGAGTTGGAGATTATAAATATTTTTAAGAGCGCAAACATGTGTAGAGCTAGAGTGACCTACGTTGATGAGAAGGTTGTGGTGAGGAGATTCAAATTATGTCAAGTTGTAGGGAGGCAAAAAATCTTGTAGGTGGTCAAGAAAGCATCGAGAGAGCTTGTAGAGATCATATCTGAGGTTACAGAAGAGTAACTAAGCAAGTATGAAAAGTTGTGATCAAATTTGAATGTAAAAAAGTGTAGTTGAGTTTATCTTAATAAGTTGTGATCAAACCTTAGAGTGAGGAATGATTTAAAAAGCAAAGACAAAGTCAGAGTATGCTAGTTGTGAATGGTTAAGTGAGATCTAAAGAGGTGAGAGCATCAAGTACAATTATAAGGTTTAATGTAACAAAGTACTTATGAATATGAGTTTAAAAATGGATGAAAAGGGGGTCTGCAAGGTTCTACATGTTGGTGCTTGCAAATTTGGGAGTGGAGGCTTCCTTTTGGTGGGTATCAGTGAATATAATGTCACAATAGGTTGCATCTTACATTTGAATAAAGAGAGAAAAGAAGATTAGTGGTTTTATCCCCTTCATGGGTTTCCATGTAAAATTTAGTGTCTCATATGTGTACAATGTAATGTTGTGTGATTTCTAAGTTACTTACATGGTTGATGCTAAAGAATTAGAATATTATATATTGGTAATAATTTATTAAATTGGTCATAATATTGATTCACCCCCCTCCCCCCCCCCTACCTTCTTAGTATTATCTAGTTTCCAACAATTGGTATTAGAGCATGTTCCTTCAGGAATAATTTAATCATTGGAAGTTTGATCTAAGGAATTATGGCCAATAGAAGGAATAATAAGAAGGAGCAATCCAAAAAGAAAACAAATCATGTCAAAGGTTGTGACGTACAAGCAACTTATAATTTGTGGTAGAAGTTCCAGGAGATGTCAATGAAGAAAATATATTATTGATTGTGGATGGAGAAGAGCAACCAAATGCAACACAATCCACTATAGAAAGAAGATCATAAGAGACATTTCCTAATTAGGATTCGCTTACCTTGGAGGGAATACCATTTTTGAATAAATCATGTTATATATTTTGGAAGGTAAGAATGGAAGCATATTTAATGAGTTTTTAATGTAAATGTATGGCTATCTGTAGAGCATGAAGTGAAGAAAGAATATAATATAGAAGAAAATAAGGTTATCCTCAAACGACTATCAAATTCATACTCTAATAAAGTGAAACGTTGTGAGACTACAAAAAAAATGTTAGATAAGTTGCAAAGTATATATGAAGGAGAATTAAAATGCACCAGTAATTATTGGAGCCCATGGTTGCTCAAATAATGAATCAGATCTTGGAGAATATCCTTTTTTCAAAAACACTAAAGTTTTTGATAATCTAGAGGACAAAGCTAGAAGAAAAGAAGATACTTATGAGGAGTAATCTATAGGCAAGTTTTTGATATGTTGTAATTGTAAAGAAATAGGTCATACTACTCTTAAATGTTCAGAAACAAATTCTAAAGAAAAAAAAAAGTATAATGAAGAAGATAATGAATGTAAATTTAATAATGATGAAGGAGTTGAAAGTGAAATAGACCTTTATTGTGAATTTGGTAGTATGATCCAAACTTAAACATGAACGCAACAAATTACACATATAACCATAAATACAAAAATGCATCATAAATAACACTTCATTTCATTAATATCAAAATACTAAAATACACTTAGAAATAGAATGGAAATAAACTAGCGGGGCGATGGTAGCTTATCTCTGAGAAGAGATGTGGCGGCTACATGCCTCTGAATTGTGTTATAATGAGGCTCAAAGGCCTATTTATTATTTAGAAACAATGGAAAACCCTAAACATCCAAAAACCTAACCTTAGGAGATGAAGCGCCAAAACTGTGGGCCCCGTTTGGGTAAATTGGTACATCAACTTCCTGGGGTTGTATCTTTGGCATACGATCTCCATTTGGCCATCATGATACCTTTTTCCGATTTTCCAAAGAGGAGGCCAAAATAAAATCATGTTGATTTGGGATACTTTTTGTCTCTACGTTTTCCCTAAAAACGTCGTTTAAGGCCTCAAAACGGCTCTGGAAGTTCAGGACCCAAAAAACTGCCAAAAATAGTATATTGTGCTACAATTAAGAAAATCAAAAAACTGGAGGAGACAGTGTTGGGGGTCCAAGTGGAATAGGCGGGTGGCCACCAATCTCCACCTGGATCATTCCTCCCCCCTTAGGAAGCAATGGTCGACATTACATTGAGTGCATCCATGAGATGGGGAAACTTCTACTGAACTTGGTCCTTGGTGAGACACTTGCCTTGGTGAAGGAGTTGGCCAGCTTTGAAACCCAGTATAGTTGGATCTTCTACTGGCGATTGTTCTTGATTTGTGTGTCCATGATCCGATATGTTGTGGCATGTTCCATGTAGTCTAGGTTTAGCTCTTTTGGTGTGAGTTGTTCTGCAACGTCGGATGTGTTGAGAAATGGTGGAAAGTATGGCCGAAGGTAGTCTACATTGAACACTGGGTGCAAACCAAGGAATGGTGGAATGTTAAGCTCGAAGGCATTGTCCCCTATAGCCTTGGTGATGGTGTATGGCCCATATCGGAGTGGTGAAGCTTGCGATGGGGTCCAGCGAGGTGCTCCTTCTTTAAATGTAGCCAAACTTTGTTGCCCACCTAGAACTTGTGTGGCACCCAATGTTTATCGTGGCATTTCTTCTACTTAGCATTGGCTTTGTCCAATATCTCATGGACATGCTGGTGGATGTGTTGAATTTGCTCAATGAAGTTGTTAGCCCTGTCGTCTTCGAACTGGACATGATTTGAATCTACCTGAGTAGCTACAAATGGTGTGGCCACATCAATGGAACATAATGGCTAAAATCCCAGCCCAACCTGAAAGGGGCTATGGCCCGTTGAGCTGTGGATATCTTTATTGTAGTTGTGTTGGACATAGGGGAGGCTTTCATCCCATGTGTGTGGATGCTTCGAGTTGTACATGCGTATAATGTGTACGATCACCGTGTTGACGACTTATGTTAGGCCATTAGTTTGGGGATGGAAAGTCGTGGACTTAGTGAGTTTGGTATCCAACATCGACCAGAGACTTGACCAAAATGCACTTAGGAATCTGTTGTCCCAATTAGAGACAATAGACTATGGGATCCCAAAGTGTACAACTCACACAAAGAAGAGCTTAGCAGTGGTCTCTGTTGTGATACTCTTTTTGCAGGCCACCATAATGGCCATCCTAGAGAATCTATCGATGACCACGAAAACACAGTCATTGTCGCGCTTAATAGAAGGAAGGCCCGACATGTAATCATGGAGGTAGATTCCCAATGTTGACTAGGAGTAGGCAGAGGAGTATGTAGGCCTTTCTTCTTGATGGTTGGTTTGGAAATGACGTAGGTAGTGTAGGATTTAATGTACCTCCCAACATCTTAATGAAGGCTCGGCCAATAAAAATACTTCTACAGTACTGCCACTATTTTCTCTACTCTAAAATGTCTAGCAATTCGACTATAGTGTGCCTCCCAAATCATCTTGGCATGCTCGCTTGAAGGAACACAAATTTGTCTCAGGTGGTATAACAATGCATCGTAGAGGTGAAAATTT
The DNA here is from genome assembly GCA_031772625.1 of Pinus tabuliformis. Taxonomy (NCBI): domain Eukaryota; kingdom Viridiplantae; phylum Streptophyta; class Pinopsida; order Pinales; family Pinaceae; genus Pinus; species Pinus tabuliformis. The sequence continues at coordinate 216,421,205 of CM062813.1, forward strand.
TGAACTTTCTTACCTTCCAGGAGTGTCTGGTATGTGCTGCAAAATTCTAGATCTCTCTCGTAAAGATGTGGCCACCCCAAAGTCTCATGCCCACAAGAGTCGAGCACAGTGATCAGCACCATGACTGGTGGTCGACTGAGGCAGTCTGAAACATTATTGGTGATGCCCTTCTTGTACTTAATGTTCAATTCAAATTGTTGCAGGTATGTGGACCATTTATGATTGTGATCTTTTTGCAACTTCCCTTGTGTCTGTATGAACTGCAAGGGTCGGTGGCCTGTGTGGATGACTGTTTCCTTCCCCATAATGTAATGCTTCCATTGACGACATGCCTACACAATGGAATGCATTTCTTTGTCGTAAGTGGGATAATTTCAGATTGTGTCTGAAAGTGTCTCACTGTGGTAAGCCACTGGATGCCGCTGCTGAGTAAGAACTGCACCAATAGCATAATCGGAGGCGTCTGTATTTTTCTCAAATGGTTGTTGCAGGTCTGGTAATGTGATCATTGGTGTAGAGCAGAGGTGATGCTTCAACTCGGAAAACACCTTTTGTCAGGTTTCAGGCTAAAAAAACTTTGCTTTCGCTCCACCGTTGGTGACTTGACTTAAAGGCCAAGTGATGTGAGAGAACCCCAACATGAACCTACGGTAGAAATTGGCAAGACCAAGAAAGACACGGAGATTTGTTAGAGTGGTTGGGGTTGGCCAGTCCCAAATGACTTGTATCTTGGTTGGTTCCACATGCACACCATGATCATCAATGATGTACCCCATATATTAAACCTAGGTCATGCCAAAAGTGCATTTCTCCAAATTGGCACAAAATTTGTGTTGTCACAGGATTTGAAGGACCTATCGAATATGGTAGAGGTGCTCTTCTCAACTCTGGCTAAAGATCAAAATGTAATCTAAATACACCACCACAAATGCATTGGTGAAGGGTCGCAAGATTTCATCCATCAATCTCATGAAGGTTGTGGGGGTATTCGTCAAATTGAAAGGCATGACCAACCATTCGAAAAAACCCTCCTTAGATTTGAAGGAAGTCTTCCACACATTAGAGGGTTCGATAGGAACTTGGTGATAAGAGGACTTCAAGTCAATCTTGCTATAGTATTTCCCCCCCTTGTGCTAGTCTAGAAGGTCATGAATCCCTGGGATTAGGTACCTATTCCGGATAGTGATCTTGTTCAGTGCTCGATAGTAAATATAGAGTCTCCAAGTCCCATCCTTCTTCTATACCAATACAATCTGGCTCCCACAAAGTGATGATTTTTGCCTGATGTTCCCTTTCTTCAACAACTCTTGAATCTGCCTCTTGATCTCATATTTCTCCAGAAAAGAGCATCGATAGATCAATCCATTGGGTAGCGGCACACCTGGGGTCAGATCAATGGAGTGCTTGACCTAACAGTGTAGAGGTACCCCTGTAAGTGAGGTGAAAATGTCCCTGTATTCCTCTAGGACATTGTCCATCTGTTTCTGTTGTGCAGAGGAGCCCTGTGTGGAAGTAATGGCCACAACCTTCTTCTCTCCTAAGGGAAAATCATAAGGAAAACAAATTTCTTGCTCTAGAAAATGATCTTACTAAATTGCTTTGCAGTGATAAAAGAGATGGCAGTAGGTCGGGCTACCTCTGGTATCTTGTACAACTTATTTCCAAAGTAATAATCACAGAGCGAGGCCTAGACTCATATACAACATGTCACTTGCATAAGTATGGTTGTCCTAATAATACATCACAAACTTCAAGAGGAGCAACATCAAACAATACCTCATCGGTGAAGGGATTGATGTTGTAGGGAAGGCGACATTATTGGCTGACACGGAGATCTCATCCATGGTGAAGCCACCTAAATGTGTACGACTGTGGATTTGTTGTAGTCGATAGGCCCAACCGCTTCACGACCTCTGTTGAAATGAAGTTCTTTTGGATCCCACTATCAACAATGAACTACAGCGAAGAACCTTTCACCCACATCTATGAGTGGAAGAGGTGTTCCCCCTCCTCTGGATCTCCAGGCTCATTCTTCTGGATCTTAGTGGTGGCCACAGTGGCACTGGGCTCCACATCAATGATATACTTTCCTTTGTCATTCCCATTGTCGGGTTTTGACTCAGATTCAGAACATCTGTTTGATTCAGAAGCCTTCAGCTCGACCACCAATGACTACTTGGCCTGACACTCACTTGTGTTGTGAGTGGAGCTCTTATGGAACTCACACCATTTTCCCATGTCCTTCTTTGTCTTCATGGTGTTTTTCTTTGCTTGTGGTTTTGGTGGGTTGTCCTGGGTCATCCTATCTTGGCTTTGGCCTTTTCTTTGTGGTTTGGGGGTGCCTTTTCCTTGCTTCGGATTCACAAATCCAGAGTCTCACTTCTTCTGTTTAAACTTCTGCTCAATCTTGACAGCGTATTGGTATGTCGTGTCGAGCGAGGATATGTCCAGGAAATCCATTTCCTCCTAGATGTGCTTATGTAGATAACTGTGGTACTTGAGTACCAAATTCCACTCAGAATCCTTGATACCCAACTTCTTGCAAAGGATATGGAAAACATTTGTGAACTACGACACATCTTGGTCCCTTCCCTGCCATAGCGTGGTCCACTTTACGTATTTATCTTCATAGCTCCCAACAGGGTAATATTGTTACTTGATGGCCTCTCGAAAAGAATCCCAAGTGGGTGCAGCTAAAAATAGTGAGGATTCCCTCTCATCCTTTTGTTCACAGTAGGTTTCCCATGAGTCCTTGACGTGTGGGGCGGATTTGAGAAGTGCTAAAGTAATATTTTCCCGATATGAAAAATCATGAACTGAAAAATATCCTTCCAACATATTTAACCATTTATCTACAGTGTCTGAATCTATCTGACCCTCAAATACAGGAATATTGAGGTTAACTTGTACCTTAAAAGGAGTGGTGCCTCCAGAGTGGTTGTTGGATGAAGATGTGTTGCCTATGGGTAGTCGTAGAAGGATCTGGGACAAGTTATCGATCATTGCGTTCCTCTATCATTTGAGAGATTCCTCGAGCAATATTTTAAAAGGATCTCCTACCCCCTCGTCTTTATTTTCTTCCGCCATGGGAGGCCATCGGGGTTTGTGAGGCTGGTCTTGCAAAGGTTCAACTAGATCGAGCCCTAACTCCTTATACCCTTCCTCATTGGGGACATGCAAAGAAAAACAGAGAAAGAGAAGACCGCTCTGATACCACTGATCCGAACTTAAACAAGAACGCAAAAAATTACACATATAACCATAATTACAAAAATGCAACAGAAATAACACTTCTACTAAAATGCAACATAAATAACACTTCATTTCATTAATATCATAATACTGAAATATGCTTACAAACAGAATGGAAATAAACTAGCTTGGGCGATGGTAGCCTATCTCTTAGAATACATGTTGCGGCTACATACCTCTGAATTGTGTTACAATTATGCTCAAATTCCTATTTATTATTTAGAAAAAATGGAAAACTGTAAACATCCAAAAACCTAACCCTAGGAGATGAAGCGCCAAAATTGTGGGCCCCATTTGGGTAAATTGGTACATCAACTTCCTAGGGTTGTCACTTTGGCATACGACCTTCGTTTAGCTATCATAATACCTCATTTCAAAGATCTCAAAGAGCAGGTCGAAAACAAACTAGCAAGTTGATCTCAAAAAAGATTCTCTCTGTTTTGCCTAAAAACATTGTTTAAGGCCTCAAAACAGTTCCAGAAGTTAAGGACCCAAAAAATGCTAAAAATAGTAAATTGTGCTACAATTAAGGAAACTGAAAAGATGGAAGAGACAGTGTTGGGGCTCCAAGTGGAATAGGCGGGTGACCACCAATATCCACCTAGATCATTCCTTCCCCCCTTAGGAAGAAATGGTCCCCATTGCATTGAATGCCTCCATAAGATGGGGAAACTTCTGCAATGGGACCAAGTTTGGCAGAAGTTTCCCCATGTTGAACTTGGTCCATGAGATGGAGAAAATAATTAAAAATAATAAATTAAAAAAATTAAGTTTATATCTATATATATATATATATATATATATATATATATATATATAACATTAAAACAAAATTAACAAAAAAAAACACATTAAAGATATTAAAATGAAAAAAAAAATCAAACACTAAAATGGATAATTGAATTTCTGAAATTAGCTACTCGTGTATTAAGAGTTTCTAATGAAAACCACCTTTCTTATGAAAAAGCCCATCTTCTTAATGTGTTCAGTAATAATGGATACAGTAGGCACCAAGGGCTCAAAGCTTTCCTCGGGGCTAACAAAGGTCCTTCAATTAAGAAAGAACCCAAAGATTGAATTTCAAGTGTTCATCTTCCTTTTATCCAAGGGACGACTGATAAGATTGCTAGAATCCTGAGAAAGCATAAGGTTCCCTCTACCTTCAGGCCCCTTAACACCATTCGTAGCTCCCTAAAGTCTGTAAAAGACTCAGTTGATCCTAAGAACATGAAAGGTGTTTACGAAATTCCATGTTCTTGCGGGATCCCCTACATTGGTGAAACTGATCGTTCGATAAATCAAAGGATCCATGAGCACGCAGCTGACATAAAACATGGGAGGACCCGCTCCTCAGCTTTGGCAGAGCATGCAGAAAAGACGAAGCATCACATCTGCATTGAAGAGGCCCAGGTCATTGCCAGGGTTGACCATTTCTTTCATCGAAAGTTTAGGGAGGCCATTGAGATTGATAGAAAGCCTTGCAATCTAAACATGGATGATGAATAAAAGATTAGTGATCATTGGGTCCCTACCCTTTCTTCCTAAACAATTTTATTATTATTATTATTTGGCCATTAAATTTATTAATACTTTTTGAATGAATACAATTCTTAATTAATAAATTAATTGAATTAAATTAAATTTAAGAATATACATTCGTCATTAACTTAATTTGTATTAATACCTTGAATAAAGATCTATTTGATTTTTTCTTTAATAATTTTTTGACATTCATATTATTCTAAGAATTTTATTGGTTTATTTTCTTTTTTATTTTATTTTTAAGTTTGAGACTTGAATGATTTTCACGTTTATATATAAATAATTTATATTTTTATTATTTAATTCTTGAATCTAAATATTTGAATTAATATCTAACCATGACTTATTAATAAATTTATTTTAATATAATTCATATAAATATTTGATTTTATATTAAATAATAATAATAATAATAAATAAAAATAAAAATAATAATATTTTATTAGTTTGATTTAATTCTTTTTCCCAAGGAAAAATCACAATTTTCTATTAGATAAAGAAAATTACATGTTGTAGATGCTTGTGCGGCATATGCATATGTTGGTCCGTAGCCGTCAAAAAATAGTTCTAACAAAAAATATCCATGTAGGATGTATTGTAAGCTATTCAGATAAAAGTTATATACAATATATATATATATATATATATATATATATATATGTCATGTACTGCAAGGAAATATACAAAATATACTGCAAAAAAATTAGGGCTTGTTGGCCCTCAAGTAGTTCTGATCTATGTATGGCCGATGATAGTACTGGAAATGTTCATCACCCTATTGTTCCTTTATGAGCCAAATTCCCCTAGGTTGGTCTATGGCTGCTTTGGAAAGTTGGTCGGCAGCTTGATGACGCTCCTTGTAAATATGTCGATAAGAAATATATTCAAATTGGGATTTAAATAACATGATTTCATCCAATATATTTCTGAGAGTATGCATATGACATGAAGATGCATGATTAAACCAATTAATAATGATTTTTGAGTCCCCAAAGATTTGTAGATGTCTGCATTCATGAGCAAGTGAAAAATGGAGAAGGTGATGTCGTGTGATGAGTTCAACAAAATTATTAGTGCCAATCCCCAGACCCATTTGAAAGTGATAAATATGGTTTTTTGTTTGATGTAATCCCCCCCATATCCATGTTCCTGTGCAGCACCATCAAAATAAGCCCATGACATATTGTGATTTATAACTTTTGTGGTTACTTCCTGGACAATAGGTTTGCTATCCTCATTTGGTATTTCATGATAAGCATTTAGGATATGAGCAATGGATGCAGGCCAACATATATCTCTATCCCTGAAAATAAGTCCATTCTGATTTAGCCATATAGTCCAGCAAATGATCAAGGGTAAGCAGTGATGTTTTTGGTTCGATGTCCCTTCCCTCCAGTGATTCCATGCATCCACAACAATAATGCCTATCCAACAAGTAGTAATGGAGAGGGAAGTGAGAACCTGTGACCATAAATCAGTCACCATGGGACAATGAATAAAAAGGTGGTCATTTGTTTCCTCAGCCTGTTTGCACAGAACGCACCAAGAAGGGTCGTGAAAAGACCTATGCTTCAGATTTCTCCCAGTGGGTGTTTTGTTCTTTAATATGTTCCACATTAGTAGCCTAGTGCGAGGAGGGGCTTTGAGCTTCCATATAGACCGCCACCAATCAATGAGTACATGTGGGATGTGTGATGCATGGATAATGGGATAGCCATCTTTGGGTGTATATTTTCCATGACCAGCATGTACCCAGATGAGTTCATCAACACCCTCCTTGATGCGCACATGTGATTCTATCAGAGCATTTATGTAATCGACCCATGATTGGTGCCATTGTTTTGGGATGCCTAACAACCATGTTGATTTCCATGCTTGAGTGAATATGGTAGTATTCTCCAAGTCAATGATGGTTGTGAGCCTGTGTATGTCATTGTGCTTGAGGAATTGTATGAGATCAGGTGGGAGCCGGTGCATATTACCACAACTTGACCATGGGTCAACACTGAACTGCATTGATTGACCATCTCTGATGTGCTAGACTAGACCATTCCTGATGGTAGGTAGAGTATGTAGGACAACTGGCCATATTGAAGAAATACCCAATTTGTGCCAAGTTGGGAGCCGAATCCAATCCATGATCTGTAAGGGACATATATATTTGTAATGTACCACCTCTATCCATAGATTGTGAGAGGTAAGGATGAGCCAACCCATTTTAGCAGCAAGGGCGTGAGAAAATTATGGTAGGTCTTTTAATCCCCAACCACCCACTTTTTTGGTCGTGCGATTTGGGTCAAACCCACCCAAGCAAAGGGTCTCCCTTCCTTATGTCTGTTCCAAAGGATCTGTAGCACAATTTTTGTATCTGAGAGAGGATACCTTTCAGGATACAATCTAATGACATCTAATACACTAGCATTGCCTCCAAAATTGATTTGATGAGAACAAGTATCCCTACTCTTGATAGAAACCTATGGTTCTATATGAGAATTCCATTTTCTACCTTGGCCACTAGCCATGTCCAACCCACTATTTTGTAACCATGCGGTTTTATCTGGAAGCCAAGGTATTCTAGGCCTACTTCTAATGGTAATCTTTGAAAAGGAAATTTCCGAGTGGCTATCTGCATTTCCTGTGGAGAGCAGGTTGAGAAGGTGATAGTGGATTTCATCCTATTAGATTCCATACCTGTAGCAGCTGAAAAAAGCATCAGAATATCATGAAAAACGGAGAATTATTGGATACTACCATTCAAAAAAAAAGCACATCATCCACAAATAGAAGGTGGGTGATAGTACAATGATCAGTGACCTTCAGACCAAGTATACGCCACTCCCTTCTGACCCAATGAATAAGTCTGTTGAGTCCTTCCATAACTAGGAGAAAAAGGAGAGGGGATAATGGACAACCATTCCTAAGCCCATGCTCTACATGAAAGAAATAAGAGGCAGAGCCATTTATGAGAACACTGAATGAAGCTGTTGTGATACAACTCATGATCCAGGTGATGAAGGATATGGGAAAGCCCAAATGAGTAAGTAGCATTCTAATGTATAGCCAGCTGACCCGATCAAAGGCTTTGGATAGGTCAATTTTGAGGATGGAACCTTTGAGTTGCTTCTTCTTGATGGAGTGGAGGACCTCTTGTGTAGTGCCTATAGCTTCATGGATTTGTTGATTGTGCAGGAAATAAAATTGCTCAGGCAAGATATGGTTTGAAAGGATGGGCTTAAGGTGATTGGCAATAATCTTGGCAATAATTTTGTAGAGGCAATTACAGAGGGAGATGGGCCAAAAATCATTAAAAGAACTGGGGGAGTCTACTTTGGGGATAAGAGCTATAAAGGTGGAGTTGATAGCCTCATACATATGACCAATAATTCTGCATTCCTCCACCACATTGAGTAGATCTTGTCCAATGGTGTCGAAGAAAGCAATATAGAATTCAATTGTCCACCCATCTGGGCCAGGGCTCTTATCTTTTTTGAACCATTTAATTGTGCTCTCCAGTTCGCCCATGGTAACAGGTTTGATAAGGTCATCAAAGTCTTCATGGTCAAAAAACTGAGGGAATAGCCCAACTATCTAAACTATTTCTGCAATGGTTGCCCCTGGGGGGCCTTGAACAATTGTTGGAAGTGAGAATTGCCGAGATGGGCAAGCTGGTGAAAGGAGGAGGAAAAATGACCATCTTTAGTGGGCATTTTCCAAATAGTGTTACTGGCCTTTCTCCCCTTTGCAAAATTATGAAAAAATTTGGTATTGTCATTACCGACGTTTAACCAAATGGCTTGACTCCCAAGTCGCCAAGTTTCTTCCCGCTCTTTAAGAATCTTGGACCTTTGTGTCTCTAAGTCAATGAGGTGAGATTTTGTGATGCAAGAGCATCTAGCCCAAGAAAACTCATTGTATTCTAGTAGACATAGGGGTATTGTGTTTTTAAGGAAGTTGGATTCCTAAGAATGAATTAAATGTAATTATTAATGTTTTGAGTGATTTTAATGAGAGAAGCTAGAGTAGGGAATTAATTAAATATTGTGAGGCTTTATTGTAAATGTTCTCGAATGTAGGAGAACATGAGAGATTTAGGATAGTTGAGAGATTGAGGGATTGAGAATTGATTGTAAATCCTAGATTAGGAGTCAGTTCATGATTTTAGGAACAAGAAGGAGAATTAGGAAATTTGTTAAGGAATTCATGGATCTAAACCAGGAATTGGTTTTAGAGTCCTTATGTATAAATGTAAGCCTAAAAGGCAAAGATAGAGGTTAGAGAGGTTAGAGAGGTTAGATATTTGGAGTGATTGTAAGCCTACGGGCAGAGTTGGAATAGAGGCCACTGATATTAGAAAATCAGGCCAGAGAGACAGAGATCTCATTCTGTAATTAATTGTTTGTATTTATATATATACAGAGATTGATTAAATCTGTATAAATGCGTGATTGAGTGTTGAATGATAGATTGCATGCATCAGAGAATTGCATATGTATATTTATGCAGGCAAAGCGTAGTGAACGCAGAGAGGTGGAATTCAGCGAATGCACAGAGAAGAAGAGAGTAATATAGAGGTTTGAAATGGGCCATTGATCCAGGACAAATTGGAAGCCAAAGAGGATGGTGATAAAAGAAATCACGAGGTTAGAGCTCAAGTGGAAGTGAACTGAAGGCAAAAGGAAAACCTTTAGAAAACCCAGAAAACACAGAAACCCTGAAGAAATACGCAAAAATCTAAGTAAAGGAGAAGGGCGGAAGAAATGGAGTACGGGCGAATCATAGCCATTGGATCTTTAATGATCAACGGTTGGGATTAAATCGCATCGGCGATTGGAGAGATCTCATCGGACGGTCATCAGGTGCCAAAGTGATTGAATTTTAATTGAGAAGCCGGACCTGAAATGTATTAGGTTGGGGTTTTATAATTCCATCGAGTCTGAAAGAAGTGTTAAGTGTCGGGCTTGTTACCAACCCGAAATGATTATGGACCATTGGATCTGCTAGGTGCACATCAACGGTAGAGAACCATCAGAGCAACTTTGGATATCGAGAGTGTTAATGAACGTTGGATCAAGAAAAGGATCAACATTGGAGATGTGATCGGATCGCAATGTTTTATAGACCATTTCTTCAATACATGCAATATGCAATTGTGCAAAGGGCCGATAGGAGCAAAACTGCAAAACTAATAGTGAAATGAAGCATAGTTAATAATATTTCAAGTCTGAAAGGTTATATGATCGCACATCGATGGAGACAAGGGAACATGTGTTAATGTGACTGCGAAGGATGCGATTGTCGATAGCAATAAAGGTAAAATTTGGAAATCATGCAGAAGTCATAACAAGAGTGCAAAGTTATGTTTTTAATGTATTTCCTTTGCAAATGGTCATAAGAGGGTTTAAAGCGTCGATATGAAGGTTTATGGTTAAGTCTGAATTAACCAAAGGTAAACGTGGGGTTGGCTATACATATGCGGGACTAAGATTAAAGAAAGGTTATATATGTGGGTTTGGTTATTAAGTGTGGGATTTATATTTAATGAAGAGTATTAAGGGTTTATAAAGTCTCGATAGCCCCGATAATGAATGGTTGAAGGGTTAGAAGGGTTATAACATCCCGATAGGAAGGAATTAAGAGAAGGCCTTTAATAAAGTCCAAATTGAAGGCTTGAAGGGGTGATTTACATTCCGATAAGTGGATAGTGCCTAGGAGTTAGGCATTGATGGAATTTTAATGAATTATTCCGCAAAGTTTGAGAAATGGGCCTTAACCAATGTATTGATGATTTACTTCCTGAGTGAGAAAAAAAATTCCTGGGACAGATAGCTATATGCATAATCCATGCATACCGTGGGTAAAGCAGGGGAAACCCTGTGTCATTTGGTACCAGAGCTGAATTATAAATTAACCATTTGGTATAAGGTTGAACAAAGAAATTATGTATGAAAGTTCTTTAGAATTTAGAATAGAGATATTGGAAAGATGTGTATGCAGGCAAGAGAGAATCAAATTCTAAATCTGATTGACAGAAGCTGAATATCGAAGATTTGTGCAGTGGAAGCATAAAGATCTGTTGGAACAGATTTGCAAAAATGGCGAGATCCTGAAGGTAAGAGGATATGGTTTATTTTAATTGGATTTGAAGATTGAAAAGTTGTAGTCTTTGAAGCAAAAGTATTGTTGCAACTCCCGAAGGCAATTCCACAAAGGATGTGGGTAGAATTGCTAAGAGATAAAGGAAGCTGGTAAGAGTTTCTAAGTGGAACCAGAAATGTGACATAACCATGAGGAATTCCAATAAGGATTGGATAAAGAGGACAGTTCTGTTCTTAGAAGATGCAGATGTGTTGAAGCCAAGAAAGAGAAAAGAGAATTTCTCAAAGGAGGTTCCAAAGATAGAGAACCAATTGCTTGCCAAAAGACTAAGTGAGGAGAGCTTGGTGAGGTAAGTGGCAGCAGGGAGGACTTGCTCTTGAAGAGGCTTTAGTGCAACTCATAGTGAAATGAGTGAGGAACTCATAGAGATGGAGAGGATGATGACTAGTGACAATCATAGCAGAGGTTTTGAAAGAGATCACAGCAGAGGACAGAAGGAGAAGCATGCCCAGGCAAATGGCACACAGAGACAATTAAGCAAAGAGGAATATGAGAGGGAGAAAGTTGAGATAGCAGTTCAGCTTGAAGTGTTAATGGAGATGTTGCAAAGAAATGAGATGGACTAGAAACATGGTTATGTCATGAGAAAGAAAGTGAAGTGGCAGAGGCTACAAAAGAAGAGGAGTCAGCAGGTGAATATGCAATTAGCAGAAGAGATGATGAAGCTTGAATAGATATTGGGTGTTCAATTGAGATCTGAAGAACCCAGAGAAGTTGAGTTGGAAATGGAAATGGAAGTATCCATTTGTGAACCAGAGCAGGGTGAAGTTTTGGGTGAAGATGAAGACTTGAAGATTGAAACTTCAAGTGAGGGAAAAAGATCTGATGATTTTAAATCTGATAATTTGTTTATGTTTACAGGTGAAACATGGAGAGAAGGACAATCTGTTGATATTGTCATAAAGAGGGAAGAAGACAGACAAAATCTAAATTCTGTTTTAAAAGAGGAAGTAGGAGAGGATATCAAGCAATCAAGTAAAGGACTTGATGAGGTTGAGGAGAAGACCATCGAAATATTTCTAAGTCATGTAAAGGGCTTGGAACAGCAAGAGGAATTGGTGATTGAATCATCAAATGAGGTCATGATGTCTTGTGGTTTTACAACTGACAGGTTGTGTATGAATGCAGGTATTGCAGAAGATAAACCATTTTATGGAAATATCTTGAATGAAGCTGAAAATTGCCAGGTAAAGTATGATGATGACTGTCTTTCAAATGAAGATCAAGTTGAGTTATTACAACAAAAGGAGTTCATAAATTCCATGCTTAATGGAGGAAATATCTTTAGTGGGGATGAGACAGTTGTGTCCTATGATAAGAAATTTGCTATTGAAGAAAATAATGTGGAATTGATTTTCTTAAGTGATCAAGGGGAGAGTGATGGACAGACATCTAAAACTACCAAAGGGATGGAGGATTAGAATTTTATTCTAATCAAGAATGAAGAAATAGTGTCAATAAGTTATGCTTGTGACAAAGGAGAAGATAGTGAGGATTGTACAGAACTTTTGGGAGAAATTCCTAGTGAGATAGCAAATTTGTGGCAGGAGTTAAGTCTTTTGGAAAAAGGCTAGAATACAAAAAGGTAAGTGTTCAGGTTGTAAAGTCAGAATTGAATGAAAATAAAGAATTTCACTACAGTGGACAAAAGCAGAAAGACATCATAGAAGTAGATGGTGTGGAGGAGAGACTAGTTGATAGTCTCATGAATTCTGCTGAGAATTCAAATCAACATACTGATGTGCTGATAGAGGAGGAGAAAACAGAGCAGCAAGCTAAATTGTTGCCAAAGGGAGATAGGCACAAAAGCCTTATGATTTTTATTTTAACAAGTGTTTTATGAATGTAGGTTTAGTTGCAGATGTTGGAGGAATTTTGGCACAAATGAGCAGGAAAATAAAAATGGAAGAAGAAGACTCTATGGGAGAATTCAATCCATGGAACAGAGGTATTCAATTGTTGGAGAGAATGTTGGACAATCATGATTCAATTCAAAAAGAGATAATCATGAGTGTTGACTGATAGATTGCATGCATTAGAGAATTGCATATGTATATTTATGCATGCAAAGCGCAGTGAACGTAGAGAGGCAAAATTCAGTGAATGCACAGAGAAGAAGAGAGTAATACAGAGGTTTGAAATGGGCCATTGATCCATTCGAAGGACCAATTGGAAGCCAAAGAGGATGGTGATAAAAGAAATCACGAGGTTAGAGCTCAAGCAGAAGTGAATTGAAGGCGGAAGGAAAACCTTTAGAAAACCCAGAAAACACAGAAACCCTGAAGAAATACGCAAAAAATCTAAGTAAAGGAGAAGGGCGGAAGAAATGGAGTACGGGCGAATCGTAGCCATTGGATCTTTAATGATCAATGGTTGGGATTAAATCGCATCGGCGATTGGAGAGATCTCACCATCGGACGGTCATTGGGTGCCAAAGTGATCGAAGTTTAATTGAGAAGCCAAACCCGAAATGTATTAGGTTGGGGTTTTATAATTCCATCGGGTCTGAAAGAAGTGTTAAGTGTCGGGCTTGTTACCAACCCAAAATGATTATGGACCATTGGATCTGCTAGGCACAGATCAACGGTAGAGAACCATCAGAGCGACTTTGGAGATCGGGAGCGTTAATGACCGTTGGATCAAGAAAAGGATCAATGGTGGAGATGTGATCAGATCGCAATGTTTTATAGACCGTGGCTTCAATACATGCGATATGCGATTGTGCGAAGGGCCGATAGGAGCAGACCCGATAGTGAAATGAAGCATAGTTAATAATATTTCAAGTCCGAAAGGTTATATGATCGCATATCGGCGGAGACAGGGGAACATGTGTTAATGTGACTGCGGAGGATGCGATTGCCGATAGCGATAAAGGTAAACTTCGAAAATCGTGCAGAAGCCGTACCAAGAGTGCAAATGTATGTTTTTAATGTATTTCCTTTGTAAATGTTCATAAGAGGGTTTAAAGCGCTGATATGAAGTTTTATGGTTAAGTCTGAATTAACTAAAGGTAAACTTGGGGTTGGCTATATATATGCAGGACTAAGATTAAAGAAAGGTTATATATGTGGGTTTGGTTATTAAGAGCAGGATTTATATTTAATGAAGAGTATTAAGGGTTTATAAAGTCCTAATAGCCTCGATAATGAATGGTTGAAGGGATAGAAGGGTTATAACATCCCGTTAGGAAGGAATTAAGAGAAGGCCTTTAATAAAGTTCAAGTTGAAGGCTTGAAGGGGTGATTTACATTCCGATAAGTGGATAGTGCCTAGGAGTTAGGCATTGATGGAATTTTAATGAATTATACCGCGGAGTTTGAGAAAGGGGCCTTAACCAATGTATTGATGATTTAATTCCTGAGTGAGAAAAAAATTTCCTGGGACAGATAGTTATATGCATAATCCATGCATACCGTGGGTAAAGCAGGGGAAACCCTACGTCATTTTGCCTCATCTGATATGAATCCACTACCTTACTCATATAGAAGATCTACCAGCTTGTCTTCTATGGTCCAAAAGGCTTGATCATCCTGATCTCTTTTTTCCTTAGCCCATTTAATTGATAGACTCTTGATTTTGAGGAAATTTTGACAAAATCCTTTAGATATGGATCTCCCCCAGGATGGTGGATGAGTATGCCAGTAATTCGTGACTAATTTGGTCTAGTCAGGGTTCATCAACCAGGTAGAGTTGAATTTAAATGGAGCCCTTGGCTTAGGAAAGGGCCCAAACAGTTCAAGGTAGATAGGAGAATGGTTAGAGATACCACCCACTCCCACCCACTGATGATAATTTGACAGAGCCTGGATCAAATGTTCCTTGATGAGAAATCAATCCAATCACCTAGCTAAGGCAACATCTCCCGTTCTTCTGTTGTGCCAAGTTGGCTGAACCTTGTTCATGAGAATATCGATCAACTAGTGTTGCTCCATGAGATGGGTCATAGCATCTGAAAGTGGATCTATTTGGGCGTTACAACCCCAGGATTCCCCATAACCAATTGAAAAAATCAAATCCCCTCCTAGAATGAGGTTGTTTGAGTTGACAAGGGATAGGTTGAGCAGATGAGTCCAGAAGTCAGCTTGGTTGAGACATGGAGCATATATATTTATGATTCTGATCTCCATCCCTAATTCAAAGGAATAGATATCCATTCCTATAAACCCAGCTCCACCCCAGGTAGTGATAATATTAATAGTGCATGGATTGATGCCTACAACAATGCCTCCAGACCTTCCAATGGCATCATGTGCATGGAAGGTCCATCCCAGCTTCAGAGCATGTAGGATAGGTATGATCTAGTCAGCATTGGCAAGGGTTTCTTGCAGATAAATGATTTCGGTGGGCTCAGAATCCAATAATATTCTGAGGGCAGATTTTTTAGCAGGGCTCGCCAAACCCCTACAATTGAAAGAGATCCATTTCATGATAGATTCTGAGAGAGGGTGTTCGATGCTCTAAGAACCCTTTCGAGAGTCGATTGGCTTCCCATAGCCACATCCACCCCAACTTGAATGATATCCTTAGAGATATATGAGTGTCTGCCTCTGGAGCACTTGGTAGATTTAGGAAGGGAAATCAACCTAATCCGAGAATGTTTGGGAGGATGAAAAACCCTAGATCTAAGGTTGTGTTTGGTCAATTTAGTGTCCTAAATTTCTCTACATAAATTATCAATCCCGGTATCGTAAAATGATGAAGTGTAGTGCACTGTTTGTGCTAGCTAACCCTTCTTACTTCGTTGTTTTTATGTTTTATGTTGTTTTGGGGGATTTTGGTCTTTTAATTCCTAATGATTTACAATGTAAATTATTAAAACTAAATCTAACTTTCTTAAAGACTGCTCAAAATCTAAAAATGAAAACAGAACTAAGAAAGAAATGAAAACATAACTAAGAAAGGTATGGAAACAAAGCTAAGAAAGAAATGAAAACAAAGTTTCTATTCTTATTTTACCATTATTTCCAAATCATGAATTAAAACTGAAAGTGAAATTTTTAATTGATGTCTAACTAATTACAAAAATAAAACTAAATGAAATACTTGGTTACTCCGCCTCTCAATTTTGGGAGAAAGTCTCCTTGGGATGAAATTTAAGTAATTATGTACTTCATTAATCTAAGAGCAAATACAAAGATGCAGAAATAACTCATTGCATAGATGAAATGTTCAACCACTTAGTTAAGGATGAATTATCAACTTGAAGGGTTTTCCATAAACATTCATTAAAACCATGAGTTAGTATTTTAAACTAAAAATGAAATGGCAAATACAGTAAATGACATTGATCAGTTTAATTGAAAATTTAAACTAGCAAAACAGTGAATGAAGTAAACTATCCAACAATGTATCCTTATTATTCTTCAACCCTACTCTCATCCTGGAACAAGGTTAGTTTTTAATTGAAGAAACAAGATTACACTATTGAGTTTTATCTTCTAAACTACTGATAAGAATTAAAAAGAAATCAAGTTGATGGAAACTGCTCTAAATTATAAACACTGTTAGTAAGAAAATGATAGAAATTGCATTATAAACACTGTTAGTAAGAAAAATGATTATAAACACTGTCTTAGAAAGAAAATGATGAATTTACAGTTAACAAGAAGAAGAAAAATAAATAAAATAAAACCTTCTTCAGTGCAGGGGTCCTCTGCAACTGATTAGGCTACGCTTGCTCAATCAACTCCAAGAAAACTCCTTCAAATGTTCATAAAAACATGTGGTCTTCTCATATTAAAATAGGGACACAAAACGCCCAAAAATTACAGAGTCTAGGACTTTGATTTCACATTAAAACTATTACCAAATTGTTACTAACTATTACTAACTTCTTCGGTCCTTTACATAGTTATTTATAAGAAAAATCATATAACTATTTGTGGAGAAAAGCATGCTACAACCAAACACGTAGAAGACAGATATGCGGAATTTCTTCCTCGACTGCTGGAGAAATAAATCCAAGACATGGTGGCTGTTGGATTCGTTTGTACAGGTGGTCGTTGGAGTCCATAGGTACAGGTAGTTGCTCCGAATAACGCTTCCCATCACTGTGAAACGCATTAATTAACCACGAAACAGAGTCATGTTACCTTCAGTCTCTTTGTGTTTGACTTATCCATTGACCGTAGTCTTATGCCATCTTCTTTGTCAACCTGGGCTGAATGAATAGGATAGGGTCCATGTCATGATGATTTCAAAGTTGCCCATGTGGCTAGTTTCTCCTTCTGACACCTTGAACCTGTTAGAGCATGGAGGTAGCTGCGAAATAGCTGGTTAGCTGCAGAATAGGATGCATTCCATAGCTAATATACAAAAATTTATTCAAACAGCAAAACATAAAAAGCATAACATGTAAATCACTAAATGTCCTCCTCAAGACAGTATATACCAGTTATTAGTGATGAGAATGCATCTTTCTTATGGAAAAACAAAGAAAAGGAATGAGAAGAGTTGCTAGGGAAAGAGTAATTTTAAGGCTCAACAGGTTGTATGAGTGGGTATGACTAGAGAAGGTAGAAATCTCTAGGGAGGGATTGGTATCAAGTTCGGGGATGGAGGGAGGAGTGGTGGATATGGTAGGAGAGTGAAGGTCCAATGGACAAGATAACATGGACGATGAAATGTCGGGGATGGATGCAAATGTAACATGATGATGCAAAGTAGAAACATAAGAAATAGTTGAAGAGAGAGAGTAAAGAGGAAAATATGTACCCGATGAATGAGTAGCCGTAGCAGCGGCCTGGGATCTCATCATAGGTGGGGAAGAAGGCCCGAGAGAAGTTGAGGCCAGTATCTGAGCATCACCGCAAGTTGTTCTACTCAGTCCCAGAGTTTGAGAATACGGTTCTTCAGCAGGTGATGGCGCACCTGGAATCGCAGCAGCCAAAAATTTGGTGGGAGAACCAACAAGATTCACCGGAGGACATTATTTGTAAAGGTGACCTACCATGTGACACCTCCAGCATCAGAAAGGCACTCCTTCATAGTCCAGGAGCTGGATGCAGGTGAATCTTTGCCAATGTAGAGTAATTTGTTCCCCCAGCCCCTCTCTGATGTCCAAATACACCAAAATTTTCATCATGGATTTGTTGTTGGATGATTCATATGACTTGTCAAAATCAAGAAAGGTACCACGCGCATTCCCAGTGCACGAGAAAACATCCTCAGACCAAAAATGCAGGGGAAGGCCCGGTAGCCTGACCCATATTGGACCAACACCCAGTTGTTCATGCTCAGGGTCGAATAAAAGGCTCCAGCGCTTAAGCATAATAGGTACATCTCAATATGCCAATAGCGCGAAAGGACCCATGAAGTATGATCTTCCCTCAGAAAAATAAGAGCAAACCAACCCCGTGCCAAGGTAGTAATAGTCGAGAGTTCCATGAGGATGTGCCCCCAAATTTCCATAACACATAGGCACAATCTGGCAGCGGAGTAAGATCGCCCTCAAACCCTACCAACCAATACCTTATTGGTGGTGTCCACCACCTCCCCCATGTGCACTCCAACACTGAAACTGAGTTCCAGCTGCTTGCGGGAGGCTTTTACGCACTTTTGCTTCTTGTATTTTCCTGAACGCAGAGTAGTAGGGTGATCCTGTAGAGGATCCTGAGTGCCCGATGAGTGCCTCTAAGGTAGGGGAGCGCCAAAATGAGGGTTTATATCAGGGATGTCAAAACACCTAGATGGAGAGAAAGACAGTCCCAGAATAGACAAGGATGGGTGTGTAGGTTCGAAAAAGTGCGATGGGGAGGCAAAGGAAGAGCTATGTCTAGTCGCAGAACGGTTAATAGAGGGGGGATCTGGTTGGGAGGGTTCCAATGACACATAGTCAAATGTAGGGGACGGTGGGATGTAGGAAACGAGATAATGAAGGGTAGTCAGTGAGAGGAGAGGGAAATCGAGACTCAACAACCCAATGGAGAGGTCGATGAACGGGATGGAGTGAGCGGTTGGACCTGGGTCTGAACAGCGGTGAGACAAATCCTGCAAAAACAGTTGTTCCGTGCCCAAGGGTCCATTAATCGTCGTCTCCGGTGCAGAATTAGGGCTCCTCCAGATGGATTCATTGGGGATGGGATCCTCCGAGTAGTCGACCACGTCGACATCCATTTCTGACATACTACAGACAAAAACTGAAACAACGAGAGATAGGTAAGGAAAACCAAGTGACAGCACAAGGTGAAAGGTCAATTTGTCGACCATTCCATCCTCCCCGAAACACCTTCCCAAATGTTGTTTGATTTTATTCTTACTTTGACCAAAAAAAATAAATTAATATTTGTCTAATTATTTAATTTTAAAAAAAAAAAAAAATGAAAAAATGAAAAAATCCTTTTTCAAACTAGATATTAAATATAGTCGTTAAAAATTTTAAGGGTCTCTACATCGATTTCCCTATTTAATCTGGTGTTATGATATGATTCTCCATCTTGTATTGACGATGAACCACATTGGATGGTTCGAAACGCGTCGATGAATTATCTCTAATGTGATTTCTCCAAAAAGATTTCAACATAATTAAAATGAATTTTAAAAAAAAAATAAAAAATAAAAAATTTAAATTTAAATTTATATATATATATATATATATATATATATATATATATATATATTAAAAAAATTAGTTAAAAAAAATCAATTTGCCCCCCATGATTGTATGCTAGTAGGGGGGCGAATGGCTGCGGCAAGGCCGACGAAGCAGCATTGAAAGTTGCTCCATTGGCCTTGCGGCGGTCGTTCGACCCCTAGTTGGCAGATGACCAACTGAAGAGAATTGATTTTTTTTTTCTAATTTTTTGTTTACTAGTATTTGAATGTTAAATTGCTAACGTTGCAGTGGTCATTCAACCCCTAGTTGGCAGACCACTGACTGAGGAGAATTGATTTTTGTTTTCTAATTTTTTGTTTAGCTTTATTTTAATGTTTTATTTGTGTTATTTTTTAATGCTTTTAATTTTTAATTTTTATTTTATATTAATGTTATATTTTTTGTCGGTAAAAAGAACTTTCGTTATATTTTCAAGACAATACAGTTTACATTGTTCATCTTTCCAATCTCCCCTCTCTCATTCCAACCATATTTTTTGAGAGTGGGGGCTGGAACTAGCCAAAATGAGCTTGTAACAACTATTATTTCCAAAGTACATGCATACATAAGCATATCAGCCATAAAAAAGGAAACCAAAACTATCGACTGCATATGAGGAGTGTTGGTGAGGAGGCAACATAGGAGGAACAACAAAGAGCCTACCGCGACCATGAAGATGAAAATCAATGTGCTCCACCCTTGCTTCCAAACTGCAAAGGTGGTCAATCATACGATGGTGTTAACGTCTCACCCTCTCCAACTTCTCTACAATCTCGCTCTAACTGAACTTAATGTCCTGGAAGTGTGCCATGGTCTCACTTTTGTCTCCATGCCTGTGGTCATGGAGGATTCCCATGTTGAGTTTTAGTTGACCAACAATGGAGTCAAGGGAAGCTAGAGCTTCAACTTGACCTTGAGACTAGACTAGGGAGACCATCTCAGTTTCGTTGGTCTCCCGACTTTCTGTGCTAGATGACGAGGCATTGTGGTCGGGCTCATGACACTGCACTTACTACTATTTTTCCCCACCGCGTCTAGTATGCCCTCTATGCCAAGGCATTGAGAGGAAAAAATAATTAACCAGAAATAGGGTTGATGTTCCCCTGAAGCAGAATTCTTTATAAAAACAACTAACAACACTTGCTACGAAGAGACACCACCCAGAAGGGTGAAGCACCTGACTGCGTTCCTCCCTCCAACTGAACTGAGTTGTGCACGCCACTCCCCAAGAGACAAGACCTTCCTCCCTTTTGTGACACGCTTCCTGGGTCACCCCGTGGCCTGATTGCCACTTCATGGAACAAACAAGCTCTGCTCCAACTGCATCGACCACTTTCCAAGCACTACCCAAAAGGAATAGCATGAGGCAAACCAAGAGGCGAAACTGGAGGGCCTCCACGCCAATTCCCTCTCGCCACCCACTAGCCTGCGAATTTTATTTTCCCCCACAACTAAGAAGCACTGCAGCCTAGCTTCACCCCTTCCGCTGAGATCCATTTTAACATAATTCGACCTCAAGGCGCACCCAGGCTACCCTACAGAGTCCCCAACACCCTTCTTCCCCCAAGTGATGGCAGAAAGCAACCATGCAAGGCTTGACTCGTACAGTCCAAAGTCCTCCAGAGGAGATAGAGATACCAAGAGCCACTAGACCGAGAAACCCAATTATTGCTCCTCCTCTTCCCAGATAAACACAATGAGGCTCGCCACCCCATCTTCCAAGTCCCTGAGCCACCAGTGAACCAGAGCATGGAGACGACTCGATTCCACTGCCCAGAGTGACCTCGGGTCTCAAGGACAAAGCAAATAAATCACCCCCGATCGCACTGCAGAGATGAAAGAACACGCAACGCCTCGCAACCAAGGCTGCAAAAACAGGGAGTCACCATGAAAACAGAACCAGTCGCCCTGCCTACCCACACTCATTTCCCAATTCACTTTACTGAATTGCCTTCGTAGTCACCTCGCTATATTAATCTTGAGCAAGACCTCGCACGATCCATGGTAAATGCGGTCCTGTATAGCCATAAGTGGAGTAATTATCCATGTGGAGCCACCAACGGTCCCGAGGATCAATCCTCTACCACTTGGTTTGCTGTCAAATCACCCCCATTAGGGAATACTTTTTTTTATTATGTTTTTTTTGTTGTTTTTAATTTGTTTGTTTGTTTGTTTGTTTTTTAATGGTGTAAATTTTTTAAAATATTTTCATAAATAATGTGTTTTTAAGAAAAAAAAAAAAATTGTTTTTCATATATATATAATTTTACGTTTTATGAGTTTTTTTTTTTATGACAATTTTTTATGCTTGATTTTTTTTAGTGTGTTTTTTATATTTATTTTTGATATTTTTTTTGGTTATTTTTTATTTGGAGTAGTCTTTAAGTGTGACTTTTTGGAGTCTCCAAAGGATTTTTAGTCGGAATATGACGAAAAAATTTGTGGTCAAACCTTTATTTGTGTTGTTGAAACTAGTTTTTTCACTGCATATATGGATTCAACACCCTCAAAACCCTTGGGGCACCTCGATTGTGAAGAGTTCACCCATCAAACTTGTGATTTCAATGAATTCTTGCCAGATTTTAGATAAATTAGATCGGAAAATAAACCGGAAAACTTTTCAAAAAGTCAAACTTAAAGACTACTCTTTTTTATTTGGATAAAGAAAATTTAATATTCTAATATATTTTTTTATTTACTTCTTATTATTTTTATTTTTATTTGTTTTAATTTTATTTTTTTCAATATTTTAATTTTTGGTTTGTATTTTTTTTCCGAAGCCCATGTTGATCCTTGACTAACAACCCGACCCCATTGTGTGTCAATTTAATAGTTGATTTTAAAATTTTTGTTTTAACGGATCAACTTTGCCCCAATATGTCAATTTTATGGTTGATTTTTAAGTTTTCATTGCAATAGGTCAAATTCACCTCCACTGCGTGTCAATTTGATGGTTGATTTTTAAATTTTCATTGCAATGTGTTATATTAGGTTCAAATTCTAAAAAGATATACTTTTAGCATTTAAAAAATAAATTACTCTTGGTATAATGACTCTTTCATTCAGGGGTTCATTTTTAAAGTTTTTTTTAGTCATAATTTTTTTTGATAATGCTATGGTTGAAATGTGTTGAAAAGTTAAGGTTTTTTGTAGTCATGATATTTGGTTTTAATTTCATGGTTGAAAATTTGTAAAAATTTTAATGTTCTTTCAACTCATGATATTTTATCTTTAATGCTATGGTTGAAAACATTTATAAGTGTTTTATCTTTAACGCCATGTTTGAAAATTGTTGGAATTTTAAGGCTTTTTAGAGACGTGATATTTTTATCTTTAATGCCATGCCTAAAAATTGTTGGAATTTTAAGGTTTTTCAAAGCCATGATATTTTATTTTTAACGCCATTGCTAAAAAATGTTGAAATTTTACCCCAAAAAACGTTGCTCCAACATCAACACTTTTCACTTTTTAGGGTGTTTTTGGTGCAAAAAAAATTGGTTTTCATTGTCATTTTTAAAAAATGTTGAAAGTTTACTCTAAAAAACAATGAAAAAAATGGTCATTCCAACATACACACATTTCGTTTTTCGGTTGTTTTTTCATGTTCTTTTGGGGTTTTTTGGATAAAGTTATCGTTTTGAGGTCGCATTTCTCGTTTGATTAGTAACTTTGATTTGTGATTAGACCTTAGTGTGAGGAGTGATTTGCAGTGACAAGACGAAGTTTGGGTATGTTGATTGATCAATGAAATATCTAGATGAGTGACGGATAAAATAGTGAGAGCAACAAGTACAATTTTGAGGTTTAATGTAATAGAGAACCTATGGATTTGAGTTTGAAAATGGATGAAAAAGGGATCTACAAGGTTTTGCATATTGGTGCCTGCACATAAAGGAGTTGGTGCTTCCTTTAGGTGGGTGCTTGAAAAATAACTTGGGGGTCAATACCTCCTACAAGTTGGTGCTTGCAAGTCATAGAGTGGGTGCTTCCTTTTGGTAGGTACTAGTAAATATAATGTAACAACAGGTTGTAACTTGCATTTGCATAAAGACCTAAAAGAAGATTGGTGGTTTTCTCCCCTTTATGTGTTTCCACATAAAAATCGGTGTCTCATATGTGTATGATGCTTCTGTTGTTGTTGTGTCATTTCTAAGTTGCTTACATGGTTGAATGCTAAATGAATTTGAATATTGTATATTGGTAATAGTTGTTTAAATTGGACATTATATTGATTCACCTTCTTCCCATCTCTGTATTATCCTCTTTCTAACACAATATTCAAAATAATAAGAGTTGGGTTTGAGAACAAAACCAAAATACTTAAATCCATCCTCTACCTTTCTTCTTGAGAAGGGAAGCAAATCTACCAATTGATTCAAAAGATTCCCTCAATTAGATTATACATAAGTCTTGATTCCCCCCAATTAATCTACATACTAGTAGCTTTGTAATAAATATGCAAAGAGGATATAATATTTATAAATTCATGTTCCACAACTACACCAAAGGGAAGGATATCATCCACGAGAAGGAGATGAGTGATGACTTCCAAAGGCAAAATTTGAACCCCCCGCAGCAAGCCTTGACTTCAAGCATTAGAAATAATCCTACTAAGGCCATTTTCCACCAAGACAAAGGGTGAAAGGTGTAGTGCCTGCTCTAGTTGGCTGACAGTGATATGACACTAACATTTATTTAGCCCTAAGGCCCACACATTATTCTTTGAGGACCTCAGGTTGAGGATCCAGGCACATGATGCTATTATTATTAGTGATTGAGATATTCATGGTTGTGATGTTTATGTATGTTCTCCATTGATATAACTTCCTATTTAGATTTTTGTATCTCATGGGGTTGCAATAAACCTGCTGGATGCCTGTGTTCAGCTTTTACTCACTAACACTCTAAGCATCTTGCTACCAAGTTCACGATGTCCTTCTTCATCCCTTTCCAAAAGAAAAGTGGTTTCAGGCCCACACTCATCTTCTTAACACCAGGATGTGCCATGTATACTGTGCGATGTGCTTCATTTAAGATTAATTGGCGTATATCTTTAATTAATTATGCATGACATGCCAAGTGTCACCTATGAGGACTCCTATAAAAGAAGTGGCAAGCCATGGGAGAAGGAACTTTTGGGAACCCTATTGTTGGATGGATGAGACGATGTCAGAGCAGTGATTATGAAACTATAGTGAGTTTGGTGAGGTAGAGGATTTTAAAGAGGGGACTCTTGAGCCAAGGAGTGCTATCCTCTACCAGCTATTTCATTCCTCCATTGTACAACCCCATTGCAGCGTGGGGGTCAGCGGGGAAGAAGAGTACCCAAGCAATAGGTTGGGAGGTTAACTGGTGGGTCATTGCATTCGGATCAAGTACGTTGTCATTCACTCTCGGAGGTGACCGGCAGCAAGGGAGTACAAGTAACAGCAAATCAAGTGGAGTCGTGTCTTCTGGTGAACGGTACATATGTGTTGCAATATTATTTTGTATGATTTCTTTATGGTCTTAGTTAAATGTATGTAAATTTTATGATATGTTCAGTGAAATGAATTTTAGCAATGTGTTAGACAGTGCTGAATAAATTTGAATTTAAAACTAATATTTTCCTCACCTCAATAAGATTTCCTATTTCTTCTCCTAGTTGCCTTTTGATCCCCCTTTTTATTCCTTAATTTGTGTTCATTACTAAATTCAATTAATGAGTCAAGATTTGATTCCCTATCTACTCCCTAATTTAACTCAAGTTATCTCTTGGATGGATATTCTGATGTTGGTTGTTGCCACATGGAGGTTCTCTACATTTTTCTAAATTTAATTTATTGTTCTTATTTTAATTCACCTTCCTCTTCTCTTAATTAGGTTTAACTAGTTTAGGATTAATATTTATCCTTACAATTATGTCCCTCTTTCCCCTTTTACCTAATTAAACTACATAATATACCTAATATTTTCCAACATGGGAAGGGTAGAGTTTTTAAGGTAACCTATTTTATTTCTTCCTATGATCCTCTTAACCCAAGTTTTATTTTTGATTTAATTACCTCGGTTTCTAACATCATTTACCCTGGATGTAAATTTACCTAGTTTTCATTCCTTGATTATATTTATTATTTAATTTATTTTTAATGATTCTAAGGGTGCCAAGCTTGGTCATGCCCTTCAAGAACTTCCCTTGAAGTTCCAAAGGTGCCACGCCTAATAGCTTATTTGTGATGCCAAAAGTGCCAAGTTGATCGTGCCCTTCAAGAAATTCCCTTGAAGTTCCAAGGGTTCCACATCACTTGCCCTTCAAGCATTCAGTGACTACGAGGGGAAAGTATAGGTGCAACGACATAGACCACTATCATCTCTTATGTTGCCTGCTATAGTGAGACTAATGGTGTCAGGGATCAAGGAATCCGCCTTGATGCGCACCCCCCGGTAAAATCCTCATGAGCGGCCCAACTTTGGGACCTGCCCTCATGGCATCGTAATCTTCAAGGCAAAGGTGTTTCAACCTTTCTAGCCCAAGTTACGGCGGGAGTGCTAGTGGGTGAGATCAGGGACATTGTCCCACCCCTCCCCTGTAGTTCCATTCACTTGTACAAACCCATCACCCATATGTGAGTCATTCGGCCAAGCAACTAATCTGTGCCTGCAACCACTAACATCTCATCAGAATATAGATAAACATATATAGCAAGTTTCAAAATTGACTTTGAATTTCAAAGAAAAATTAATATAATTTTCTTTTCATCAAACCAGTTGTCGTCAACTCATCGTATGCGAGTGCCTTTGGTGGTTTCCTGTCATACTCGATAATCATCAGTAACAAGGTTTCTCAATGTTAATCATTGTCATAATAGCATCATTAACGACACCTAGTCATTCACATCATTGTTCATAGTAAGCCCGAACTAATGAAAGTAGGTAACACAGGGGACACATCCATCATAACTATCATCATCAAAACATCAATGGAAACATACATATCCATCAAGCTATCAACATTGTAACATCAATAGAAATATACCTATTTATCAAATTTATCATCATCATCATGATTTTAATAGAGAGCATACATATCCTTTGTTGCCACCATCATCATAAATTCAATAAAGACAAAATTTAACCATTTAATGTTACAATCATCATAATACTAATAGATAACATACATAACCATTCATGTTATCTGTTTGGTCAATTTAGAGTGTCCTAAATTGCTATATTAATTGTCAATCCGAGAGTCGTAAACTGTTGAAGTGAGGCGCACTATATATGCAAGATAACCGATTTCTTACTTTTTTGTCGTTTTTTATTTTTAGTTTGTTTTTGGGTTTATCTTCATTGATTCCCTAATGTAAGATGGCAATCCTAAAAGACAAGTATGGATATAAGTGTTCAAGGCAATGGTGTCCCTTAAAATGATTTCCAAACTTCAAAATTTTCAAAAAAGTTTTAAAACATGCAATGATAAAATTAATTCCTAAAAGATAATGAAAATGTACCACTATTCTAATTAAACAAACAGTGAGCTATTGACCATGAAACCCAGTATCCTTGTTGTTGTCTAAATATGAAAGAAACTGAACTCAAAGAAATCCAAAAATTGCAAGCAAAGTAAAGCTAAGATCAAATTACATCAACTCATATTCTGACCCCTCACCATTCGTCTCGCTCTGGCTTTCGGAGGTAATCATAAACAACTTGAGCAACCTGATATCTAATTTGCAGAAAATAAAACTAATATTAAACTACACACTCATACTTCAATCCCTCACCATTAGTCTCGCTATGGCTTTCGGAGGTAACTGAAAATGACATGAGCAATTCAATAACTAACTTGTAGAAAAATAAACTAATATCAAACTACACACTCATACTTCAATCCCTCACCATTAGTCTCACTATGGCTTTCGGAGGTAACTGAAAATGACATGAGCAATTCAATAACTAACTTGCAGAAAAATAAACTAATATCAAACTACACACTCATACTTCAATCCCTCACCATTAGTCTCGCTATGGCTTTCAGAGGTAACTGAAAATGACATGAGTAATTTAATATCTATCTTGCAGAAAAGTAAATGAGCAAAACTGAAATAAATAAAACAGTGCTGGAACTAAGAACTAAGAAAAATAAATCAGCAGAAGGACAAGAATAATTCCATGTCATTAGTCATTATAAAACTATGTGCAAATGCCTGGGCTGCCTACTGTAATCTGAAACAAAGACACTGATCAGTTAACAGCATTGTAAAGCATAAAAACTATGGATAACAATCAATGTTAATACCATAAGAAGTGCAATATATACAAGTGAATGATTATGGCATAAGGAACGTAAAGAAATAAAGCATGAAACTATACAGCAATTAACAAAACCTCGGTGTGTACAGGGGCCCTCTGCACAACCTTGGGCAATCAGCAATCAACCACGAATTGAGCTTATAAACAGAGTCTTCTCATGTATTAAAATGCAGTCATAACACAGAAATAAAGTCACGGCACAGTGGGCTCGTTAACAGTCAAAATTACATTACAAAGCTAGCTACTATGCGTATGAGAACGCTTTATTTATAAGAAAGGATGACATAACTACTTTCCTAAAATCTGCGTTGATAAAAGACGTGAACAACCACGTCCAGGGATCTAGCGTCATGGCTGTCGTGGTGATTAAATCTATGGAGGGTGGCTATTGGATTCGGTTCATGGAGTAGTCTACAGGTGTTGATATGTCCCCAGGAATCTAGGAACGGCCACGCAAGTCTTCACGTGGTGAAAAACAGAGTTCTGTCACTGTAGGACTCTTACGTTGACCACCGCTTGACTACCTTTGACCACGGCCTTCTTTGGTGAATTCGACTGAGCCAATAGGACTCATTCCATGTCCACATCATTTGCAACTTGCCCATGTGGCTGGATTTGCCTGAAGACACCTGTAACATAGACTTTAACAAAAAGGCTGCGAAAAGTTGAACTAACTGCGGAAAGTGACAAGATTCCGCAGTTGAATGAGAAAAAATCTAATTCAAACAGCAGACACAAAACATAGTTAGGAAACCACTTTATATGCTCTTTTTAAACTAATATGCAATGATTTGGCAGCTTAGGAGGTCCAGGTAAATGGAAAAAGGCTAGAAAGGTGTATAGGGAAGATGCAAGTTTGGGGCTCAACATACCCCCACTATGAAGGTGTTGCATGTCCTCATGCAACCAGAATTTTGATCATCCTCCCTTTAGTCCATGTGCTCTGAAGCTTCTGCCAGTACATCCAGTCCTCTTCTCCTCTTCCTTGGTACTACTACCATCCTGGGCTTCCTCATCAAACATCTGAATTTGAGACTGATCAATTCTCGACTCAACTTCTTGCACTTTTTCTTTAATTTCCTGTTCTTTTTCTGCCACAATCCCAGATGTAACATAGTGTTGGCATGAATGATCTTGTCCAATCTGCATTGTTCCTTTAATGCTTCATTTTCTTGTTTAATGTGTCTGTTTAAGACCTCCAATTCAAACACTTCTTGTTTCAATGATTGGACTTGTGCTTCTTGTGCTGTGTGAGGCAGAGTGGATGACATGCTTGGGCCTGCAGCTGTCTTCTCTAAGGATTCTTGATAATCATACACCTCTTGCTGATTGGGTCTATTTCGGGTGTTTTCCTTGGGCTGGCCCCAAAGTCCTGTTGAGGAGGACTGATTTCTAACTCAGCCGAGAAGGACTCATGTCAACATCTGGAGGACTGGTTTCAATATTTGGCTGAAGATGAGGTGGGCTACAGCCAGCTGGAGGTTTCTCCGGTGTTTCCCCACCCAAGTCAATAAAGTGGGGTCCTTTTATTTGTGCTTTCCTCCACTTTCCTTTAAGCCTGTTGCTTCTTCTTAAAGGTTGTGGGCTAGTACTCTCTTCTTCCATACTCTGTTTTCCTTTTTCTTTCTTCTTGGCTATAGCCGCTTGTTTTCGAAGATGCACTAGTCTTTTAGACAATACTTGATGGTCTTCTTCTAAAAAAGGTTCTAGTGATTGGTAGACATCCTCTATGTTTCTTTTCCCTTTCAATTTTATCTGTTTTCTATCCTTGGTTCTTTCCTCCCTCTCTTTTTAATCAACTTATTTGGTTTTACTAATAGGAGAGTCTTGAATTCTTGCACTTGTCTCCTTCCTCCTACTCCTTCTTGCTTTACTGCTCTCGGGCACCTCGGGTGGCTCTTGAAAGTAGTTTCTCACTAAAACCGTTACCAGGTATCCCTATTTTTCTTCAATTGGTCCTCAATTAGAATTCTCACAAGCCCATGATTATAGAAATGAGGTTCTAAGTCTTCTATATTCTTTTGGACTGTTGTGCACATCTTTTTCAAGCTCAACAATAAAAAGTAGGGCAGATTAAGGGTTTGGTTCTCTAAACAGTTCATCAATAACCGAGTATGATACATTTACATTGCCCCAAAACGGCCTTCACAAGTAATGAACTTTTGAATGATTAACAGTAAGCTAGCCCACTCCTCTTTTAAAGCATGAACAAGAATTCCTCTTGTGAATATAGTTACGTCCATACCTGGGTTGCGTAATATGACTCTCCAAGCCTGCTCGTCCAAGCTCTTGTTCTTGAACCAGCGTTCACCTTCCTAGGGCAGTTCTGTAGCAGCTGCTATGGATGCCTCGGTGACTGTAAACTTAAGGTCCCCAATTTCCACCACCTGGTCGTTAAAAGACCTTGCAAAAGCTTTTGTAATCTCCTTATTGTGGCCCTTAAATTTTTGAATGAAACGTAGCCATTTTGCCTTCTTCAGTAAGTCTTTCACTTGAGGGTATCCTTCTAAAAACTTGGGCCCTTCCGGTTCTGCCCTCAATAACCGACCCATCCTTTCTTCTGTTTGAAATTCGTCTGCGTGTGAGGGGTTTAGCAGAGGTAAGACGACTAGGTTACGGGGTTTATAGAGAAGAAAATAGTGGCTGAAAATGGAAACTGGAGAACAGGTAGCGGGAGTGTTCAGGGACTGTAAGCGGAAAACAGAGGACAGGCAGCCGAGGTGAGTTCACGAAATGGAGTGGAGACGTATGTGAACGAGGTGGTAATGTAGCCGTGGCTTCAATAAAATGGCAGGGGAGTGAAGTGAACCCGGCAGAATTTTTAAACTAAACAACTGCGGAGGAGATGTTAACACGTTTATGAAATGGCTGCGGAAATTATGCGGTGGAGAGGAGCTGTAATTAAATCGGTCACATCCCATGATTACAGGTGGAGTGTGAAAGTGCAGTCAAATACGAGTTAAACCCGAGAATTAATCATGAAACCGTTTGGAAAATAAATGCATGGTTCGTGGAGGAATGTCGTAGAATGGTTATGGAGTTATCATGGAAATCATTGCATATAGTGGAGCTTATGGTTTGATAACTATGAAAAAATGTGCTTTGATTGCTATTTGAAAGAAATTTTTACTCATACCTTGGAATCTTTGCCATTTGTTGTCCATTAGCCCTTGATCAACTGCTCCTTATTGATGCCTTTAGATGCTCCATGTCTTCATAATATGTCCTCGGTCATACCTGCATTTGCTTTCATGATTATTGAACTAACATCTTGACTGTCAATTTGAAAAATAGAGTGGTAGCTATGGAAACTGCTTCTGGCTGCAGAAACTGACACAGCAACCACTTGGCTGAATGAAGATGGATAGATAATAACTAACTAAATGAAAATGGTCATGAAAGAGACTTTTATTGATGAAATGAAATGAAATGGATGAAATGGAGTGGGATGAAATGGAATGAAAATGACGTGAAGTGAAGTGAAAATGGGAAAGAAAGAGATTTTTTTTTTTTGAAAAATATAGGGTGTCATGTGTTCCTGATTTTCAATCTATATTTTCTGTATAATACTGCCAATCAGTGATTGGTTTTCAGGCTTATACAAATTATTATTATTATTATTTTATTTTTATTTTATTTTTACAGAAAGGAACGGAGGCTAGGCTAGTGGAGAAGAAGGATTCTTCTTCACCAGCCTTATTGCAGAATTCTCTTGAAACATTTTGACAAATTCCTCTTTTGAAAATGGCTTATGATAGATCTTTAATCTGTGGCCATTCACAATAAGAGGAGTTTGAAATTCATCAATGGTCTTGATTCTTACCGCCATTGCTAAAGACTTCGTCAATCTCATATGGCCCAAGCCAATGAGTCTGGAATTTACCTTTGAAGTCTTTAAACTTGGAATCAAATAGTAATGCCCAATCTCCCTCTTGAAACTTTTTCTCTTTGATGTATTTGTCATGCCACTTAGCTCTTTGATACTGAACTAGATCAGTTCTTAGGGTTTCTTCTTGTCTAATCTCATCCAGCTCATTCAACTGCTCCATTCTATGCTTTTGGGCTTCTGATAGATCCATCCCCAACTGAACTGCCATCTTGAAAGTTTTGACTTGAAACTCAATGGGGAGCAAGACTTCTTTCCCATAAACAAGTTCATAGGGAGAATGTCCTGTTGTATTCCTCCATGTAGTTATGTAGGCTCATAAGGCTTCAGGAAGCCTTTCTGCCCAATCTCTTCTGTGTAGATGAACAGTTTTGGTGATGATGCTTTCAATAACTTTGTTTGTAGACTCCACTTGGCCATTTGCTTGTGGATGGTAAGGAGTAGATTTTTTGTGCTTGATTTTGTATTCTTCAATCAGCTTCTCCAACATGTTTGATGTGAATTGACTTCCCTGATCTGTCACAATTTCTCTTGAGACACCAAAGCGAGTAAAAATATTCTCATAAAGAAAACTAACAACTGAATTTTTTGTAGCAGAAAGTAATGCTTTGGCTTCTACCCATTTAGTGACATAATCAGTACATACCAATATATACTTATTTTGTTTAGATGGTGGATTAATAGGTCCAATGAAATCTAAAGCCCATTTTTCAAAGGGTTCGATGAGTACCTGTGGTTGTAATGGCATTTCATTTGAAAGAGTCGATTTCCCTACTCTTTGGCAGTTGTCACACCTTTTGACATATTCTTTTGTATTTTGAAGAGGGAATGCCAATGATATCCTAAAGAAAGGATTTTATAGGCCGCCCTTTTGTCAGCAAAGTGTCCGTCGCATGGTTCATCATGACATGCCTTGAGGATGTCAGGCATTTCATCTTCCCTAACACATCTTCTGATCACAAGATCTGGCCCTGTTTTAAACAATTCGTTATAAATCCATGAATATTTTGAACTCTCCTGAATAATCTTTCTTCTTTCACTAGGAAATAAATGTGGAGGTAGTTTCCTTGTAACCAAATAGTTAGCAATATCTGCATACCAAGGAGTCTTAGTAGTTACTGCAAATAAATATTCATCTGGAAACTTATCCTCTACAAGAGAATATTCTTTAGTATTTTGGATCCTAGACAAGAAATCAGCTACTGTATTTTGTTTCCCTGGTCTATCCAACACAGTAATATTGAATTCCTATAAAAGTAAGAGCCATCTTGTAACTCTGCCATTAGTAATAGGTTTGTTCATTAGATATCTAATCGTAGAATGATCAGTATGGACAAAAGTTTCATAGCCTGTTATATAATGTCTAAACTTATTGATTGCATGAACAACAACTAAGAATTCTTTTTCAATCACAGTATAGTTCAACTCAGTGGGAGTCAAATTTTTACTGGTATAGTAAATGGCATAAGGAACTAAATCCTTTTGACCCAACACAGCTCCTAGAGTTGTATCTGAAGCATCTGTAGAAATATGGAAAGGAAGTTTCCAATTTGGCCCTCTCAAGATGGGTAATTCAGATATTCTTGTTTTCAATGTTTCAAATGCTGATTGACAATCAGGATCCCATTTGAATTCACAGTCTTTTGTAAGCAATTTTAAAAGTGGAGATGTTATTTTGGTGAAGTTCTCTATAAATATTCTATAGTACCCAGTAAATCCCAGAAAACTTCTAACATCTTTTTGACAATTTGGAATAGGCAACTAGGAGATGACTTCAACTTTTGATCTATCAACTTTAATCCCATCCCCTGAAATGTGATGTCCCAAAACAATACCTTCAGTAAACATCATAAGCATTTTTCATGACTCAATGAAAGGTTTGTTTCTTTACATCTTATAAGGACTTTTTCCAAATTCTCTAATGCCTCTTCAAATGAATTACCATAAACTGTAAAATCATCCATATAAACCTCTACACAATCATGGATTAGATCAAAAAAGATTCCTAGTACTGCTCTTTGGAATGTTGCGGGTGTATTACATAATCCAAAAGGAAGCACTCGGTAAGCAAAATTTCCCCATGGACAGGTAAATGTGGTCTTATCTTGATCTTTAGGTGCTACCTGAATTTGATTATAGCCACTAAAACCATCCAAGAATGAGAAGTACTTTTTTCCTGCTAGAGTATCTAATCCCTGATCGATAAAGGGCAAAGGAAAGTGATCCTTCAAAGTTGCTTTATTCAATTCCCTGTAATCAATGCATACTCTCCATTTACCATTCTTTTTAGGTACTATAACCAAAGGAGAAACCCATCGGCTATCTGAAATTGGATAAATGAAGTTTACATTGAACAGTTTTTGGAGCTCTTCTTTCACTATCTCCCTAAGGTTTGGATTCATCCTTCTCTGAGGTTGTCTGATTGGTCTACTGTTTTCCTCGATATAGATGTGATGAATGCAAGTCTTAGGGTCAATACCTTTCATATCAGTATACTCCCATGCAAATGCAGTAGAATGTTTTTGCAAGATTTTGGTTAGCTCTCCCTGTTGTGATTTTTCCAAGTTTTTGTTTATATTCAATGTTTTACCTGGAAAAATCTCAATGGCGGAACTACCAAACTCTTCCATAGAGTAAAGAGACATTTGTCTAGATGATAGATACTCAATGTCAGAATCTAACTAAAATTGTGTGTGGTCATATTCTGAAGATGTTTCAAAATTTTCTAATGTGTTCAGAATTTGACTATCTTTGCTGATTTCAGAAATGGTAAAGACAGGTTGTATAGTGTCCTTATCATCGACCCATTCATTATCTCCTTCTGTAATTGCTTTTGCTGGAGGATACAAATTGAATTTCTTTGTCGAATTACCATCATAAATGTACATATCCCCAGATCTACAACTAATGAAAGCATCAGCTGTGGCTAGCCAAGGTCTTCCTAAGATGAGTGGGTGCCCTTCTAGATTACTCTTGGGAGTCAAAATCGTGAAATCTATTGGATATTCCCAAGAATCTAAGGAGACTGAAATATCTTCTAATACACCATCTGGTTTGTTAATTGATCGATCTGCAAGTTGCAGTAGAGTAGGTGTAAAAATAAGATTAGGAAGTTTTAGTTGTTCCATAGTCTGTCTACTCATAATGTTGATAGCAGCCCCTAAGTCAATCAAAGTATTTGGAATTTCTACCCCATTGATATGTGTCTTGACAATTGGACTACCAGGATCTACATACTTCTGCATGGTAATTTTTCCCATCATGATATCTGCAATTTTTCCTACCAGGTGGATTCTTCTTGTATCTCTTGGTTTCCTTCCTGGTCTTTTAAGACTCAACTCCTTTAATATTTTTGCTAGAATAGGAATTTCTCTAATGGCTTGTAGCAAGGGAATCTTGATACAAACATTCTTTAATTCATCTAGGAAATCATAGTCACGCAACAAGATTTGTTTTTCCACTCCTTTTTCAATTTGTAATCTTTCAGGAAAAGGAGGTGTGGATGATGATGCAGGTTACTCAACTATAGGAGTTGTGGGGGTTGACTCTTTTTTTTTTCTTTTTGAGTGTTTGGGTTTTGAAGAGATGCTTCAGAACCTTTATTGGCTTCAAGAGAATCTTCCTCAGAAATACTTTTCTTTTGAGCATCTATAGAAGGTTTTTCTAAAACTCTACCAGATCTGAGTTGTACATCATTGAGAGGAACAATCATATAGGTAGGAAATTGTTGTCCTTCTACCATGTAAGCATTTTGAGGATTTTTATTATTGGGATTTGGCAATGGCTGGGATGGTAGTTGATTTGTCTTTTGTTGGAATGGAAGCAAGAGTTGAGAATTTGGATTTTGTTAAGAAGTTTGTTGTTTTTGTTGTGGAAATGGCAATGAAAGTTGTGGATTTTGATTTGGAAGTTGTGGAGCTTGTTGATTTTGAAAAGATGGAGGATATTGATAAAATTGAGCAAATCTCCCATAAGTATTTTGGATACCTTGTACCCATGACTGAAATGGATTTTGAGGTTGGGACCAAGGTTGTTGCCAAGGATTCCAATTTGGTGGGGGTTGAAAGTTCATGGGCTTGTTAAACCCTTGATTTTGTTGCCCCTACCAAGGTCTCCTTGAAACGAAGCAGAGAGACTCAATTGAATTTGGATCTTCTTGAAAGACAGCTTTGAGCCCAGGAATTGAAGGACAATCCTTGGTCTCATGGCTTTCTGAACAAATCATACATGTTTCTACAACTTTTGCATCCAAGGGGCATTCCCTTAGAGCGTGTTTCTTCCTACATTCTGGACAAAAGATGGCCAAAGCTTCAGCTTCTGCTTTCTGCTTGTTTTGTATTTTAAGGGTGTCTAGTTGCTCACTAAGGCTCCCTAAAATATCAGTTTTGAACTCATCAAGCATGTTTCCAATCTCAGCCCTACTTACTGATCCAGTTGCAGATTTGTTTACTCTAGTGAGAGAATGATCTCTAGGCCCTTTTCTAGTTTTATATTTTCCCCTTGAGAGATGGACACATAGTTCTGCTATATCATGAAGTGGAAGTTGAGAAATATCTCCCTTTCCCATCATGTTTAAAATATCTATCCATTCATCTCTAATGGCTTTTAATAGAAGGGATTTCAAGGTCTCCTCATCTAAGTTACTCATTTTTGCTCTTTTCAGGTTGTATTGAAATCTTTCAAGTAAATCCTCCAAGTTTTCATCTTCTTTTTGCACCATTTTGAATACCTCATCCTTATGGTTGGTGGGCATGCAATAGTCCATGTATATATCCAAAAATGTTTGTTTCATATCATTCCAAGTCCTAATAGATTGAGTGACTAATCCCATGAACCATTTCAAAGTAGCTCCCTTCAATGTTGAAGGAAACAATTTGAGTTTTTGAGAGTCTTCCATATAATCATAAATTCGGCACATGACTTCGAACTCAAATAGAAATGTTTCAGGATCCTCACTTCGCAACCCATAAAAGTTTGGGAGGACAGATGGTGAGATGTTTTTCATTGTTGTACGAGATTCCTCATCAACTATAGGAAATCCAAATGAGTTATGTCCATCCCTATTTCCCCCATTGTTACATCTACCTCCTCCTCTACCTCTACCTCTACCTCCTCCTCCAAATCCGTTTAGTACTTCCTCTGTCATGATAGTTTCCTCAGAGATTTCAGAGTCCTCTAGTTCTTCTACTAATGGCAAACGATGAGGAATTTCTCCCTCTTCTTCTTCAGGTGATTCTACTTCCTTGATTACAATTTGTTCTCCTGTAGAAGTAAAGAAAGGTTCTTTTCCTAAGTCAGATTCGGTGGATAGTGTGGGAGAGTCTCCTAATTCAGTTGTTTCCCCTTGAATTCTAGGGATCCTAAGGGTAGGAGTGTGAGTTGG
The DNA here is from genome assembly GCA_031772625.1 of Pinus tabuliformis. Taxonomy (NCBI): domain Eukaryota; kingdom Viridiplantae; phylum Streptophyta; class Pinopsida; order Pinales; family Pinaceae; genus Pinus; species Pinus tabuliformis. The sequence goes on from CM062813.1 coordinate 216,458,309, forward strand.
AGATGATGGTGTATCTTTTCTATGCCTTGAAGTAGATGGAGTTGTAAAAATCGAACTCTTGGCCCTATCTATAAACCTTCCTCTAGAATCTCTTGCTCTATGCATGTCATTTTTTTTTCTTCAATTCGGGCTAATAATTCTCTTTCTGATCTTCCAAATCACTCTAGGTGCAAGAAGAAAGCATACTCAAGAAATTATTGAACCAATAACTCTCCTTTCTGATCCTCCGGATTACACTAGGTGCAAGAGGAGAGCATACTTTGAGTAGTTATCAATTTTTACCTTCCTTGAAATTTTCCTGTTTTTTTTGTTTAAGAAATTGGCTACCTAGTTTCACTTCCCCGGCAAAAGCGCCAAAATGTTTGGTCAATTTAGAGTGTCCTAAATTGTTATATTAATTTTCAATCTGGGAGTCGTAAACTGCTGAAATGGGGCGCACTATATATGCAAGATAACCGATTTCTTACTTTTTTGTCGTTTTTGATTTTTAGTTTGTTTTTGGGTTTATCTTCGTTGATTCCCTAATGTAAGATGGAAATCCTAAAAGACAAGTATGGATATAAGTGTTCAAGGCAATGGTGTCCCTTAAAATGATTTCCAAACTTCAAAATTTTCAAAAAGGTTTTAAAACATGCAATGATAAAATTAATTCCTAAAAGAGAATGAAAATGTCCCACTATTCTAATTAAACAAACAATGAGCTATTGACCATGAAACCCAGTATCCTTGCTGTTGTCTAAATAAGAAAGAAACTGAACTCAAAGAAATCCAAAAATTGCAAGCAAAGTAAAGCTAAGATCAAATTACATCAACTCATATTCTGACCCCTCACCATCCGTCTCGCTCTGGCTTTCAGAGGTAATCATAAACAACTTGAGAAACCTGATATCTAATTTGTAGAAAATAAAACTAATACTAAACTACACACTCATACTTCAATCCCTCACCATTAGTCTCGCTATGGCTTTCGGAGGTAATTGAAAATGACATGAGAAATTCAATAACTAACTTGCAGAAAAATAAACTAATATCAAACTACACACTCATACTTCAATCCCTCACCATTACTCCTTCTATGGCTTTCGGAGGTAACTGAAAATGACGAGAAATTCAATAACTAACTTGCAGAAAAATAAACTAATATCAAACTACACACTCATACTTCAATCCCTCACCATTAGTCTCGCTATGGCTTTCGGAGGTAACTGAAAATGACATGAGTAATTTAATATCTATCTTGCAGAAAAGTAAATGAGCAAAATTGAAATAAATAAAACAGTGTTGGAACTAAGAACTAAGAAAAATAAATCAGCAGAAGGACAAGAATAATTCCATGTCATTAGTCATTATAAAACTATGTGCAAATGCCCCAGCTGCCTACTGTAATCTGAAACAAAGACATTAATCAGTTAACAACATTGTAAAGCATAAAAACTATGGACAACAATCAACGTTAATACCATAAGAAGTGCAATATATACAAGTGAATGATTATGGCATAAGGAACGTAAAGAAATAAAGCATGAAACTATACAGCAATTAACAAAACCTCGGTGTGTACAAGGGCCCTCTGCACAACCTCGGGCAATCAGCAATCAACCACGAATTGAGCTTATAAACAGAGTCTTCTCATGTATTAAAATGCAGTCATAACACAGAAATAAAGTCACGGCACAGTGGGCTCGTTAACAGTCAAAATTACATTACAAAGCTAGCTACTATACATATGAGAACGCTTTATTTATAACAGAGGATGACATAACTGCTTTCCTAAAATCTGCGCTGATAAAAGACACGTGAACAACCACGTCTAGGGATCTAGCATCATGACTGTCGTGGTGATTAAATCTATGGAGGGTGGTTGTTGGATTCGGTTCATGGAGCAGTCTACAGGTGTTGATATGTCCCCAGGAATCTAGGAACAGCCACACAAGTCTTCACGTGGTGAAAAATAGAGTTTTGTCACTGCAGGACTCTTACGTTGACCACCGCTTGACTACCTTTGACCACGGCCTTCTTTGGTGAATTCGACTGAGCCAATAGGACTCGGTCCATGTCCACGTCATTTGCAACTTGCCCATGTGGCTAGATTTTCCTAAAGACACCTGTAACATAGACTTTAACAAAAAGGCTACGGAAAGTGACAAGATTCCACAACTGAATGAGCAAAAATCTAATTCAAACAGTAGACACAAAACATAGTTAGGAAACCACTTTATATGCTCTTTTTAAACTAATATGCAATGATTTGGCAGCTTAGGAGGTCCAGGTAAATGGAAAAAGGCTAGAAAGGTGTATAGAGAAGATGCAAGTTTGGGGCTCAACACTATCTTCATCATAATATCAATGGAGAACATACATATTCATCACAACCATGAATATCTCAATCACTATTAATAATAGCGTCATGTGCCGAGATCCTTAACCTGAAGTCCTCAAAGAATAATGTGTGGGCCTTAGGGCTAAATAAATGTTAGTGTCATATCATTGTCAATCAACTAGAGTGGGCACTACACACACCCCCTCTTAATAATAGAATTCGTCTCGAAGTCCTTGGAATAGGTAAGGAAAACGGTGATGCATCTCCTCAGCGTCCTCCCAAATAGCTGAACTGGGACTATAATTGTCCCACTAAACCTTGACCTAGTACACCAACTGTCGTCTAAGCTGCAAAGTTCGTTGGTCCAGTATGCAAACTAGTTCGATCATCACTATTCCCTCATCCAAAACCTGCAAATGACCAAAGTCAATAACATGCAAAGAATCTGAAATATAATGACGTAAAATAGAAACATGAAACACATCATGCATACATGCTAAAGATGGAGGTAAGGTAAGCCTATATGCCACCAACCCTTTCCTTTCTAAGATTTCAAAAGGTCCCACAAACCGTGGAGACAATTTTTCTCCCTTTCCAAATTTTATAGAGCTTTTTTAGGGCCTTACTCTCAGGAACACCCTATCCCCCACTTCATAACTTCGGTCTACCCGATGAGCATCAACATAGCTCTTTTGTCGATCTTGTGCTTCTTTTAGCCTCCTCCTAATCATAGTCATTTGTTCTTCCATCTCTTGCACCACTTCTGGTCCTATTAATACTCGATCCTCTAGTCGGTCCCAACTGAGAGGTGTTCTGCAAGGTCTTCCATATAAGAACTCAAATGGTGCCATCTTGATGGAACTCTGATAACTATTATTGTAAGCAAATTCCACAAGTGGTAAAAACTCCTCCCATCTTTTTTTTTGGTCCATCACATACATCTGAAGCATGTCTTCAAAGATTTGATTAGTCCTCTCTGTTTTCCCATCTGTCTCCATGTGATAAGCAGTGCTGAAGTTCAATGGGGTTCCCAAAGCTTCTTGGAAACTGGTCCAAAATCTTCCTGTAAACACTGCTACCCTATCAGATATGATCTTCCTAGGCACTCCATGCAATCTCATAATCTCATTAATAAAAACACCTGGCTATTTCTGGTGCCTTATATGTAGTCTTAACTAGTATGAAATGGGCGCTCTTGGTCAATGTGTCCACCACTAAAAATATGGAATCATGTCTTCTTGAGGTCATTCATAGTCCCACATTGAAGTCCATTGATATAACTTCCCATTTAGATTTTGGTATCTCATGGGGTTGCAATAAACCTATTGGATGCCTGTGTTCAGCTTTTACTCACTGGCACTAAGCATCTTGCTACCAAGTTCACAATGTCCTTCTTCATCCCTTTCCAAAACAAGAGTGGTTTCAAGTCCGCACTCATCTTCTTAACACCAGGGTGTGCCATGTATACTGCACGATGTGCTTCATTTAAGATTAATTGGCATATATCTTCATTCGGTGGTAAATATATCCTTCCCCGAAATCGTAGTAGCCAATTTATGATGATGATGGCAGTAAAGGATATGTATGCTCTCTATTAAAATAATGATGATGATAAATTTGATAAATAGGTATATTTCTATTGATGTTACGATGTTGATAGCTTGATGGATATGTATGTTTCCATTGATGTTTTGATGATGATAGCTATGATGGATGTGTCCCCTATGTTACCTACTTTCATTAGTTCGAGCTTACTATGAACAATGATGTGAATGACTAGGTGTTGTTAATGATGCTATTATGACAATGACTAACATTGAGAAACCTTGTCACTAATGATTATTGAGTATGGCAGGAAACCACCAGAGGCACTCACATATGACGAGTTGACGACAACTGGTTTGATGAAAAAAAATTATATTAATTTTTCTTTGAAATTCAAAGTCAATTTTGAAACCTGCTATATATGTTTATCTATAGTCTGATGAGATGTTAGTGGTTGCAGGCATAGATTAGTTGCTTGGACGAATGACTCACATATGGGTGATGGGGTTGTACAAGTGGATGGAACTACAGGGGAGGGGTGAGACAGTGTCCCTGATCTCACCCACTAGCACTCCCACCGTAACTTGGGCTGGAAAGGTTGAAACAAATTTGCCTTGAAGATCACGATGCCATGAGGGCAGGTCCCAAAGTTGGGTCGCTCATGAGGATTTTACCAGGGGGCGCGCATCAAGGTGGATTCATTGATCCCCGACACCATTAGTCTCACTATAGCAGACAACATAAGAGATGATAATGGTCTATGTCATTGCACCTATACTTTCCCCTCGTAATCACTGAATGCTTGAAGGGTAAGTGATGTGGCACCCTTGGAACTTCAAGGGAATTTCTTGAAGGACACGACCAACTTGGCACCCTCAGAATCACAAATAAACTATTAGGCGTGGCACCCTTGGAACTTCAAGGGAAGTTCTTGAAGGGCACAACCAAGCTTGGCACCCTTGGAATCATTAAATAATAAATATAATCAAGGAATGAAAACTAGATAAATTTACATCCAGGGTAAATGATGTTAGAAACCGAGGTAATTAAATCAAAAATTAAACTTGGGTTAAGAGGATCATATGAAGAAATAAACTAGGTTACCTTAAAAACTCTACCCTTCTCATGTTGGAAATTATTAGGTAGATTATGTAGTTTAATTAGGTAAAGAGGGAAAGAGGGACATAATTGTAATGATAAAGATTAATCCTAAACTAGTTAAACCTAATTAAGAGAAGAGGAAGGTGAATTAAAATAAGAATAATAAATTAAATTTAGAAAAATGTAGAGAACCTCCATGTGGCAACAACCAACATAAGAATATCCATCTAAGAGATAACTTGAGTTAAATTAGGGAGTAGATAGGGAATCAAATCTTGACTCATTAGTTGACTTTAGTAATGAACACAAATTAAGGAATAAAAAGGGGGATCAAGAGGCAACTAGGAGAAGAAATAGGAATCTTGTTGAGGTGAGGAAAACATTAGTTTTAAATTCAAATTTAAGTGAATAAATTTTGGAGACCCTTGATGAAATAGTGACACATGGGTGGGTGAATAATCAAACTATTGAATTATAAAAAATAATTAATTATGTATGACATGCCAAGTGTCACCTATGAGGACTCCTATAAAAGAAGGGGCAAGCCATGTGAGAAGGGACTTTTGAAAACCCTATTGTTGGATGGATGAGACGATGTCAGAGTAGTGATTACGAAACAATAGTGAGTTTGGTGAGGTAGAGGATTTTAGAGAGGGGACTCTTGAGCCAAGGAGTGCTCTCCTCTACCCGATTGTATTCCTCCATTGTACAACCCCATTGCAGCTCGGGGGTCCGCGGGGAAGAAGAGTACCCAAGGAGTAGGTTGGGAGGTTAACCAGTGGATCATCACATTCAGATCAAGTACGTCATCATTCACTCTCGGAGGTGACCGACAACAAGGGAATACAAGTAACAACAAATCAAGTGGAGTCTTGTCTTCTGGTGAACGGTACATATGTGTTGCAATATTATTTTGTATGATTTCTTTATGGTCTTAGTTAAATGTATGTAAATTTTATGATATGTTTACTGAAATGAATTTCAGGAACGTGTTAGACAATGCTAAATAAATTTGAATTCCCAATGTTTTTTTTTCTCTTCTGGTTGTATTTTATTGTGATTTATTTTAATAAAATATATATATATATATATATATATATTATACCATTTCACAATCCTCTGGATGGTTGAAAGATATAGAAGGGGAACCATTGATTAAGACAAAGAAAGAACAACTAATCTATTTTTTCAATGTATAAACACTTTTAATTCATTCATGGTGGAGACCTATGAACCTATTGTACCCTGAATACTCCCATACCCAAAGTATGTGTCCACTTCGAAATTTCTGGATTTGAGCCTTATAACTATTAATGATTAAAATGTTTCATTCTTTCCTTGAATACTTCATTCAAGTTTTGTCTAACTCAAATGTATTGATGGAAGCCTCTCCAATAAAACACATTAATGTCTAATCCAACTTTGGAACCCAACATTTGATCAAAATGTTTGACATCGGGAAAAAAGATCAATGTTGTGGGCCCCACCATGATAAATCTAATGCGTTGAAATGTTGTATCTTAGGGAATGGTAAGCCTAACTTAAGGGAAATCTTCCTTAGTTCCTTTCACCCAATAATGAGTTCATCGTAATCAATTAACATTAGGGCATTGCTAGTTTTGAATGCCCATAATGAAAGAGATTTCATATATCAATCGTCAAGGTTTCTTAAACTCTGAGGCCTAATTAGAGGTCCAACTATATTTAATTCCTTAAGTTTTTATAAAGTAATTCATCATCATGAGAAAAACTTAGCAGTGGAATTTCAAAATCATCAAAGATATTAATATTTAAGTCTCTTAAAAACGACCACCTTGAAAATCCTTATTTATTTATGAAGACACGGGGTGAATTCCCACCATTCAACTCACCATTGTAAATCTATTCATTATAATGTTGTAACACCACTACTATCACAACTATTGGTTCCTTTAACAAAGCTCCAAGACCTCAAGTAATTGGCACATTTACATATTTTTCCTCATCGGGTTTCTATTCAATCATCAACTAAAGGCATTGTTTTACAATAACAATCCATTATCTCAAATGTTTGAATGAATAAGTATGTTCAACCCCTAAAATGCATGTCATATTACTCATTTTCAAATTTTAGAGTAATATCATCACTTGTAGTTATGTGTGAAATAATGGATTTGACGTTGGTCACCTATGACACCCTAGAAAGGGTAGGAAAATCATGTCAAAGCAACAAAATCCATTAATGAAATGTTAAAAAAGCTAAGCAACCATGGTCATTTATATAAAGCATTCTTACAAGATTAAGGCTCATTTATGAGAGTAACTATCGTGAGTGTTCAAAGGTTATAGAAATGGTATGCATTAATAAAACACTCAAGGGGTATTCCAATGATCACGTAGTCCTAAGTTTATAACAACAAAGGTTATACAATGATGGTTTATGGAGAGGATAAGTGTCGATGAGAAGAAGATTTACTATGCTTTCAGAAAGTGTGTTGACCATTATATGACCAACTACATGTTAATGATATAACTAGCAATTGTCCCAAAATGTACAAAGAGAGGCCGATAGGATTATTAAATTGGAATTGTTGAATTTTTCTAGAAGAGTTAATTCATTTGTGGAAAACCTTGTTTTCTTGGACTGGATCATTGTGCAATTACTTTTCTTTAGATGTTTTGTTTATATCTATATTACAAGGAACACGTTGAATGTCTTATTTCATTTTAGAGTAAGTTAATTACCCAAAATCAAGAGGTTAAGTTAATTACCCAAAATCAAGAAACCTCTATAGATGGCCAAGCATATACGAAGAATACATCTCATTCATATGCAATACCAAATCCATCTTTTCATTTCTCTGAGTAAAATTTCAAAAGCATGAACACATGCCATTTCATATGCACAATAAACCCAACTTCTAAAATTTCAATGCTTGGATGCATCCCATTCATATGCTACAGTAAACCCATATTTTCCTTAAATTTCAATCCATAAACACATCCATTCATGAGCCATAACAGAACCACAAAAAACAAAACCCCCTGACCCGTTAATATTATCTACTCAAAGAGATGTAAGACGAAAGGACAACACTGTCTATGGATCCTCCATGTCTCTGAAGGAGATGAGGAGTGTCCCATGACCCATTAATTCATTAGTCTTCTTAGGAGTGCAAGGTAAGACTAAAGAAAATCCGGAGTGTGATGATTTGCATATTAAAAGGAGGATGGAACAATAATGATATTAGTTACAAAAGAAGTAACCATTTTATGAATTTTAACAAGAAAAACATATACCAATATGAACTCAATAATGTTTTTTGAGTGAATATGCTAGCACTACCGTGAGAATGATGGAATATGTGATTCTTAGATGACTTGATTACCTTAGGTTCATTAAATATTTAGTATATTCTTTTCAAATTGACATTAACATTGAATAATTAAATTGTGATTAATCTTACTAATAAATTCCCAATGTTATTACAATTTACATATATAAATAGAAAATATAAATAATAATTTTCATTTATAAAGGAGCCTAAGAGTGGAGGCAAACCAAAATGCATTATGGTGATGGTAGGATTCAAAAACGTTATTTAAACTAAATGCAATGCCCTTTCTTAAACTAACGAGAATCGACAATGTTCATAACACATGAATGAATTCAAGTGGCCATTCATAGAAATAATATGTCTAAACTTGAAAAATATTCATAACACAAAATCTAGTTTGGGATTCAAAAAGATAATGTGTCAAATTTCCTTTGAAAAGCTTTCATTAAGTGACAGAAAAAATCGTCTATATAAGTAATTAGTAATATGTATGAGCTGGGTGATGATTTTTCTATTCAAGTAATAGGATATTTATATATGTATGAGCTAGGTGATGATTTTTCTATTCTAGTATTAGGATATTTATATATGTATGAGATAGGTGATGATTTTTCTATTCTGCAAAGTTACACCCTATTTTATCATGGAATAAATAAAACCAAAATGAAATAAAAATGATTTTAACTAGATACTAAGAGAAACTATTATGTGATAAATAATTAACCAAGAAATTAAACATTCAAACATCGAAGTAGGTAAGAACATTAATAGCTATGAAAAATCTAACCTTTCTTTTAACATTTTATAATACGCAACCAAAAAAAATTGTTATGGGTTATTTTTAGAATCTAAACCCCTTGAAACAGCTGAGAAGATTTCGACCCATGTTTTATTTTGAAACGAATCGTATTACTTCTAATTGGTCCCTTGCCTTTGCTTTTCCAAAGTCTTCAAGCGAAAGAACATCAACAATGGATAGTTGTTGCATGTGCAAAGGGTCATGCTTTTTCCCAATAGCAACTTAATGTATTCAGTTTCCTAGTTTTTTAACTCAAATAATTAAGACTCTACATATAGGTTTTCCCTCAGGTTTATGATATTTGATCAACAAAGGGGATCACTGTGCATCTGCACGAATAGTCCATTATGTGCAAAATGAAATCATTTGGAAAACTCTCATGAAATATACTCAAAACTACAACCTGCAAGAAATTAACACTATACGAATGCAGCAATTGTTATGACAGAACATAAAGTAAATTGGTTTCGGATTAGAAAGGATTAGAGATTCGTGCATAAGATTTATTGGAGAAACAGTGAGACTTGTAAATGTGATAATACACCAAAAACAAAACTTGGACATCTTAAATTCTTTCATCATATCTGTTATGCAAATGCTAAGACAAACTGCTAGAATATTTAGCAAAAATTACGATAAGCACAATAAAGATAAACATATATCTCAAATATGTCTAGATCTACTAAGCATTTATACAATTCTTCCATTCTCACTAAAAATTAAGAAAATCTGATAATTTTTCAAGTTCTCTACGTATAATTTTAAATATAATTTGGATAATCAATTCTCATCAGGTGGGGAAGACAAGCGGAGGCTCTAAAAGTATTTGCATGAAATTTCAATACCTCCCTCGCTTTTTTCTTTGTTTTGTTTGTGCAATCGAGTTGTTGAAGCGTACACAGTTTAGATAGAGCCTCACACTGAAGCATCTCCTGAAGAATGAACGCAATTGAAGAATATGTGCAAAGTGACCAAACGATTCACACTGCTTTCTTAGTGGTAGTTTCTGGAACCCTAATAATCTTCTTCGAGACTACAGCAATACCCATAGCGTGATCAGCCACGGCAGGCCTTCCTTCTATGTAGTCCAATAGTATATCCAACAGATCTGAAATCCTTTCACACTTGGACTTCTCGGCATTGGAAGTAATTCGATCAGAGAAAATACAACGCCTGCCTTGATTGCCAACAATCTGTTCTTTTGGGATTTCTTACATATTGCTATGAGGACAACCAAGGCTGCCACAGTTGCCTGATGGAAAACTTCACCCGTTATGAGTTCTAAGAGCCCTTGGAAAATATCAATCCTTTCCCTAGCAACAAATTCCCAATCAGATATCCAAACAGAAACCTTCTGCATTAAAACGGTCACGTGAAGACGAGCTTCAGTGGTTCATTTCTGCAAGATCAAGGCCATTGACCCAATGAACGTTGTCTCTGTCAGTGATTTTTCAGTTTCGTGGGTTATAGGAATCAGATGCAATATACCCAACGCTTCTTCACAAGCCCCAAAATTTTCATTCCCGTTCTCTTCACAACAATAAGAATTGATCAAAGAGGCCAAAGCATGACTCAAACCAAATGCAACAATGCATTGACGGTTTGCTAAACCCATATATATTGAAAACCAAAAGCATACCTGCTTCTATCCATAAAAAAATTCGAGAATTTCATTCCAATGGATCAAGAATTTCATCTCTATCGATTCTTCTGCTCAACACAATAGCAACAAAATAGAATTGCCAAGATAAACCATGCAAACACTCTTTAAAAAAAAACATAAATTAAATTCAAAATAGAGAAAAACACAACGAAAATAAAACACTGTAAAATCCAAAATGCATGGCCATGCAACAAAGAAAATAAACTTGAACCAGAAACAAGGCAACCCAATGCAATGCAGAGTATTGAAGAAAATGATGAGATGAAAGTGAGAACGCACTCTGTGAGATGCTTAATACTAATCAATGCTTGCCAAAAGCCATGGAAGAAGAACAGAAACAACAACTTGCAGGGAAAAAGCAGTAAAAATATCTTCAAGAGTGACATAAAAGAATGGGAAAAAGTAGTAAGGCAACTCAACCGATATTTGGAAAAAACAATCGCACTTCAAATCAATGGTTGCAAGTGTCTCACCTAATCCAATGAAGCAGGGTAAAAGTGTTGACGATTGTTGATGCATAGGAAGGCCTATCGGCCTAAAAATAGAACCTAAATGACATCTAATCGAGAAAACTTTCTACAAATATAATGGAATGGGTGAAATAATTTAGGAAGAGTGGAACTTAGATGCATCATTTTGTAAGTATCCTTCTAGAAGTTATCCTGCATGAAGTTTGAAAATCTCTCTTAGTCATACGTGTTGTGGATTTGATTTGTAGATTTTAAGAGAAAAAGAATAAACACATTTGAAAGATGTGTAGATACTCTTACATCATTAGTATGGCATGAGTACAACTCTGGTTAACTAGGAAAACAAATTTTATATAATGCTATAAGATAGTATATAACGCCATAACAAAGCAAAATTCTAAAATTTACATGTCTTTATATTTTTAGAGGTCGTGTGTTCCTCTAATCTATTCATAGGAAAGAAATAGAGTTGAAGTCCTCAAAGTTTATTGATTCATGTCCACTACTAGGATTTATGGATGTCAAAGTAAAAAATCAAGAGGATGACTATTTACAACAACTTGTTGGTAAAATTATATGAGTATGTCTTTGATAATCCAGGCCCTAGATGTAACATACTCACAATTCCCTTAATGACTTACAGAGGTCAAGAGGTACCCAAAAATTTATTTTTCTTTTTTCTAGTTTGACAATAAGCTCTGATACCACTATGTCACATACCCCTACTAGATTTATTCTAACCACACTTGCAAATACCTGATTTTCATCTCTCATACATTTCGTCAAACACTTTACATGTAAACCTCTCTTCAAATACCTTGTATACAACCAATTAAATAGTATTTTCCTTGTATACATTTTGTATGAAATCAAATTAGAAACACTGCTCTAATTCCACTTGTAACATACTAACTAAAATATACCACTCAATCATGCAGCTTTTGATTTTTGTCTTTGAGGTATTTGATCAGATAGTTTATATGTAAATTGTAATAAACCAACTTTAACACATATTTTCAATTTTTTGCATGCAAATAGACATATGTCAGCTACAACAATACTATCCCCATCCACAAAACAACATTTTCATTGTGGCATTTCATCAAACAGTTTGTATGCAATGAATCATTAAACCATTTAGGCATTTCTTCAAACACTTTGCATGCAAACTAATATAAAAACTCTTCAGGGAATATATCCTAAATTATAGCAGTCCAAGTTCTAAAAACTAAAACGAATGATCAGTGGGAGTTCCCCTCGTTATGGTTCAGATTTCAACCTCTCGAACCTCCCAGATGAAAACTTATAGTAGAAATGCTAACATGACCTATTTGATGCATGATTTTAGGAGCATTCAGGAAGCTCAACTTCCTATGATCATATCTCCTAAAATATTGTGACCCAAGATCTAAAAGTTGGATTAGATGATCGGTGAGATTTCCCCTCACTATGGTCTAAGTTTCAGCTTATGGAACCTCCTAGAATAAAAGTTATAGCAAAAATGCCAACATTCCCTATTTAATGCATGATTTTAGGAGCATTTAGGAAAATCTACTTCCTCTGATCATATCTCCTAAAATATCATGACCCAAGACCTTAAAGTTAGACCAGAGGATCATTAGGATTTCCCCTCACTATGGTCCAAGTTTCAGCTTCTGGAACCTCCCAGAAGAAAATTTATCACATAAATCCCAACACGACCCATCTAAAGATGCATTTAAGAAGCCCAACTTCCTCTAATCATATTTCCTAAAATTTCGTGACTCGGGACATGAAAACTAGACCAAGGGATCAACAAGATTTCCCCTCACCATTATCCATGCTTCAACTTTTGGAACCTTCCAAAAGAAAAGTTAATAGTAGAAAAGTGAGAAATTGTAATAATGGAGCCCTTCATGTCCACATGCAACATATTAACTTGCACATAAAAATCAAGACATCTTTCTTACATCCTCAAGGTAGAATTTCAATATAATCCACAGAACAATAAAAAAAAAATTCGTACTGATTCCATGCAACATTTTGCTACAACCATGTAAAATCATCATAGAGTTATACATTAATTTCAATATAGAACTAATCATCATATTCATAGCTCACAAATAATAGCACTTATCTGAGATCTAACAATGGCTAAAAATGAAGGTGGGACTTCGATTTTTCACCCAACCATAGACTAGTTGTTGCGTGTATTTCTTGCAGTAGTCACCCCTGAGCTAGATTCATGGTCCAAGGGGATTTTTCAAGCAAACTCGATTGGAAATCATGTGCAACACTAAGAGTATGAGAATTTCTTTGTTACAACTCATTTGTCAACCGTGGCAAGTATTGAAAGAGTTCACCTTTATGGGTGGTTTTTCAACCCAAAAATCTAATTATGTCCTTCATCCCATTTCTTTCATCCCAAAAGAGAGCTCTTTTTTGTTGTTTGAATTCCTTCTTATCATTTTTCTCGTGTGTCTCTTCATGTTCCTCATGGAACATTCTTCAAGATCTTTCTTACTAGCTGCACATTTTATTAAGCAGTGGTGCTAACCAATACCTTAGATTGTGGATCTGCATTCCCACTCTTCAGGCCATTCAAATAAATTTATAATCATTTATGATTAGAGTACAATTACATTACAAAATTCAGGGGGAGTATACGAGGAGAATTACACTAGATTCTTATATGAAGCCAAATGGATAACAATATCCTTACGAAATTATTATTTAGATGAGTAGACTAGTTATAGCCACATAGAAAGAGGTACCAAAGACCCTCATATCTTACCAATGTATGTTCCCAAAAAATTATTTGTCCTTTCATATTATATAAATGTTTGTTAAAATACCATGGTAACTTATGAAAATTTCCATGGAAACTTAAATTTCTAATTTTAATGACCTACTCCTCAATTAATATTATATAATAACAAATCACATAACGTTCAATTAAGGGTTTGAATTATAGAGAGTTCAACTTGTGATGGTCAAAACTATTAACTTAGTTGTTTATAATATAGCCTTTTATCATTAGAGGACAAATTATTACATTGGAGAAATAATAAAATTATCCATGTAGCTAGTTTGCTTTATGATGGTTAACACAAGGATTAATAGTTTTTAGGTAGATTATGAATAAAAATAAAAAGTAGATATTTGGAATTTGAATTGTTAGTCTTTTCTTTTTGAGGATGAACTGACATAGATGTAGATTAGTTGAGTTGTTTTAAATGCCCAAGCCTCTGTTGTTGGACATTATTCATCCTCATTATGTTATTACACATGTTAGTTTCTATAGAATTGGAGGCGTTCTAGTCTTGAAACTGCGTGGAGAGGCTTAAACACATGATATCTCCATAACCCAAAAATCATTTCTAGAAATTCCACCTAGAAGTGCCTCAATTAGATTATTAGCCCATTTTTTTAATTATTTCCTAAGTCTAAACTTAGGGAAAGGGGTTAATTAACCAGAATTAATGGAGATAATTTGAGAAGTCTCTAAAAACTCACACGGATTGACTCTGATATTATCTTGGCCCTTGATTAATTTTTAATCTTAGTCATTGATGCTCCAACAAAGGATTATAAGAAGAGGTCGATGGGTAGATGGAGAACATCCACTTATGGAGTTCTATTTCCTTGGCAATTCAATTTCCAGAGAGCTGCAGCAGTTGCCGAGAAGCCAAATAAGGAAGCAAAAACAGTGAGGGGCAGAGACAATGAGGCCAGAGGAAGTTCTCCAAATCTGATGAAGTAGATTGTAGAGAGGTAGAAAGAGCCATACTGAGGCTAATGCATGAGCTGTGCAGAAGTCTCTAGAGGGAATTTCGATTTAGCTGGAGGAAGGGTCATTTCAGATGTTAGTGGCTAGAAGAATTTCCAGAGAGCCAAGCTATAGGACTCCATACCAGTGGCAATCAGTCAAAAACATATCAAAGGTAATTCTTAGCCAGCGTATTTCAGGTCTGCGTAGAGGTTGACGTAGGGCCCACGCAAAGGCAGTTGGGAAGCCAGTGTGATTGGCTTGATTGATCCATGATTGCCTATGGGGATGAGGAAAATTCCTCACAATATTTTTGCCAGTATTTTCTCTATAGAATAGCCAATATTCAACATCCAGATTGTACTCATATAAATTCATTGTTGCTTAATAATATAAAACCCTCAATTGTTTTCCCAAGTTAGGTTTTTCTGTGGACATTGTCCAAAAATAAATGTGTTAATTTTTTGCGTGTGTGCTAGAATTTTCTCAGTTTCCAACACTATTATTTCTGCAGTTTTGTTTGTTAAGGTTGCAGTGTGATTTATTTAGTAATTTCCATGGCAAATAAATTATTAAATTAATTTACAATTAGAAGAATAATTTCCAGTTGCTGCAATAGGATTTCAATTTTGAAAATTTCACACCACAACCACTTCAAATCCCCAAATTACTTAGCACTTTGTATTTTTAGCCTAGGAAGTCTAATTTATCTAGAATGGCTTTTTGTTGTGTCATTTTTTCTTTTACCACTTGCAAAATGAAAGATTTTTATTGTGCCAATGGAGTTCCACCAATTGGGATACTTTGTGTCTTAGCTTCTAAAAAATCCTATGTACGGAATTTAATTCAAGAGATCGACATCAACAATGTTGGTGGAAGTATTATGTCTCTTTTCTTGAGCCAAATTCTCAATTCTTTCCGCTTTATCCTTAAATAAAGTAAAAAAAAATCATGTGGTTTTTATTTTCTACATCCATGATATCCAATTAAGCTCCAACTTTATTCTTCCAAGGACCCTCCTCCTTTAGGTTCTTGTAGATATGTGACCATCCTTGTCGAGTTGCATTGATCCTACATACACCCTTAACTATTTCTCACTTTCCATTTCTATTAACAAACTTTCTCTACATTATTTCCAACTAATTTAAGGATGAAGTTTTTTAGAGTTAGTCATAAATACAATGAGATTTTTTAGAATTATACTATATTGGAGTTTGGAAACACCCTAGCATTTGAAGTGGACACTTCATAGCTTTTTGAAACATAAAAATAAGTGAGCCCTTAAGTTAAATAAATAGGATCCAAGAAATCTAAACTTCAGGTACAAAATATTATCAATATTATAGAGGATTGTATTAATATCAACAAAATGATAGGGAATTTGTTAGGATATTTAGACACTTAGGAGTTAGTTAAGTCTAATTTGGTCTAATGTGTCTATAAGGTAAAAGTGTCTTTCTTAGTGTGTATATTTAGCATGCATTAGTTGAATTTTAATCCAATGATCATGATATGTTATACAGAGAGAATGATCTGACGACTCAAACTCTCCTTAGCACTAACTATTGATCTGTGACTTAACACTCAATTGATCCATGATCTCTGTTTAAAATGCATGGAGGGTCATTTCGAATCATTGATTGTGTGAAACTCCCTTATGTACAATTTTTCCTTTGCACTGATAGAATTTCCTCAAATGGTCACATTGGGTAGGGCTATGTAGTGTTTCCCTATTAGAGGGTTTATACCACCTAAAAATATTGGTTTTATGGTATTTAATTTGGACCTGTGAATGGTTATTAAAGGTGTTCATCCTATATGGAATACCTATTTTCTTGAACATGGTATCGAAGCCCATGGGACAAGTTGCTCTTATTGTTGATCAAGATCATCCAAAAAGGTGGTTGTTCCCCCAATGTAAGTTTTAAACCTTAGACAATATTATAATCCATGCACTAATTTTTAATAAATAGAAAAGTAAAACAATGACAAAATATTACAAAGAGATTTACCCTCGAAACCCAAACTTGGAAAATCAAATAACCATTTAGAGTTGCACCTCTAAATTTTATCATCAATCAAATTCATTGTTTACAATACAATATATATGAACTCAAAGTATCCAAAACCCCTAATCCATTTGTTCATATTATATTACAACCATAATTTCGTAATGAGAATTATAAAACCATGGGCTAAATGACCATGTGCCATAAACTTTTAAAAGCAAAAACCATGTGTCAAAAACCACAAAAAATGAATGCAAAAAATCAACTAATCTTCTTCTTCTTCTTCTTCTTCGAGGGCTCTACCCCCTTGTGACTGCCCTCATACACCAAACACATATGAACCACATGTGGAACTAGTTGTGCAAAGAATATAACACATACCCATCAGTCGAGATACGATCTTTTTTATGAGATATGGAGATATAAAGTCTGAATACACCCTTTTTATTTTTACTTTTTGAAATTTCATATTTCAGTTTTCAGTTTTTGGTTTTTATTCCTAGTTCTTTCCAAATTATGTATGTTACTTTCTTTGCACTGTGTCTAATCTTGACAAATCAGGAACAAAAGCATAAAATGTTTTCTTTTCTTTGTATGCTCTTTGTTATGCGATCTCGACAAGTAAAAGTAAAGAGAAAACTTACATTTTTTGTGCAAGCTAACTAAAATCTAGCTCCATTGTTGATGAGTTTTGGAAATTTTATTTCAAGTTGTTATTTGTTTTTAGATGAACGCACTTTTTTGGCAAACATACACTTTGAGGTGCAACAACAACAACAGCCTCATCCTTCTTCACTAGTAATGTTATGTTTTGCATTAGCTCACTTGGCTAAAAATTATTTTATTTAGTAAGAGGATTTGAGTTCAAATCTCTTTTGTAAATTACTTTTGCAACATCATCAACAACAACAATATCAGCAGTAGCAACAACAACAACATCGCCACCACTTCCATCTTTCTCCATTAGTGATGTTATGTTTTGTAGTAGCTCATTCGGTTAAAAGTTATTTCATTTATAAAGAAGCCTTAAGTTCAAGTCTTTTTTTTACGTTACTTCTTGAAAAAAAAAATATGACAACTTAAGTTATCGTAAAACTTTATTGTAAAATGCATTTCACTTGTATTATACAGGGGAATCACTATATATATATATATATATATATATATATATATATATAGATATCATTTTTTTTTTGCATACAACTTTTTTTAATTAGGTTCAACTCATGAGACATGTCTGAGGGGATTGAACTTCCAATAACTTGGATTCGCAAGGGCTTGCAAACTTGCATTTTACCAATTGTGCTATCACCCACAAAACTTTTTGCAAGCAACTTTCATCTATAAAGTAATTTTATTATAAAAGTAATTTTCATTTATTTTATAAATGTGGATTACTTCATAAAGTAACTTATTTGTAAAAGTGAACTTATGGGCAAAACTAGAGAAGAAAAATAAAATCTTATTTATTGGCAACATCCATCACCGCGTGGACCAACTTTTACCTGCCACATGGCTCTTTGTTATCGCTTATTTTTTTTTTTTTTTAGATGATATAACTTTCACATCTGAATTTTGTTTTCTATGCCACTTTTTTCTAAACAACCTATCTTTTCAAGAACTTTCCAACTAGACATTTTGTTTCAACTTCTGAATTCATATTATCTGCATATTATAATATGGCTACTTCAAGTGAACTTTTTTTTATCGTTACCAACTACTTCTCATGGAAATCTCACATGGAATATGTACTAAAAATAATTATTCCATGTTACCTTGCAAAAAGAAAAAGTCCTCACTAATAAGAAAGTCAATTGGGATAATAAGAATAATGAAGCTTGTGGATTAATCAGAATGTCCATTTCTTTTGGTTTATGATTTCATATTCTAGGAATTGTTATGGCTGGAATAAGCCTAAGAAAAGCTGAAAAAAACATTTGGTGAACCTAATGTGATTGGATTTCATTAGCTTGAAATTCAAATCATGAATTTAAGTCATATTGATTTCTCTTGTATTGAATATTATTTATCTAAGTTCGAAACACTTGGACATTTAACTGAAGATTGTAAAGTCAATCTAAAGGATGACTGATGCATATATGCTATTGTTTCCAAGTTTCGTTCTACATATTCTATTTTCATATCTATATGTTATGCCCCTAGAAAAGCTTTTAGGAGTTGTATATCAAGACCATACCCTTGAATATTTTTATCTATTTGATTGGTGAGCAAGACATGCTCTTGCATATTAGAGAGATCAACATTGCAAGTACATTTAATAAGACCTTAGATAAAACAAAGCCTCCAAAGAAGTAACATTCTTACAACAATAAGCAAAACAAGTGTCCCAAACCCTCTCAACTATTTTCTACCACCCAATGGTGACAAAGGCCCAAAAATATAAAAGTAAGAAGTCTAACAGACATTACAATTATTGTGGAAAAGATGGTCATATGGAGTCTAAATGTTTTAAAATGATGAAAGCCTTGGATCCAAGAATGAAGAAACACAACGTTAATCTTGTTCTTCTTCTTCTAACACTTCTTCTCATGGACATGCACTTTCAACATTCAATTTCTCTTTTAATGCAACCTACACTTTAATATTTGACCTTGAGAATGTCTTTACCATTTGAATAATTGATGATATTATTCAAGTGGAAAAGACATCAATCTTGATCCTAAGAATGTCTTTGCCACCCGAATAATTGATGATATTACCAGGTTGCACAAGTTTGACAACTTTGGATCATCTCATTTTTCCATAGTTTTTATTACTTACTTTAGCAAAATTTGACATGATCAATTTGTCCACCAAAACTATCACTCATAGTAGCAACTATGCAATCAAAAAATGGTGGCTAGTCTTCCTCTCACTTCTTAAAGAGTTGGTGTTTGCGCTAGTTGTGTTCTCGACAAACATCATAAAAAAAAAAAAAAAAATGTTGACAAATGTGTCACTTGGCATGCCTTAACCCCTCTGCAGCTTGTTCAAAGTGATTTGTGTGATTGACGTACTGCACTACATACATTCAAATGCAACATATTGTTCCATATACACCACAACAAAATGGTGTTGTTGAAAGAAAGAAACATACATTAAAGTAAATGGCTAATTGTGTGATTCAATTTAAGAGATTAAGTCTTCATTATTGGGAAAAATCAATCACTTGTGCAAATTACACAGTGAATCACATCACCACAAAAACTTTAAAAAATACAACACCAAAAGAAGCATGCATAAAAATTAACCTAGATGTAAGCCACTTTCATGTATTTGGTAGTGTAGCATGGGTTCACAATTTTTACAAGAAAAGGAAAGCTTTACACCCTAAAAGTGAGAAGTGTATTTTTGTTTGATATTCTGACTATGTAAAAGGTTATAAACTTCTTCAACCTCATTCCAATAAAATAGTCATTAGAAAATATGTTAAATTTGATGAAAATCTCTTGGTTTGTGAGCATAATTCAACAATTGTGCCTTCGTCGGCCTGTGAGCCATCTTTGGTGTTTGTGCCACCTTATGTTCCTATTCTAGTTTCTTCTTCAAATGATGATGTTGAGGATGAAAATCCACCTCTTCCTTCTCACCTTCCTCTAGATGAATCCATTGAACATAAACCTGCAGCAACACCATAACTTCTTATATGTGTTTTTTCAACATGACAAGCAACTGATGATCTTGTCGTTGATCCTATAGATCAAAGTCACACTCATTTACGATTAATTCAACGAGACTCCTCTCTTTTGGTTCAAGTTTCGAAGACCCATGATCTAGAAACAATGATGAAGCTTCACATCATCCAAATTGGGAAGTAATGATGAATAAATAATATCGTCCATTGATGGTGAATGATACTTGAGAACTTGTCCCTCTTCCAAAAGGAAAAAAACTTATCAAATGTAAATGGGTGTGTACAACTAAGTATGTATCAGATGGAATTGTTGAAAGACACTTGACTCATCTAGTTGCTAAAGGATTATCTCTAAAGTTGAAGGAATTGACTACAATAAAATCTTTTCCCATTACGAAAATGAATTCCATTCGCCTTGTTCTATCCCTTGTTGCCTCATGCATATGGGAGGTCCATCAGATATAGGTTAAATCCACCTTTTTGCATGGGGATCTACAAAAAGAGATTTACGACTCCAACTTTGTTTATCACCTAAAGAAATCTCTCTATGGTCTTAAACAAGCTGTCGAATTTGGTATGCAAAAATGGACAACTTTCTTCTTGACACCGACTTTTCTAGATGTCATTTTGACCCTAATGTCTATAGCAAGAAAGTAAAAAGCTATCTCATAATCCTTGTTCTTTATGTTGATGACCTTATCCTCATTGGCAATGGCCCTAAACTTTTAACTCATGTGAAATCAAACCTTAAAATGAAGTTTGAAATGATAGACTTAGGTTATCTTCATTATTCCCTTAGCTTCCAAGTATTACAAACTAAGGAAGGAATTTCTCTTTCTTAACCCAAGTATGCATGTGACCTTTTTCGACGCTTTCACATGTAAGATTGTAAACCAACCCCTTCTCCCTTTTAATCCAAAGTCAAACTTGTTGCCACATGCACTACACCTGAAGTTGATGCCACTTTGTACCAATAATTAGTTGGTAACCTCTTATATTGACTCATACCCATCTTGATCTAGTTCAAACTTGCTTCACTAATAAAGTGCCATCAAGCTTGCCAAAGACCTAGTTCAACATCAATGAAGCAACTGCATCAAGCTACAAATGCACTTCATCAAAAAACTTATTCATGGGCGAGTTATTGAAGTGCTCTTTTGCCCTACTAATGATCCAATTGCAAACCTTTTCACAAAGACTATTATAAAAACAAAGTGTTCTAAACTTAATATATGTTAATAGTGCAAGAAGTTGTCAATACAAGGATATGCTCTAATGCCTCATTCATTCTCTTTTTGTATCACCTTTGTAAATCCTTTATTACCATCCCAAGTTGTTCTTAAGAGGGAATGTTAGGATATTTAGACGCATAGAAGTTAGTTAAGTTCAACTTGGTCTAATGTGTCTATTAAAATGTGTTTCTTTAGTATGCATTGGTTGCATTATAATCTGACAAGCATTATATGTTTTAGATTGGGTGATTTGATGACTCATATTCTCCTGGTTGCATTATAATATGACAAGCATTATATGTTTTAGACAGGCTGATTTGATGGCTCATATTCTCCTCGTTACTAAGAGCAAATGATGCATGAATTAACACCTGATTAGTTCAAGATCTCTATTTAAAGAGCATGGAGGGTCATTTTTGATGATCAATTGTGAGAAAATATTTTGTGTACAAATTTTCTTTTGCATTAATAAAATTGTCTCAAATGACCATGTTGACTAGCACTATGAAGTGTTTCCTTTCTAGAGTGTTTATATCACATAAAAATATTAGTGTGATAATTTTTTATTTGCATCAAGCGGATTATTATCACTAACAATGTAAAGCAAATTGGTATAAGTTCTTCCCAAATCACCAATTAAACAAAAAATGACCAATAAACTTCTCCAAATATTTATCCAAACTTAAATGCATTCAAAATATTTTAAATTCTTCCTAAAAATATAAAAAATATTCATTTAAAAAAATAAAAATAAAAGTATTCTAAATCACTTCATAAATTTTTAATACCTCAACTTCTTCCACATATCAGCCATTTAAATACCTATCTATATATTAAAGAAAAGGAAAAAATATTAAATTTTTTATTTATAAAAGAAATTTTTATTAAGAATAATTTTTTCCTTATCTCTTCAGTTCATTTCGAGCAAAAATAAATTTCATTTTATTTTTAAAATAAATTTGATTTTACAATATATTAAAACACATCATTTGATATTAAATTCATTCTAAGTTTGAACTTAGATGACCTCTAACAAAGTATTTATATATAATAATTTTTAGAATTTTATATTATAATATTATTTTTAATCTGTTTAAATATTATAATGTTTTAAACTAATTTTAATTTTCATTTATTAACAAAATATTTATATATAATAATTTTTAGAATTTTATATTATAATATTATTTTTTAATCGGTTCAAATATTATAATGTTTTAAACTAATTTTAGTTTAGATTTAGATTTATTAAATATCAAAAAGATTAAGTTTAAAATTAAAATAGATCAAAATTGATATTCTTACCTTTTATAAATTATTATTTTTACATTCTATAATAAATTTCCTAATCCTTTTAAATAAACTTCACCCTAATAAATGTCATAAACTTGTAAAATACAATAAACTCATATTACATAAAACTTAGAATTTACAAAATCGCTACCAAAAACATAGAATTTCCGAAATTTTATAATGAAAATTTACCTAATCGCTACCAAAAACATAGAATTTCCGAAATTTTATGATGAAAATTTACGATATCGCTACCGAAAACATAGAATTTCCGATAGTTTATAATGAAAATTTACCTAATTCTATCACCGTTCCGAAATTTTATAATGAAAATTTACCAGATGCTATCCTGTTCGTTTGCGGATTTCTGGCCTGCTTTTGATGTTTGCCCCCATTTGACTATGGCAATAGATAGCTACTCTGCTGCAACAAACTAAGGCTTGCAATGTGTAGGAGCTGACATATGTCTTCGGCAAATTCGTAAACCTTGTCAAAGTGGTTCAATGTCACGAGGTCGATGCTCCATTTTTCAGTCATTATCTCACACACTGAATTTCATTTTACGGGATGGCACTGAGTACTCCATTGCTATCTAAGATCGCAATCGTCCACGCGGAGAACAAAGCTTTGAGTTCAAACACCGGACACTATTATCTTCCCTGTTGCACGAAAAAACACAGGAGCTTCAAATGGATCTCTTCTGGCAAGACGAGGCTTGAGGGGAAAAGGGGGTTGATACCTTTATACACAAAATGCAGGCCACCGCCTATGTCGTGTGTTGCAGAAGAAGGCGTTGTCTCAATAGTAGAGGAGGTGCCATGGGAGGGTGCCGTAATCTACAGGCGGAGCGCCTCCCAAACCCATTTCGAGTACTGTACTACTCTGGAGAGACTCGACCTTTCTAATTTATCCTCCGAAATATCGAAGTCCACAGCGTCTTCCATGGGCATTAGGGTTACGAGAGGAGTAACAGATTATCCCTTGGGGACGCCGGTTCAAATCTCGATCGATGTCAGTCGGAGAAAGAGAGATTTGAAACTCGATGGAATAATTCGGACATTCATAACCTTAATGTGCAATAGGTAAATATCTTATTTTCCGTACCCTAACGATCTCTTCAAACTCTAATGGAAGGGTTTTAGCTGTTTGTTGTTTACTTGCTTTCATTTTTAGTATTATGAGGGTTTCTAGTGGTAATGAATGAACCAGGTGTGGGGAGCCAGCGGCAGAGCGTGTATTCTCAAACTTTTGCCTGCTGCTCACCGAAAAACCTCTGAAGGCACCCACTCAAAAGACGCTTAGGATTGTGTCGTGGGCAGATAAATCAAAGGGAGATGGTGAAATTGGTGAGGATGAAGAAGAGACTGAGATTGACTTGGATGACCAAATGCATTTTCCTGCAGAGGAGAAAGAAATAGATATTTCAAAATATATTCGCGATACCGTGCACCTTGAATTCACCATCAACGGTGTTTGTGATGTAAATTGCAAAGGATTGTGTCTCAGTTGTGGTACTAACCTCAATAGGAACAGCTGCACATGTGGAACCCAAAACGAATATGTTGTTTATGGGCCATTAGGAGGGTTGAAGAAACAAATGCAAAAACAGTAAAATGTTACTCACATGGTTAACATAACAGGTATTTTACTTCCGTGTTACTGTGATTGATTTTTTTGAGGGAAACAGGTTTTTCTTTTTGAAAATGATGCTTATATGAATCAGACAAAGGTATCTTTACGCAAAGATATCATCAGCTTCCCAAATCCCTGGGGATTTAAGGGGAGATGCAAAGTCTTCAAAAAAAAGGATGAAAGGACAGCCCAACCTCAAAATCTTAATTCACCAATAATCCACAAAAATGGATTTGCTAAAAAAAGGAAGTTAATTACATGCTTCACTCTTTCATATGGAATATTACAGGCAATGGTGTGAGTTATTATCCTGCAAGGGAAGGGATATGATTTGTATCTTTTCTATGATGAAGATCCATCGTAAATTTGTATTTATTTTGTTTCTTATTAATCTAGCATTACATTCTTTTTCCATCTAGCTGTTTATTCTATTTCTTATATTCTCTGTGGAACGTTGGAAATTTTAAAATACTAGAGCAGACGCATTAGCTGTTTTTGATATACTTGCTAAAGGGAAAGTATGTGGCATGCATATATGGGTATGTCAGACAATGTTCTGCATAGATAAACACTGTTAATAACTTGCAGCATATTGGGCTAGCTATTATCTTATAGGTCATTTGCATATGCTGAAGAAGAAGTTGCTGAATTGGGCTCCAGGCTTGTAGAGTTGGCCATGACCACTGAAGAAATTGCAGATAAAATTGGAGATAAGCTTCCTGTTTCACTCTTTCAAGTGACATCATCCTGGTCATCTTGATCTTGTTCTTGTTCTGGTTCTGATGGTGATGATGTTAGTGAGTGTGTGGTGTGCTTAAGAAAATTTCATGGAGGAGAGGAAATTTGTTGCCTGGTGATGATGTTAGTGAGTGTGTGGTGTGCTTAAGAAAATTTCATGGAGGAGAGGAAATTTGTTGCCTGCCTCGTCGTCATGTATTCCGTAAGATTTATGTGGACAAACGGATTCTGGATTATCAGAATATGAGATGTCGTATTTGCAGAGTATTCCTTGCTTTTCCTGTAGAAATTGGAATTTATATATAAATGAAATAGTTAATGTCATCTACATTAACAATGTTATGGTAAGAACTATACTATATTAAATTATAATATATTCAAAGGTTGTATATCTTAGTTATCAATGTCCAAACTGGTGGCTTTGACAGAAGCAATATCCAGGCTGATAGAGTAGAAACGATTACTCCTACGCTTCAAAGGACATTTTTAACCTCCACTGCCCTTAGATTTGGTATGCATTTTCGGATTGGTTTGTTGGCAAATTTCAGTTGTTGATAGTAAACATTGGGCTTATGGGCCAGATTTGCAGAGTTTAAAATGGCCCCTTTTTTCTACAAAACCATCCGAGGGATCCAAGGTTTAGTTGGACTTGAAATATGTAGAGTTTGTTGCTGATGTGATATTTTTTGAAAGTGATGACAAGATAATTATGCCTCTGTGATAACTGTCGTGATAAAATTGGGCTACTCAGGAAAGCAAACATCAATTGGTATCCTGAACAACTGGGAGTTTATTTTTTAGGCTGCATCAACTTATTAATTTATAGTTTGGATTATTTAAAATAAAATTCATGTAGACTACATAGATGGAGGAAATCACCCATGCTCATAATCAGTATTTAAATAGAGAGATTACCTTGGAGATGTACCATGAAAAAACAAAAGTCTTGCTATAATTTTCAATTTCATATGCACCAAAGTAAAAGAAATCATGCTCTCTAGGGAAAAGAAGTAAACCACACAAATATTATAGCCATACATACATGCTACAAAGATGGATGAAATACTCAATATGCATTTTATAGGTCTTTAATAGGGATGTTTACCTACTGTCTTGAGGTCCATGAAACTCCACATTGAATTTGTGCATTCCATTGTTCAACATCTCCACTTTATAGTCGCTTACCATCCTACAAGAACAATAAAGGATAACATAATCCCAACATCAAAATAGGAATGTGTCTGTTGGTTCAATCAATAAGAATCCAATACAAAATGAAAAGAGGAGTTTGAGAAAAATAAGAATCAATAATTGCAAAGCCCTTCAATGGGTACTTGGATAACAAGTGTAGAACTACATTGCATTTGAAGTTTAGTCAATAGGGTTATAATAAAGAATGAAAAGGGTAGAAGATAAAAGCAATTGCCAAAAGTTTCCTATCAGGAATCGAAAATATTATGCAATTATCAAATAGCTTATTGTTTCATACTAATGACTTTTTTAATGTTATTTTTTGGGGAAATATATATCAAATTTCACTGTGATAGAATACAAATGTACATCAGGAATGATACATCATCGAACCAAAATGCGGGCACATGGGCTCGCCCTCCCTACATCAGCAAGGAGAGCTAGAATGTTTGCTTTGGATTTCAAACATTTGACCTTTCTTTCCTTCATTTTTCTCCCATCTCAACTATGAATATATAAAAGAGATTGAAAGAAATATAACTAAGGTTCCATGGCAGTGTTGAAACACCTAAATACTTATAAGGATATTTCAGGATGATAGAGCCATACATTTTTGGGACACATTTCTATCTGCAAACATGCATAACACAATTATGCTAGCAGGAGTTGGACCAGATAGACTATCCTCTGAAAATTCAAAAGGGTTAAGGCACAAGGACCACCTTTCATAAACATGGAACCATTGATAATGATACACTCCTTTGAGGTTGGAGTGTGCCCATTTCTTTTTGCAAATCCTATTGGATATCTTCATCAAGTGTTTACAGCTACTTTTCTGGTAATTTTATTCTATTTTCAGAAGAAACTATGTTTACAGCTATTTTTTCAATATTTTTGTTCAATTTTCAGGAGAAACTATCATTTGCTCACTAGGGTGTAGTTTTCTCAACTCTTGTAACAAACTCTGGGCGTATTTCATGGTCGATCTAGCTGCAATATATGCATATTTTCAACTACTGTTGCAGTATGTGTTAACAAAATATTTTGGGTATGCTCAATAATAAGAGAAGAGGTTGGTTTTTCGCTTGGATTTCCAGCTTGTGTGCCCCTTTTCTTGAAGAAGGCTACTCCCCTCACTGAACATAAGGCCCTGCTACCCATCAATTTTTTGGGGGTACTAAACAGGATAATAAATGTCATGAGGAGCAACATGGTCTTACGATTAGACAATAAAAAATGCCATCACACCCTTCCCATCATAGTGAAATTGGTAGCCTTGATGTGGTCTTTGTGAAATCGAAAGGAATAAAGGACATTCTATGCAAGAGTTTATTTCATTTGGTTGGGGCCGCCCTACAAAAAGTATGTCGCCTTAAACTGCTATAAGTTGTCCCACGAGTTGCACAAAACATATGAGATCTTTTAGCAGAATATCATAATGGTATATTCTTATGCCTATGTTCATTTACCATTGCACATTGCTTCCAGCTTCAATGATTCGGTAAGAGAAGTCCCGTGTATATATTCCTCATGGAAAGGAGAGCGTTGTTGTACTATATCAGTTGGCTTTATCTGAATAAGATTTTTGTAGCTTCTTGTGGGTACAAAGTTGGACATGGGTATCCATGTAGGGGAGAGGTTGGCTCTACGCTGGAAGATAAAACTATAGCAAGAAACTTAGAAACCAGAATGGCTTTTGTACAGTTTTTTTTATCAGATTGAAGGGCAGCTAGGTATAGTTTTGTTTTAGGTCTGCAAGTATGAAGAATGTACAGGACACAATCTAGCCACTAACTTGGCACAAGGATGCACTCAGCTTAGAATTCTATGTAATGTATATATGGCATCATCTCTTAGAAAGACCTGTAGCTGTAATGACTAAAATACCCAATACACAGTGATTAAATGAGATTATTACAACGGATTTAGAAGGATGTACAGTGCATGTTTCAAACCTGTGGAGTGCTCCTATATTCAGAAAAGGGTGGATGGTAAACACAACAAGTGTTTTGGCATGTATATACTATATATATCTATATATAGCTATTGTATACGTGGTGGGCCGACTTCAAGATTACATAATTGTTAAAATTGGCAACTAGGGCGAAACTCCATGTGGGTATACTTATTCATGGCCACTGATATTTTTCTTGGATTCCTCTCGTCGAGAGGTGTAGGCTTGATCTAAATATCATCCGATTCCGATAAGTATTCATGGAGATATGAATTTATTTGTGTTATGGGACAATTCGTTAAGGTCGGCTAGCAACCAAATTGCCCACACTTGTACTCAACGTTTTAGTATAAAAATAGGTGGTTTGCTAGTCATTTGCACACACACTCTTCTTGTGATCTCTTCTTTTCCACTTGTCTTTGGGTTTGGTGGGAGGAGAGATCCTAAGAGACAATGCTGCCCTAATGGAGAAGGCTAAACGCTGGTATGAAGCAAGCCCTAACCGCTGACCTAATAAAAACACAGTCATGAAGTCAGAATGCCCTAGCCACAGGTCTAAAGGAAGTTTATGCAGCTGAGGAGATGCCTTAGACCTAGTTGTTGTCATGGGTAAGAAGGAGCTACGCTGCCTAATGAAGATGCCACCTAAATGCAGTCATGAAACAAGGGTTATAATGTTGTCATGCCCTAAACGCAGAGAGACCTAAACTTTGTCCTAGAAGAATCTAAGCTGCAGCCTATTGTTGTCATGGATGCCCCTATGGAGATGACCTTAAGGCCTAAACGCAGTCATGATGAAGAACGAAGTCATGATGAAGCTGCCCTAAACGCATTAATGGTGAAGACCTAAACATTGTCCATAAAAGATCTACACGCTGGTCTAAAAGAGACCTCACAGCTGTTCTGTGTTATGCCCTAGTCACAGTCCAAATGCACCCTACATGCTGGCCGTATTCCGCAGCAAAAGAAGGGCTCCATGCTACCCTAACCAAGGAGATCTAATCCGCAGTTTGAAGAAGCTTTCATCTAGCCCTATCTGCAATAAAGGAGGTCCACTCTCAGCTGAAGATACGCAGCCCTAGCTGCACTAACCACGGGCCTGATCCGTAGCTATTGTACAACCCTCATTCTCAGTCCAAACAAGGTGATTACAACGCTGTCATATCTGGCCCATCCGCTGTAAGGAACAACACTTAACCTCATCAAGTGAAAGGTCACTTGGTCACAGTAAAAGAGGTTTCTGCGTTGAAGTGACCTGAGGCCTCAAGATGTTGTGGGGGGCTTCTAAATTCACAATAGATGACAGCATTGTACCAAGGTAATGAATAATCTTGTTCCAAGATTTATCTAGGCCTGGTGAAAGAATTTACAAGTTACAACTTGCTGCTTTGCTAGGCTGCAAGCCATAGCAAGCAGCTAAGGCTGTCCTGAGGTCACAATGCAGCATGTATTATATAATGGTGCAGCATAGTGCAGAGTGACAGTGGTGCAGCACAGTGATGATGGACATGTTGATGGTGCAACATGGTGCAACACAGTGATGATGGACATGGTATGATGGTGCAGCATAGTGATAGATACAGCAAGGTGATGGAATCACCTGAGTCCAAATCAGCTACCTCATGTGACATTTTCTTAGAGAAGATCTCTGCTTTTATTTTGATAAGTCAAAATGTTGACTTTTGATGTATATGTACCATAGTTTTAAAACTCCGACTCCGACTCCGACTCGGCCAAGGGTCGACTCCAACTCGGTATCTACTCGGCCGGCTCGATTTCAGTGACTCGGTCGTTGTAAAAAATACATTAAATATTTATTTTTTATAAAAACACATAATTTTAAAGATTTTCATTCATGTTTCCAAACACACAGCATTAGAATATAGATAAAACACAACATATGATCAAAATAGGCTCATGAATATATCCATTATATCAAAATGGCACCCAGTGCATTGTCCAATACCTAACGATGATGATATAGAGATCAAAACAAAAACACATAACCAAGGAGGCTATAAGTGGCCTCTACAACAAAAGTCTGTGACCAGTACTACTGGCTACTGCTAGAGTTGCCAACGTCATCTGGCTCAGTGTTACTTGGGAGCAGGAGCAAAAACGGGAGCAGGAGCGATATTTTCAGAAGCTCCTGGTTTGGGAGCAAATCCCAGAGGAGTTCAACAACCAATGTCACTAACATCAAGGTACATAGAGCGATTGGTGCTCTTGATTAAATACAAGTTCCATACCCTAATAAATGACAACATTCAATGGAAACATTGCAATCCTCCAATCCTGAAATCCTGAAAAACTGATAAGTCTGCTGGATTTTGAATGAAATCTAAAATTCTACTTTCTCCATATGAAATCCAATGAGGCCGAAACCACTCTCAAACATCCTGACTCATTTCATGGTAATGTTAAAAATTTAAGTAAAAGGATGAAAATGAAGATTAAGGAGAATGCCACTTTTACTTTAAGAATTTAACATTACCATGAAATTTGAATAGCATATCAATAGTAGAGAGCATTTGAGTGTGTTAAATAGGGTTTGGGAGGGGGAAATGGACCCCAAATAACATTTAACTAATTCATAAAACACAATGGAGTCCAAACCAATTAGCAAACACCTTAAAAGATCATTAAAAAATTGTTAAATCGTTGTTTTACTGGGGTTACAGGTCGCTGTTTGTGGCTCGGCCGAGTTAGTGTGGAAACGGCTGAGTTTGGCCGAGTTGGCTGACTCGGCCAAACAAGCTGTTTCTTCTACCGAGTCACTCCTGAGGGCAACAAAACGGATCAACTCGACCGTTTCGGTTTCGAAACGGCCGAATTTTAAAACTATGATATGTACTATCTCTCTATGTTGAACTATTGAAGAACATATAAGAAGAATTGATTGAGGGTTTCCCCACATTGGGGTTTGTCCCTGGATGGCGCCACATCTTGTGTCCTCTTGTCTTAGCTTGTCTTCTGTGATTTATGTTTATGTTTTATCTGCATTTTACTATCATGCAAAATGTGACTGCTAATCTGGAATTGATATTGAGTTAATGTGAAAAAATAAAGTAAATTGCTCTCAACATAGAACATACCTAAATTAACAATAATGAACATGGCCGAACTGAAATCAGAGTTGAATTGACCTTTGATTATATTTACATGAAGACTTGGGATTGATATGAGCTACAATTTTTAACTCAACTTCACAAGTGTATACGAAAGTCAACACTGATGTGCCCATGTTTGAAAACCCATATGCATGATGAAAGGTGTTAGAAACTACATTGTTGGTCCACCTGTTTACAGAGTTAGGGTCTTGCTTACATAGCACATTGAGCAAGTCATCGCAATAGATGTTGTTGCCCAGGGATGCGACGCTGCACACGAAAGTGGTGTGCTGGTTGCAATTACTGCGGTGACGTGTCACGTGTAACAAGGCACCACAACAAGTTTTGGTATGAATCATATTCAGAAGATTTTGATGAGATCCTTTCTCTTTGGTGAAATATAGAACATAAACTCTAGAAATGACATTATATGTAGGACTTCTAAGCTAAGTATATTTTTATTCACAAAAGCAAAGTGAGTGTGTTTGTTTTAGAAATTTGAAAGGATTCTCCTTATCTGGTGTTCACTACTCTATTTGCATTATTTTAAGAAACAACACCATGGATGTCCCAGTAACAAAGGCAGATTTAGTTGGATGGGGAATTGGTGACCCAACTCCCTGTAGAGAATTGAGAATGGTTTCTTTTTGTTATCAATTGGGAAGAAGTGTCAAAGAAAAAAATTCGTCAGTTCCTTTACCATTATTTGTTTTCATTTTGTAACATCGTGCCTATGATGTTATTTTGTGCAGGGATATTATAGTTGAGCATGTTGATATTGTGTTTGCAAATAGTAACGAAGCAAGGGCTTTGTGTGGTTTTAGTTCAAGCAGAAGTCTAGACTTAGCCAAAATCTTTTCACAATCTTTGTTTTCCAATAACCAGATTATAAATTTGTAAAAATATTCAATCAGACCAGATTTCAAGTACTTGAAGAGGGCAAACTGAAACAATTGAAGTTTCCTACGTTTCTTGAAATATTTTGAAGGATGTCATTTCTAAACTATATTCAATTTTCATCTGAGGACTGTTGGTTACGGTAGGCTGTATTTGCTGGATAAAACATGTGTATTTGTCCGTGCTGAAAAGACAGTTGAAGCCATATATATACGGAAACTAACCCATGCTTACCTTAATTGATTTTTTAATAGCATATGCATTTTTAGGTGGAAATATATTAACGTTCCTTGTATGATCTATTCAACTATCTGAGGTGTAAAGATGTACTGAAACTTATAAGACTTACTAATTGAATTGAATGTCTATATAGGTGATCACATTTTTCATGATAAATGAAAGCTTACCACTAACTGCTTCTAAGACCAAAAAATGTAGGAAGCAAATGGATTCGTACTTTGAATAAATATGTAATGTCAATGAAGAATGAAAAGTGTTGATTGAAAGATACTTTGGAAAAGATAATAAGAAACCTCGATACTTGAAAACATGATGTTTGAAGTATCCAATCTGATTATTGTGAAACCAATAGCTTAGAGCTCTTAGCAGTTGCGTATATCTTATATTTTATAGTGTTTCTATGTAATAACAATATTTTACTGTGGCTCATCTTGCAAATATGCCATGAGTTAGCTCAATTGGTTCAAGCACACTGTTTCAAGGTACAATTTACTTAGGTTGATTTTTAAAAGGCATATTGAGTGTTGAGTATTTTATTTCAGATGTTCCAAAATGCAGTTGTAATAGCAATGCATGCAGTTATAAAGTCAATCTTTTTCTTATCAAGCTCGGATATAACTTAAATTTAATAGGTCAATTTTTATTTGCATGATTGTGGAAACAAATTTTTTTTTTTGAATTTTTGTTGTTGTTGTGTTTTATAACAATCCTATCGACGTCTTTTTGCATCGTTTGGGGCAATTGTTAGTCTAATTCTGTAGAATCTTCATTATATCCAACAAACATACCTTTCCTTCTTGTAGCTTCTAGCTTGTTTCTTTTGTCCTTTGACACATGGAAATACACGGGGCAGCCAAAAATTCGTAGGTGACCAATATTGGTTGACACCAGTGAATACTTCCTTGGGAATCTTATTGTCCAAAGCTTGATGAGGCAACATGTTTTGAAAATATACCACTGTGTTCATTGCTTTAACCTAAAGGAACTTTGGCAGCATTTGATCATGGAGCATGGCTCAAGCAACTTACACAATGGACTTGTTCTTTCTCTCAACCATTGCGTTTTGCTTAGGAGTGAGTGTAAGGCACAATGGTCTCCTTGATTCCTTCCTTCTTGCAAAAACTCTGTGGATTCATTTGAGATGTTTTCCTCGTTGTTGTCAGACTTGAAGATCTTTATTTTCCTTTTTGTATGATTCTCCACCAAAGCCTTAAATTCCTGGAATATTTTGAATGCCTCATCCTTGTGCTTCAAATACTAGATCCATGTCTTCGTTGAGAAATTGTCGATGAAGGTGATGAATTAAAGATGATTCCCAAGTGAATGCAAGAGCATTGGATCACATATATCATAATGAATGAGATGAAGAATTTCTTCCATCTTGTTTTCACTAGAGGGGAGTGGTCCCCTCGTCTTCTTTTCACTTCCACACCCAAGGCATACTCCATCATGTTGAGCTTGAATGTCGGGGATCTCGGAAACCATCTTCTTCAATTTTGGAAATACATCACAGTGTAGATGGACCAGCCTTAGGTGCCACAACTCGCTTTGAAGATTTGTATTATGGACCATAGCTAGAAGAGGTCTTCTAGTGACTTTATAGAGTCCTTCAAACTTAGTTCCCAATGTGAAGGCATTTCTCATGTAGGATTCAACAAGCCAAGTAAGTACTTTCCCTTTAATAAATGCAACCCTCATTCCTTTATCCTCCAAGGTAGATATGGAAACCAAATTATTCTTCAATCCCGACACTTATAATACATTATGAAGCAAAACAAATTCCCCGGAGTTCAAATGAAATTTGACAAAACCAAAGCCCTTTACAGGTTGAGTGGTATTGTCACCAAGAATAATGTTCAAATTTGTCTCTCTCTCCAAATTAGAGAGAACCCCCTTATATCCAGAAAAGTGATGAGAAGCCCCATTATGAACCAGTCAACTATCACAAGAGTCTGGAGGAGATGAATTAGCTAATGCAGAAATAAGAATATATTTTGATTGATTGGTAACATTGCCTTCATAACTGGGGTTCCTTGGCCTTTTTGGAGGATGATAGTTATCATCACAATCATTGGGGGAGTCTCTTCTTCTTTCATTCCTTCTTTTTCCCTTGAGCAACATAGGCAAAGAGCTCTCCTTCATTTGATCCTTGAATTCTTCCTCTAGTTATCATTCTTGATTCTTCTTGAGTGAACTTTCCAACAAGTTCATCAAAAGACGAGAAGTTGTTGTTGTTACTTATAGTAGTAATGAAGGTTTCCCAAATGGGAGGGAGACCTCTAAGGGTTACAATCACCAATTCCCTAAAAGGTGGAGTTTCCCTAATTCTCTGCAATTGATCTCTAAGACGAGATATCCTCATAATGTATGATTGCATGGATTTTCCTTTGTTCGTCTTTGTGTCTTTGAGTTGATCTTTCAAAGAGATGATTTTGTTCAAATTGTTGACTTCATACATGCCAACTATCTTATCATACATGTCCTTTGATCATCTCAAATTTCCAACATAGGCAAGTAGATTATCTTGTAAACCATTAGCTATAATTTCCTTTGCTTTTAACTCACCTTTCATATGCTTGTTTTTTACAGCAGCAGAAGTATTTTCCGGAGCCTCGAGTACTCTTCCTTGAATGAAGTCCAAAACATCATTGTTGTCAACTATGATATTCAATTTGACTTTCCATGCAACAAAGTTAGATGAGTCACCCAACTTCTCATGCTCCTTGAAGAAAGAAGAAGACATTTTTACCATAAAATTATTCCCTTTTTTTATTATCAACTACTAGGAAATGAATGCTCTTGCTTTATGTCTCTTGGGCTTGTCTTCACCTCAGCTTTGATTCCATGTTAATTTTTCATCACTTTGTTCTATGATGCATCTATTACTTAAACAATATTTAATAGCATTCAATTTCTCAATTTCACTTCTTCAATTATCCAATGACAGTAGAGCAATAGTAGATTGAACAAATGCACAAAGAAAGACAACCAAGAGATAAGACACACAAATTTGGTCAATGACCAGGGCAAAACCTACTGTGGGGAAAACCCTTCCAAATCTTCTTATTAGATTGTCTTCAAATGTTCAGTAGAGAGTACATTATCCAATATCAATTCAATATCCAAATAATGACAAAATACCAAGTAACTACTCGAGAGAGAGATGGAGTCAACTGTAGTCAAAATGGATCTACGTGAAGTCTACGTAAGTCAACAAAAATGAATTGTTGTCAAAGTGTGCCCTAACCAAAGATGAGACAACAATTAAAATAGTCATCAAAGAGCTCGGTCTTGGAGCAATTTATGCGGCCTCTTTAGTTGAAAAAAATGAGCCCAAAACACTCTGATTTGGAGTAGTCAAATCTGGTCAACGTGGAGTACCTGTGGTCAACTTTTGCAATTAGGGCTTTGGTCAAGGAGCACAGATTGCCTTGACTTTGACACTAATATCCGCAGCTTACTAAGATAGAGAAGATTCAGCGAAAATTGAGGTCAAAATATGCCAAAAATGCCCAAGTCAACTCTAGTCAACATCTTGTAGACAACCCTGTAATTTAGCCTAATCAAAGATACATGTACTTCACATGAGAGAGAACAGCCTTTTACTTGTGATTTGTACAAACCAATAGAAGAAGGAGAGAGAAGATGTATGTTGTGTGAATGAGGTGCCTAATGAAGTTCGATGTCTCATGTATTTATGTGAACCCATGTGGGTGAAAAGATAAGTCGTTTGGGCTCCATGAGCCTACTTGAAGTTGAAGCCGAACTTGACAATTTCACATGTGAGGGATTTTAATTCAAAAACACATTTCTCCTTGTCTGATTTGAGTGATCTTCAGGTCAATTTTGGTCCTCTCAGAAAGAGGAATTTAATCCAATAATCATCTCCATCAAATGAATTGACCAAAGTGGAATTTGACCCTAGTTGCATAATTTATATGGACAAGTAGGTTGTACTCATTGAAGAGGTTTGACCCCAAGGTCGAAACCCATCTCCTAGCACTCATAAATTAGTATTCGTTGACCTCATTTGGCATCCATCAATCACTCATCCATTCGATCTGAAACAAGGAGATTTTTTCACACGTGTGAGGAAAAGAAGAAAAAGATTTGTCTTTGCGTTGACCAATTATTTTACTTCTTTTTTACCAGTATTGACTTGGGATTATCTATTGTTGTTTCACTGAGCTTTTCACTGATTTTGGAGGTTGGGTTTATCTATGATTTGTTGACTGTGGTTGATTGAAGTTTTGCTCATGTTCTAGCTTGTTGATCGAGAGTTTACCATAGGTTTAATTGTTGCATCTTTGATGGAAATTTTTTGTGGGTATTGCATGCTGAATTTTGACCCTTTGACCAGCCACCTCAGGCCAAAATCCGGCCCCTCTGTTGCAAACTTCGACTTGGATAGTGTGTTGAATTTAATCTCTCATTTGATTGGTTTGACTTGGCATTTATTGAGGTTAGAGATTGGCATTTTGACTGGAATATTTTGATGTACATTTTGATGAATTGAACTCTCTCTTGTAAGGAAATATCTCTAGGTTTTCCCCATGTGGGTTTTTCCCTGGTCATTGACCAAAATTTCGGTGTCTCTTGTCTTACTATTTTATTGTGATCTCTATTGTTACTCCATTGTTAATGGTTGAAATTTTTCATGTATAATTTCTTAATGATTGGAATGCTCTAAAGAAGTGAAGTTGTATCATTGGAAGTAATCAGTTTGAAAAGTTGTACTAGTTTTGGTTGCACTAGAAAATCAACATGGTATCAAAGCTTTGGTGAAGGGAAGGAGCATTGGGATCACCTTGAAGGGCATTGGGATCCTACATCTTTTGTTTTGATTGGTCATCTTCATCATGAATTCCTTCATGAAGACAAAGAACAAGCTTGAAGGAGCTACACACTTCAGGGCATGGAAGACTAGAATTGACCTAATGCTTGCAAGGCATACGGTCTTGGGTATTGTAGTGAGAAAAATTACTGAACTAGCAGATCAAGTAGGGAAATACGAGTTTAAAGAAGATGACATCTTGGCCATGAGCATCATTGTGGAATCTATTAGAGATCATTTGATTCCTTGTTTTGTTGATCACAAATATTCCAACGAGATGTATGATGCCCTTATTGGATTGTACACCATCAATAACATCAATCAATCTATAAGTCTAAGGAGTCAGTGTCGTGATGTTAAGATGACAAAGAATGATATTGTGGCATCATACTTCGTAAGAATATCTCAATCAAGAGATCAACTCAAAGCTATTGATGGACGAGTATCTGACAAAAAATTAGTATCTATAGCAATGGACGGTATGCCTAAATCTTGGGATTCTTGTAGCAAGCATTAATGGCAGATAAAATCCACCTTCTTTTGATAAGCTATGGGCTATTTGCACTCAAGAAGAATCAAGGCTCCTATCTAAAGGCAAGATTCCAAATATGGGTGAAGATTCTCAAGCATTTGTAGCCCACTAAAAGATAACAAAGAAATAAGAAAATTTGGGAGATTTCAAGGAAGTACAAGAAGAAGACCTACTCCAGGAAGAGGACCTGCTCCTTAAAGAAGACCTTCTCCTCCCTCTCCATAAAGAAGGGACATGCCATTTGTTCAATGTTTTCGTTGTCACACATATGGTCACTATCAAAACAAATGTTTTGAAAGAAATGATGATCGAAAAAAGAAAAGGGAAGCAACATGCATCTACAACTAATCTTCACAAACCTTCTCACAAGAAGTCAAGGAATGATGATGTTGATGATAATGATTATTTTTATCTGATCTAATATTGTCCAAGAAGGAAGTTTAGCTTCCATTCAAGTTTTTGCTTCTACTCGAGCCATGAAGTTAGAGAATCCAATAAAGATGAAATTTGTAAAAGGTACACACCAACTATAATTTCTTAGTTCCTTAGCTCATTTTTGTAGACTATTTATGAGGACCAAAATTTAAGTTCGGTTATAGATCAATAGTGAGATTTGAAACTATTAATGTTGGATATTTTGATAAATGAAAGTCGTGGGACTGTAAAAAAACCATGAGGACAGTCACGAATGCTAATTTTTTTTCGATATTGTTAATATATTTATATATGGCATTGGTTTTTAGCAATATGTAACCTATATCAAAAAGTTGAAATAAGATGGTGTTGTAATATGGATGAAGGTAGCAAGGCATCATTGTCATTAATACTTTTAAAGAAAGACTATCTACAATTGAAAAGAGGTTGAATCCATCTTCAAAGATGAAGATTAAAGCTCTTGCAGATCTGTCATAGCAAGCCTATGATGTTGGATTAACCTATTATTACTAAAGATCTATGTTTTCTACAAGATATTGATGTCATACTTGGGTACGGAAGATCTACCGTGATGAGATCTATTGCCTCAATGATTTGAAGAAGCCAAGCTACCTGGTTTTATAAGATCAAGGATGATTGACTGACCATAACAATAATGGATTTCATAAACAATTGAAAGGGTTTGAAGACCCTTGTAGGAAACAAAGTTTGGATAAGGATAAACCTTAGGGTTTATGGACAAAATCTTAGGTCTAAATGTTTCCATTGAAAGAAGAAACCTAACTCCTACAAAGAAGGAATAACATCATGATGATGATATGGATGAGGTTGATTTGCAAAATGAATGCAAGAAGGCTAAGATCAAGAGGGAGTTGATATGTTGTTAAAAGATAGGTATCTTGTATCTCTTTTTCTTGTTTATTAGTCTCTTGTCTTTGTATATATTGCTTGGTTGTGATTGTTCTTCCATGCCCTCCTAGTGAGGATTGCAGGTACATGATGAATGTTGCCAGAGTTGTAGCAACAAATGGAAAGAATGATAGAACAAAGCAAAGATAGTGAAAATAACTCTTGTTGAGTTATGGACTCAGACAAAGCCGATTTGATTTATGCCAAAATCAGTTGTGACTTCCAAGATGAAGATGGCTAGAAGTACCAAGCGAAGGATTACCTCAACAAAAGGGAGAAGAATATGAAGTCAATGTATGGTGCTCTCAAATTAATGGCTATTTGGAATGATGTTGATTTGTTGTTGAAGATGAGCCCATGATCTATTTATGACTGGGGCTAAGGACCTCTTTGTTCAGAGTAAGAGGGAGTTGATTGAAGGATCTTGGTCTGTTGCATTACTACTTGGGATTGAAAGTGTGGCATAAGCCTGTTGAAATCTTTGTTGAGATTCTTCAGAAATTTGGCATGATGGATTGTGAGTCCATGGATACCTTCAAAATTGAAGAAGTTGTGAAACTCTGTTGTTGACTTGGTTGATCCCACTAATTGGTTCATTGAACTATTTGCTGCATGAATTTGCAGATTTTGATTGGGCCAGAGATACAAAGAATGTGTTTTAGCCTGGATATCATGGATAAATACAAACTTCTGTTGCACTTATTGAGTATATAATTGGTCTAGCCTGTTGTGAAGCAATTTGGCTTTAAAAGTTGTTTGTTGGTTTGTTTAATCAAGTGCGGGAATCAAGTGCAATGTATTGTGACAATCAAAGTTGTGTGAAGCTTTATGAGAATTTTTTTTTTTCTTTTCATGATAGGTCGAAGCACATTGAGATCAAGTGTCACTATATTCAATATGTTGTCCAAAGATGAGTTGTGAGGCTGGAATACCTTTCTATTGATGAGCAAGTTGTTGATATTTTGACAAAGTCACTATCCTGGAAGATGTTTGCTTGCTTCTGTGAGAAGCTTGGAATCGTTGGGAATTCTTCTTGAAGAGAGAGATGATTGATTGTATAGCATCGTGAATCTTCCTTGGGCTTGGCTGAGAAACCATGGTTTATGGTTGGGAAGATTGTTTTGATTACTCCCTTGGGTTTGATAGAGAAACCTTATGGTTGGGGAGGTTGGTTCTGAGGCTTGGAGTGCTCCTTTGGGTCATTGTGTCTAACCGAAAGACTAGTAGGTTTGGTCGGGGACATTGATTTTGAATAATCTCCCATGGGTCATTATATTTGATTGAGAGACCATGTGGTCAAGGAGATTAGTTGTTTTTACATCAAGATCATGATTTCTCCTTTAGGTCATGGAGTTTAATCGAGACACTATATAGTCAGGGAGTTTGATATTGAGATAGGGATTCCTTCCTTAGGTCATTGGGCTTGACCGAGAGACCTTTATTTATGGTCAGGAAGATGAACCTTGTGTACTCTCTTAGGTCATTGGGTTTGACTGGGAGACCATTGGAATGGTCAGAGAGTTTGAACATGATTACTCCCTTAATTCATAGTGTTTGATTGAGAGATCAATGGACTTGGTTAGGGAGGTTGATGATTGATTTTTCTCTCTGGGGTCATTGGGTTTGACTGAGAGACCAGTGGATTGATCGAAGATATTGACTTTGATTATTCTCTTGGGTCATTGTTCTTGACTTAGAAACCATGTCCTATGGTTGGAGAGTTTGGCCTCATGAATGATATTGATTGATCACATGGTCAGTTGGGTACTGACCTTGATGCCATTAGGTTTGGATTGTGGGATGAGTTTGATGTTATGTATCTTTCCTTATGATGAGACTTGTACATCTAATCTCTCCCTTGGGTTATTATTGAGAGACCAATGGATTGGTCTGGGAGATTGATCTTGAGAGAGAAAGAAAAGTACCTCCCTAGCTAAGAGGGAGAGTTGAAAATTGGTAGTTTCAATTGATATTTCATCGGAAAAACAAAGAAGAAATTATGTATTTTCATGCTGACCAAGTCTATCTCATTTGAACAAGTCGACCCCACTCATTGAAGGGGTTTGACCCCAAGGTCAAAACTCACCTCCTAGCATTCATATAAATTGGCATTCGTTGACCTCATTTGGCATCCATCGATCACTCATCCATTCGATCTGAAACAAGGAGTTTTGTTCACACGTGCGAGGAGAAGAAGAAGATTTGTCTTGTGTTGACCAACTATTTGACTTCTGTTTGACCAATGTTGATTTGAGATTATCTGGTGTTGTTTGACCAAGTTTTTGATTGATTTTAGGGGTCAAGTTTATCTGTGATTCATTCACTATGGTTGATCGAAGTTCTGCCATGTTCTAGCCCATTCACTGAGAGTTGACTGCAGGTCAACTGTTGCATCTTTGACCGAGATTTTTTTGTGGATATTACTGAATTTTGGCCCTTTGACCAGCTACCTCAAGTCGAAATTCAACCCCTCTATTGCAAACTTTGACTTGAACAATGTGTTGACTTTTCTCTCTCATTTTACTAGTTTGACTTGGCATTTATTGAGGTCAGAGATTGGCATTTTGACTTTGAATGGAATATTTTGATGAATTGAACTCTCTCTCATAAGGAATGACCCTTGGGTTTTCCTTTTGTGGGTTTTTCCCTGGTCATTGACTAAAATTTTGGTGTCTCTTGTCTTAATATTTTATTGTGATCCCTACTGCTGCTCTATTGTTTTTTTTTTTTTTTTAACAAGGTCGTTTACTATTGTATTATAAAAACTTCAAAAGAGGAACTAATCCTGTTACATAAGATGGAAGGATCGAAGAAGAGTGGATCCAAAATGGGTACGTAGACCCTTGATCCGAGTCAGTAGACTTGAAATTTGAGATTTGGAAGAGATAACGGCTATATTGCCGTAAAAACTGTCTTAACAGAAAGCATAATTTACATAAAATAGGGAGATTTACGTACGCTGGTTTACTGAATCATCGAACAGAGGCTCTTTTTTCTCACTGATCTTTGTCAAGGCCTCTCCTTGCATACTTTGAGTCTTTGTTTTTATGTGATTGATATCTTCTTCCAGGTGATTGCACTTTTCTTTAGGGCCTTCTATCTCCGCCTTCTGTTTCTCCAACTTTTTCCTCTTGGATTTGTTGTCTGCCTGAAATTCTTCCTTGAGATCA
Source organism: Pinus tabuliformis (assembly GCA_031772625.1). Lineage (NCBI taxonomy): Eukaryota > Viridiplantae > Streptophyta > Pinopsida > Pinales > Pinaceae > Pinus > Pinus tabuliformis. Next base: position 216,501,082 of record CM062813.1, read on the forward strand.
TTGAAGTGTTTGACAAACCGAGCGATCATGAAACAGTGAGCTTTGCACAGAGTGCAGCTGTTGTTGGTTATTACACGTTCCAGGGGATTCTCGGCCATTGCTGACAGGCCTTGAGAAGGCTTGGGAATCTTGGGACAGAGATAGAGATAAGAGATACAGAAGAGGGATGAAGGGATGACAGGGATTAAGAAGAGAGAAGGTTGGCGATTCAGGAAAATGTGAAAAGAGCTGATCAGGAAGATGGACGATGATCGACTGAGGGAAGAGAAACTGAGAGGAGCCGAGGCAGGAGAACGACCTCTGCTGCAGAGAAAGAAAGGGGGGAGGAGACAGAAAATGGTAGAGGCAGAAATCTGAGAAGCGGGGAGCGACGATGATGGGAGGATCTGCTTCAAATAGACAGAGAAATTGTTAGAGATAGAAAAAAGAAATGCACGAAAATCACTGTCATTACCACGCCATGCAGAGATTATGAGCCCTCTTTGGTTGCAGAGCCCTGAGCACGATCTAGGCTGGCTGGAAATCGAACTGAAGACCACCTGAGACGATCTGGAGGGAGCGCAACTGGAGCACGAACCTTTTCTCTTATGGCAGCTGGAGACTGGAGCTCTGGGCTAATGAGTAGTTTCCTGTTGACTATTGCTCTATTGTTAATGGTTGAAATTTTTCATGTATAAGTGCTTAATGATTGGATTGCTCTAAGGAAGTCAAATTGTGTCATTGGAAGTAGTTATTAGTTTGAAAATTTGTATAATAAAAGGTTAAAACTAACATAGAGCCCACGATGGGGGAGATGTAGTGTCCTTAAATGAGTGTAAACATTTAAATGTTGACTAAATTAATAATAAAAAGTTAAAAATACTAAAATTCAATTTGCTACATTGTAATTTTGTTGTTATGAATAAAATTACAAATAATTTTTTAGATAAAAGAAAATCGTAATATACATATTACATTAAAATATAACTTTTTAGTAGTAATATAAAGCTAATATCCATTTTACCTTGTAAAATAAAATAATGATTATGTAACCATATTTAAACTTAAATAAGCACATAAAAATTTTAATACTTACAATATAACAATATATTTAAGTGTGAATATTCACATCCACTTTGCCATAGATATTATTAACTTGTAAATAGGCTTTGTTACAATACCATGACTCATCAATACAACATGCCCAAAAACCATTTCTCATTTTACAATCATAATATTTTAGTTAAATTTAATTTTATAACATTTTTTTGATTAAATCTAAAAGAAAAATGATTATAATTACTTTTGAGATATATCTACACCTCTATCACATTAAAATATATAAAATATAAATAGTAGATATAAATTAAGATCCATTTTACCTTATAAATAAAAATAATATTTTTGTAAGCGTATTTAGATTTCATTAATAAACACAAAAAAACTAATACCAATATTTTTAACCATGGATATTCACCCCCACTTTACCATGTATATTATTAACCATACCATCCCATGCGCAAATACGATAGTTCATAAAAAACTATCTCTTATTTCACGATCAAAATACTTACAACATAACAAGATTTTTAACCATAGATACTCACACCACTTTACTATGGATGTTATTAACCTTACCGTACCAAGGGCCTCATCAATACCACATGCCCAAAATCACCTCTCATTTCACAATCATTATAAATATATTTTATGAATTTAATTTTATTATATTTTTGGGCCAAGAGACATTCTCCATCCTAGTATAGAAGATATGTTGTAATGTTTTTTTATATTATGTTATTTAAATATTTTGACCCTAAATTACATAAAAATAAAATTATTAATTAAAACATGTTGATTTAGTGAAACTACATTAAAAATAAAATATTAAACGAAAAAATAAAATTAATAATTAAGCCGGTCTGGATCCATCTTAGCTCTGAATTTATCAAGCTAGGAGCAAGGTGAAAACCTTTTTTCCGAGTCCATCTTAACTTTCCACTTAGAAAAGAGGTTTGCACCTCCAAAGATTTTATCCTTCTCAAGGCTTGATAGATCAAGAGGATCTAGGCTAGTAATATACATATTATATTAAAATATATAACATAGAAATAGTAGCTATAAATTAAGATCTATGTTAACATATGAATTAAAATAGTGATTTGGCAACTATCTTTAAATTTAATTAATAAGCACATAAAAACTTAATACTTAAAATAAACTTACAATGTAACAAGATTTTTAAGTATTGATATACACTGGATATTATTAACTCGTAAATAGGTTTTGTTACAATACCATGGGCCAATACAATGGTTTGTGAATACCTTATGCCCAAAAACCATAAGTCATTTCACAATCAAAATATTTTATAAATATTTTAATTTAATTTAACTTTATAACATTGTTTTAATTACATCTAAAAGCTAAAAGGTTATAGTTATTTTTGAGATATATCTAAACGCTCTAGCCTCACTATTACTAAAAATATAATGTGGATATTCCATAGGGATTAAATCAAATTTTAATAAAATTAAAAATGAAAATACTTTTATATATAGAGATGTGAAATTTATATAATACAAATAATATTATCAAGCACTGGCATAGATCCATCTTAATCAATGAACTTTCAAGTGATGAGAAGACTTAAATATCAAGAAATGCAATTTTTTCTTCAAATTTTACATTCAAAAATAAATTTGCATTTTCAAAACAGTAAGTATATTAAGTTTCAATCTTGTCATAATTACAATTTTTATCGTAACATGTTAAAAAATAAAATTTACCATTAATTTTTGTTTCACTATAACTGTCTAGACAAATTAATAACCTAAACCTAAATTAATTACCCTACCCTACACTAATAAACTTCATATAAATCATATTTTTAGACATTAAATCATAATTTCACTCAATGTTACAGACTCCAATTTTCCCTTTTGCAATAGTTACAGACTTATTTGAGTAAACCCGAAATTTTGAAGATTCAATGACACAAAACACAGTCCACAGCACGAGTCATGCTAGCCCCTTCGTTGATTACATATCCTTAAGTGGATGTTATTGGTCACTAATAAAGATTACAACGGAACAATTCTAATCCTATTGTTACAATGAGAGGAGTTTTACTTTTCTTTTTTTTAAGAATTTTATTGGAAATTTAAAAGACCATTTCTTACATTTTTGGATGGCATCCTTATTCTCTAATAAGATTTTTGATGTAGATTAGTGCAGTTCACTAAAAGATATTCAAACTAGCATTTGCTCATGCCCAAATACCTAATAACATAACAATAACTAATGAAGTTAATATGGTTAACTAAAAAGCATTTAATATTTTTTACTAAACAACATTATATCAAGTTATATTGATTTGTTTTGAAATAGTTAACAAGGACACCATTACTATATAGAGGACACAAGTGAAGTGTGATTCTATTGGAAATTTGCATTTTTCCAACCTATCTTACATGTGCTTTGGCTTTTCCTTTCTAGAGACATAAAAATGAACCTCTCTAGATGCATGACTAACCACTTTTTATTTTCTATAAAATATGTATGAAGTAGATGAAAATAATATATAGCTAAGATGAGATGTCAACCACTCTCCATCATGTGAAGGGCTATACGTTAAGAGGAGAAATATGAGGAACAAGAATGATTGTCAAAGAATTATACGTAATTATCAAAACAATAGTTGGAGTAATATCTTCATCATTATGCCCATTTTTCATTATTATTATCTTTGGTTACATGGTAGCCAACAAAATAATAATAACTGTTTGTATCGGTGGGAGGAGATATAGTCTCATGGGAGTATATCTTTCTTTGAGCCTATTGCCTGTTGATTCCGTGAAGGATATTTAATTAACTTTATACCATACTGCTTTCCAACATTGTTGACAAAATCGACTTCAATAAAAATTGGCTAATCAACATCAATAAAAATTGGTGAGGGTTTTGAATACCTCTGGGCGACTTTGGCAAAAATATCAAACGAAATTGGAAAAGTAGGGCATGTATTAAAAAAATGCAAAATAAAATTTTGTTTCAAAATTTTAAACTTATAAATGAACAACATTAAATAAACACATTTATGCATAAATATGGAAAATTATATATGTGTGTGTTAATTGGGGTTATTTGCGCTCATTGGGTAGAACAATTGTTATCTTCCCCATTTAGGTTCAAAACCCTATTGAGTGACTTGATGATGATATTTAATATTGATGTAATGACTTAGTACCTATGAATATTGTTGTATTGACCCTCACTCTTGCCCTTGGGTTGAGCTGATCTCTCTCTCTCTCGATCTCTCGATATATATATATATATATATATATATATATATATATATATATATATATATATATATATATTTCACGTCACTTTTAATTGTTTTCCTATTTTTGAATTCTTGATTGGATAGTTATCAGGGTTTAGGATTTGATATTGACTTTGATGCATCATTTTTATCTGGCATCCTATATATAGAATTCAAAAATAAGAAACCAATAAAGAGTGATGTGAAATATATAAATATCTCATCATTATGAGTAATCTAGAATTTGGATATCTAGTATCAATTATTTTATGGGAAAAGATCATGGCTTATTTGTCACTAGTATTTCCTGTGTCATCTTTATGATGCCAATTGGTGTATGTAACCTTATCAATTTGTGTAGAAGGTAGTTCTAATAGTACCACATCACCCTCCATGATGTAAAAGTCCTTTGTTGCTCCTCACTCACATTGCTTCTTTTCGCCTAACCATGCAGGGGTTTGCTTCATAATAGATGCCTCAAAATCCATTGTCCACTCAAATATTATGTTAATATTGTCTAGGAAAATGGTGTCCACGTCAAGTATTTTCTCCAATTACCTTGCTTATGGTCAAAGATTGTAGTGGAAATATACAAGTCCAACTTGTAAGAGGGGCATAAATAAATTTAATGAGTCTCGAGGATCATAAATATGTGGAGAGTCATAAACTATAATAATTGTATTTTCTTAGTTGAAGTTCTAACCTATTGCTTTTTTAAGTGTATTTTTTCAAACTCACTCCAATTGCACTCACATTTGGAAATGATATAGCCTGTTTGGTTGAGGGCCTGAATGGCAAGTTTTCATTAATTTTGTTCTTTTACACCATTATTTTGCCACCAAACACCTGATTTTTTTTTTTTTTTTTAACTTCAATTACATTTCATTATAAGCATCTTTCAAATAAAACACATAATTACACTTTTAAAATCTAGTGGCTTATGTGGCACCAAAATATTCCTTTCATTAACATTGGCAAAGCCAAATAATTTTCTAGCCTCTTGATACGTCTCCATCTCACAATTAATTTTGTTTGCAAATTTTGGAATTACGTACCATTCTTTCGAAACATGTTAGATGCCCTTCCATCAATTTTCCATTGAAATCAAAGTTACATGAGTGCGAATAGGTAGGGTTGAGAAAAAGTGTTGTTGCATGAATATTCCAATGGAGCATCTCCATCAATTGTCAATTGAATCCCAGATCAATGTGCATCTATCATATCCGGGGATACCCTTGCCCATATAATAAGATCATATATCTTCTTTGGCCCTATTCATGGCCTCATACAAGTATCCCTTTGCGAGCTTATCACCATCAACCAAGTACAAAATTTTTTCCAAAGGTTCACTAACCATGCTCACATCTTTCACTCCTTCCTAGAAGCAATTGATGTACACTAGTTAAGGATTAATATAGAATTGTGCCACTTATCATAAACAAGAATTTGCTTCAACTCAAATTAAGATTGGAGCATACATTAAAGAGAAATGAAGCCACTGGCAAAACATGTCATTCTGGTATACAATTGTTGGAAACCAGAATAATACTGAGAGGGGGGGTGAATCAGTGTTATATAAATTTTAAACAATTATTTAGCCAGTGGAAAACATTCGATACTACAACAGAACATCAATCACATAAGAATTGAACACATAATGTTTATGTGGAAACCCATATGGGAGAAAACCACAAATCGTCTTTTAATTTGAGTGTAAATGAAAGCACCAGCTTCAATTGACATCAAATTATGTAGGAACCAACTTATAGGAGGATCCAACCCCATTTTCTTTGCAAGCACCAATTCCCAATGTTTGCAGGCATCAACCTGTTGATCTTTTTATGCACCTACCTAAAGGAGACACCAATCCTCGAATAAACAATTTTAATATTTGTTCTTCCCAACTTCTCTAATCTTCTCTTTACAACACCCTCTCTGTCTTTGTTTCTCTATAATTTTCTTATGCACAACTTTAGGTTTCACTTCAGATTTATGACATCTAATAACTTTCAACTTTTTCCAAGTCCTTTCATGCCCATTGTCTCTCTTTCTCTCTCTTTTCATCAACTTTTTTCCCAATTGGGAAATGCAACTTATATAGCTTTTCTGCTACTTTTCTCCCTCTCACAAATTGCCACAATGGTGTTGGTTTTTTTCCATCTTTTTGCCTTCATAATCATGAGAATTCGAGTCGCTTCAATTTCTCTCATTATTTGACATTTGCTGATAGCTTATATTTTGGGTACTTTTCGACCTTTGGTGTCACCTTTAATTTGGATCCATTGGAGTTCTTGGCTCTTGGCTCTTGGGAAAGAGAGACTTTAAAAAAATATTGCTTATCCTTTTCCAACACCAATCCCAAATTCATCAACCTGATTTTTCAACTAGCGAGGCCAAGAGACAAATATATTCTCCTCATTTGCAGTCCCATATACCACCACTACCCTACTAAGAAAGCATAAAAGATTTGTGAGAACACTACCAACATGCCTACACCTCTTACTGCTCTGATTTTCGATGGTTGATAGGATGATACACCCCTGGGCACTCACCTGCTAGCTCCTACGGTCAAGGGATGTGACCACTACCTTGCCGCTCACAACTCACCGCTCGTTTTTTGAACTTTGAATCTTGTCTGCCCTCTACTAGTAGTCTGATAGACAGAACTGTCACAAGGCAGTATTACATTTTATGGACCAAACTCTATCTTATGCCTCACCACTTATTTCCCTACCTTTGGACAATTTTCACATTGCTTGTTCCCATGTCGATGGGTGGTGGTCAATGGCCGATGGGCCCACTACATGAAATAACAAGAAAGGACAAAATATTTTAACACTGCGAGGCCTTACAAGACTAGTCCTTGGCACACATATTGAGGCATACAAAGATTCCATGTCATGTCCATGTGCACCAATCAGAGCCTACCACATGTCCTCTATTGACACATCACTAGCACATCACTTCCTGCCATGTGTCCTGCAATGTCACTGCCATGTATCACTCAAAAATCGGTCAGTTGGCTACCGAAAAAGGCCATATTCACTTGCCACATGTCACATCTATGGAATTCCACATTTCATCTTGTACACGTGTACCTGTCCATTGTCTCCACATCATCGTCACTTTCCACGTGGAGTTGTCACTTGTATTGCCACGTTATGTTGTCTGTCACTCGTCGCCCATGCATTTGTGTGCACATCATTTCAAATAGGCAGTGTGATAAGAACTTGGATGCTTAGGCCAAGCACCCTATGACCAGGGGTTTTTATCGGGGGATTTGCCATCCCACCGCCTGCTGCTCATCGCATGTTGTTGTTGTTTGCACTTTGAATGGACTAGGCAGTCTAATAAGCGCCTAGGTGCTTTATCTCAGCTCCTTGTGATTAGGGGCTAAGACCAGTGGCTTACTACTCCATCACTAGCTGGACTTCATGCTTCTTCCTAAGCCTTTCAACTTTGGCATCGGTTTGATGGGGGGCCCATGTTAGAAGCATGACTAGTTGGAACCTTACTTAAACTACAACACTTCAAACTCTGCTTTTTCCTGATTCCTTAGGAGTTAGCTTAAGCGCCATATACCATTGGAAAGCTCTTGGAGAGGACTATACAACCAAGAACTTTTCACGTGTTTTTGAGCAAATCACTTGTATAAAAAATGCCTTCAAAGATAGGCTACTAAACAATAACCAATGCATCATAGGCTTAGCACACTATTAATAGAAACAACTAAGACATTAATAATAACATAACCCTCATGCATGAAAATCTCAACAACCTCCCCCTGAACATGACATTACTTGATATCAATGACTTAGAATTGGAATCATTGAGAACAACTGCCAACATGCTCAACAATATCCCCCTTTGGCATTGATGGAAACACCACCAAACATTGTTGGCAACACCACCACTTGGCAACACTATTTCTGTTAAGCTAAATAAATTGCTACTATTTTATTTTAAAGAGCCAATGGTTGATCATTCTCCCCCTTGCTTACTCTCCATCCTCAACTTGAAATTTCTTGACATCAGTGACAACAACTGCCAACATGCTCAACAATCTCCCCTTTGGCATTAATAGCAACACCGCCAAACATTGTTGGTCATCGATGGAAAAACCACCACTTGGAAACACTCCCCCTATCAAACTGAAGAAATTGCTAATGTTTGCTTTTGAAGAGGCATTGGTTGATCAATTTCCCTTTTGCTTACTCTCTCCATTTGCCATCAATGGAAAAGAACTTAGGTACTCCCCCTTTGATCATCCTCCCCCTTAAAGGATATAACAAGTTGTTGATTTTAATATATGTTGTCAATCATTGTTCTCCTTAGGCTTGCATAGGTCACCAAATTAAGTCAATTGATATTAATGCTAAATTCCCATTACATTGTCCTTGAATTTGCACTGTGATCCCCCTAAGCTTGTACCACTCTTTTGATCTTAAATCTCCCCCTTAGCGTAGTCTCTTTTCTTCTTTTTGACCTCATAACATACAACTATCCTGAACATATTTGGACAATTTCCCTTTTGTGTTTGTGAAGAAATCTAGTGAAGAGAAGAGGGAGACATCACTCCCAACTTTTGCCTAAAGTGCTCAAAGGGTTCTTTGGAAAGGGGCTTGATGAATATATCAACTATTTGTTCCTTTGTTGATATATATTCCAACTTTACAACCCGATCAACCACTTGTTCTCTAAGACAATGATACTTTATGGGTATGTTTTTGATTTTTGAGTGAAGAACAAGATTCTTGGATATACTTATAACGCTTGTATTATCATACATGATGGGAATGGGTTTGTCGTAAGTTACCTTCATGTTTTGCCATGCCTACTTCATCCACAAAATACAAGTGCAACAAGTTGCAGCTGATATGTACTCGACTTCAGTGGTAGAAAGTGAGATAGAAGTTTTCTTTTTGCTCAACCATGCCACTAGGGACTTCCGTAGAAAGAAAGCACTGTACTTGTGTTATTTTTATGGTCTACACTGCTAACCCAATCAAAATTTGTGTATGCAGTCAATAAGAAGTTCTCACCCTTTGGATACCACAATTGATAATCCATTGTGTCTTTTATTTACCTGAAAATTCTCTTTGCAACTAAGAAATGACTTTGCTTGGGGGTTGATTGGTATCTTTCTACTAAGCCAACAACTTACATTATGCCTATCTATGAGGATATTAGATACAATAAGATGCTAATCATTGATTTGAAATTTTTTTAATTTACCTCTAGTGACTCATCATTTTTGTTAATCTTACATCTAGTGACCATAGGAGTGCTAAGAGGTGAACACTCTTCCATTTCAAACTTCATCAACGTTTCTTTGAGGTATTTTCATTGGGAAATGAACATGCCTTTTGCTAATTGTGTACTTTGTAAACTAGGGAAAAATGAGAGTTCCCCAAGAATAGATAATCTACATTGAATCATTATATTGTTTTTCATCCATCTTGATGCTTTTAGATTGGAAAAAGTGGAGGAATCAACTCACAAGACCATTTTTGCCCACGGGACCCAACAAAACATTCACCAGGCACACTTGCTTTTTCGAAGGCACATATGCAATGCTCTCTCTTGTTGACAGCTAAAGCTAAGGAAAATATTTAAGTAGGCGACAACCAAGCCATATTTAGGATGGGGCTCCTATACCAAATAATGTGAGGTATAATTGGGACCGCATATCGGGGAGACCCCTTTGAATGTTGCTAGGTCTAGCACTGTCAACAATTCCTCATATCATTGTTTTGAAAGTATAGAAAAACAAGGTCTAAAATATCTATCATAGGTACCTTAAGGTCTCTTCTTTGTCTCCTCCATATTTATGTTCTAAAATATCTCAAAAAGAAAGATATAGCGAAAGTACCAAGTTAACTTGTTTGAATAAGATTTCGGGAGCAGTCAAGAACCTAACTTCCTTAAAGCATGTCCCCGCAATTATAGTGCACCAAGGTCTAAACTTTGAACCATAGGTACATGTCCCTGTAATTATAGTGCACCAAGGTCTAAACTTTGAACCACAGGTACATGACGATCTTCTATCTATATCCTCCAAGTTATACGACCTGAAATATCTCGAAAAAAAGAAGAAGAAGAAGAGGCTATAGCAAAAATGCCACTCTAACCTGCTTGAAGAAGATTTAAGGAGCATTCAGGAAACCTAACTTCCTTAGACCATATCTCCAAAATTATAACGAATCAAGGCCTAAAATTTGAATCACAAGTACATGAAGATCTTCTGTCTATACCATCCAAGTTTCACATTCCACAACATCCCAACATAAAAGTTATAGTGAAAATTCATAGATGGCTCATTCACCCCATAAATCATATTTTTACTTCCACCTTTAGAGTCCAAGAATCATCCCAAAAGTTACTCATCAACTCCTCTTATGACTTCAAATTTGTTTTTTCTTGGATTGTTTTCAATGAACTCATATTCCTTTCATTTGTATTGTTTGTATGTTCACTTATGGGGTTGACTTGTAAAAGTGGTTGGGTTGTTTTGCTTGTACTTTTGTTGGGTCATCTTGATAAAGTCTTTCATATCTCCTCGTTATTATGGAGTTAGAGGGAGTTCCATATACCACTGGAAAGGTCCCAGAATAAGATTCCAACCACATATCATATGCTCCCATTTTAGCTAGGTAATCTAGTAAAAATTCCTTCAAAGATAGTGTATCCAAATGGGGCATCAAAAGTCCAAAAACAATATTTTCAACAATATTTCCAACATATGGGGGCTATGAATCTACAAGAGGGGAAAGAAAGGGACCTTAATCATCTAAGTGAAAATTATTTTATGATATTGCTACTTATGTCCTATCTTGAGTTTCATTGTCAAAGTGAGATACATGGACTTCCATGAGGGCACATGGTGTTATGTTACCATGCAAATATAATCTATGGTTTTGTAGAATGTTAGGGAATTTTGTTCATTATTCCTTGAATTTGCTTCTCTTTGCTTGTGTTACCATAATGTTGTTGTATTTAAATTATGAGAAATAGATGCCATGTAATTGTTTTAAAACAATGGATGTGATATGGGCGATGATTGAGATAAGCATGAATTTAAGTTGCATATGAAAATCCCCAAATCATAATAAAGATTCCATAGCTATCATGTGTTGGAGTACTGAAGGGAAGTGATATAGATTAAGGTACTATTTAGCAAAGAAGGGGATCTCATTCTTAGCGTTGTGCAGGTTGAGGGGAAGAGGGGTTAGTTGATTGGGATGATTATTGTGTTAAATTTTATTTACTTGTGAATTCAGGGAATTGGGTTATATGAGATAAATTAGAGTCAAACCATAGAAATTCATCGTTGTGAATTCATAGACTTAGTTTAGGGATGGCCTCTATTACAAAGAGTATAGGTTATACAAAGCCTTTGGTTGGATGGAAAATTCTTTGTTTATAGCCAGTTGGTGTATAACTTTAAGAAAATAAGTATTCTTTGGATGTTTATGAGTTTGCAATTATTATTGTGCCTATTTATGTATGAATTTACTTGTTATTTAATGGTTTGCTTTCACTTAGATGAATTTGATTAACCAAGTATGAGATGAATTGCATTAGACCATATCCATTCCTCATTGCAAATTCATAAATTTTAGTGTCAAATTCCACATTAGAATGCATGAATGGTAAACTAGGTACATTATAGTTAATGTTTTATCCTAGGAAATTCACTCATGCAAGGAAGTTGTATTATTCTAGGTAGGGTTAGGTTTTGACAAGGTTAACCTAGGCACCTTAATTAGGCTATTTACATGCATCATACATCCTATTCTTTCATATTCTACAAAGGAGAGATATGGCCATACAATCGAGATATGCAAAGATTTTGGCAAGTAAATTGATATGTAATATTCAGTTTCAAAGTAAATATACAAAGTGTGATTGAGAGTGGTAGATTTGTACTTGATGTCATAATTTTGTATATAAAACACACAAAATATTACATAAAATTAAATGTGAAAGTAACTTTTAGCTTGAGAGCTTAAGGTATTGTTTAAAATGATGATGACTAACATCCATTAAGACCAAATATGGTCTATTGGAATTTAAGAAGGTAAGAGATTACTCAAAATTCTTTAGAATTTTATTTCTATGCTCGAAAAGAATAAAGAGAAGTGTTATAACATCAGCATAGTTTTGTTGAGTAAGAAGGTCAAGAAGGTTGGTACTGTGACAAATATTTTGAAATTTATATCTAATCTAAGTTGGACAATCTAAGATTAAAAAAATTCAGCTTCCACCCTCTTAGAGTCACAAATGTGACAAACTCTTTCATCCCAATGTGTTTTAGGAATTGACCAATGCTCAATTCCACTATGGAGCTCACGAGAATTTTTTCTTACCTTAGCAATGTTTATTTTCTTTTTTACACTAGTCAAGACAAAGAGATGCTTTTGATTTTGAGATTTTGGTTAATCACCTCCTTATAATATCTTAGTTTTCTTTTTCCCTCTAAATCTTTAACACCCCATATTTTTTCCTTAAATTTTGATGCAATAATATTTTTATATTCTTTATTTTTGTAAAATGACATCCTTGTTTTTTTTTTTGACAAGTTTGTATAGTGGTTATATTACCAAAAAATATGAGGTGGAGCATGCTCCTATTACATTCGGTGATAATAATATTCAAGCAATACAAGTGTATTGGGAACGTAGTCCCTACTCCTATATTTAAAATCCAAAATTCTATAAATTCCTATGTTTATCCTAGCGTACTACCTTGCATATTGGCCTTCAAGTAATATAAATTTAGATAACATTGTGTTGTTTGTTGCTTTTCATGGTTTATGCACTGATTGTTCCTGGGAGGACTGTTGCTTCTTTCCTTGATAGACAGAGTTTTCTCCTTCTTGGCTCATAGTGGTGGATTTGATATATTCCACTGCTTCCTCTAAGTGCACGCATTTGTTCTTGAGTGCCAATATCTCCGCTTTTTGGCTTTCCATTCTTCTCTTTTAATAACTAAACTCCATTCTCATTTCCAACTTAATGTCTTGCAGAGAATCTTGGAATCTGCTAATCATAAATTTATTTGCCTTACATGTTGCACATTCGTCATTCCTTGCAGCTTTTCCTATTGGATTGAATTTCATCTGGTTCACTTCCTTTTCTCAATTGTTGAGATGTTTGTTGTTCATTTTGTTGTTGATATTCCTGAGACTTCTGTTATCTGTAGTGTTCTTTTTGTTGCCTTTGTTGTGCGTTGCTCTGTTGAAGTCCGAGCTTATAGTGACTTCTATGGTTGGTGTAAATTGTTCTTCCTGTGGCAAATAGTAGGAGACGGAGTGGAGGATAACTAAAAGAATATGCATGTGACTTCTGTTACCTGGATTGTTCCTTTTGCTGCCTTTGCTGTTTTCTGTTCTGTTGGAGTCCGAGATTATAAAGACTGTTGCAGTTGATGTATATTGTTCTTCATGTGGCAAGTGGAAGGGAACAAAGTGTATGATAACTGACAGAGGATTAAAGGGAAGGGAGCTCAGGGATGCTCGGAGGGAGGAATGAGAGGGATTATGAAGCCTATGGTTTGGCAAGCCTAGGATGAGCCTGCTTCTAACTATGGATAAAGTATTGAAGGGAGCATAACGATGAGAGAGGGGGTAAGGGAGGAGCTGGTATGACAAACTTTCCGTCTGCCTCCTTGTTTGAGAACTGGTGTTAGCCTCCTGATGAGGATTAGTCTGATGAAGGATGCTCGGATCGAGGGTCAGAGGGGGTGAATTTGCTAGAGGGATTTCAAACGCACTGCGCAAAGAATGGGGAAGAGATAAGTGATTTTGGTTAATATTAACACAACAAAGTGAAGAGCGGGGCGCTTTAGACTTTAAGGGAGTCAAGATGCTATGGTGTTTGTCCACGATGAGACATTTAGCTGCGCACTTCATGAGATTAGGATCAAAATCGTCCTTGAACCTCAGACTGTATAATGATTCTAATTTTCCCCTGATTTTCCGCTTGATATCCCGTGAGTTCTATCTGATATCTCCTGCATGGGTATCTTCTTGTTGATTTCCTGTTGTCATTTTGAAATCTTTTTTGGATTTGTCACTTTTTTTTTTAAGAAATTCTTGCTTCATGACATACGATTTGATCTATGGAACTGAGGTGTAGTATATCTCTTCGTTCTCCCGTGTGGTTCCTTCTTTTCTTTGGACTGCTTGGTTTGCGAATTCATCAACCAGTTGATTGTGTGTTCTCAGAACATGTTTGAATGTCACCACTCCCGAGCATTCCAGATTAGCTCTTATCCTCCTATATATTTTGTTCATGGCTACATTGTTGGGACTTTTATTTCTAGCCATTGCCTCTATAATAATAGTTTAATCTCCTATTATGATTGGATCTTGAATAAATCTCTTTTTAATTATTCTTGACCCCATTAGCAAATTGTATGCTTCTGCTTTGTTGTTTGAAGTTTCTCCAAGACCCCATTCATATGAGACTATCTCTTTCCCATCGGGATCGATTATGATTCCTCCTGGCCCTACTTTCCTAGGATTGTTTTTTGATGCCCCACCAAAGAAGAGACAATATCTTTTTTGTTTTTTTTTTCCAATTTGCAAATTCTTCTTCACTAGCCTAATTTTCTAGCTCTGTGCTAAAGGAGTTTTCTTGTATCCTTTTTGCCCATTGTTTTTTGTTATGGCTTTTTTGATCCAGACTTTCTCTTATCGTTGTAGGATTTTATAGTCCGTTGTTGTAGTCCCTTTTGCATTTAAGATTTCAGATGTTAAACCCCAAGTTTTGGATAAAATTTTCCCTATTCTTGGGATATGGTTTCTAAAGATACTTTTGTTTCTTGTCAACTATATTTGGCAACACAGGACTACTGAGATGCATTTCCAGAACCTCTGAATTGTCACCTTGTTCTTTGTTGAGTAAGGGTATGCCTTCTCCCAAGCTTCATAAAATTCTGGAAAGGGATTGGCAAAGTTTAAGTTGATTTCAAGGGGACTTAAGAGATGATTCTAGCACTCTTTAGCTATCTTGCAGTCCTGGAAAAAGTGTCGGATGGTTTCTTCTTCCTTCAAGCACATAGCACACCTGGAGGGACCATTAAAGCCTTTTTTTTGGAGATTTTCACTGGTTAGGATTTTGCCTTTTAGGAGGGTTCAAATGAATATTTTGATTTTAGGTAAACTTTCAGCTTTCCATACTGTTTTCCAAGGGCCCCAATCATGTTGATTTGGGTGGTCTTGTAGGGATTTATAACTAGTTTTGACTGTGTATCCTCCTCCACTTGGGTCCCAAGCAAATTCATCTTCTTCCTCAATGCTTGAGGGTGCTTCTCCTTTGAGGTGCTACCTTAATCTATTCCATTTCCCTTTCAGATTTGGAGGGGTCGTTATATTTTTCCATTCTTGCCATTCTCGCTGATCCCAAATAAAGATTGAGTGAAGAGTTTTGAGGCCTCTTTCTGTCAACCATTTTTGAATGCCTTCGAGTTCCAAATGAAACTTTAAAGGCTCTTTTCCCATAATTCTATCCTCCCAGATCGAGGTTGTTTCCCCGTGCTATCTGAATAGTGGAATTGTCTTTTTTACAAGCTTCCATACTTGTGTACACGGCCTTATGGGGACATTTTCATTTAATAGTTTTTTTTCTAGATTTGTCCATGTACTTTGTGACTAGTGTTTTTTTCCACCAGCTCTCTTTTCCAGTTATCATTCTCCATATTATTTTCATTCCCAAAGCAACATTCATTAAGCCAGGCAATCTTATTGATAAACCTCCTTGTTCATATGGTAATGTTACTTTCTCCCATTTAACCAAACTGAATTTTTTATTCTCTTGTTTCCCTCCTTGCCATAAAAAACTTCTTATTATTAGCTCCATTTGTTTATGTGCAGTTGCAGGTGCGAAAATTATTGCATACTGATAGATTGGGAGTGCCGAGAGTAATGCCTTTATCAAGATCACCCTGCCTGCCATATTTAGCGCATCATACCCCAGTTTTGAATTTTATTTTTCATTTTTTCAATCTGTTTGCTCCATAATTCTACCTTCATATTTTCTTAAGAGATAGGGAGCCCCAAATAGAAGAAGTGGGTCCATTTTTCCTGAGTGGGGATTTCTAAAATTTGTGAGATCCTTTGCATGGTTCTGGAAGGAGTGTTCCAAACCATATATTCTGCATTTTGAGTTATTTAAGAGCCCCCCTGAGAGGTGAAGAAAGTCTTCCATAACTTTTTTGAATCTTCTTGCAATTATTGTTGAAGCCCCTCCTAGTAAGAGGGTATCGTCCGCAAAGAGGGAGTGGTTTATGCTCTTTACTCCTCTTTCTTATGGAGACCTGTAATAATTCTCTCTTCTTTGTTTTTCTAAGGCTCTACTTAAAGTTTCAGCCATTATAATATAGAGAAAAGGAGAAAGCGGGCACCCTTGTCTGAGACCTCTAGAGCTCTGGAAGAATTCACTTGGTCTTCCATTTATAAGAGGTGCAATCCATGGGGCCAAGATGCAGGGCTAGATGACCTCTACTATATCTTGAGAGAATCCAAATTTTTTGAGAGTTGCCATTAAATATGGAAAGTTGACCCTGTCAAAGGCGTTTGCCATATCTAATTTTATAATGATTAATTTCTCTTTCCTTTGCATGCTTGTATGAATGGCTTCCTGTACAATAATTACATTGTCAATAATTTGTCTGCTAAGCAAAAAGCCTCCCTGATTTTCAGATATTATTTCCAAAAGAACTTTCTTGATTCTGTTGGCAATTATTTTAGTAATAATCTTGTAAGAGGAATTGCAGAAGGAAATGAGGCGGAATATATTAAAAGTGGATGGATTGGGTTCTTTTGGGACTAGAGCCAAATAAGAGGATTTTGTATTGCTTCCTATTTTTTTTTTAACATTTCTCACCATTCTTAGAAAATCCTTTCTTATTATATTCCAATGTTGCCTGTAGAATGCTATTGTGAAACCATCTGGCCCAGGGGCCTTGTCTGGATGGAGGCTCCATATGGCTGCAACTACTTCCTCTTCTGAGATCTCTTTGTTTATTTCTGAGTTTTTCTCTTCTTCTTTTTTGTGTGCTGAAGGAAGCTTTCATAATCTGTTGTTTCTTCATTGGCTGTAAGGAGGTTTTTGAAATTATTATGAGCTGCTTTTTTCAGCTCTTCTGTTCCTTTGATCTCTTTCCCATCAACTTGGCTTTTATCTATCTGATTTCTTTCTCTTCTTATTTTCATTGTGTTATGGAAGAAGGTTGTATTTTTGTCCCCTACGTTGAGCCAAAGGCTTCTGGATTTCAGTCTTTCCTCTTCTTCCTCTTTTCTATTTTCCCTGTATATTTCCCAAAATATCTCCTTCTCTTTTAAATAATCTTGTTTTTCCTCCTCTTTGTTTTCTTTTTCCTTTTGCATGCTATCCATTTTTATTTGCAACTCTGTTTTTTTTTTTTTTTAATTTCATTCTCTCTTGCCCATACCTTGAGTTTATTTCTCAATTTTTTTAGCTTTGTTTCCCAAACATATTGAGGTGATCCTGTAATTCTTGGTGCCCAAGCTTTTGTGATTTGATTCCTGAAGTCTTCATTGCTGTCCCATATTGGGTTGTATTTGAATGGAAGAGGCCCTTGATTTTCCATTTTACACAATATAATTGCCATTGGCTTGTGATCTGATGTCATTGTATGAAGAATTTTAGATTTTATCAAGCTGTAGCTTGTTGCGATGTTTTCTTGGACCAATATTCTATCCAGCCTTTCCTTTATGTTATTTTTTCCAACTCTCTTATTGCTCCAAGTATATTTCCCATTACTTGGAGGGATATCCATTAATTTGTGTTGCTCCATTATTGTTTCCAAGGCATCCCTAGATGGATCTGCATGATATATCCCTCCAAACTTCTCTTCTATATCTAGAACCAGGTTTAGGTCCCCTCCAAGGATTATTTTCCCATTTTGTACTTCAGTTAGAGTTTCCTTTATAATGCTCCAGCATTGCTCTTTTTCCCTGTAATGATTTGGTGCATATATATTGATGAAAATGTACTGCTCCTTTGTACTTGTTTGCTTTAGATTAGTTTGGATCCAATGCTATTCATTTTTGTTGTTGTATCATTTCCCATTGTCCTTTTTTCCAGAGTGTGCAGATTCCTCCTAAGGCTCCTGCAGCCTGTATTGCTGCTCCTTCACAATTTTTTAGTTTTTTATCATTTTTCCAATTTCTTGACTATTTATTTTGGTCTCTTGAATCATGAATATGTCTGGGGATTCTTTTACTAATATGTCCCTTGTTGCATTTTCTTTGAAACTTGATCCAGTCCGCAACAATTCCAGGAGACCACAATCATTACTTGTTTGTTTGATTGTGCGCGAGACCTTTCCCTCTCTGGTGACTTTTGTCATTGTTTCCAATGCTTTTCCCAAAAAAAGAGTCCATTGGTTGTTGCGTACCTAAAGCATCTCCTTAGCTGTTGCTTCATCCCTCAGCTCCTTATTGGACTTCCTTCCTGCTTTATTTTTTATGTTCAATGATTTGAAGGGATTCCTTGGACTGATTTCTAGTTAATATTCCATCAACTGATGGGGGAGGTGGAGAGCGAGTGCTTGTAAGAGGAGGAGTAGTAATGGGGGAGCTATGCAGTTGAAGAGGAGATTAGGGAGAAGGAGGGGTTGAAGGCTCTTCCGATGGCCCAAAGGGGTTTATGTTAATGAGAGAGGAGGGGATGTCTGCTTTAGGTGACAGAGGAAGGGGGCCAGAGGGGACAAAATGCTACGTTGAGGAGGGATGGGGTTGTTTGTTGGACGATTTCTTCTGTCTAACCTACTCCCACTTGTTTTCTGAATCTTCTACATTTTCATTTTCATTTTTTTTGAGCATCTATTAGCGAAATTACCATATTCATGACATACCTTGCATTTGAATGGGATTTTTTCATAATCCAGCTGTTGAATGTGTGCCCATTGATCCACTTTGATATTTATCACCTCTGGAAGCCCTTTCCCTAAATCCACTTCTACGCAGATTCTGACACGGGCATGCTTGTTCTCCTTTGGTTCGCATCTGTGTATGTATTTCCCAACAACATTTCCAATGGCCTTTACTGAATCATCTCCCCAGTAGTGAAGAGGGAGGTGTGGCAGCCTGACCCAAACTGGAACAGCGTTGGGAACATCCATTTCAGGATCGAAATCTGGTGTCCATCTGTTTAAATACAATCCTCTTGTGTCCATGAAATATGGGCCATTCTTGAATATTAGATCTCGATCTTCCTTGGTTTCAAAATGAAAGGTGTAGTATCCTCTTCCACAAAATCTGTTAGATATTTTCCCATTGATCGACAAAGTCTAGTTCCTTTCACCCCATTTCTGAACCGTCTTGGGTAAAGGCCATAGTCTAGTGAACTGCCCAACTAATCTGCGTTCAGTAAGAGACAGCGCTGCTCTGCGAGGGAGAGTTGAAGGGAGGGTGATTTCAGGAATGTCTTCCAATCTTTTAACAAACTTGGTTACTGATGATCTGTTTTTGGGAGGACCCATTGCAGAGATGAGGGAGGCGAAGGCGTTTGCAGTGTCTTTCGTATCTTGTTGGCGATCTGGTGGAGGATCTCCATCCTCTGGAGGGTCCATTTGGTCCATGGCCTTAGCAACAGAGGGCCGTTGAGAGGCAGCTGCGAACTGGGTGTTTCCAAGCTAGGCTACGCAGGGTAGCAGCGCGACAACAAAAAATATATATATGTTTTTTATTGGAGGCCGCACGAACGAGAGCCTCCGCTGCCACAAATTATGACGTGCACTCTCCTCAATGGGAGATGCTAGGTAAACCCCCCTCCCAAGTGCAATGGAAGTGGTCTTCCTAGGCCATTGACGTTCTTGATCATAGATTGACCCCGCCCAGGTAAGTATAAAATGACATATTTGTTTATCCCCCAAAGATTGGAAGAATAAGTTTGTATGCATGATATATACTTAGTATTTCATTTTTAACCATATTTTTCATTACAAAAATGAGAGTTATCCAATTAATTAATTTAGTTATTTTATGGACTCTTATTTGTAGGCTTATAACTTATTTTTCTCTCTCACATAAATTTATATACTCCTTTGGGATAAATAAAATAATTACATCATCAACATGAATAATTTATATGGTGTTCCAGCTTTCCATGGTTTGTTATGCTATATATTTTGACCTTAAAATTTTAGAGTGTAGATCATAAGTTTGATATACATTTTTTAACCATTCATTTATATATGGACATCTAACTATAAAAGTTACATGAAAGAGTCTACATGTTGACTTGACTATTTTACAATGTTTTCATAAGGGAATCCAAATTTTAGATAAGCTCATTCGAGCACTTCATCCCAATGTGTTACAAATTTTTTCCCTTTTATTTTTTTATACAATACAACCAATACATTGATGGGAAACTAGAGATTTTAACACTAAAATTTCTTTGGATCATTCCATAAGGACGAAGGGATTGGTTCCTTTTCTTAGTTTGAGATATCTTATTTATGCCTCTTCTTTCCTTCCAAAGGCTTTATTAGAGGGAAAACTAGCTACTAACATTTGGGCGACTCTCGAGTCATAATAACATGTGAATTTTTATCACCTTTTTTTAGAGGGTTTGTAGGGCCTTTAACAAATTCCACCTTCTTCTATGCCATTAAAGTTTTCTTTGCGCCGCCCAATTATGGTTTAATACTAGATCGTAACAACATGACAATTTTCCATTCTTCCACCTTTACCTTGATGATCCTTAACAATCAAATAAAATGTTACAACATACCTATACTCAAAATAAACTTTGCAATGTAAAACAATGTGTTCATAAACTAGTTACTATAAACTTTACAATATGTTCATAAACTAGTTATTATATCCAACTATATTTCTGGATGAAAAATAATTTCATCATCAAATTTTTTACTCAAATAAAAAAAATGTAAAGTCGAATATAAGTGGTGTCCTACATAATCTTTTTTTTCTTTTCCAAATCATCACTAACAACCTTACTCGAGAGATTACCAATAACTAAATAACAACCTTACTCGAGAGAGTACCAATAGCTAAAAAAGACTTGAGGTGCCAATATCGATGAAACAATCTTGATAATCTTATTCAAGTAAAAACCTTTGCTAAAGCGAATTAAAACCTAACACCTACAACTTTGTAAAAAAATTCCCTTTAGTCATTAAAAAAAATGAAATTATTAATAAGATGTGCTTTTATATAACTCGTATTGATAAAGCAAAACAAAAACCCTTTACACACATGTTTATCACAACTAAATCCCCTAGAAAAGATATAAAGAATGCATCATTATCTATAAATCATTCCATTTACAAATGTCATACGCTACATTATATTATTGCATACTCAAATGCCTCCATGATAGGAGTTTTCATATAAAAAGGAGCACATGATTATCTCAATATTTGGATACATAAAAGACAATATAAAAGTTGGCGGGCAATGGCCACTTTCATGGATGTCGCTTTTATTTATGAATATTTAAATATCTTTAAATGGACTTTTGCCACATAGAAGTCAAATTTAGCTGAGTTCCACAATTTGTAAGCGAATGAGTATTTAATTAAGAACCATGTGCTTTTATATTTGTCCACAGAAATAAATAAAGAAGGGTATCCACTCATTCGATAACGATGGTTTTATTTTTGGATTTACAGTGGGATTCATCAAAGTGGTAGTAATTATAAATTTATGTTAATGTTAAAAATCTGTAAGTTTGGTATTAGTTAGGTCTGAAGATGTATTTGTGTTGGTTTCAGAGTGGGATCTTGTCTTTTTAACTTCATCACATTTTTATTGGAGAAACGAATTTGGGTGAAGAGAGTAGAAAAGTTATTTCTCTATCACTAACTATTTTTTTTTGACAATAATGATGGATTCTTTTTTTTTAATATAGAGGAATTAGTAACTTGCTAGGATTATCTCGGCAAGGCCTAAGTTCAGTGTTGGTTGGCTACCACTTTAACCCCTAGGCTAGTGCCAATAACTTGCAAGTCAACACTTAGCAGAAAATCGATGACTTAGTATGGGCTAAGACATCCAAGACACCCATACGGGGATCTCACTCTCAAGGGGGCATCTACCCTTCTAGCCTTATCACAATGGACCATATCATTTGTGGGAACTGAACACAGGCAGGGAGGAGAACAAATCATCCATCCAAACACTTGAACAATGAACCCTTAACACAATGATATATATGTTTCTTCTAAACCATGGTAAATTAGCAACACATTCGAGTAATATGCGCAAAATCTTCCAACTGTCACTATAACACCAAGAGTATATCCAATAGCTTGCAAGCTAGATATACCAACAATTTATAACTTAACAAGAGCCACTTATGGCACAATGATGGATCATACCATAGATTGGTAGTACATTTTGATGGGTTTATTTTTTATTTAAGTGACTATGCTTGTTATAAAGTGATTCCACTATTAAAATAAACAAACTAATATTAAGAACACATGTTTTATGCATATCTAGCTTATCTTATTATAAATTGATCAAAAGTATGTAGAGTGGGTACTTGTTTCATGCATAATTAATTAAATAAAAAAACTTGATAAATATAGGAAATTCTCCTCAATTCACTTTGATATTAAAATATTTATTACTATAACATATTTTATAATCATTTATTTATTTATCGTGATTAGAGAATATTTATAATAAAAGTGGAAAAAATGAAACTACATTATAGAGAGACTTGATGTTTGAGATAAAATGTTCTTGTCAACGCAATCTTCAAAATTCCCCATTTTTTTCAATCTTATTTTTGCTACACAAGTATTGAATTGGTAAGTATGCTACTTATATATAAAGATTCAAATACAAATAACGTTAAGAACATATTCAAAAAGATGTTTGTCGACTGTTTGCCTTTACTAGATGGGGTGGTTGGTTGATGTCCATTGGATCCTTTGGCAACTGTCTGACCTCCTCCTTGGCTTACTCCTCTGAGTGACTTGAAACTTGTTGAGAAATGACCTTTGAGAGAGGTTTCTTGCTTCCTGCATAGGTGTTAAATTGTGTATAAGTATTATTATTTTGTTACTCAACAATGTTTCTTCACACTTAGAATTGTGTAATTTTCCTTGAGGTAATTGGGGTCAATGATCAAATTTGAAGGGTTGGCCTTAATTTTAGTTAGAAGGACATATATTCATGTAGCCCTTCCATAATGAAAATCTTAAAAAAAAAAAAAAAAAAAAATTCAACTTGTATTATCTCTACATTTCATTTTCAATCAAATTTATTTCTATTAAATAAATTAAATTCCTAAAACTAGATGGCATGTAGAAAATATCACATTATGACAACATCAAATAGATAATATAGTCAAATATGAAAATGCACATTCACATAATAACAAACTTTATAAATTGTATTAATTATTTTCAAAATGAAATAGTACATTCCATCCCCAAAACAAAGGTGTACTTGAGTGTTTTTTCCTATCATGTTCCATGTATCTCAAATTATACAAATTTAATAACTCAAATTATACAAGTATAACAACTCAAATTATACATAACTCTATGTATTTAATATCCAAATAGCAAAAATAAAAGACTCCCATCATCAAACTTCTGCATTTTGCTATTTTTTTATTTTTGCCTTATTTTATCTCTAACCAGTGGAAATAGAAGCTCCCATTTATCAGAATCTTGCATTTCTCTATTTAACATAATGACAATTTGTAACAACCTTGTGGATCTATAATTTGGAGCAGGAAAAGATCTACATAAAGTGCAGGAATAGAAGAGAACCTAGTCAGACTGTAAATGGAATTGAACCAATATTTGCTAGGCAGATGGAAAGTGAAATACAAACCAATGCCAATAGGGTACTTGTTCATCATTATGTTTATAGAGTGTTAGGCCGTCCACCAAGGTTTATATATGTATGTCATTGGCCCCATTTGGATGTCATGAGTTTCAAACAAAAATCATAGCATGCTAATTTTGAGTTTCTTTTAAGGTGGACATTGATTCAGCATTGAGGTTGAAGTCTATTGGGTTAAGCCATCCAAGATGGTTCCATTATAGTTGTGGGCTACCCCAACGTATGGAATAGGTTTCAATGGAAAGATAGTTGGTGCAAGTCATTCGCAGAGTCTTAATTTTGTTGGTGAAGTTGACAGAGTGAAATCATAGTGAACTGTCGACAAAGGTTCCATTAGCGGCATTGTCTATCCTACTAGGATGACATGAGTTTCAAAGGGATGAGACCGAGTGCCAGTCCCAAGATGTAGTTTCTTAGGGTTTATTTTAACCAAAAAAATGAAATATATATGAATGAATAAATGAGGTGAGAGCTAAGAGTCAAAGCACCAACCGTGATCTGGAATTCCTATTGCGACTAAACTTGCAGCTGAAAATTGGTTGATGAATATTGCCTTGAATCTACAAGACTTGTTGTAACAACCCTGGTGAAAATTCCATGTAATAAAAGTTAATAAAGGCAAAATAATAGCCGGGAATAATATTAAACCCAAGGTACTAATATAAAAACCCAAGGTAAAATTCACACTATTTTGTTATCTTCAACTCTGCATCCTTGATGCTGCTGCTGTGCGCGCGAGCAACCCGCGATCGAGCCTCGGCCTGGGACGCCTGAACGAGCTTCATCATGGATCCTTCGGATCCACCCGGTGGGGATCCGGAGCTGCAAAGAGCCTTCTCCAATTTGGTAAAGTCACTCCCTCCGCAAAGACCTAAACCAACAACAACAAAGTTTGTGAAGAAGCTTGATTTATTACAGGAAGTTCAACTGCCACCTACCATTCCACGCATGGCAGCCATTTCCCTAGCGGAAAAAGGGTTAATCGGGCAATTTACAGGACTGTGGCCATCACCCAGAACAATGCAAAGATGGGTCGAGAGAAACTGGTCGGACAAGATCCAGGGTAAAATATCCATCAGATTCTGTGGCAGAGGATATTTTACTTTTCATTTTGAAACCAAAGAGGACAAAGATCTAATATTCAGAAATGGGCCTTACTTTATGGACTCCAGGGGTCTCTACCTCAATAAATGGACCCCGGATTTTGATCCAGAACTTGATATACCAAATGCGGTTCCAGTTTGGGTTAGACTGTCGCATCTTCCCCTTCACTGCTGGGGGGATGACTCGGTCAAAGCAATAGGAAATGCGGTTGGGAAATACATAGATCGCAGTGAACCTAAAGACAACATGCAGGCGTGTGCGCGGATTTGTGTTGAAGTCGATCTGGGCCGAGGACTGCCGGAAGCGATCAAATTGAAAGTTGATGATTGGTGCCATATTCAGCAGTTGGATTACGAGCAGATACCCTTCAAATGCAAGGTATGCCATGAATATGGACACTTTGCAAATAGATGCACTAAAATAGTTAACGTAGAATCTGATGAGCAGGATGGGCAATGGGAAACTGTAAAAAGGAAAAAATCATCTCCTCCCCTCAAAACTATGGATCCTGATGCCCCTGGTTCTTCCCATCAGCATCCTCCCCATCAGCAACCTTCCCATCAACAACCTTCCTCCTCTCAGCAACCTCCCCCTCAGCAACCTTCCTCCCCTCCTCTGATTCCCGATCCTCCTCTCCCTCCATCCTCTAATCCCTACGCGATCCTCTCTGAGGCAGAATCCGGGCCTGATTTCCCTTCCACAGATCCCCCTCTCCATCTTTCTCCTCCCCTCATCATTCAGCCCTCTCCTGATCCCCCCTCTTCAAGGATTACCAGGAGCTCTTCAAAGGAACATGGAGCGCCCAGTGATGTCCCTAAAAAGCAAGGGCCTGGCAGGAAATCGGCCAAGCAACAGAGGGATGAAAGTGCTCAGAAAGACATAGCCCTGGGCACCCAAACTCCAATAGAGTCCTTCATTCTTGGACACTTGGAAAAAGAAAATAGTAACAAAGGCAATGAGAGGCGAGCACCTCTCCATGTAACCAGTAAATCATGATGAAAATACTATCTTGGAATAGTAGGGGCTTAGGGCACCCCTCCAAGCAAGTTGCCCTCAAGGACTTAATTCATAGTGAAAATCCTGAAATTGTTCTTATTCAAGAAACAAAGCAAGATCAATCAGAAATGAGTAGAGTAATAAGCCAGCAAAAGCATTTCAATGGATGTGCAAGCGAAGCAAGAGGAGCCTCAGACGGCATATTAACTATGTGGAATAGTAATAAATGGATCTGTGACTCCACCAGCGTACACCAGAACTGGATTCGAGTCAATTTAGAACGCAAAACTGGTAGCTCAAAGGTAACAGTTTACAACATATATGCTCCGAATCAGTACAGAGAGAAAGAAATGTGTTGGAAGACATTGGAAGCAAGTATAGAAGAAGAGCAGAACAATAATCTCATTATAGCAGGAGATTTAAATCTGGTGATGCATGCTAACGAAAAAAGAGGAGGAAATTTCACCCCTGATCCATTCAGAAGTCGACTTGAGGCCATCATGCAGGAGCACGACCTTGTTGATATCAGACCCAAAAATCGTAGGTACACCTGGAGTAACAGAAGAATTGGTGCCGGCAATATCATGGAACGACTTGATAGGTTCCTTATAAGTATAGCATATCTGTCCACCTTCTCTACAGGCCATTCAAACATTCTCAATGTCTCTGCCTCTGATCACTACCCAATAACGCTTACTCTTCATAGCCAATGTCAACTAGGACCCATACCCTTCAAATACTGCTCCATTTGGAATCGTTCCCCAGCAGCAAAAGATGTGGTTCGGCAGGCTTGGGTTCAACATGTAGAAGGTTCGCCAACTTATATTTGGGAGACAAAATTGAAGAGAGTAAGAAAGGCTTTAAAGAATTGGGCAAAGAACAATTATCAAGAGCCCGAGATGAATAAAAAGAAAATTAAGCAAGATCTAGAGGAAGTGCAGCAAAGAATCGAAGTTCTTGGGCTAACTCAGCAAGCTAAAGAGCAAGAAACCAGATTATACTCACAGCTGAGTCAAACTATTAGGGATGAAGAAACAAAATGGAGACTGAAATCAAGGCAACTCTGGTTGCAGGAGGGAGACAAAAACACATCTTATTTCCACAAGCAGGCCACGGTTCGAAAGGCCAGAAATACAGTGAGCACAATAATGGATAATGAAGGGAACCGTTACAATACTCAGGACTCTATAAAGGAAGCAGCTACCAAGCACTTTAATAATCTTCTGACTGAGGATAAAGCTGAGGAGGATTATTCAAGCATGCTACAGCATCTGTCTAAAGGAGTCACACAAGAAATGAACAGCAGTCTCAGAAAAGAAGTAGAAGAAGAAGAAATCCAAGCAGCAATTTGGAGTTTACACCCAGATAAAGCTCCAGGACCTGATGGGTTTTCCATTAGCTTTTACAGAGAATATTGGCATATGATTAAAAAAGATCTCTTAAAGATGATTCGTTGGGTTTTAAAAAAAGGCAAAATGGGGGGATTTACCAACTCCACCTATCTGGCTTTAATTCCAAAAGAGAATCGACCTTCCACTTTTTCAAGATTTCGGCCAATATCTTTATGCAACTCAGCATATAAAATAATTTCAAAAATTCTAGCATCCAGGCTCAAACCACACCTCCCATCCCTGATCTCCGAAAATCAAGGGGGCTTTCTCCCTAATAGGCACATCACTGACTCTATCCTACTTGTGCAAGAGGCCATCCACTCAAGCTTAAGCAGAAAAGAGAAAGGGTTTGTCCTAAAGCTGGATCTTGCCAATGCTTTTGATAGGGTAAGGCATTCCTTCCTGTTTGTTGTTCTTCATAAAATGGGGTTTGATCCCTCCTTCATCACAATGATCAAAGCTTGTATAACGGATCCCTGGATCTCCCCTTTGATTAATGGGAGACCGTGTGCTGCCTTCCAATCTTCTCGTGGCCTCAGATAAGGCTGCCCCCTATCTCCTTACTTGTTTATCCTTATGGCTGAAGCATTCAGTCAAACCTTGGATTACAACCGGAGAATAGGCCTAATCACTGGCATCAAGATTGAGCAAGGAACAAAGAACATCAATCATTCTCAATTTGCAGACGACACTCTCTTATTAGGAGGAGCTTCCACCACTATAGCAAGGCGCTTTAAGAAGATTTTGGATCAATTCATGGATTACTCAGGTGGGAAGGTCAATCAGATAAAAAGTTGTATATATGGTTGGAATACACCAAATCATACCATCCATAACATTGCAAGTATATTTGGAGTCTCCTGCAAACTAGTCTGGAATCATTTCTCCTATTTAGGGATGCCAGTAAGTATGGGACCGCTGAAAGCTGATACCTGGAACGAAATTCTTGATAAAATAAAGAGGAAAGTTCAGCAATGGGGCACCATGTGGCTGAATCCAGCAGGACGACTAGTTCTTCTAAAATCAGGTATAGCTTCTCTTCCCATATATCGTTTTTCCTTATATCAAGCTCCTGTTGTTTTTCATCAGAAAATGGAAAGAGCCCTCAGGCATTTTCTTTGGCAAGGAGGGAAAACGGATAAGAAAAAATTCAATCTTGTAAGCTGGAAGAACATAATCCAATCTCAGGAAAAAGGAGGACTAGGCATCAAATCACCAAAATTGCTAAACTTAGCACTTGGAGCTAAAATAGTATGGAGGATGATCACAGGGCCTACAGCGTGGTGGAAGAAGATTTTAGAAGCAAAATATCTGAACTGCACAAGGCAGCAACTCCTGGAGACTAATATTCCTAACAGAGATAGTACAAAAATTTGGCAACTCTGCAAGAAGGCCATTACCTTTATGTCTCAGAATATCTCAAAGGTCCCAGGAGGGGGGAGCAGCATCAACTTCTCCACAGACAGAATTTTAGGGCAGCATCCCATTGGAACAAAGATGGAGGCAATCCCTGCCATAAACTGGCTCAATGGCAAAGGGATAATGCACTTGGCTCAAATATCTCAATGGGACAGTCACTCTCAAGCATGGACAGGTTGGAAATTCCCGGACCACCCCAGGGAGCTAGACACTAGCCTCACTACCCTAAAGAATCTCCTTCACAGCAAAGCCCCGGTCCAAGAAGGCAAACATGATGGATATCGTTGGGACCCAACTGGAACTCAATACACGGTTAAAGTTGGACATCAATTTCTTTGTGATAGCATCCTCCAACAAGAAATATGGAACCAATGGAAACTTGTATGGAGGGCAGAAGTACCCCCCAAAGTCAAGTTTTTCATTTGGCTTCTCCTGAAAGGAAAAACGCTAACAGCGGAAAATTTAAAGAAAAGAGGCATAATGGGGCCATCTAGATGCCCAAACTGCTGTCGATCAGAGGAAACAATCCAGCACCTATTTATAGAATGTCCGGTGGCTGGTGAATGTTGGAGGAAGATGGCCTCAATAGGGGAAGCTCCCTGGGAGCCTCAGGCAACTATTGCAGAAACGATTCACAAATGGAGGAAGAATTGTCCATGGAAAGAGAAAAGGAGTAAATTGGCGCAAAGGGTATGGAACACCATTCCTCTAACCCTTTTATGGCGCATATGGTTGGCAAGAAATGGAAAGGTCTTCCAGGAGAAAGGCTGCAACACCAGGATAATGTGCCACAAGGCTAAAATGTTAGCGTTAGAGACAGTCACAAATCACACCAGAGGCAAGATCGAGGCAACAAATTATAGCATGGAAGAGAGAAATTTGATCAGCTATGTTTTTGAGAACATTGCCAGCGCTCAGGAAACAAACAAAGGAAGGACACAAATGAAAGAAACGAATAGTGCATGGAAAATGAGGTTAAAGGATGAGGAATTTTCGAATTGGTTGAGAAATTGTAACAGGTTCTATCTTTTTTTTTATGGTGCTTCTAAATCGAACCCGGGCCAAGCAGGTGCAGGGGGTCTAATTTGCAACGCAAATGGAGAGAGCATACTTCACTTCGAATGGGGGCTAGGAGAGATCTCCAACGACAGAGCAAAGGGATTAGCACTGTATCAGGGACTCTTACAGCTGCTAAAGTTAGGGATAAGAAAGGCAGTGGTGTTCGGGGACTCCACAATAATTATCAGGCTTATGGCGCAGCGACAGAGCACGCCAAATATTCTCCTTCAGCAGATAAACCACCGGAATCAGATCCTTCATGCTTCAATGGAAGAAGTCGAGTATTACCACATCCTACGTGGATTGAACAAGGAGGCCGACAAGCATGCTAGCAGGGCATGCGAGCGTTCCAAGGGCAGCCTGAGTTGTAATAACACTGTCTCTTTTCAACCCTTACCATGAACCTACAACATTCAGTCAACAGCAGATGTACCCCAGCTGACAGAATCAGTGACATCAGTCAAGCAATCAGTGCCGACGACAGAGCAGGTAAGATAGGCAGGATTTGGATCAGAAACGAGATCAGGATATCGCTTCAATGCATGGGAATCAAGAGAAATCCAGGAGAAAATCGTCCTTGTAGAATGATCCCATTTGTGGTTAAAGATTTGCATTTGACCATTCCGTGGATTACCATGAGACGCGGATGGGCATCTTCCCGCCTGCACAGCATGCAAATGGACTCTATTTATACTCCAGGTAGCAGAACTCCTCAAAACATTAAGAAAGGGAGGTTATACAGGCAACAGGCTTTTAACGCTCCCGTCTGCCTCCAATCAGCCCAAGGTAGATGTTTTAGCGCTCAGCAGCATCGTAACAACCCTGCGAGAGCTGTGGTTGCAATCTGCCGTAAGCGAAGAGGCCAGAGAGTTCAGAGGTTCTGCGTTATAGAGGTCGACACCACAGACAGGAAACACTCAGTGATAATGGACCGCTCAGAGGACTGCTTCCACTGCAGAGACCTTCAGGCAGAGTTTGAGGAGCTGAGAGCGCAACAGCGTGCATTGGAAGACCAAGTCCGAAGTTTGGAAACACGAATGGAAGATCAGTACAGAGTTCTCAATGAGAAGTATCGGGCAGAAATCAATCTGTTCCTGCACAGAGTTAATTCTCTACATGAGCAGTTCAGCAACTTGGCCAACCGGTGCAGCCACGCCGAAGAATCGATAACTGTTCTCAAGTTCATGATGGACAAAAAGCTCAAGGAAGCCCCTTCTACCTCCAGTGCAAAACAGAATGAGCCAGATCCATACCCAGAAGAGTCCACAGCTAGGAAGATTAGTCATATAGAGATAGATTAAATATGTTTTGTAGCTGTAAATTTTGGTGTTTGCAATATGTAAGGATTTACAGTAGTATAAGAAGCCTTAGAGGCAGAAATATTAGAACAAGGACCACGGAAGGGACCCTTTTTGTAATTCCTTGGATCCATGATGTTCAGGAAACATTGTATGTATGGCGAACTGCCTCTCTTTTCTTTTTCAGATCATAATATAGCAACCGAAATTTATCTAAAAAAAAAAAAGGCAAAATAATAGCCATGGTTATGGGACACTTATTCCAAGCTGAATGTTGGGCAAGATATCGTAGTGTGGGTGTTCATTTGGTTTATTATGGCTAATGAAATTGGCAAAGGATTTGGAAAGGCAAAATGGCATCAATTGGCATTTTATTTATGAAAATAATGGAAATTATGAGAAAATGAAGGTGAAAAGTCACAGGTTGCATGTGAGGAGGAAAATGAAGGAAAATAATGGAAAATGAAGAAAATAGAGGCCTCATTAATAAAAAGGCTTCTGAGGATCAGTTCATGGCTTTTGGACAGTTCAGTTTTGGAGCTCTCTCTCTCTCACTCTTGGACACTTCGAGTTTTCTTTGAGCACTCTAGCATTGGATCAAGAAGAGAAAATAAGGCAAGAGAAAGCAAAGATCAAGCAAGGAAGAGCATGATTTAGTAGCTACAACGAGATTATTTGTAGGTATTGATTTGCATGTGTGATTTCCTTGCTAGATTTAGCATGGATGGTTATGCATGTGTGTCCTTGGTTCTCTTATTGTCATGGGCATGGGTTTTTTCCAGGTGTGACAATGTTTTCAACCTAGCCCTGCCATTTCCAGATAGCCATGGTGTGGTGGATTTTTTTTATGTGGTTGAGATGGATTTCTGGATGGAATCAGAAGTTGAGTGGGGTGGCCCCAAGATTATTCAAGAGGCCTAGGAATCACGGGATGGGTTACACGGTAAATCATGAATGTGAACACCTCGATTGAGCCTGCTAATCCCTTGACTGGTAATGACGGGATACACGGTAAATCTTAGTGGTGAGTACCCTTGATTGGACTTAGGAATCTCAGAATGGGATACACGGTAAATACTAGAGGGTGGAGACCTCGTAGGCCTAGGAATCCCTTGATCGGTACTGGTTGTATACACGGTAAATCCTAGATGGTGGAGACCTCTAGGCCTAGGAATCCCTTGACCAGTACTGGAGGGATACATGGTAAAGCTGAGAGGTTGGGACGAAAAAATTCCTCACAGTGTAGGTGGAGAGATCCGATGGCATCCATGCTTGTTTTGGCCTAGTGATCCGGTGAGGCTTGCCGTAAAGCCTAGTATTATATGTTTATTGTTTATGGACTAGTGATTTGGTTGGGATTTCGATAAAGCCTGGTTCTATTGTTGAGAGTGAGGTGGTGTAGCCTCGGGAAGCCTTAGTTGATTTTTGTGATAAGTCTCACATTCATGCTTGGAATATGGCACGAGGGTGCTTGGCTGAAGAGAGACTTGGCTCAACCAATCTACAGTCGGGTGGAACGTGGTAGACCCATACCAAGTTGGATTTTGCATTCATTAATGAGGATTATTTCTCCTTGGTATTTTATGAGAAAATGTATTGGTTCATATGAGACATTTATGGCTGATGTATCCTTGTTATTTCTATTGGTTATGATCATGTTTTATGACAGTGATAATGAATGGCTCTCATCATGTTTTGATTTGTAAATGAAAGTACAATGAATATATGACCTAATAGATGATAATGCAACTAATGTGGTAAGGCATCAATGCTTCTTCGCGATTCTCAGATAAGTATGAGACCCCTATGCTCAAATATGTTGTTATGACTAGTAGAATGCATATTTGTGACATGTTTGACGAAATGCATGTCATGGCTAGCAGGGGTCTAGTCAAGCCTTTTCTTAAGTGTTTGCATTTGTATCATTTTTTCGATTTTACTTTTCATTCCTAAATGTTTCATGGAGTTTTGGTCAGTGGCTTGAGTCCTAGCCCTAAAATAGTGGCACAAAATCTGGGGTTGTAGGCTCAGAACTAGCTCAAAAAGACCCAAATAGCTTGCATGCCCATGTTATGAGAGTGACTAAAGGGCCCCAGTTGCATGCATGGCCATGTCATGGGAGCGACTGAGGATTTAATGCAACAAAATGTTAGTTTGTCTTAGGGGCTAGTCACCTAGATGGGATGGATGGCTCCTATAGGTTCAATGGTATGTACAGAAGGTCAAATTGGTTATGTTGTGTCAGTTCCACTTTCTTAAGGTGACCTAGAAGGTTGAATCACATCATAGTAGCCTCTCGTCACATGTTACCCCAACGGACCAATTAACTCGGGTAAATGTGGGAGTAGGGTGTTACAGAGTGGTACCAGAGCATTTTTCACCCCTTGGATGATTAGGATTTAAACAGGAATGCAACAATTTATAGATATAACCATAAATACAGAGATGCAGTAAAAATAACATTCATTTCATTAATATCAAATACTGGCATATGCTTATAAACATAATGGAAATAAGACTAGCTTGGGTGATGGTAGCTTATCTCTGAGAAGAGATGTGGCGGCTACATGCCTCTAAACTGAGTTACAATGAGGCTCAAGGGCCTTTTTATTATTGAACAATAATAGAAAACCCTAAACAACCAAAACCCTAACCCAAGGAGATGTAACACCAAGAGTTTATGGGCCTTGTTGGGGTTAGTTGGGCAGCCAAATTCCCGGGGTCATAACTTGGTCATATTATCTTTGTTTGATGTGTATGATACCTTGTTGGAAAGATCTCTCCGAGGACTACAGCTTCTTATGCAATTTCCATAGAAATCGTAGGTTATTTCTATGGAAATCACATCATAAGTTGTAGTACTCAGAGAGATCTTTCGAATGAGGTATCATACACGTCAAACAGAGATAATATGACCAAGTTACAACCCTGGGAATTTGGCTGCCCAACTAACCCCAATGGGGCCCATAAACTCTTGGTGTTACATCTCCTCGGGTTAGAGTTTTGGTTGTTTAGGGTTTTCTATTATTGTTCAATAATAAAAAGGACCTTGAGCCTCATTGTAACTCAGTTTAGAAGCATGTAGCCGCCACATCTCTTCTCAGAGATAAGCTACCATCGCCCAAGCTAGTCTTATTTCTATTCTGTTTGTAAGCATATGTCAGTATTTGATATTAATGAAATGAAGCGTTATTTGTACTGCATCTCTGTATTTATGGTTATATCTATAAATTGTTTTGTTCCTGTTTAAATCCGGATCAGTGGTATTAGAGCGGTCATCTCTTTCTCTGTTTTTCTTTGCATGTCCCCAACAAGGTAGGGATATAAGGAGTTAAGGCTCGATCTGGTTGAACCATTGCAAGACCAGCCTTGCAAACCCCGACGACCGCCCATGGGGGAAGAAAAGAAAGATGAGGGAGCAGGAGATCCTATCAAAATATTGCTCGTGGAGGCCCTCGAGAAACAAGGGAATGCGATGATGGGATAACTTTGCCCAGATCCTTCAACGGTTGCCCACCGGCGACGCATCCACATCCAGTAGCCACCCTGGAGGCTCCACACATTTTAAGGTACAAGTAAACTTTGACATTCCCATATTTGAGGACCAAATAGATGCAAACACCGTAGATAAGTGGTTGAATCTGCTAGAAGGATATTTTTCTGTTCATGATTTTTCCAGCCAGGAAAAGATTACTTTTTCTCTTCTCAAAGCCGACCCCCGCGTGAAGGACCGGTGGGAAACCTACTGTGAGCAGAAGGATGAAATTAAAACCTCACTGTTTTCAGCCGCTGTTACTTGGAATTCATTCTGGGACGCCATCAAGGAGCAATACTACCCTGTCGAGATCTAAGAGGAAAAATACATAAAGTGGACCACGCTGCGGGAGGGAAGGGGCCAAGATGTGTTGGATTTTACCAATGTTTTTCATACCCTTCGTAGGAAGTTGGGTATCAAGGATTTTGAGAAACATTTAGTACTCAAGTACCATGGCTACCTACACATATACATCTAGGACGAGATGGAGTTCCTGGACATCTCCTCGCTCGGCACGACGTACCGATACGCCATCAAGACCAAGCGGAAGTTTAAACAAAAGAAGAAAGACTTTGGATCTATGAATCCGAAGCAAGGGAAAGGTGCCCCCAAACTATAGAACAAAGGACAAAGCCAAGGCAGTACGACCTAGGACAACCTACCAAAGCCACAAGAAAAGGACAACATTGAGAAGCTGAAGAAGGACATGGGAAAGTGGTGTGAGTTCCATATGAGCTCCACTCACAACACAAGTGAGTGTCGGGCCAAGTAGTCACTAGTGGATGAGCTAAAGGCTTCGAAATCACATGCACGTTCTGACTTTGAGTCAGAACTCGACAAGGTGAATGAAAAAGGGAAGCAAATTATCGATGTGGAGCCCAATGCCACTGTTGCCACCACGAAGATCCAGAAGGTGGAACCTGAAGATCCAGAGGAGGAGGAGCGTCTCTTCCACTCCTAGATGTGGGTAAAGGGTTCCCCGCTATACTTCATTATCGACAAAAGAACCTCATTGCAGCAGAGGTTGTGAAGCAGCTGGGCTTACCGACCACAACACACCCACAACTATACACCATTGGGTTGCTTCACCAAGGACGGGAACTTTGTGTGAGCCAACAATTTCGCCTTCCATACAACATCAAGCCCTTCACAGATGAGGTATTATGTGACATTTATCCCCTTAATGTTTGTGATGTATTATTAGGCCAACCATACTTGTGGAAGTGACATGTTGTGTATGAGTCAAAGCCTCGCGTTGTTATTGTTACCTTTGGAAATAAGTTGTACAGGATACCGAAGGTAGCACCACCTACCACCATCTCTCTGTTTACTGCAAAACAATGCAGTAAGCTCATTTCCAAAACTAGGAAATTTGTTTTCCTAATGATACACCCTCAGGGAAAGAAGAAGACGGTGGCCACAACCTCCAGATAGGGCCTCTCCGCACAACAACAATAGATGGACAAGGTCGTGGAGGAGTACGAGGACACATTCACCTCCCTTGCAAGGGTGCCTCTGCACTGTCAGGTTAATCACTCCATCGATCTAACCCCAGGTGCGTCGTTTCCCAATGGACCAATATATCAGTGCTCCGTTCTGGAGAACGATGAAATCAAGAGGCAGATTCAAGAGCTGTCGTTGAAAGGTCACATTCGAACGAGTTCATCGCCCTGTGGGAGCCTGATCGTGTTGGTACAAAATAAGGATGGGACTTGGAGACTCTGTTTTGAGTATC
Organism: Pinus tabuliformis; assembly: GCA_031772625.1. NCBI lineage: Eukaryota > Viridiplantae > Streptophyta > Pinopsida > Pinales > Pinaceae > Pinus > Pinus tabuliformis. The sequence continues at coordinate 216,537,789 of CM062813.1, forward strand.
GAGCGCTGAACAAGATCACTGTCCAGAATAGGTACCTAATCCCATGAATTGATGGCCTTTTGGACCAAATCAAGGGGGAAAAATATTTCAGCAAGATCGACTTGAAGTTTGGATATCACCAGGTATTAATTGAACCCTATGATCTGTGGAAGACTTCCTTCAAAGCCAAGGACGGCCTTTTCGAATGGTTGGTTATGCTTTTTGGGTTGAGGAATGCTCCTGGAACCTTCATGAGGCTGATGGATGACATCTTGCGGCCATTCACCAACTCATTTGTGGTGATATACTTAGATGGCATCCTGATCTTTAGCCAAAGTTGGGAAGAGCACCTTCACCACAACTGACAGGTTCTCCAAACATTGCGGCAACACAAGTTGTGTGTCAATTTGAAGAAATGCACTTTTGGCATGACCCAGGTTCAATATCTGGGATATATTATTGATGAGCGAGGGGTGCATGTGGATCCAACCAAGATCCAATTCATTTGGGATTGGCCAGCCCCAACCACTCTGACAAAGCTCCGCACTTTTCTGGGTCTTTCCAATTTCTACTGCAGGTTCGTGTTGGGGTTCTCTCATATTACTTAGCCCTTAAGTCAAGTCACCAAGGGAGAAGCGAAGGAAAAATTCTTTTGGTCTGAATCTCAACATAAGGCACTCACAGAGTTGAAACATCGCTTCTTCTCTGCACCAGTGCTCACATTCCCAGACTTGCAACAACCATTTGAGATCGAGACAAATTCCTATGACTATGCTATTGGGGCAGTCCTTACTCAACAGGGGCATCCAGTGGCATATCACAGTGAGACACTTTCAGACACAGTAAGGAAGTATCCCACTTATGACAAAGAAATGTATTCCATTGTGCAGGCCTGCTGACAATGGAAGCATTACATTTTGAGGAAGGAAATGGTCATCCACACAGACCACTGACCCCTGCAGTTCATACAGATGCAAGGGAAGTTACATAATGATCGCCATAAGAAGTGGTCTAGATACCTACAACAATTCCATTTGAATATCAAGTAAAAGAAGGGAAACACTAATAATGTTGCAGACTGCCTCAACCGACCACCGATCATGGCGCTAACCACCATGCTCAACTCTTGTGGGCACGAGACTTCTGATTGGCCACTTCTCTACAAAAGTGACCCAGAATTTGGCCACACATACCATATTCTCTTGGAGGGTCAGCAAGTTCTAGATTTTCACCTCTAGGATGATTTGTTATGCCACCTGGGAAACCTTTGTTTTCCTTCAAGTGAGCATGCCAAGATGATTTGGGAAGCACACTACAGTCAGGTAACTAGCATTTCAGGGTCAAGAAAATGGTTGCAGTACTGCAGAAGTATTTCTATTGGCCGAATATTCGATAGGATGTCGGGAAGTACATTAGATCCTGCACTACCTGTGCCATTGCCAAACCGACCATCAATAAGAAAGGCCTCTATACTCTGCTTCCTACCCCTAGTCGACCTTGGGAATCCATCTCCATGTATTACATGTTGGACCTTCCTTCTACTAAGTCTGGCAATGACTATGTTTTTGTGGTCGTCGATAGATTCTCGAAGAGGGCCATTCTAGTGGCCTGCAAGAAGAATATCATAGTAGAAGTCATTGTTAAACTCTTCTTTGAACAAGTGTGGGTAAACTTCGGGATCCCACAGTCTATCATCTCAAATCGGGACAACAGGTTCCTTAGTACATTTTGGTCTAGTCTCTGGTCGATGCTGGACACCAAGCTCACTAAGTCCAAAGCTTTCCTTCCCCAAACTGATGGCCAGATAGAGGTTGTCAACAAGATGATCGTACACATTCCGTGCATGTATAGCTAAAAGCATCCACGCACATGGGGTGAGAGCCTCCTCTATGTCCAGCACAGCTATAACCAGGCTCTCCATAACTTGACTAGCCACAACCCTTTTTAGGTGGGCTTGGGATTCCAGCCACTATGTCTCATTGATGTGGCCATACCATTTGCAGCGACTCAGGCAGATTTAGCTTATGTCCAGTCCGAAGTCGACAAGGTAAATAGCTTCATTAAGAACATTCAACACATCCACCAACATGTCCATGACATATTGAACAAAGCCAATGCTAAGTACAAGTAGTGACATGATCAACATCGGGTGCCACACAAGTTCCAGGTGGGTGACAAAGTTTGGCTACATTTGTAGAAGGAGCGCCTCGTTGGGCCCAACCGAAATATTCTCCCACTTCGATATGGGCCATACACCATCACCAAGGTTGTGGGAGATAATGCTTTTGAGCTTAACATTCCCCCATTCCTTGGCCTGCACCTAGTGTTCAATGTGGATCGCCTTAGGCCATACTTTCACCATTACTGGACACATCTGACATTGCAAAACAACTCACACCAACAAAGTTAAATACAGACTGCATGGAACAAGATGCAACTGATCGGATCATGGACATGCAGATCAAGAACACTCGCCAGCATAAGATCTAGTTGTATCGATGTCAATGTCGACCAACTCCTGCACCAAGGAAAATGGCTCACCAAAGACCAAGTTCAGCAGAAGTTTCCTCATCTCATGGAGAAACTCAACACAATGGAGACCATTGATTCCGGGGGTGGGGCGGAATGATCTAGGTGGATATTGGTGGCCACCCGCCTATTCCACTTGGACCCTCACCATTTTTTGTTTTTTTGTTGTTGTTAAATTGTAGCATAGTTTACTATTTTTGGTAGTTTTTTTAGGTCCTAAACTTCCAGAGCTATTTTGAGGTCCTAAACGACACTTTTTTGGCCAGAAATTTCCTAAAGCATTTTGCCAAAAAAATGTTGTTTAGGGCCTCAAAACGGCTTGAAAAGTTCAGGACCTGAAAAACTGCCAAAAATAGTAAATTGTGCTACAATTAAGGAAACTGAAAAAATCTGAAAGAACAATGGTGATGGTCCAAGTGGAATAGGTGGGTGGCCACCAATATCCAACTGGACCATTGGACTAGATGGGCAGTGTGTGTCGGTCATGCATTCATGTCGATTGCATTTGTGTTACTTATACTTGTGGTCTATTTGCTTGTTGCATATGCATGGTGTTGGTTATGGTTGCAGTGATGTCGCCATTTGAAAGTGGATGGAGTGTTGTTGGATGTGTTTATCATGAGTATAGGTCAGTTATGCACTGGTTATTCATGTCAATGTTTGTATGTATCGTGTAATATGCATGCATGTCGTCCTATGTTGATTATGCATACATTGATATGGGTGTAGTTGTCAAGCGTGAGGTCATGATGTGTGGTTGATATGGTCATGCATTGATGACTAGACTATGGTTAGGATGATATCTATATTTTGTTATGATTATGTTTATACATGTATTTTTCTAATCTGGTGGATCTTGCAAATGAGATATCCTCCCCGAGCTACACTAAGGTATGTTGATTATGTTTATATTTTGGTTTAGCTGACATGGTATGTTTGGTAGGAAAGAGATCAAGATGACTAGCAATATGGTAGACTACAGTTCACGAGACTCTCCCTATGGATCAGATGATCAATGTGGTGTTGGGCACTCTTCTGACTTATCAGACACATTGAGAAGCTTGAAGGAAGAATTAAGGAGTTGTAAGGAAAATAATGACATAATCATGCAGGCATAGGAGAAACAAGCAGAAGCCAATGCAGTAATCCTCAGAGTTTGTCAAACTTGCAAAGATAGGGACCACTTCGGATCAACCATGTATAGGAGAATAGGACTAATGGGGAATTTGATAGTAGATCTCATGGTGGGCACATGTTAAATAGAGATGACAAAATTAGAGATGGTAGGTTCTTGGACACGTTGTATCAGAGAAGTGATGTACACAAGCACTATGATCATCATCGTTATCACCCTTACAGGAGGAATGGCAAGGGATATTTTTCAGATGAGTTTAAGAAAGCTAAGCCACCTACCTTTGATGGAGATTTGAAGAAGCTAGAGGATGCAAAGGCTTGGTTACTTGGGATGAAGAAGTTCTTTGATTTGAAATTACACAGATAATATGAAGAACATAGTAACTATCTTCAGCCTGAAAGGTAAAGCAGACATCTGCTGGGAAGATGTAAAGTGGATAAGAGAAATCAGGACAAAATAGTTGAGTTGACATGAATTCAAGAGACTTTTCAGGAAGTACTTGTTGGAGAGGTACTACGACAACAACTCTAAGGAATTCTATGAACTAAAAGTGGGATCGATGACAGATGAGGAGTATATGAATAATTTCTTGGAGCTATTGAGGCATGTATAGTATCTTAAAGATGAAAAGGCTCAAGTTTAGAGATTTGTTAGTGGATTTCCATTAGCATTTAGAGATTGGATTGAGTACGATGTGTCCCGATCACTTGAGGAAGTTATTGGAAAACTAAAGCATTGTTATGAGTAGTTAAAACGTAAGAAAAAATCTCACCAAGGTTGGAAAGGAAAAGACAAAGCTAAAGGTAAATGGTAGCTAAAAATAACAAGACCTCAAAATGTAGAAGAGAAAGAGAATGTTGCGCCATACAAGAAGTTTAACTTAGCTAGATAGGGACATGGGTCACAACGACATAATAGAGGTGATGGTACCGGATGGTTGGAGTGTTGGATATGTGGTAAGGAGCACCTCAAGAGAGATTTTCAATAGTATCAGGGTGGTAGGCCTCAGATTTACAATGCACATGAGGCATAGGCTGTTGAGGATGTTGGGCAAAGCATTCCTCGTGTCTATGTAGCTTTGGATAACATGCAAATAAATTACCAAGAATCTATCATTGATATGGACATTAAGCTTTGTGATCAAGTTGTTTTTATTTTAATTGACCCCGGATCTAATTATAGTTATATTAGCCCTGACTTGGTGGATAAGTGTGGTTTGAATAAATAAATGCATGCAAAATCGTGGTTAGTGCAGTTGGCTACGGGTACAAAGAAGAGAGTTCTTCATTAAGTAAGATCTTGTGCATCTGAACTGAATGGTATACCTACATCATCACATTTGAATGTATTTCCATTGGGATCATATAATATGCTTTTGGGCATGGACTCGTTGTATCTTCATAGGACCAAGGTGGATTTTTATGACAAATTTTTTGAATACTTGAATGACAATGGACAGCAAAGAATCTTACAAGGTAAGAAGAAGGCAACATCAGTTAGGATGGTGATAGTTATGCAGGCAAAACACAGTCACAGAAAAGGGTGTGTGTTATCTGCAGTACACATTTCTAGTGATAAAGGTAAGGAGGACAAGGATGCAGAGGTATTGAGCAGGTACCCGATCTTGCAGCGGTTTCAGGATGTGTTTCCAACAAATATCTCAAAGTTTCCGCCTCACATGGAAGTGGGATTTTCTATTGAGTTGGCAGCAAGGGCAACACCAACAACAAAGGCACCTTATAGGATGAGCACTCCAAAGTTAGTAGAGTTGAAGTTATAGTTGAAGGAAATGTTTGACAGGGGATACATCAGGCCATGTGTATCGCCTTGGGGTGCATCAATATTGTTTGTGAAGAAGAAGGATGGTACCCTCAAGTTATGCATTGATTATAGGCAGTTAAATAAGGTGACCATCAAGAACAGGTATCTGTTTTCGAGGATTGATGACTTGTTCGATCAGTTGAAGGGAGCAACAGTATTCTCAAAGATTCATCTGAAATCCAGATATCATCAGGTACGCATTAAAGAAGAGGATGTCTATAAGACAACTTTCCAGGCCAGGTATGGGCATTATGAGTTTTGTGTAGTTCCATTTGGTTTGACTAATGCTCCAACGACCTTTACGTGTTTGATGAATAGTGTTTTGCATCCTTATTTGGACAAGTTTGTTATTGTATTCATTGATGACATCTTGATATATCCTGAGAATGAGGAATAATATGTCGAGCATTTAGAAACAATATTGAGACTATTGAGAGAACATCAGTTGTATGTTAAGCTCAATAAATGTAGTTTCTTTCATATGGAGGTGCATTACTTGGGGCATATTGCTTCTAGGGAAGGCATAACAGTGGATCTAGAGAATATAAGGGCTATCATGGAGTGGGAAGCTCCTAGAAATGTGGAAGAGGTAAGATCATGTTGACAGTGCTGGACCCACCAACATATCAAGGGATCTCCCTGGTAAGAAGTCCCAATTAGACCTCAGACCGTTTGGTGTAGGAGTCCCAGCAATGGGTCATACGGTAATGCCTTGACCGCGATTTCACACAGAGGCAAGTAAGATAACTCTGTTGGTAGCAAGGGTGTGACATATGTAGTAAGCCAAGGAAGGTGCATGAGAGGTTCTAACACATGGGGGTTGAGATGAGTGCGCCCCTTGGAAACCTGTGATAGCACGGAGTTAAGAAGCGAACACATGAACAAGGGTGCATCACAACATGGAAGGCAAGTTAGCTAGCAATCCAAAGTGATGGTTAAACCAACAACACATTTAAAAAAGATTCATACATACATACACAAAAATAGCTATACATGCATGCGTAAGAAAACAAATACATATATAATTTAGAGTAAACAGATAGTTGAAATACAATACAACATATGCATGAAACCTGCTGGCTCTTTTTATATTAAAAAGTATAAGTTCCATTCATACAATACATCCATGTCTAACCACTAGTTCCGACAGCAGAACGTTACAACCACAACCGCCTGCTCCTCCAAAGATATGTACTAGCTATGCGCAGTGGAGAAGCCAAGGCTCGTTACAATACTGTCCAAGCTCTCTCTAAGACAGTCCTATCGGAAGCTTGGCTGACCAAAAGCATTTACAATGAGTTATGAGGGAATATTTATAGCAAAGGGTGGGGTGACCCTTGACATTCCCCTTTGTGACAGTTCATCTACCCTCATGACTCTTCATCTACTCTATGACTATTACATCCAACTATCGACACTTGAACTTCACTTGACAAGATGTTACATTGCAATGCACATGTATCCATGTGACACCAAAATGGCTTGAGCAAGCCATGCAAGGCATCACTATGACTCGGACAATCGTGGGAAGTCCAATTCTTCAACATCCTCGCGATGATCAACAATAGCATATTGATGCCAAGATCAGTAGTCCGCGATGGTGTCTGTGTACTCCAATGTGACATCTTTCTAGAACCTGACTCTTGCCTCGATAACATCCAAGTACATTGCTCGAGCTCCTCTGTCCAACTCGTCTAAAAGCATGTGCATCATTGTCTTCAACATGACCGGACCAGCAACATACTTGTGCATGGTGTTTGCACTGATCGACAAGTCTGGGTTGGTAGCTATGCACATCAACTCGTCAAAGTACGAGTCAAGCTCTAGTTGGACATGTGCCTTTGTCTTCGCCTGGGTGAGAGTCCCAATATATGGGATCGCATGTGTGCGTACCACAACATCCATACTCTTGAATACACGTGCATGGGAAGCCTGTAGACTAGCGATGAGCTACGGGAATTCTTCATAGTTCCAGATCTGACTCTGGATGTGTGCCTTCAACTCGACCACTTTGGGCTTCATCATCTTAGGCAAGTGAAGCGGGGCTCCTTTGTATTTCATCGTCCACGTTCCTTCCCATCACTAGCCCCTTATTCCTACCACTTTTCACCCACCACTATGAGAATAAGAGTAATTGGATCCCCGGCATAAGCAAAATTAGGATTTGAACCAGCAATTTAGGAGCATGTAATCAACAACAGCGTGCACGTTCGATAAGATATGTGCTCTTCTAGCACATCATTGTTGCCATCTGTTGAGATGGACGAATACCTTATGCACAGTACCAAACTTGGAACACAATGCCCACATAACTATGTCAAGGGACAATACTTCATCTAGTATTGCCTTCTTCATTTCTGCTCGGGTGGACGCTCTCACCAACTCTCCTCCTTGCTTGACCATCTGTAGCTCCTTAGCCATTCACTCATTCTCAGCTATCAGAAAGCGGACACTTGAGCTAGTGGCTTCGACATATTCTCTAGTGGCATCAACCAAGGTTGTTGGATGTTTGCGCACATCAGACATGATCACTCGTTCCTCATACTACGCAGGAGATGTATGATCTTCCGGAGTTGACACTCTATGGGATTTCACAACTCTATGTTGAGACTCATCGAATGAGATGTTGTGCATCTCTCCTTCCAGCTGATCTCCAAGGATCTCAGTGTCTCCTTGGTCACTTGGGACTTGCTCATCTTCTAGATGCAATGAAGCTGGTGGGTCGACCTCTTGGTGGTGAGGCATGAGTTCGATGTCCTGCTCTAAATCCTGCTGCTCCATATTCATATCCATCTATTCAAGCGCTCGCTCTATCTCTTGAGAAAAGTCCTGCTCCTACGATGGTTCACCCTGTTTGCCTGATGCCAACTGTTCTGATGAGTCCACTACCTGTACGGGAATTGTTTCATCCGTCTGCACATGTTGTGCCCCCTGCTGTACCTGTTGTTGTTGTGCTTCCCTCTCCTGTTTTCATAGCTCTTGTTCCTTTCAGAGTTTCTCCTTCAACTCATGCAACTTCTTCTCCATTTCTTCCATTCTCTGCTTCTCTCTCTTCCTTTGTGTGTTTCGCTTGTCGCATTGTTGCCTCTTTGCCTCTATGGCCATAGCTGACTTCTCCACAAGTGGATCTGCTTGGAACTTGCAGCTTTGCTCTTCCTCCATGTGATCGACAATCTTCCTCTTGCCCTTGTCACGCGCTGGTATGTTAACCTCTACTGCTACTGCTTCTTCTGGTGTTCTCTGGGATGTTGCTTCGCTAACCATTCCACAGCAAAGCCGACCGATTCACTGATTCTGGAGGAGTTGTAACAATATCTCCGTGGGTCCTCCTCCACCTAATGACATGCCCCGTGGATCCAGTTGAATTGTACTCTCGTGCAATGATCTTTCACAAGACAATGCGATCATACAGATTGTAACATCGAAGGTCGAATGGATACTTCTTCATTTGCTCTGCTTCGACATCCGCATTCTTGAAACTACGGATCTCATATAACCCAATGCACAATGGAAGAGAGGGCCAAGGTGCCTTCTTCTTCTGGTGCAACTTAGCTGTCAATCCTACCGAGATGTGATATGCTACTTTCTGCATGACAAGTACATCCAAGGAAAACTTCGGTAGAACATGTAGAGGCTTCTTCGCTTTGTACATCCATATGAAGGTGCCAGATGATGAGGCATACCAATCAGTTATGTCTATCAGTGCCTCCATTGCTACCTTCGACATGCAGGGTGGATCCTGTTCGAATATAATCTTGTAAACCAGGGTGACAAAATGATCAGACAACCGTGTGATAACTCCTCTGAAGATGCATTCAGACAACATCTTACAATAAGTGTTCACAACAATCTCTATCGGTGACCATGCCCACTTCAAGCCCAGGAACTCCTGTCGGGCACAGATTGCATCCAAGATGTAGGTGGACATGTAGATTTCTGCTTACATACCTTTGGGCGGTTGTTGAGCCCTTGTTACCTGTTCCTTCAGCTGATGAGCCAACATGTCGGACCAGTTGCATACTTTTCCTTCTCTGGCCAATTGGTCCAGTGCGACCACCCAACTCTATGGAAGGTTTACATGCTCTCTTGGTCATATAGTCGACATGAAAATATGACCAAGTATTGATATGCCTTCTGCAGTATCTTCGTCTCGTATATCTGGTTGGATGTTATCCTGAATCTAGCCGACTCCTTTACCCAGCTCTTCAGAATGTCTCTAGAGTTGGCATTGCTGTTGGGTATGTTGAAATATGGCAACAAGAATATTCCAATTTAATTTTTCCTTGAATTAAATTGTGAATTAAAATCGAATTTAGTCTTAACAGCTACTTGGAAATAATTAATTAATTAATTTTAAATTAATTAGTTGGAGAAATTCAAGTTAGAAGTCTTTCTGAAGTCATGCAAGAGTTATCCCTTAAATTAAGGAAATGAGATTGAGTTATATTTGAGTTGTAATTAGTTAACTCAGTTTACTGAGTTAATCCCAGTTAAATTAGTTCTAAACTATTTGAGGAACTAATAGTGAGTTAACAGTCAATTGATGCATGCATGCACTCAACTAGTGCTACTCCAGTTAACTGAATATTCCCTCATCAAAAACTCATGCATGTCTATTCTAAGAAAGACCCAGTTGAGATTAAAGTCAAGGACAGTGTACTATTAGTTGCATGTGTTTTCTCATGGAGAAAACTCATGCATGCAGTCAAGGATTTAATCCTTGAGGATTACGCAGTTTTGGAAGGTCTTCCACTTGGTAACTGGGAATCATCCACAAGGAACAACGCAAGGAAAGAGGAGCTTGGAGGGCAGAGAGGAAGGCTGGAGAGAAGCCAAGATTGCGTGTGAGCATCTGTGAGGATTGTACTGAGAGCTAGCTAGCTGTGAGAGCTAAGGCTTTGTATAGTTCCTATGTATTTCCACATGTATGATAATACAATAGTGTGTGGTTTTTAACTGAGGCTTTCCCCAAAGTATTTTGATGTGTATTGTGTGATTGATTTTTCTTCTTTCTTCTGGTTATATTGTTCAACTTGATCTTTAAGCTTCCACAAATTGATATTAGAAGTAGGTTATAATATTCTGCTTTGATTAAGAACTTTTGTTTTTTCAGGGAGGAGCTAGGGTTTGTTGGAAACCTGGGCAACCTATGATCACAGTACCAAGCTCTAGAGGAGGACAATGCTAGGGGTGCAGAACTTTGCATAAGAGGGCAGGTTCTGAACCAACAAATGAAAAGCACGGGGTCCATTGGGACCCCATCATACAAGTAGGCAATGATGCAAAAAGGAAAATCCCTACTGGATGGGGTGCAGATCTCTGGATCTGAGAAGATAGGAAAGGAGGAACCAAGAAAAAAAGGAAAACTAAGTGAGGTGCCCAGGACTATGCAGAGGCGAAAGGAAAAAAATAACAGCAACAATGCAATAGGCAGCGAAAAGGAAAACCCCGTTCCTAAACAGGGACCACAAGAGGAGGAGTCTGAGAATAAGATAACAGGAAACACTGAAGATCTGCACCAGTCTGAAACAGATCAGGAAGGAACAAATATGGGAGCCAGAAAGCAGGAGAACCAAGGGCATTGCAAGCCTAAAACCACAGAAAACCTGCGAGTAATAATCTCTGACCCGGAACTATAGGCTTACCGAGATCATATGGTAGTACACGCTGTGATCTGCAAGTTTATGGCTTTTTGGCCAAGAAAACGAGCCCTATGCTTATATATCAAGCAACAATGGAAGCCAAAAGGGGATGTAAGGCTTCACCTGGGAGCTAAAGACTTCTTCATGGTGGTGTTCACAAATCTAGATGACAAGGATCGCATCTTCGACGGAGGACCATATTTTTTATCCTCAGTGGGACTATACACGAGACCATGGAAGCCCAACTTTGCTCCTGAATAGGAAACTTTCAAACAGGTACCTGTCTAGATACGCTTGTTCTCTCTACCGATTGACTATTGGAGACATGCGGCGCTAGAACAGATAGGTAATAAGTTAGGTACCTTCATTAAAGCTTCAGAGGCGACAATACAAAAGAGGTATACCTCTTGTGCGAGAATCTGTGTCGAGATGGATGTTTCAGGGGCTCTGCATGAAGGTCTCTGGTTGGAATATAGGGATGAAGTTTACTTTGAAGCTATAGACTATGAGCAGATCCCATTCCGCTGTAGAAAATGCCATGAACACGGACACTTATTTAGGGAATGCCTAATGAACAAAACAATGGAAAAACCCAAGGATAACACAGGGCAAAATAAGGAAGCTTTCACCCGACCTCATGGTAGACAAAGAGCCAACAGGAGACAACAACATAAAGCAAGCACATCCATTAAAAGCACAGGCAATGCCTTTGAGGTGCTGGAATCAGAAACGGAAGCAGAGAAGGCCAATCAAGAGCAAAATCCACTGCAGGTTAGCCAGACCGATACAACATAGAGGACACAAGATCCCAATCCCATCCCTTCAAATAACATCCCTCACTTTCAAATACTAACAGAAGAACTAGAAGAAGACTCAGAAATGATAACCAGCGAAATGGGTATAGAGGACATGGATCTCAGCGACATCCTAGAACAAGAAGGTATGGATCTACTAAACATGGTAGAACAATGGAAGAAGAAAAGCATAGAACACATACTTGAGGAGGAGGTGAACATAGTAAACTCACTATTCATAGCAAGACAAAAAGTAGAACTGGATATGCAGAAAAGAAGCTTTGGAGCAACAAAAGGACTGGGGGTGAAAGCTCAAGGACTGCATCAAACCACCAACAATACCAAGCACCGGAAAAAACGAGGCAGAAGAACAAACAATGAGGCCCTCCAAGAGCTCGGCCAAATGCTCCTTAACTCAGGTAAGTTGAAATCCCTTGAGGCTTTTACACTTACTTCCTAAATATCTGTCAATTATGAAAATAATTTCATGGAATGCTAGAGGGCTAAACAACCAAAAGAAACAACATCTATTAAGGAAAAAAGTCATAAATGAACAACCTGATATGATCTTTTTGCAAGAAACAAAATGTTCTAGTCAGATAATGAAAGTAATAAGTAAAAAAGTTGGCAAAAGAATGGAATGCATAGAGGTAGAAAGGATTGGAATGGAGGGTGGCTTAGCTACTCTCTGGTATCCTCAAGTTATACATCTTATCTTTGCAGAGGCATCCAGATCAACCATTTCCATAGAAATGCAGATCATTGGGAATTGTTATCTTTGTACTAATGTGTACAGCCCTCAGAAACTAGAGGAAAAACTGACAATGCTTAGAAGTCTCTCCAACCTGCAGCAAAGATATCCACTAGCAAAAACAATTTATGGAGGAGATTTTAATATGATCACTTCACTCACAGAAAAGAAAGGAGGCATCAGGATGCTTAATCGAGATGTAGAAGCTTTCAATAATTTTATCAAAACAGCGAAGCTTTTAGACATTATCCCAAGGAGCGGAGCTTATACCTGGAACAACAAAAGGGGCGGTGAAAGGCAAATTGCCTCTAGACTTGATAGATTCTTAGTAACAGAAAACATTCTTCTTGAAGGGATCACAGTGGATTCGGATATTCTACCAGGTGGAGGTTCTGACCATTGGCCTATATCTATGAACGCAGCCATCCTCGGCACCTCGAGGAACAAACCATTCAAATTTGAGAAGTTTTGGCTCAGCCATCCAGAGATCATCTCAAAAATAAAACAATGGTGGAATGAACCACTAGAAAAAAGAGGAACCAAGATGTACAAACTCCAAGCCAGACTCAAACATATCAAATCTAGATTAAATTCCTGGAACCAGGAGGTCTTCGGCAACATATTCAAAGATAAGAAGCTACTGGAGAATCAGTTAGAATAGATTCATAAGGAGTGGCTCCAGGGAAATATCAACCAGGAAGCAATGAACACAGAGCAGATACTCATGTAGAAGTGGCAGGATAGATGTCACCAGGAGGAAACCTTGTGGAAGCAAAAATCCTGAATCCATTGGCTCAAAGAAGGAGAGAAGAATACAAAATTCTTCCATCGCTCGGCCATTGATCACAGATGTGCAAATAAAATCATCAAGATGAAAAATGAACAGGGTACCTCTGTACAAACCCATTAGGACATCTCAGCCCTCCTCATTAATCATTTCAGCCAGATTGCTTTGGAGCCGGACATCAACAGAGAGGAAGCTATAAGAGATATAATGACCTCCATTCCCAAGATAATAACAGAAGAGCAAAACAAATCTTTGAATCACCCGATCACCATGGAAGAAGTGGAAGAAGCAGTGCGAGACATGCCCAATGGTAAGGCTCCAGGACCGGATGGATTTACCATCGATTTTTATAAAGCCTGTTGGGAGATAGTCAAGGTGGAAGTTTGGGAGGTGGTGGAGGATTCCCGACAATCCTCATCCATCCTCAAATCCCTCAACTCAACCTTCATAACCCTTATACCAAAAGAGGAGGAAGCAAACACTCCCTCGAAGTTTCACCCAATTGCATTGTGCAATGTTCTTTACAAGATTATCTCCAAAGTCATAGCCAACAAGCTAAAGCCAATTCTTCCTGGGATAATATCGGAAGAGCAATCAGGCTATGTGGAGGGACGACAAATAATGGATAATATACTGCTAGCTCAAGAGATGATTCATACTCTTCAATCTTGGAAAAAAGCTAGCATGCTCATGTAGTTGGACCTTTCTAAAGCCTATGATAAAGTTAGCTGGAGCTACTTGGAGGCCATACTGGAGGCCCTTGGTTTTGCTAAGTGATGGATAAAATGGATTCTAGCCCTAATCAAGTCTACCAGATTCTCCATCCTGGTAAATGGAGCTCCCACAGCCCCGTTCGCACCAACTAGAGGTATTCGTCAAGGGGATCCCTTATCCCCCTTTCTGTTTGTTATATTAATGGAAGGTCTAAGCCGAATTATCAAAAGTGCAAAAGAGGCCAACTTAATTCAAGGCCTTCAACCCATGCCCTCCTGCCCTGCTACCACCCACCAGCAGTTTGTTGATGATACTATGCTTCATGGCACCCCCACGATTCGAGAGGCTCAAGGCTTCAAAGCCATTCTCAAGTGTTTCAGCAAAGCCTCAGGTATGGATCTAAATCTCACTAAATCCTCTATTTTCTTTTTCAACACTCACCTTGTAGTCCAAAAAAATCTCTCCAAAATCCTCGGGTTCAAGAGCTGTAACCTTCCTTCCAGATACTTAGGAGTTCCTCTTACTGACAAACCTTGGCAAAAAATTCATTGGGAGAAAATGCTATCCAATTTGGAGAAACGCAGCAAGCACTGTACTCATAGAACCCTTAACTTTGCAGGCCGCCTTGTCCTCACTAAAGCTGTCCTCCAGGCCATCCCTCAGTACATGCTTTCCACTCTCCCGGCCCCTAAAGGAGTTCTTCAGAAAATAAGACTCATCCAAAAAGCCTTCCTTTGGTCGGGAAACTCTGACAAGCAGAAATGGTCCTTAGTAGCTTGGGAGAAAATATGCAAACCCAAGCTCCTAGGTGGGTTAGGCCTACAAGACCCTTACACCATCAACAGAGCCTGTGGAGCCAAGTTATGGTGGCGGTGGGTGAAAGAACCGAACACCCCCTGGGCCAAGCACTGGAAAGCCAAGTATGCAGACAATTGCAGCCCTCAGAATCTGATTAGAATCTAGGAACCTCCAGAAGGCTCCCCAATCTAGAACTTAGCAAGAGCCAATCGAAGCATAATACAGGAGCATAGTTTTTGGGAAGTCCGTAATGGACAAACTGCTCTGTTTTGGGAGGATGCCTGGCAGCAATTGCCCAAACTTGAATGCCCTAATTATCTAACAATTCAAAGAAGACACCAGGAACAAGGAAAGATAACAGTGGATCATTACTGGAGACTTGACACAGCGAACTAGCCATGGAAACAATGGATATTCAATGACACCCTTCAATCAGAAGAAATGGATAACAACCTAATGTCTCTGCAAACAAATCTTGCTAAAAGGAAAATCCACAGCGCTCAGGATGCAGATCAACTGCGATGGGGCAAGCTCGAAGGGGGAACTTTCACACTAAAAGAGGCAAGAGCATACATAGAAGAAAGGGACCAAGAAGAAAAAGTCAATTGGCACAACAGGGTCTGGGATGCAGATCTTTGGCTGAAGATAAAAACCTTTCTGTGGCTCCTGATGCACCGCAGAACCCTCACCTGGGAAAACCTACGGAAAAAGGGATTCATAGGCCCCTCACGCTGCCCCCTTTGTGAAAATGAGGAGGAATCAATGAATCACCTCCTTAATACCTGTGAATGGACCAACAGACTGTGGAATTGGATGGAGACAATCTTTAAGAGCACGGACAGGAACCAAAATTCAATACAGGAAAGCATAGTAAATTGGAAAATCAATTACTCCAAGTCTCAAACAGTTAACACTTTATGGAAATTAACCCCTGGTTTCTTAGTTTGGTCAGCATGGAAAGAGCGGAACAGAAGAGTGTTTCAGAATGAAGTCAGATCCATAGAGATTATTAAAGCTAATATTCTTCAGAACATGAGGGAAACGACTCTTACCAGGTGTAAAGCCGAACAGGACACTGAACCGTCTGCTACTGACATTCAAATTTTGCAGGTGTTTGGAATAACTGCAGGTACTACATCCATCTCATCTGCGCATCGGCCTCCACAAATCCCCTCCATAACCTCTTGGCAACTGCCTCAACCAGGTTTCCACAAACTGAACTTTGATGGGGCCTCTCGGGGCAACCCTGGCCCAGCAGGCCTAGGAGGTGTCCTTCGTGACCACAAAGGTGAAATTCTACATATCTTCAGCCAATCTATGGGAGAGGCGACCAACAATGAAATGAAATTCGCTGCATTAGAGCAGGGACTCCGGATACTAATTCGCTTGGGAACAGGGGCTACTGTTGTAGAAGGGGATTCACTGCTGGCTATTAATGCAGCACGGAAACTACAAAAGGGATCGAAACCTGGTAAGGTTACAAAACACTGGAGGCTGGCCAAAGTTACAGAGCTCATTGCAAAGCACCTTTCAATCCTCGACGGAGTCATTGTGCAGGCAATGAGACGAACTGTAAATGTGGTAGCGGACTGCCTTGCGAACTACGGGGTCACTCATCAAAATACCTACTCGAACACTTGTTGGCATGATGTAACATGCGAAGAGCTTCAGGCCAAGTGTTTACAACTTTCAAGATAGGACATTCTGAATGAGGAGGAGGGGTTAAGCAGTACCATGGTACCGTTCATCCATAACGAATGAGGACAGCCATTAATGCTCATTCCTCGGGTCATTATGCACCAAATTGGGATGTTAAGGGGAAGTACCATCACTCACATCAGAAGGGGAAGGAAATCTCATAGAAGAATGAACGTCAGAGTATGCAAGGCGCAGCTGAGGACACGTGGCAACTGACCAGCAGCTACAAGCATGGCAACTTAGTGGCATCAGATCAAAATCATGGGAAGGCTTTCGGAAATCTAAAAGGGAGTAATTATGTCAAAAACTGCAGATCTACGAAGGCTGAGCTGAAGATCATGATCCATCACATTCAACCCTCAACTATAATTACGATGATCCACCAAAGGGCTAAAACATCTCATTCCCATCGCCCGGTTCTACGCCCTCTACGCTCTGTATGGTTGCCCGAAGTTTTTTCAACTCCCGCTAATACCTGCAACATCACAATGACAAAAGAAGGTAGTCGCAATGCTTCCGCTAACAGAGAATTGAAAAAAGCCCGAGAGACCTATGAAACTTCAGTCTCTGCTAAGGGGAAAAGGAAAATTGAGGAAATAGAAGCAGAGGTCACTAAGGAAGAGGAGAAGCTGGATATGCAAACCATGGAGGAGGAGATCGACTGGATCTCGGACCCAGGAACTCCATCTTCTAGAGCCACTCAGTTCGTGAGAACCCAAAGCAAAGTCTAGCGCATGAAATCCATACTTGCCAAAGCTCTTAGCATGCAGAGTGCAGCCATGAAGGATGCGTACTATGCCACTTCGCTTGCCTCCACCAAGAACACTGCACGGTTGGATTCAATGGAAGTCTGCATGAAATCTTTAACAAAGGAACTCAAGATGTTGTCTGATAATTTGGGAGCTTTTATCAAGCTCTTTAAGCTCTCCATTCGACAAGGGATGAACATTGTGGTTGATGTTCCAGTGGAGGACAACGATACCCGCATGGTAAAGCGCCGCAAACCCCAGAGGATTCCAAAGCCAGAACCTGATAATGCAGCAGCCGACCCAAGTGATACCAATAAGGATTATGTGGAATTGGAGCTGTAATTGCTTCATTTCCCTTTGCCCTGCGGCAGCCATACTTTGCTGGTTTCTTTCTAATGTCTGAATCTGTTTTGAGTCATTGGGTTTTCTAGACCCTCTTTTGTTTTGCGTCCTTTGTCAGGCAGCCCTGTGTGGTTAGTCTCTTTGACGGTTAGAAATAAGTATGGAAGGTTATTATGTTTAGTTTGTTAGTGTCAATGATAGGCTCTGTTCTTAAGTTGCAGACTCAGTTCCTGCTAGCTCTAAAGGTAGACATTTTGGTCGAACAAGCTTGATGATCGTAGCTCTGTTTGATTCTACAGACCTTTTGTAGCTTATGTAATTTTTGTGATATAAGATACATCTAATGATTTACAAAAAAAAAAAAATATTCTGCTTTGATTTATATTTCTTTATCGGGTTAACCTATCACATATTTTCTACAAGGTAAGCTGAAGGGAGTCTCCATGATAGTCACAAGCTTTGACATTTGATACATCTTATCATAATCCTATGCTCTGATTGTTTCAATCTTCATCCCACTAACACTACTCAAGGTCATCGTCTCGGGATCAGTGTGCGAGACAATCTAGTGTATCATGTCCGAGCATGGGAACGCGGGGTATCTGCATGCAATTTGGTGCAAGCCGGACTTTTGGATGTTCATGTATACCTGGCGGTCTTCGAGGTATTCCGCAAATGTGCCTATAAATGCATCATTGACCTCTTGCCGTTTCAGCTTGATGTCCTTGTCTAGAATTATCTTGGTATCTTCATAGATCGGTAGACTTGCAGACACTCGCTCAACTGCTGCTCCAGTTGCACTTCTGTTAGTGTCCTTTGATCCTGCTCTCTTGGAGGCCATTGATCCTGAACTGTTAAGAGGCGGAAAAACACTTGCTAGATCTGGAGACAAAGCGACATGCATGGCAAGAAATCTGTCAGCGAAAACCAAAGCAAATTCAGGAACGACATAACACATACCTGGGGATTGACTAGCAAGGATTACACAATTTCTTCTGGGAGGCTGGGAGACTGGCTACCAGACTTGCGCAAAAGTAGTCTGGGCTGTCTAGGAGGCATGACTGGCTGCTGGAATTGTGCAATCTAGGTTGACTGTTGACTGCTGGAATTGCGCAATGCGCAATTTCAGCTGGAAATGGTTGCAGGTTCGGTGACTGCATTGCACAATTTTCTGGGCCAACAGTCAATGTCCCTCATAATTGTGCAAAGCAGGCCCATAGGACAGTTACTGGGAAGAAATGCACATTTCCTGAGGGGAAGACAGGGCCCTCCCTCTCAGGATTTCATAATGTTGTCTTCGTGAGGCAGAGTCCGGGCCAAGGCTGCCGAGACCCACCAACGGGCAACTGAAAGCAAATGTGAAAGTGAATGCATGGCGATACTGAGTGTAAGCATAAGCAAATGATCGTGCATGCAAACATTGAATGAAAGATTCAAAAAATGGAACAACATGCATGTGGGTGAAGCGGGTCGCCGAATCGACGACCATTCGTGCAAAACAGTTTCATGCATGCAACAACAGTGAGATGCTAACAAAAACTGAAACGGTGCTAGTACAAGCTAGTATGCATGTAAACGACAGAAAGTGTTCAAAGAAATCAAGCAAACAACACTCACACACGCGAAAACACAAAAATCAGCTGAAATGCTGTGAAAGACAAGTTGAGACCACTTACTCGTGAATAACTGAGCTGGATGTGTCGAAGAGTCCTAGATGTGCTGTGGGATGTTAGAGCTCCAAGATCGATGTGAATAAATGAGATTTGAAGCGTCGAATAAATAAGTTTGAAGCTCATGACGCGCATGCCACAAATCTAGGAAAGAGCGACACTTGGAGGAAAGATTCTAAAACGATCTTTGCATGTAACCTTCAGCTGCTAAAAATAGCTCCCTGAATCAAGGGATTCTTTTTGCATGTTTCCTTTTGCTATTCCGGGAAAAGCAATCTATGCATGCAAGTCAAGTTTCTTTGGTCTCGGGTGGAACTGGTCAACCCAACTACACATGCAAGAGGCTGCTCAACTGCTGGGATGAAATGCGCATTTATGGAAGGGAGCTGGGCTAGCTGCCCAGGAGATTTGCTCAATTTTTGGGCAGAGGAGCTGACTACTACGTAAGATTGCACAATTCTTGGGTTGAGCAGCCTTGCTAGGAGGAATTGCGCAATTTTCTGGATACAGCTTGATTGGCAAATTTGCGCAATTCTAGAGCCCAACAGGTTGCCAAACAGAATTGCGAAATTTCTTGAGGTAAGGCTGGTTGCCCTCCAAAATTGCACAATTTCTTGAGGGAGCTTCTCAGCTTGCAGTTGGACCAAGTCCGGAGAAACAACCTGTGAGGGGAATGCAACAAGCTTTGATAGACAGATTGTCTTTCTACAAGAAAATCACTAAAGTTTGTGTACTTGACAAAGCAAGACATGCTGCTGAGAAAGGTTGGTAGGGAGGCTCCAAAACAAAGCTAAGGAAAAATTTTGGAGGGTGGTTGTAGCCGCTACAACAGATCATTTATGGGATTAGCAGGTTATTATAGGAGGTTCATCAAGAACTTCTCCCGGATTTAATATCCTATTACGTCACTACAAAGGTAAGGTAAGAAATTTGAGTGGATAGAGGAATGTGCAACAAGTTTTGAGCAGTTAAAGCAGTTATTGACAAATGCTCTAGTGTTAAATATTGCAGACCCGGACAAAGAGTTTATAGTGTGTACAGATGCTTGCAAGAGAGGAATTGGTGGATTCCTTATGTAGGAGGGACAAGTAGTATGTTATGAGTCGCGAAAAATGGATGAGCACGAGTAGAACTATCTTACTCATGATCTTAAGTTAGCAACGATCATTCATGCATTGAAGACGTGGAGGCACTATCTTCTTCACAGGAGGTTTGTATTGATGAGTGATCACAATGGGTTAAGATACTTGTTTAACCAGCCGAATCTGAATGCTAGGCAAGCTAAATGGTTGGTCATGATTAGTGAGTTTGAATTTGAGATCAAGTACATCAAGGGTAAAGAGAACAAGGTTGTAAATGCTCTTAGCAAGTAGGTACATGTAAATCACATTTCAGCTATGAGTTCTTATGGGACAGATCTACAGGATCAGATCTTAAAGGAAGATTAGCAGGATAACATGTACATGGAGCTCATGCATAGGTTACAGTTGAGTACAGTATAGGTGCAGGTACATATAGTGGTATAGGTGCACAAGATGTGGCCTATCATTTCTCAGCAGATGGCTTGATCATATTTAGGGACAAGATATATGTGCCAGACAATGGTGAGCTCAAGAAGATTACCTTGAAGGAGTTTCATGTGAAGCCATATTCGAGACACAAGGATATCAGAAGGCATTAACCGCAATGAAGAATTTCTATTATTGGCCAAACCTAAAGAAGGATGTGGCAGAGTTTGTGGCTAGGTGCTTGGATTTTCAGCAGGTGAAGGCATAGTATAAGCATCTAGGTGGATTATTAAAACCAATTCTGATTCCAGAGTGGAAATGGGAGGTCATTTCCATGGATTTCATTATAGGTTTTCCGAGGACATCTAGACAACATGATTCCATCATGGTTGTGGTGGACAAGTTGACAAAGGGAGCACACCTCATTCCAGTGAAGTCCACTTATTCAACCAATGATGTATCATAGGTCTTCATCAGAGATGTGGTCAGATTACATGGTGTTCCAAAGAAGATTGTGTCAGACAGGGATGCAAAGTTCACTTCCAAGTTTTGGAAGGAGTTGTTAGCAGGTTTAGATATAAAGTTGGCCTTCAACACGACTTATCATCTGCAGGCAGATAAACAAACAAAGAGGGTCAATAGGATATTGGAGGACATGTTGAGTATGTATGTGATGCATTCGCAGAGGAGATGAGAGGAGTATCTTTCATTGGTCGATTTCGCTTACAATAATGGTTACTAGGAGTCTTTGAGGATGAGTCCATTTGAGGCACTTTATGGATAGAGTTGTAATACTCCCATAAGTTGGAGTGACCCGGTGAACAGGGTGTTGATTGGATTGGATATGTTGGCAGAGATGGAACAGGAAATGCAGGTAATCAAGAAGAATCTAAAGGAAACACAGGACAGACATAAAAGTTATGCAGATTGGAACAAGTTGTTTAAGGAGTTTCAGGTTGGGGAACATGTGTATTTGCGCATCAAGCTGAAGAAGAGATCCTTGAGGATTGGATCATGTGCCAAGTTGGAACCTCGGCTTTGTGGACCTTTCAATATTCTTGAAAGGATCAAACTAGTAGCCTATTAACTTGCACTGCCTTCGATAGTGAAAGTCCATGATGTTTTCCATGTGTCATTACTTAATAAGTATGTTAAAGATGTTGATCATGTGATTGACTGGTTTGTATTGCAGGTGGAGCTAGAAGGATAATTCCAGCCAGAACCGCAATGTATATTGTAGAGAAAGACACTCATTCTCCGGAACCGAGCAATCGAGCAGGTTAAATTGTAGAAGCACTTTCGGCCTAATGAAGCTACATGGGAGATGGCTAATCAGAGGCAGGCTATGTATCCTTCTTTATTCGCTGGTTGATCAAATGTCTTTGGTATATGTGCATATGTATATCGATGTAAATACCATCACGAGTTATGTTATAAAGCTCCAATAAGCAGTATGGGGGCCATGTCAGTATGATTGTTATGTTATTATGTTGTCATGTTGATTTGCTTCTCAACAGGTTGATCATTGTAAATACTACAACGAGCTAAGTTATAAAGATCTATGGGTAGTATGTTTTGCTTTCAACAGTCTTATTGGTTGTAGATGTCGTTGAACACTGAGGACGGTGTTCCCCCAAGGGGAAGGGTTGTGTAACAATCTTGGTGAAAATTCCATGTAATAAAAGTTATTAAAGACAAAATAATAACCATGGTTATGGGACACTTATTCCAAGCTGAATGTTGGGCAAGACATCCTAGTGTGGGTATTCATTTGGTTTATTATGGCTAAGGAAATTGGCAAAGGAAATGGAAAAGGATTTGGAAAGGAAAAATGGCATTAATTGGCATTTTATTTATGAAAATAATGGAAATTAGGAGAAAAGGAAGGTGAAAGGTCACAGGTTGCATGTGAGGAGGAAAATGAAGGAAAATAATGGAAAATGAAGAAAATAGAGGCCTCATTAATAAAAAGGCTTCTGAGGATCAGTTCACGGCTTTTGGTCAGTTCAGTTTTGGAGCTCTCTCTCTATTCTCTCTCTCACACACTCTTGGACACTTAGAGTTTTCTTGGAGCACTCTAGCATTAGATCAAGAAGAGCAAAGAAGGCAAGAGGAAGCAAAGATCAAGCAAGGAAGAGCAGGATCTAGCAACTATAGTGGGATTATTTGTAGGTATCGTTTTACATGTGTGATTTCCTTGCTAGATTTAACATGTATGGTTATGCATGTGTGTTCTTGGTTCTCTTGTTGTCATGGGCATGGGTTTTTGCCAGGTTTGACAGTGTTTTTTAGCCTAGCCTTGCCATTTCCGGATAGCCATGGTGTGGTCGATTCTTTTGTATGTGGTTGAACTGGATTGTTGGATCGACTCGAAGCTGAGTGGGGTGGTCCCAAGATTATTCACAAGGCCTAAAAATCCTGGGATGGGATACATGGTAAAGCCTGAATATGAGCACCTCGATTGAGTCTAGGAATCCCTTGACTGGTAATGGTGGGATACACGAAAAAGCTCAGTGGTGAGTACCCTTGATTGGGCCTAGGAATCCAAAAATGGGATACACAGTAAAGCACAAAGGGTGGAGACCTCATAGGCCTAGAAATCCCATGACCAGTAATGGTGGGATACACAATAAAGCCGAGAGGTTGGGACGAAAAATTCCTTATGGTGTAGGTGGAGAGATCTGGTGGCATCAATGCTTGTTTTGGCCTAGTGATCCAGTGAGGATCGCAGTAAATCCTGGTATTGTATGTTTATTGTTTATGGCATAGTGATCCAATTCGGTGGGTATTGCGGTAAAGCATGGTTCTATTGTTTAGGGTGAGGTGGTGTAGCCTCGGGAAGCCCTAGTTGGTTTTGGTGATAAGTCCCACATTCATGCTTGGAATATAGCATGGGGGTGATTGGTTGAAGAGAGACTTGGGTCAACCAATCTACAGTCGAGTGGAATGTGGTAATCCCACACCGGGTTGGCTTTTGCATTCATTAATTAGGACTATTTCTCCTTGGTATTTTATGAGCAAATGTACTGGTTATGAGCATGTTTTATGACAATGATGATGTATGGTTCTCATCATGCTTTGATTTGTAAATGATTGTACAATGAATATATGACCTAATATATGATAATGCAGCTAACATGATAAGGCATCAATGCTTCTTAGCGATTCTCTGATAAGTATGAGATCCCTCTGCTCAGATCTATTGTTATAACCTATAGAATGCATATTCGTGACATGTTTGACGAAATGCATGTCATGGCTAGTAGGGGTCCAGTCAAGTGTTTGTTCAATTGTTTGCATTCGTATCATTGTTTCGATGTTACTTTTCATTCATAAAAGTTTCATGGAGTTCTGGGCAGTGGCCTGAGTCTTGGCCCTGAAAAAGTGGCACAAAATCCAGGGTCGTAGGCTTAAAACTAGTTCAAAAAGACCCCATTCGCTTGCATTCCCATGCCATGAGAGCAAATGGAGGGTACCAATCACGTGCATGACCATGTCATTGGAGCGACTTAGGCTTTAATGCAAGAAAATGTTAGTTTGTCTCGGGGGCTAGTCACCTGGATGGGATGGATGGCTCTTGTAGGTTTTGTGGTATGTACAGAAGGTCAAATTGGCTATGTTGTGTCAGTTCCACTTCCTTAAGGCGACCTAGGAGATTCAATTAGATCATAGTAGCCTTTCATCACATGTTTACCCATACGGACCAGTTAACTTGGGTAAATGTGGGAGGAGGGTGTTACACTTGCGAAGTGCACTCAGGCTTACTGTCAAACTGGAAAACAAACCTCGGGTCAGGCTTCGCACGAACTTTCAAGTGTAGCTAAGGACCTGATTTCGAATCTTTGACCGAGTTTTCCCAATAAACACCTACCTACTATGGAACATGACCAACCTCTCATGGGATCCCTCTAGGTCCAAAGAAACCAAGAATTTACCCAACACCTTTCCCAAGTTCATATCGTAGTTCAAACCTTCGCAGCCCGTGTAAACCATAATCTCCAACTGTAGATTCGAAACCCCAAGGAAAGAGTTCTTGGAAAGCTTCACTAGCTCGGAATGCTCCAGATGAAAGCTTGCCACCAATTTTTTGACATCAGGGCAAGGAACATTGACAAAAGTGAGAGGAACCGCCCTATCTGGACCGATAATTTATCAAATTTAAGCTCGCAAAAACAAGGAAATATTGAGGAATGAATGCCTTCTTTAGTGGGTTTGTAGGCCACGAGGATTCTCAACACCAAACCTTCCTCCAAAACCCTCACGAATGGGAACAAATCCATTTGTACCAAAAAACAATATTCTCACGACGTCATTAGATCAAATCCTGTTGAACACACATGGTCTCAAGAATTCACGGAATTGACTCTCGTAGAGATCTATGGTTATTTTTTCCCACATATATACACTCTAGAATAGTTTTCCAAGATGACCTATCTGAGTGACCAGAGATTTGGTTGTCACACATGCTAGAGGAAAAGGACCATCTCAACAATAACTCTATATGCAACACCTCCAAGTGTAAGTGTAAACTCAGATTGCTTACAAATTGTGCCCATCAGGCCATCACCTCATCACCTCACACATTAATATATTGTCGTTCTCCCTCCTCCTCCCATCAAATATTAGTTATCACACACCGACTATTTGGGCCATCTTTTGACCCTCACCTCTATACCAAGGCATGTGCGAGTGCCACTAGTTCATTCAATTAAATCCCTTCGCCAATCGCCATAAAAGAGTACTTTAGAGTCTGTATGCCGCTAAAATGATTTTAGAAACGAGAAAAAGGCAAGTAGGATATATCCGACAACAATTTATCTGGCAACCCTTCACCAGGCATTTTATTATACTATTTAAATTTTTTAAAAAAAGTACAAATAAAAATTAACATTTTTTTTATGCCTACTTTTCGCTTCACACTTCTAGGATGTGTTAGAGCCCTCTTGAAGGGCTGTGATGTGTTCAATTTTGACCCTTTGATTGGGATCCAAAGTGAAAAGTTAGTTAGAGCAAAGTAATCACTGAAAATGAACCATTGAAAAAAGGTAGGATGTGAGAAATGCTCCAAGACCCAATTAGCACGTGTCCAATTTCCTCACAAGCAATGAAACATGCATAACATTGGACTCCTCCATTAATGTTCTCATATGCATCCTATTGATACTATCCTCGAAGCTTGATTTTGGTCATGGTCATTTGATACCTACCATTGTGAAGTGCATTCCACCTGCTCCATTAAATGAAAAATCACTTTTATCTTAGTACATGGGTTCATGAACTTAGGGGATAAGGATCACGTAGTCTAAAGAGGATCACGTAGTCTAAAGAGGTCATGTTTTTGTCTGGAAAACAATAAAAAATCTGGCATGATTTTGAGAAAATCTTTTGGAAATTTTTGAAAATCCTAGGTACAGTTGTCAGACTTTAAGATTTTGGGTGCCCTAGGGGTTCTTGATGGTGTCAAATTGATTTCCACCATGAAAAAAACAATTTAAACACTCCCATAATCGGGTTTCTTGAAGAATTTATCATTGGATTTCGACGAGAAATTCACTGTCCAGACAAAATTATGGCCTTGTTAAATAACAATAATAAAAAACTGATCTATAACCTTATTTTTATTTAACATGCCTAGAGAAAAACCAATAATTTTATTAGCTAAGCCACCCACTCAACTTTTAAATTCTCTCTGAGTGTGAAAAAATGGGCTTTCTTCAAGTTTCAAAAGATATTTTTTATTCTAAATATGGTTGACCCAATTAAAAGTTTTTCTTTGGAAGAGATTCATAATCCAATTTTTTGATAGCTAACTTGAAGTCTCCCTTTATTACTATGCATTTTAACCCAAAACTAAAAAGTGATAAATATATTTTGGAAAATAGCATATACCTTCATTGCTTTTATTTTTTAAAATTTGTATGAAAGTAGCAACTTTTACAATATGATGTGAATGGTAATTGTTAAAATCTCCAACAAGTTGGATTTAAAATTGTTCGCTGCAAGATAATTTTTTTTTTTTTTGTAAGCTTAGGTGGGACCTTCTCATTTTCGAGTTTTTACATGTGAAGGGGAATGAAATATCACAGAAGAATGAACGTCAGAGTATGCAAGGCACAGCTAAGGACACGTGGCAACTGACCAACAGCTACAAGCGTGGCAACTTAGTGGCATCGAATCGAAATCATGGGAAGGCTTTCGGAAATCTAAAAGGGAGTAATTATGTCAAAAACTAAAGATCTACGAAGGCTGAGCTAAAGATCGTGACCCATCACATTCAACCCTCAACTATAATTACGACGATCCACCAAAGGGCTAAAACATCTCATTCCCATCGCCCGGTTCTACACCCTCTGCGCTCTGTCTAGTTGCCCGAAGTTTTTTCAACTCCCGCTGATACCTGCAACATCACAATGACAAAAGAAGGTAGTCACAATGCTTTCGCTAACAGAGAACTGAAAAAATCCCGAGAGACCTATGAAACTTCGGTCTCTGCTAAGGGGAAAAGAAAAATTGAGGAAATAGAATTAGAGGTCACTGAGGAAGAGGAGAAGATATATATGCAAACCATGGAGGAGGAGATCGACTGGATCTCGGACCTAGGAACTCCGGCTACCACAGCCACTCAGTTCGTGAGAATCCAAAGCGAAGTCTAGTGCATGAAAACCATGTTTGCCAAAGCTCTTAGCATGTAGGGTGCAGCCATGAAGGATGCGTACTATGCCACTTCGCTCACCTCCACCAAGAACACTGCACGGTTGGATTCAATGGAAGTTTGCATGAAGTCTTTAACAGAGGAACTCAAGATGCTGTCTGATAATCTGGGAGCTTTTATCAGGCTCTTTAAGCTCTCCATCCGACAAGGGATGAACATTGTGGTTGATGTTCCGGCGGAGGACAACGACACCCGCATGGTAAAGCACCACAAACCCCAGAGGATTCCAAAGCTAGAACATGATAATGCAGCAGCCGACCCAAGTGATACCAATAAGGATTACATGGAATTGGAGCTGTAATTGCTTCATTGCCCTCTACCCTGCGACAACCATCCTTTGTTGGTTTCTTTTCTAATGTCTGAATCTATTTTGAGTCATTGGGTTTTCCAAACCCTCTTTTGTTTTGCGTCCTTTGTCAGGCAGCCCTGCGTGGTTAGCCTCTTTGATGGTTAGAAATAAGTATGGAAGGTTATTATGTTTAGTTTGTTAGTGTCAATGATAGGCTCTGTTCTTAAGTTGCAGGCTTAGTTCCTGCTAGCTCTAAAGGTAGCCATTTTGGTCGAACAAGCTTGATGATCGTAGCTCTGTCTGATTCTACAGACCTTTTGTATCTTATGTAATTTTTGTGATATAATATACATCTACTGATTTACAAAAAAAAAATATTCTGCTTTGATTTATATTGCATTATCGAGTTAACCTATCACATATTTTCTACAAGGTAAGCTGAAGGGAGTCTCCATGATAGTCACAAGCTTCGACATATGATACATCTCATCATAATCCTATGCTCTGATTGTTGCAATCTTCATCCCACTAACACTACTCAAGTTCATCGTCTCGGGATCAGTGTGCAAGACAATCTAGTGTATCATGTCCGCACATGGGAATGCGGGGTATCTGCATGCAATTTGGTACAAGCCGGACTTGTGGATGTTCACGTATACCTGGCGGTCTTCAAGGTCTTCCACAAATGTGCCTATAAATGCATCATTGACCTCTTGCCATTTCAGCTTGATGTCCTTGTCTGGAATTAGCGTGGTATATTCATAGATCGGTAGACTTGCAGACACTCGCTCAACTGCTGCTCCAGTTGCACTTCTGTCAGTGTCCTTTGATCCTGCCCTCTTGGAGGCCATTAATCCTAAACTATTAAGAGGTGGAAAAACACTTGCTAGATCTGGAGACAAAGCAACATGCATGGCAAGAAATCTGTCAGCGAAAACCAAAGCAAATTCGGGAACAACATAACACATACCTGGGGATTGACTGGCAAGGATTACACAATTTATTCTGGGAGGCTGGGAGACTGGCTACCAGACCTGCGCAAAAGTAGTCTGGGCTGTCTGGGAGGCATGACTGGCTGCTGGAATTGTGCAATCTAGGCTGACTGCTGGAATTGCGCAATGCGCAATTTCAGCTGGCAATGGTTGCAGGTTCAGTGACTGCATTGCACAATTTTCTGGGCCAACAGTCAATGTCCCTCATAATTGCACAAAGTAGGCCCAGAGGACAGTTACTGGGAAGAAATGCGCATCTCATGAGGGGAAGACAGGGCCTTCCCTCTCAGGATTTCATAATGTTGTCTTTGTGAGGCAGAGTCCGGGCCAAGGCTGCCGAGACCCGCCGACAGGCAACTGAAAGCAAATGTGAAAGTGAATGCATGGAGATACTGAGTGTAAGCATAAGCAAATGATCGTGCATGCAAACATTGAATGAAAGATTCAGAAAACGGAACAACATGCATGTGGGTGAAGCG